>OU452238.1:6558783-7758783 GCA_911728455.2 Marthasterias glacialis
CAAAGTATTGGCGGAAAACTGACAAGTCTGACACTGTTGGAAAGCCCTGCTCATGGGCTTTCCGAAAATGCCGGTCTTGGGGTTGTGGGATAAACAGGGAGGATGCCAGGGACCACGGAGTGAGGACACCCCGAAGAAGTCCAGTGTAAACGGCCATGCTCTGTGTACGTCAACAATAGCCAAGGCTGCTACGTGTGTGCTCGACTGAAGCCATCAAAAATAAAAAATATATAAAAACGCCGAAAAAAGAAGTCGGCAGCGCCACGGCCAATAACTCCATAAATAATGGGGCTAGAGAGAAATTTCTTGTACCTGCAGGTACCTGCCATAGTCCTGCATCCGAAAATCTAGTTTTCCCGGCCAGCCAGGGCCATCTTCCGCCTTGAAACCACCAGAGAGCGGGGCTGCTCCGAATGCGCTTCAAACACCTGTCTAATGGCACTTTTGTACACGAAGCTGTAACAGAGTGAAAACAAGACTTAGCAACGGCTCTATCTCCCAAAGTATTGGCGGAAAACTGACAAGTCTGACACTGTTGGAAAGCCCTGCTCATGGGCTTTCCAAAAATGCCGGTTTTGGGGTTGTGGGATAAACAGGGAGGATGCCAGGGACCACGGAGTGAGGACACCCCGAAGATGTCAAGAGCAAATGGCCATGCTCTGTGTACGTCAACATTAGCCAAGGCCGCTACGTGTGTGCTGTACTGAAGCCAGCAAAAGAAAAGGAAAAAAAACGCCGAAAAAAGAAGTCGGCAGCGCCACGGCCAATATCTCCACAAATAATGGGGCTAGAGAGAAATTTCTTGTACCTGCAGGTAGCTGCCATAGTCCTGCATCCGAAAATCTAGTTTTCCCGGCCGACCAGGGCCATCTTCCGCCTTGAAACCACCAGAGAGCGGGGCTGCTCCGAATGCGCTTCAAACACCTGTCTAATGGCACTTTTGTACACGAAGCTGTAACAGAGTGAAAACAAGACTTAGCAACGGCTCTATCTCCCAAAGTATTGGCGGAAAACTGACAAGTCTGACACTGTTTGAAAGCCCTGCTCATGGGCTTTCCGAAAATGCCGGTCTTGGGGTTGTGGGATAAACAGGGAGGATGCCAGGGACCACGGAGTGAGGACACCCCGAAGATGTCAAGAGCAAATGGCCATGCTCTGTGTACGTCAACAATAGCCAAGGCCGCTACGTGTGTGCTGGACTGAAGCCAGCAAAAGAAAAAAAAACGCCGAAAAAAGAAGTCGGCAGCGCCACGGCCAATATCTCCACAAATAATGGGGCTAGAGAGAAATTTCTTGTACCTGCAGGTAGCTGCCAGAGTCCTGCATCCGAAAATCTAGTTTTCCCGGCCAGCCAGGGCCATCTTCCGCGTTGAAACCACCAGAGAGCGGGGCTGCTCCGAATGCGCTTCAAACACCTGTCTAATGGCACTTTTGTACACGAAGCTGTAACAGAGTGAAAACAAGACTTAGCAACGGCTCTATCTCCCAAAGTATTGGCGGAAAACTGACAAGTCTGACACTGTTTGAAAGCCCTGCTCATGGGCTTTCCGAAAATGCCGGTCTTGGGGTTGTGGGATAAACAGGGAGGATGCCAGGGACCACGGAGTGAGGACACCCCGAAGACGTCAAGAGCAAATGGCCATGCTCTGTGTACGTCAACAATAGCCAAGGCCGCTACGTGTGTGCTGGACTGAAGCCAGCAAAAGAAAAAAAAAACGCCGAAAAAAGAAGTCGGCAGCGCCACGGCCAATATCTCCACAAATAATGGGGCTAGAGAGAAATTTCTTGTACCTGCAGGTACCTGCCATAGTCCTGCATCCGAAAATCTAGTTTTCCCGGCCAGCCAGGGCCATCTTCCGCGTTGAAACCACCAGAGAGCGGGGCTGCTCCGAATGCGCTTCAAACACCTGTCTAATGGCACTTTTGTACACGAAGCTGTAACAGAGTGAAAACAAGACTTAGCAACGGCTCTATCTCCCAAAGTATTGGCGGAAAACTGACAAGTCTGACACTGTTGGAAAGCCCTGCTCATGGGCTTTCCGAAAATGCCGGTCTTGGGGTTGTGGAATAAACAGGGAGGATGCCAGGGACCGCGGAGTGAGGACACCCCGAAGAAGTCCAGTGTAAACGGCCATGCTCTGTGTACGTCAACAATAGCCAAGGCTGCTACGTGTGTGCTCGACTGAAGCCATCAAAAATAAAAAAAATATAAAAACGCCGAAAAAAGAAGTCGGCAGCGCCACGGCCAATAACTCCATAAATAATGGGGCTAGAGAGAAATTTCTTGTACCTGCAGGTAGCTGCCATAGTCCTGCATCCGAAAATCTAGTTTTCCCGGCCAGCCAGGGCCATCTTCCGCCTTGAAACCACCAGAGAGCGGGGCTGCTCCGAATGCGCTTCAAACACCTGTCTAATGGCACTTTTGTACACGAAGCTGTAACAGAGTGAAAACAAGACTTAGCAACGGCTCTATCTCCCAAAGTATTGGCGGAAAACTGACAAGTCTGACACTGTTGGAAAGCCCTGCTCATGGGCTTTCCGAAAATGCCGGTTTTGGGGTTGTGGGATAAACAGGGAGGATGCCAGGTACCACGGAGTGAGGACACCCCGAAGATGTCAAGAGCAAATGGCCATGCTCTGTGTACGTCAAGATTAGCCAAGGCCGCTACGTGTGTGCTGTACTGAAGCCAGCAAAAGAAAAGGAAAAAAAACGCCGAAAAAAGAAGTCGGCAGCGCCACGGCCACTAACTCCACAAATAATGGGGCTAGAGAGAAATTTCTTGTACCTGCAGGTAGCTGCCATAGTCCTGCATCCGAAAATCTAGTTTTCCCGGCCGACCAGGGCCATCTTCCGCCTTGAAACCACCAGAGAGCGGGGCTGCTCCGAATGCGCTTCAAACACCTGTCTAATGGCACTTTTGTACACGAAGCTGTAACAGAGTGAAAACAAGACTTAGCAACGGCTCTATCTCCCAAAGTATTGGCGGAAAACTGACAAGTCTGACACTGTTTGAAAGCCCTGCTCATGGGCTTTCCGAAAATGCCGGTCTTGGGGTTGTGGGATAAACAGGGAGGATGCCAGGGACCACGGAGTGAGGACACCCCGAAGATGTCAAGAGCAAATGGCCATGCTCTGTGTACGTCAACAATAGCCAAGGCCGCTACGTGTGTGCTGGACTGAAGCCAGCAAAAGAAAAAAAAAACGCCGAAAAAAGAAGTCGGCAGCGCCACGGCCAATATCTCCACAAATAATGGGGCTAGAGAGATATTTCTTGTACCTGCAGGTAGCTGCCAGAGTCCTGCATCCGAAAATCTAGTTTTCCCGGCCAGCCAGGGCCATCTTCCGCGTTGAAACCACCAGAGAGCGGGGCTGCTCCGAATGCGCTTCAAACACCTGTCTAATGGCACTTTTGTACACGAAGCTGTAACAGAGTGAAAACAAGACTTAGCAACGGCTCTATCTCCCAAAGTATTGGCGGAAAACTGACAAGTCTGACACTGTTTGAAAGCCCTGCTCATGGGCTTTCCGAAAATGCCGGTCGGGGGGTTGTGGGATAAACAGGGAGGATGCCAGGGACCACGGAGTGAGGACACCCCGAAGACGTCAAGAGCAAATGGCCATGCTCTGTGTACGTCAACAATAGCCAAGGCCGCTACGTGTGTGCTGGACTGAAGCCAGCAAAAGAAAAAAAAAAACGCCGAAAAAAGAAGTCGGCAGCGCCACGGCCAATATCTCCACAAATAATGGGGCTAGAGAGAAATTTCTTGTACCTGCAGGTACCTGCCATAGTCCTGCATCCGAAAATCTAGTTTTCCCGGCCAGCCAGGGCCATCTTCCGCGTTGAAACCACCAGAGAGCGGGGCTGCTCCGAATGCGCTTCAAACACCTGTCTAATGGCACTTTTGTACACGAAGCTGTAACAGAGTGAAAACAAGACTTAGCAACGGCTCTATCTCCCAAAGTATTGGCGGAAAACTGACAAGTCTGACACTGTTGGAAAGCCCTGCTCATGGGCTTTCCGAAAATGCCGGTCTTGGGGTTGTGGAATAAACAGGGAGGATGCCAGGGACCGCGGAGTGAGGACACCCCGAAGAAGTCCAGTGTAAACGGCCATGCTCTGTGTACGTCAACAATAGCCAAGGCTGCTACGTGTGTGCTCGACTGAAGCCATCAAAAATAAAAAAAATATAAAAACGCCGAAAAAAGAAGTCGGCAGCGCCACGGCCAATAACTCCATAAATAATGGGGCTAGAGAGAAATTTCTTGTACCTGCAGGTAGCTGCCATAGTCCTGCATCCGAAAATCTAGTTTTCCCGGCCAGCCAGGGCCATCTTCCGCCTTGAAACCACCAGAGAGCGGGGCTGCTCCGAATGCGCTTCAAACACCTGTCTAATGGCACTTTTGTACACGAAGCTGTAACAGAGTGAAAACAAGACTTAGCAACGGCTCTATCTCCCAAAGTATTGGCGGAAAACTGACAAGTCTGACACTGTTGGAAAGCCCTGCTCATGGGCTTTCCGAAAATGCCGGTTTTGGGGTTGTGGGATAAACAGGGAGGATGCCAGGTACCACGGAGTGAGGACACCCCGAAGATGTCAAGAGCAAATGGCCATGCTCTGTGTACGTCAACATTAGCCAAGGCCGCTACGTGTGTGCTGTACTGAAGCCAGCAAAAGAAAAGGAAAAAAAACGCCGAAAAAAGAAGTCGGCAGCGCCACGGCCAATATCTCCACAAATAATGGGGCTAGAGAGAAATTTCTTGTACCTGCAGGTAGCTGCCATAGTCCTGCATCCGAAAATCTAGTTTTCCCGGCCAGCCAGGGCCATCTTCCGCCTTGAAACCACCAGAGAGCGGGGCTGCTCCGAATGCGCTTCAAACACCTGTCTAATGGCACTTTTGTACACGAAGCTGTAACAGAGTGAAAACAAGACTTAGCAACGGCTCTATCTCCCAAAGTATTGGCGGAAAACTGACAAGTCTGACACTGTTGGAAAGCCCTGCTCATGGGCTTTCCGAAAATGCCGGTCTTGGGGTTGTGGGATAAACAGGGAGGATGCCAGGGACCGCGGAGTGAGGACACCCCGAAGATGTCAAGAGCAAAATGGCCATGCTCTGTGTACGTCAACAATAGCCAAGGCCGCTACGTGTGTGCTGGACTGAAGCCAGCAAAAGAAAAAAAAAACGCCGAAAAAAGAAGTCGGCAGCGCCACGGCCAATATCTCCACAAATAATCGGGCTAGAGAGAAATTTCTTGTACCTGCAGGTAGCTGCCAGAGTCCTGCATCCGAAAATCTAGTTTTCCCGGCCAGCCAGGGCCATCTTCCGCCTTGAAACCACCAGAGAGCGGGGCTGCTCCGAATGCGCTTCAAACACCTGTCTAATGGCACTTTTGTACACGAAGCTGTAACAGAGTGAAAACAAGACTTAGCAACGGCTCTATCTCCCAAAGTATTGGCGGAAAACTGACAAGTCTGACACTGTTGGAAAGCCCTGCTCATGGGCTTTCCGAAAATGCCGGTCTTGGGGTTGTGGGATAAACAGGGAGGATGCCAGGGACCGCGGAGTGAGGACACCCCGAAGATGTCAAGAGCAAATGGCCATGCTCTGTGTACGTCAACAATAGCCAGGGCCGCTACGTGTGTGCTGGACTGAAGCCAGCAAAAGAAAAAAAAACGCCGAAAAAAGAAGTCGGCAGCGCCACGGCCAATATCTCCACAAATAATCGGGCTAGAGAGAAATTTCTTGTACCTGCAGGTAGCTGCCAGAGTCCTGCATCCGAAAATCTAGTTTTCCCGGCCAGCCAGGGCCATCTTCCGCCTTGAAACCACCAGAGAGCGGGGCTGCTCCGAATGCGCTTCAAACACCTGTCTAATGGCACTTTTGTACACGAAGCTGTAACAGAGTGAAAACAAGACTTAGCAACGGCTCTATCTCCCAAAGTATTGGCGGAAAACTGACAAGTCTGACACTGTTGGAAAGCCCTGCTCATGGGCTTTCCGAAAATGCCGGTCTTGGGGTTGTGGGATAAACAGGGAGGATGCCAGGGACCGCGGAGTGAGGACACCCCGAAGATGTCAAGAGCAAATGGCCATGCTCTGTGTACGTCAACAATAGCCAGGGCCGCTACGTGTGTGCTGGACTGAAGCCAGCAAAAGAGAAAAAAAAAAAAAAAAAAAAAAAAAACGCCGAAAAAAGAAGTCGGCAGCGCCACGGCCAATAACTCCATAAATAATGGGGCTAGAGAGAAATTTCTTGTACCTGCAGGAAGCTGCCATAGTCCTGCATCCGAAAATCTAGTTTTCCCGGCCAGCCAGGGCCATCTTCCGCCTTGAAACCACCAGAGAGCGGGGCTGCTCCGAATGCGCTTCAAACACCTGTCTAATGGCACTTTTGTACACGAAGCTGTAACAGAGTGAAAACAAGACTTAGCAACGGCTCTATCTCCCAAAGTATTGGCGGAAAACTGACAAGTCTGACACTGTTTGAAAGCCCTGCTCATGGGCTTTCCGAAAATGCCGGTCTTGGGATTGTGGAATAAACAGGGAGGATGCCAGGGACCGCGGAGTGAGGACACCCCGAAGAAGTCCAGTGTAAACGGCCATGCTCTGTGTACGTCAACAATAGCCAAGGCTGCTACGTGTGTGCTCGACTGAAGCCATCAAACATAAAAAAAATATAAAAACGCCGAAAAAAGAAGTCGGCAGCGCCACGGCCAATAACTCCATAAATAATCGGGCTAGAGAGAAATTTCTTGTACCTGCAGGTAGCTGCCATAGTCCTGCATCCGAAAATCTAGTTTTCCCGGCCAGCCAGGGCCATCTTCCGCCTTGAAACCACCAGAGAGCGGGGCTGCTCCGAATGCGCTTCAAACACCTGTTTAATGGCACTTTTGTACACGAAGCTGTAACAGAGTGAAAACAAGACTTAGCAACGGCTCTATCTCCCAAAGTATTGGCGGAAAACTGACAAGTCTGACACTGTTTGAAAGCCCTGCTCATGGGCTTTCCGAAAATGCCGGTCTTGGGGTTGTGGGATAAACAAGGAGGATGCCAGGGACCACGGAGTGAGGACACCCCGAAGATGTCAAGAGCAAATGGCCATGCTCTGTGTACGTCAACAATAGCCAAGGCCGCTACGTGTGTGCTGGACTGAAGCCAGCAAAAGAAAAAAAAAACGCCGAAAAAAGAAGTCGGCAGCGCCACGGCCAATATCTCCACAAATAATGGGGCTAGAGAGAAATTTCTTGTACCTGCAGGTAGCTGCCAGAGTCCTGCATCCGAAAATCTAGTTTTCCCGGCCAGCCAGGGCCATCTTCCGCCTTGAAACCACCAGAGAGCGGGGCTGCTCCGAATGCGCTTCAAACACCTGTCTAATGGCACTTTTGTACACGAAGCTGTAACAGAGTGAAAACAAGACTTAGCAACGGCTCTATCTCCCAAAGTATTGGCGGAAAACTGACAAGTCTGACACTGTTTGAAAGCCCTGCTCATGGGCTTTCCGAAAATGCCGGTCTTGGGGTTGTGGGATAAACAGGGAGGATGCCAGGGACCACGGAGTGAGGACACCCCGAAGATGTCAAGAGCAAATGGCCATGCTCTGTGTACGTCAACAATAGCCAAGGCCGCTACGTGTGTGCTGGACTGAAGCCAGCAAATGAAAAAAAAAACGCCGAAAAAAGAAGTCGGCAGCGCCACGGCCAATATCTCCACAAATAATGGGGCTAGAGAGAAATTTCTTGTACCTGCAAGTAGCTGCCATAGTCCTGCATCCGAAAATCTAGTTTTCCCGGCCAGCCAGGGCCATCTTCCGCCTTGAAACCACCAGAGAGCGGGGCTGCTCCGAATGCGCTTCAAACACCTGTCTAATGGAACTTTTGTACACGAAGCTGTAACAGAGTGAAAACAAGACTTAGCAACGGCTCTATCTCCCAAAGTATTGGCGGAAAACTGACAAGTCTGACACTGTTGGAAAGCCCTGCTCATGGGCTTTCCGAAAATGCCGGTCTTGGGGTTGTGGGATAAACAGGGAGGATGCCAGGGACCGCGGAGTGAGGACACCCCGAAGATGTCAAGAGCAAATGGCCATGCTCTGTGTACGTCAACAATAGCCAGGGCCGCTACGTGTGTGCTGGACTGAAGCCAGCAAAAGAAAAAAAAAAAAAAAACGCCGAAAAAATAAGTCGGCAGCGCCACGGCCAATAACTCCATAAATAATGGGGCTAGAGAGAAATTTCTTGTACCTGCAGGAAGCTGCCATAGTCCTGCATCCGAAAATCTAGTTTTCCCGGCCAGCCAGGGCCATCTTCCGCCTTGAAACCACCAGAGAGCGGGGCTGCTCCGAATGCGCTTCAAACACCTGTCTAATGGCACTTTTGTACACGAAGCTGTAACAGAGTGAAAACAAGACTTAGCAACGGCTCTATCTCCCAAAGTATTGGCGGAAAACTGACAAGTCTGACACTGTTTGAAAGCCCTGCTCATGGGCTTTCCGAAAATGCCGGTCTTGGGGTTGTGGGATAAACAGGGAGGATGCCAGGGACCGCGGAGTGAGGACACCCCGAAGATGTCAAGAGCAAATGGCCATGCTCTGTGTACGTCAACCATAGCCGAGGCCGCTACGTGTGTGCTGGACTGAAGCCAGCAAAAGAAAAAGAAAACGCCGAAAAAAGAAGTCGGCAGCGCCACGGCCAATATCTCCACAAATAATGGGGCTAGAGAGAAATTTCTTGTACCTGCAGGAAGCTGCCATAGTCCTGCATCCGAAAAACTAGTTTTCCCGGCCAGCCAGGGCCATCTTCCGCCTTGAAACCACCAGAGAGCGGGGCTGCTCCGAATGCGCTTCAAACACCTGTCTAATGGCATTTTTGTACACGAAGCTGTAACAGAGTGAAAACAAGACTTAGCAACGGCTCTATCTCCCAAATTATTGGCAGAAAACTGACAAGTCTGACACTGTTGGAAAGCCCTGCTCATGGGCTTTCCGAAAATGCCGGTCTTGGGGTTGTGGTATAAACAGGGAGGATGCCAGGGACCGCGGAGTGAGGACACCCCGAAGATGTCAAGAGCAAATGGCCATGCTCTGTGTACGTCAACAATAGCCAGGGCCGCTACGTGTGTGCTGGACTGAAGCCAGCAAAAGAGAAAAAAAAAAAAAAAAAAAAAAAAAAACGCCGAAAAAAGAAGTCGGCAGCGCCACGGCCAATATCTCCACAAATAATGGGGCTAGAGAGAAATTTCTTGTACCTGCAGGAAGCTGCCATAGTCCTGCATCCGAAAATCTAGTTTTCCCGGCCAGCCAGGGCCATCTTCCGCCTTGAAACCACCAGAGAGCGGGGCTGCTCCGAATGCGCTTCAAACACCTGTCTAATGGCATTTTTGTACACGAAGCTGTAACAGAGTGAAAACAAGACTTAGCAACGGCTCTATCTCCCAAATTATTGGCAGAAAACTGACAAGTCTGACACTGTTGGAAAGCCCTGCTCATGGGCTTTCCGAAAATGCCGGTCTTGGGGTTGTGGGATAAACAGGGAGGATGCCAGGGACCGCGGAGTGAGGACACCCCGAAGATGTCAAGAGCAAATGGCCATGCTCTGTGTACGTCAACAATAGCCAGGGCCGCTACGTGTGTGCTGGACTGAAGCCAGCAAAAGAGAAAAAAAAAAAAAAAAAAAAAAAAAAAACGCCGAAAAAAGAAGTCGGCAGCGCCACGGCCAATATCTCCACAAATAATGGGGCTAGAGAGAAATTTCTTGTACCTGCAGGAAGCTGCCATAGTCCTGCATCCGAAAATCTAGTTTTCCCGGCCAGCCAGGGCCATCTTCCGCCTTGAAACCACCAGAGAGCGGGGCTGCTCCGAATGCGCTTCAAACACCTGTCTAATGGCATTTTTGTACACGAAGCTGTAACAGAGTGAAAACAAGACTTAGCAACGGCTCTATCTCCCAAATTATTGGCAGAAAACTGACAAGTCTGACACTGTTGGAAAGCCCTGCTCATGGGCTTTCCGAAAATGCCGGTCTTGGGGTTGTGGGATAAACAGGGAGGATGCCAGGGACCGCGGAGTGAGGACACCCCGAAGAAGTCCAGTGTAAACGGCCATGCTCTGTGTACGTCAACAATAGCCAAGGCCGCTACGTGTGTGCTGGACTGAAGCCATCAAAAATAAAAAAAAATATAAAAACGCCGAAAAAAGAAGTCGGCAGCGCCACGGCCAATAACTCCATAAATAATGGGGCTAGAGAGAAATTTCTTGTACCTGCAGGTAGCTGCCATAGTCCTGCATCCGAAAATCTAGTTTTCCCGGCCAGCCAGGGCCATCTTCCGCCTTGAAACCACCAGAGAGCGGGGCTGCTCCGAATGCGCTTCAAACACCTGTCTAATGGCACTTTTGTACACGAAGCTGTAACAGAGTGAAAACAAGACTTAGCAATGGCTCTATCTCCCAAAGTATTGGCGGAAAACTGACAAGTCTGACACTGTTGGAAAGCCCTGCTCATGGGCTTTCCGAGAATGCCGGTTTTGGGGTTGTGGGATAAACAGGGAGGATGCCAGGGACCGCAGAGTGAGGACACCCCGAAGATGTCAAGAGCAAATGGCCATGCTCTGTGTACGTCAACAATAGCCAAGGCCGCTACGTGTGTGCTGGACTGAAGCCAGCAAAAGAAAAAAAAAAAAAAAACGCCGAAAAAAGAAGTCGGCAGCGCCACGGCCAATAACTCCATAAATAATGGGGCTAGAGAGAAATTTCTTGTACCTGCAGGTAGCTGCAATAGTCCTGCATCCGAAAATCTAGTTTTCCCGGCCAGCCAGGGCCATCTTCCGCCTTGAAACCACCAGAGAGCGGGGCTGCTCCGAATGCGCTTCAAACACCTGTCTAATGGCACTTTTGTACACGAAGCTGTAACAGAGTGAAAACAAGACTTAGCAACGGCTCTATCTCCCAAAGTATTGGCGGAAAACTGACAAGTCTGACACTGTTGGAAAGCCCTGCTCATGGGCTTTCCGAGAATGCCGGTTTTGGGGTTGTGGGATAAACAGGGAGGATGCCAGGGACCGCGGAGTGAGGACACCCCGAAGATGTCAAGAGCAAATGGCCATGCTCTGTGTACGTCAACAATAGCCAAGGCCGCTACGTGTGTGCTGGACTGAAGCCAGCAAAAGAAAAAAAAAACGCCGAAAAAAGAAGTCGGCAGCGCCACGGCCAATATCTCCACAAATAATGGGGCTAGAGAGAAATTTCTTGTACCTGCAGGTAGCTGCCATAGTCCTGCATCCGTAAATCTAGTTTTCCCGGCCAGCCAGGGCCATCTTCCGCCTTGAAACCACCAGAGAGCGGGGCTGCTCCGAATGCGCTTCAAACACCTGTCTATTGGCACTTTTGTACACGAAGCTGTAACAGAGTGAAAACAAGACTAAGCAACGGCTCTATCTCCCAAAGTATTGGCGGAAAACTGACAAGTCTGACACTGTTGGAAAGCCCTGCTCATGGGCTTTCCGAAAATGCCGGTCTTGGGGTTGTGGGATAAACAGGGAGGATGCCAGGGACCGCGGAGTGAGGACACCCCGAAGAAGTCCAGTGTAAACGGCCATGCTCTGTGTATGTCAACAATAGCCAAGGCCGCTACGTGTGTGCTGGACTGAAGCCATCAAAAATAAAAAAAAATATAAAAACGCCGAAAAAAGAAGTCGGCAGCGCCACGGCCAATAACTCCATAAATAATGGGGCTAGAGAGAAATTTCTTGTACCTGCAGGTAGCTGCCATAATCCTGCATCCGAAAATCTAGTTTTCCCGGCCAGCCAGGGCCATCTTCCGCCTTGAAACTACCAGAGAGCGGGGCTGCTCCGAATGCGCTTCAAACACCTGTCTAATGGCACTTTTGTACACGAAGCTGTAACAGAGTGAAAACAAGACTTAGCAACGGCTCTATCTCCCAAAGTATTGGCGGAAAACTGACAAGTCTGACACTGTTGGAAAGCCCTGCTCATGGGCTTTCCAAAAATGCCGGTTTTGGGGTTGTGGGATAAACAGGGAGGATGCCAGGGACCACGGAGTGAGGACACCCCGAAGATGTCAAGAGCAAATGGCCATGCTCTGTGTACGTCAACAATAGCCAAGGCCGCTACGTGTGTGCTGGACTGAAGCCAGCAAAAGAAAAAAAAAAACGCCGAAAAAAGAAGTCGGCAGCGCCACGGCCAATATCTCCACAAATAATGGGGCTAGAGAGAAATTTCTTGTACCTGCAGGTAGCTGCCATAGTCCTGCATCCGAAAATCTAGTTTTCCCGGCCAGCCAGGGCCATCTTCCGCCTTGAAACCACCAGAGAGCGGGGCTGCTCCGAATGCGCTTCAAACACCTGTCTAATGGCACTTTTGTACACGAAGCTGTAACAGAGTGAAAACAAGACTTAGCAACGGCTCTATCTCCCAAAGTATTGGCGGAAAACTGACAAGTCTGACACTGTTGGAAAGCCCTGCTCATGGGCTTTCCGAAAATGCCGGTCTTGGGGTTGTGGGATAAACAGGGAGGATGCCAGGGACCGCGGAGTGAGGACACCCCGAAGATGTCAAGAGCAAATGGCCATGCTCTGTGTACGTCAACAATAGCCAAGGCCGCTACGTGTGTGCTGGACTGAAGCCAGCAAAAGAAAAAAAAAAAAACGCCGAAAAAAGAAGTCGGCAGCGCCACGGCCAATAACTCCATAAATAATGGGGCTAGAGAGAAATTTCTTGTACCTGCAGGTAGCTGCCATAGTCCTGCATCCTAAAATCTAGTTTTCCCGGCCAGCCAAGGCCATCTTCCGCCTTGAAACCACCAGAGAGCGGGGCTGCTCCGAATGCGCTTCAAACACCTGTCTAATGGCACTTTTGTACACGAAGCTGTAACAGAGTGAAAACAAGACTTAGCAACGGCTCTATTTCCCAAAGTATTGGCGGAAAACTGACAAGTCTGACACTGTTGGAAAGCCCTGCTCATGGGCTTTCCGAAAATGCCGGTCTTGGGGTTGTGGGATAAACAGGGAGGATGCCAGGGACCGCGGAGTGAGGACACCCCGAAGATGTCAAGAGCAAATGGCCATGCTCTGTTTACGTCAACAACAGCCAAGGCCGCTACGTGTGTGCTGGACTGAAGCCAGCAAAAGAAAAAAAAAACGCCGAAAAAAGAAGTCGGCAGCGCCACGGCCAATAACTCCATAAATAATGGGGCTAGAGAGAAATTTCTTGTACCTGCAAGTAGCCTTCATGGTCCTGCATCCGAAAATCTAGTTTTCCCGGCCAGCCAGGGCCATCTTCCGCCTTGAAACCACCAGAGAGCGGGGCTGCTCCGAATGCGCTTCAAACACCTGTCTAATGGCACTTTTGTACACGAAGCTGTAACAGAGTGAAAACAAGACTTAGCAACGGCTCTATCTCCCAAAGTATTGGCGGAAAACTGACAAGTCTGACACTGTTGGAAAGCCCTGCTCATGGGCTTTCCGAAAATGCAGGTCTTGGGGTTGTGGGATAAACAGGGAGGATGCCAGGGACTGCGGAGTGAGGACACCCCGAAGATGTCAAGAGCAAATGGCCATGCTCTGTGTACGTCAACAATAGCCAAGGCCGCTACGTGTGTGCTGGACTGAAGCCAGCAAAAAAAAAAAAAAAAAAAAAAACGCCGAAAAAAGAAGTCGGCAGCGCCACGGCCAATAACTCCACAAATAATGGGGCTAGAGAGAAATTTCTTGTACCTGCAGGTAGCTGCCATAGTCCTGCATCCGAAAATCTAGTTTTCCCGGCCAGCCAGGGCCATCTTCCGCCTTGAAACCACCAGAGAGCGGGGCTGCTCCTAATGCGCTTCAAACACCTGTCTAATGGCACTTTTGTACACGAAGCTGTAACAGAGTGAAAACAAGACTTAGCAACGGCTCTATCTCCCAAAGTATTGGCGGAAAACTGACAAGTCTGACACTGTTGGAAAGCCCTGCTCATGGGCTTTCCGAAAATGCCGGTCTTGGGGTTGTGGGATAAACAGGGAGGATGCCAGGGACCGCGGAGTGAGGACACCCCGAAGATGTCAAGAGCAAATGGCCATGCTCTGTGTACGTCAACAATAGCCAAGGCCGCTACGTGTGTGCTGGACTGAAGCCAGCAAAAGAAAAAAAAAAAAAAACGCCGAAAAAAGAAGTCGGCAGCGCCACGGCCAATAACTCCATAAATAATGGGGCTAGAGAGAAATTTCTTGTACCTGCAGGTAGCTGCCATAGTCCTGCATCCTAAAATCTAGTTTTCCCGGCCAGCCAGGGCCATCTTCCGCCTTGAAACCACCAGAGAGCGGGGCTGCTCCGAATGCGCTTCAAACACCTGTCTAATGGCACTTTTGTACACGAAACTGTAACAGAGTGAAAACAAGACTTAGCAACGGCTCTATTTCCCAAAGTATTGGCGGAAAACTGACAAGTCTGACACTGTTGGAAAGCCCTGCTCATGGGCTTTCCGAAAATGCCGGTCTTGGGGTTGTGGGATAAACAGGGAGGATGCCAGGGACCGCGGAGTGAGGACACCCCGAAGATGTCAAGAGCAAATGGCCATGCTCTGTGTACGTCAACAATAGCCAAGGCCGCTACGTGTGTGCTGGACTGAAGCCAGCAAAAGAAAAGAAAAAAAAACGCCGAAAAAAGAAGTCGGCAGCGCCACGGCCAATAACTCCATAAATAATGGGGCTAGAGAGAAATTTCTTGTACCTGCAGGTAGCTGCCATAGTCCTGCATCCTAAAATCTAGTTTTCCCGGCCAGCCAGGGCCATCTTCCGCCTTGAAACCACCAGAGAGCGGGGCTGCTCCGAATGCGCTTCAAACACCTGTCTAATGGCACTTTTGTACACGAAACTGTAACAGAGTGAAAACAAGACTTAGCAACGGCTCTATTTCCCAAAGTATTGGCGGAAAACTGACAAGTCTGACACTGTTGGAAAGCCCTGCTCATGGGCTTTCCGAAAATGCCGGTCTTGGGGTTGTGGGATAAACAGGGAGGATGCCAGGGACCGCGGAGTGAGGACACCCCGAAGATGTCAAGAGCAAATGGCCATGCTCTGTGTACGTCAACAATAGCCAAGGCCGCTACGTGTGTGCTGGACTGAAGCCAGCAAAAAAAAAAAAAAAAAAAAACGCCGAAAAAAGAAGTCGGCAGCGCCACGGCCAATAACTCCACAAATAATGGGGCTAGAGAGAAATTTCTTGTACCTGCAGGTAGCTGCCATAGTCCTGCATCCTAAAATCTAGTTTTCCCGGCCAGCCAGGGCCATCTTCCGCCTTGAAACCACCAGAGAGCGGGGCTGCTCCGAATGCGCTTCAAACACCTGTCTAATGGCACTTTTGTACACGAAACTGTAACAGAGTGAAAACAAGACTTAGCAACGGCTCTATCTCCGAAAGTATTGGCGGAAAACTGACAAGTCTGACACTGTTTGAAAGCCCTGCTCATGGGCTTTCCGAAAATGCCGGTCTTGGGGTTGTGGGATAAACAGGGAGGATGCCAGGGACCGCGGAGTGAGGACACCCCGAAGATGTCAAGAGCAAATGGCCATGCTCTGTGTACGTCAACAATAGCCAAGGCCGCTACGTGTGTGCTGGACTGAAGCCAGCAAAAGAAAAAGAAAAAAAAAACGCCGAAAAAAGAAATCGGCAGCGCCACGGCCAATAACTCCATAAATAATGGGGCTAGAGAGAAATTTCTTGTACCTGCAGGTAGCTGCCATGGTCCTGCATCCGAAAATCTTGTTTTCCCGGCCAGCCAGGGCCATCTTCCGCCTTGAAACCACCAGAGACGTGTGTGCTGGACTGAAGCCAGCAAAAGAAAAGAAAAAAAAAACGCCGAAAAAAGAAGTCGGCAGCGCCACGGCCAATAACTCCATAAATAATGGGGCTAGAGAGAAATTTCTTGTACCTGCAGGTAGCTGCCATGGTCCTGCATCCGAAAATCTAGTTTTCCCGGCCAGCCACGGCCATCTTCCGCCTTGAAACCACCAGAGAGCGGGGCTGCTCCGAATGCGCTTCAAACACCTGTCTAATGGCACTTTTGTACACGAAGCTGTAACAGAGTGAAAACAAGACTTAGCAACGGCTCTATCTCCCAAAGTATTGGCGGAAAACTGACAAGTCTGACACTGTTGGAAAGCCCTGCTCATGGGCTTTCCGAAAATGCCGGTCTTGGGGTTGTGGGATAAACAGGGAGGATGCCAGGGACCGCGGAGTGAGGACACCCCGAAGATGTCAAGAGCAAACGGCCATGCTCTGTGTACGTCAACAATAGCCAAGGCCGCTACGTGTGTGCTGGACTGAAGCCAGCAAAAGAAAAAAAAAAAAACGCCGAAAAAAGAAGTCGGCAGCGCCACGGCCAATAACTCCATAAATAATGGGGCTAGAGAGAAATTTCTTGTACCTGCAAGTAGCTGCCATGGTCCTGCATCCGAAAATCTAGTTTCCCCGGCCAGCCAGGGCCATCTTCCGCCTTGAAACCACCAGAGAGCGGGGCTGCTCCGAATGCGCTTCAAACACCTGTCTAATGGCACTTTTGTACACGAAGCTGTAACAGAGTGAAAACAAGACTTAGCAACGGCTCTATCTCCCAAAGTATTGGCGGAAAACTGACAAGTCTGACACTGTTGGAAAGCCCTGCTCATGGGCTTTCCAAAAATGCCGGTTTTGGGGTTGTGGGATAAACAGGGAGGATGCCAGGGACCGCGGAGTGAGGACACCCCGAAGATGTCAAGAGCAAATGGCCATGCTCTGTGTACGTCAACAATAGCCAAGGCCGCTACGTGTGTGCTGGACTGAAGCCAGCAAAAGAAAAAAAAAAAAAAACGCCGAAAAAAGAAGTCGGCAGCGCCACGGCCAATAACTCCATAAATAATGGGACTAGAGAGAAATTTCTTGTACCTGCAGGTAGCTGCCATAGTCCTGCATCCTAAAATCTAGTTTTCCCGGCCAGCCAGGGCCATCTTCCGCCTTGAAACCACCAGAGAGCGGGGCTGCTCCGAATGCGCTTCAAACACCTGTCTAATGGCACTTTTGTACACGAAGCTGTAACAGAGTGAAAACAAGACTTAGCAACGGCTCTATCTCCCAAAGTATTGGCGGAAAACTGACAAGTCTGACACTGTTGGAAAGCCCTGCTCATGGGCTTTCCGAAAATGCCGGGTTTGGGGTTGTGGGTTAAACAGGGAGGATGCCAGGGACCACGGAGTGAGGACACCCCGAAGATGTCAAGAGCAAATGGCCATGCTCTGTGTACGTCAACAATAGCCAAGGCCGCTACGTGTGTGCTGGACTGAAGCCAGCAAAAAAAAAAAAAAAACGCCGAAAAAAGAAGTCGGCAGCGCCACGGCCAATATCTCCACAAATAATGGGGCTAGAGAGAAATTTCTTGTACCTGCAGGTAGCTGCCATAGTCCTGCATCCGAAAATCTAGTTTTCCCGGCCAGCCAGGGCCATCTTCCGCCTTGAAACCACCAGAGAAAGGGGCTGCTCCGAATGCGCTTCAAACACCTGTCTAATGGCACTTTTGTACACGAAGCTGTAACAGAGTGAAAACAAGACTTAGCAACGGCTCTATCTCCCAAAGTATTGGCGGAAAACTGACAAGTCTGACACTGTTGGAAAGCCCTGCTAATGGGCTTTCCGAAAATGCCGGTTTTGGGGTTGATGGTTAAAAAGGGAGGATGCCAGGGACCACAAAGTGAGGACACCCCGAAGATGTCAAGAGCAAATGGCCATGCTCTGTGTACGTCAACAATAGCCAAGGCCGCTACGTGTGTGCTGGACTGAAGCCAGCAAAAGAAAAAAAAAACGCCGAAAAAAGAAGTCGGCAGCGCCACGGCCAATATCTCCACAAATAATGGGGCTAGAGAGAAATTTCTTGTACCTGCAGGTAGCTGCCATAGTCCTGCATCCGAAAATCTAGTTTTCCCGGCCAGCCAGGGCCATCTTCCGCCTTGAAACCACCAGAGAGCGGGGCTGCTCCGAATGCGCTTCAAACACCTGTCTAATGGCACTTTTGTACACGAAGCTGTAACAGAGTGAAAACAAGACTTAGCAACGGCTCTATCTCCCAAAGTATTGGCGGAAAACTGACAAGTCTGACACTGTTGGAAAGCCCTGCTCATGGGCTTTCCGAAAATGCCGGTTTTGGGGTTGATGGTTAAAAAGGGAGGATGCCAGGGACCACGGAGTGAGGACACCCCGAAGATGTCAAGAGCAAATGGCCATGCTCTGTGTACGTCAACAATAGCCAAGGCCGCTACGTGTGTGCTGGACTGAAGCCAGCAAAAGAAAAAAAAAACGCCGAAAAAAGAAGTCGGCAGCGCCACGGCCAATAACTCCATAAATAATGGGGCTAGAGAGAAATTTCTTGTACCTGCAGGTAGCTGCCATGGTCCTGCATCCGAAAATCTGGTTTTCCCGGCCAGCCAGGGCCATCTTCCGCCTTGAAACCACCAGAGAGCGGGGCTGCTCCGAATGCGCTTCAAACACCTGTCTAATGGCACTTTTGTACACGAAGCTGTAACAGAGTGAAAACAAGACTTAGCAACGGCTCTATCTCCCAAAGTATTGGCGGAAAACTGACAAGTCTGACACTGTTGGAAAGCCCTGCTCATGGGCTTTCCGAAAATGCCGGTTTTGGGGTTGATGGTTAAAAAGGGAGGATGCCAGGGACCACGGAGTGAGGACACCCCGAAGATGTCAAGAGCAAATGGCCATGCTCTGTGTACGTCAACAATAGCCAAGGCCGCTACGTGTGTGCTGGACTGAAGCCAGAAAAAGAAAAAAAAAACGCCGAAAAAAGAAGTCGGCAGCGCCACGGCCAATATCTCCACAAATAATGGGGCTAGAGAGAAATTTCTTGTACCTGCAGGTAGCTGCCATAGTCCTGCATCCGAAAATCTAGTTTTCCCGGCCAGCCAGGGCCATCTTCCGCCTTGAAACCACCAGAGAGCGGGGCTGCTCCGAATGCGCTTCAAACACCTGTCTAATGGCACTTTTGTACACGAAGCTGTAACAGAGTGAAAACAAGACTTAGCAACGGCTCTATCTCCCAAAGTATTGGCGGAAAACTGACAAGTCTGACACTGTTGGAAAGCCCTGCTCATGGGCTTTCCGAAAATGCCGGTTTTGGGGTTGATGGTTAAAAAGGGAGGATGCCAGGGACCACGGAGTGAGGACACCCCGAAGATGTCAAGAGCAAATGGCCATGCTCTGTGTACGTCAACAATAGCCAAGGCCGCTACGTGTGTGCTGGACTGAAGCCAGCAAAAGAAAAAAAAAACGCCGAAAAAAGAAGTCGGCAGCGCCACGGCCAATAACTCCATAAATAATGGGGCTAGAGAGAAATTTCTTGTACCTGCAGGTAGCTGCCATGGTCCTGCATCCGAAAATCTGGTTTTCCCGGCCAGCCAGGGCCATCTTCCGCCTTGAAACCACCAGAGAGCGGGGCTGCTCCGAATGCGCTTCAAACACCTGTCTAATGGCATTTTTGTACACGAAGCTGTAACAGAGTGAAAACAAGACTTAGCAACGGCTCTATCTCCCAAAGTATTGGCGGAAAACTGACAAGTCTGACACTGTTGGAAAGCCCTGCTCATGGGCTTTCCGAAAATGCCGGTTTGGGGGTTGATGGTTAAAAAGGGAGGATGCCAGGGACCACGGAGTGAGGACACCCCGAAGATGTCAAGAGCAAATGGCCATGCTCTGTGTACGTCAACAATAGCCAAGGCCGCTACGTGTGTGCTGGACTGAAGCCAGCAAAAGAAAAAAAAAACGCCGAAAAAAGAAGTCGGCAGCGCCACGGCCAATAACTCCATAAATAATGGGGCTAGAGAGAAATTTCTTGTACCTGCAGGTAGCTGCCATGGTCCTGCATCCGAAAATCTGGTTTTCCCGGCCAGCCAGGGCCATCTTCCGCCTTGAAACCACCAGAGAGCGGGGCTGCTCCGAATGCGCTTCAAACACCTGTCTAATGGCACTTTTGTACACGAAGCTGTAACAGAGTGAAAACAAGACTTAGCAACGGCTCTATCTCCCAAAGTATTGGCGGAAAACTGACAAGTCTGACACTGTTGGAAAGCCCTGCTCATGGGCTTTCCGAAAATGCCGGTTTTGGGGTTGATGGTTAAAAAGGGAGGATGCCAGGGACCACGGAGTGAGGACACCCCGAAGATGTCAAGAGCAAATGGCCATGCTCTGTGTACGTCAACAATAGCCAAGGCCGCTACGTGTGTGCTGGACTGAAGCCAGCAAAAAAAAAAAAAAAAAAAAAAAACGCCAAAAAAAGAAGTCGGCAGCGCCACGGCCAATAACTCCATAAATAATGGGGCTAGAGAGAAATTTCTTGTACCTGCAGGTAGCTGCCATGGTCCTGCATCCGAAAATCTGGTTTTCCCGGCCAGCCAGGGCCATCTTCCGCCTTGAAACCACCAGAGAGCGGGGCTGCTCCGAATGCGCTTCAAACACCTGTCTAATGGCACTTTTGTACACGAAGCTGTAACAGAGTGAAAACAAGACTTAGCAACGGCTCTATCTCCCAAAGTATTGGCGGAAAACTGACAAGTCTGACACTGTTGGAAAGCCCTGCTAATGGGCTTTCCGAAAATGCCGGTTTTGGGGTTGATGGTTAAAAAGGGAGGATGCCAGGGACCACAAAGTGAGGACACCCCGAAGATGTCAAGAGCAAATGGCCATGCTCTGTGTACGTCAACAATAGCCAAGGCCGCTACGTGTGTGCTGGACTGAAGCCAGCAAAAGAAAAAAAAAAACGCCGAAAAAAGAAGTCGGCAGCGCCACGGCCAATATCTCCACAAATAATGGGGCTAGAGAGAAATTTCTTGTACCTGCAGGTAGCTGCCATAGTCCTGCATCCGAAAATCTAGTTTTCCCGGCCAGCCAGGGCCATCTTCCGCCTTGAAACCACCAGAGAGCGGGGCTGCTCCGAATGCGCTTCAAACACCTGTCTAATGGCACTTTTGTACACGAAGCTGTAATAGAGTGAAAACAAGACTTAGCAACGGCTCTATCTCCCAAAGTATTGGCGGAAAACTGACAAGTCTGACACTGTTGGAAAGCCCTGCTCATGGGCTTTCCGAAAATGCCGGTTTTGGGGTTGATGGTTAAACAGGGAGGATGCCAGGGACCACGGAGTGAGGACACCCCGAAGATGTCAAGAGCAAATGGCCATGCTCTGTGTACGTCAACAATAGCCAAGGCCGCTACGTGTGTGCTGGACTGAAGCCAGCAAAAGAAAAAAAAAACGCCGAAAAAAGAAGTCGGCAGCGCCACGGCCAATAACTCCATAAATAATGGGGCTAGAGGGAAATTTCTTGTACCTGCAGGTAGCTGCCATGGTCCTGCATCCGAAAATCTGGTTTTCCCGGCCAGCCAGGGCCATCTTCCGCCTTGAAACCACCAGAGAGCGGGGCTGCTCCGAATGCGCTTCAAACACCTGTCTAATGGCACTTTTGTACACGAAGCTGTAACAGAGTGAAAACAAGACTTAGCAACGGCTCTATCTCCCAAAGTATTGGCGGAAAACTGACAAGTCTGACACTGTTGGAAAGCCCTGCTCATGGGCTTTCCGAAAATGCCGATTTTGGGGTTGATGGTTAAAAAGGGAGGATGCCAGGGACCACGGAGTGAGGACACCCCGAAGATGTCAAGAGCAAATGGCCATGCTCTGTGTACGTCAACAATAGCCAAGGCCGCTACGTGTGTGCTGGACTGAAGCCAGCAAAAGAAAAAAAAAACGCCGAAAAAAGAAGTCGGCAGCGCCACGGCCAATAACTCCATAAATAATGGGGCTAGAGAGAAATTTCTTGAACCTGCAGGTAGCTGCCATAGTCCTGCATCCGAAAATCTAGTTTTCCCGGCCAGCCAGGGCCATTTTCCGCGTTGAAACTACCAGAGAGCGGGGCTGCTCCGAATGCGCTTCAAACACCTGTCTAATGGCACTTTTGTACACGAAGCTGTAACAGAGTGAAAACAAGACTTAGCAACGGCTCTATCTCCCAAAGTATTGGCGGAAAACTGACAAGTCTGACACTGTTGGAAAGCCCTGCTCATGGGCTTTCCGAAAATGCCGGTTTTGGGGTTGTGGGTTAAACAGGGAGGATGCCAGGGACCACGGAGTGAGGACACCCCGAAGATGTCAAGAGCAAATGGCCATGTTCTGTGTACGTCAACAATAGCCAAGGCCGCTACGTGTGTGCTGGACTGAAGCCAGCAAAAGAGAAAAAAAAAAACGCCGAAAAAAGAAGTCGGCAGCGCCACGGCCAATATCTCCACAAATAATGGGGCTAGAGAGAAATTTCTTGAACCTGCAGGTAGCTGCCATAGTCCTGCATCCGAAAATCTGGTTTTCCCGGCCAGCCAGGGCCATCTTCCGCCTTGAAACCACCAGAGAGCGGGGCTGCTCCGAATGCGCTTCAAACACCTGTCTAATGGCACTTTTGTACACGAAGCTGTAACAGAGTGAAAACAAGACTTAGCAACGGCTCTATCTCCCAAAGTATTGGCGGAAAACTGACAAGTCTGACACTGTTGGAAAGCCCTGCTCATGGGTTTTCCGAAAATGCCGGTCTTGGGGTTGTGGGATAAACAGGGAGGATGCCAGGGACCGCGGAGTGAGGACACCCCGAAGAAGTCCAGTGTAAACGGCCATGCTCTGTGTACGTCAACAATAGCCAAGGCCGCTACGTGTGTGCTGGACTGAAGCCAGCAAAAGAGAAAAAAAAAAAAAAAAAAAAAAAAACGCCGAAAAAAGAAGTCGGCAGCGCCACGGCCAATATCTCCACAAATAATGGGGCTAGAGAGAAATTTCTTGTACCTGCAGGTAGCTGCCATAGTCCTGCATCCGAAAATCTAGTTTTCCCGGCCAGCAAGGGCCATCTTCCGCCTTGAAACCACCAGAGAAAGGGGCTGCTCCGAATGAGCTTCAAACACCTGTCTAATGGCACTTTTGTACACGAAGCTGTAACAGAGTGAAAACAAGACTTAGCAACGGCTCTATCTCCCAAAGTATTGGCGGAAAACTGACAAGTCTGACACTGTTGGAAAGCCCTGCTCATGGGCTTTCCGAAAATGCCGGTCTTGGGGTTGTGGGATAAACAGGGAGGATGCCAGGGACCGCGGAGTGAGGACACCCCGAAGAAGTCCAGTGTAAACGGCCATGCTCTGTGTACGTCAACAATAGCCAAGGCCGCTACGTGTGTGCTGGACTGAAGCCAGCAAAAATATAAAAAAAAACGCCGAAAAAAGAAGTCGGCAGCGCCACGGCCAATAACTCCATACATAATGGGGCTAGAGAGAAATTTCTTGTACCTGCAGGTAGCTGCCAAAGTCCTGCATCCGAAAATCTAGTTTTCCCGGCCAGCCAGGGCCATCTTCCGCGTTGAAACCACCAGAGAGCGGGGCTGCTCCGAATGCGCTTCAAACACCTGTCTAATGGCACTTTTGTACACGAAGCTGTAACAGAGTGAAAACAAGACTTAGCAACGGCTCTATCTCCCAAAGTATTGGCGGAAAACTGACAAGTCTGACACTGTCGGAAAGCCCTGCTCATGGGCTTTCCGAAAATGTCGGTCTTGGGGTTGTGGGATAAACAGGGAGGATGCCAGGGACCGCGGAGTGAGGACACCCCGAAGAAGTCCAGTGTAAACGGCCATGCTCTGTGTACGTCAACAATAGCCAAGGCCGCTACGTGTGTGCTGGACTGAAGCCAGCAAAAATTTAAAAAAAAAAACGCCGAAAAAAGAAGTCGGCAGCGCCACGGCCAATAACTCCATAAATAATGGGGCTAGAGAGGAATTTCTTATACCTGCAGGTAGCTGCCAAAGTCCTGCATCCGAAAATCTAGTTTTCCCGGCCAGCCAGGGCCATCTTCCGCCTTGAAACCACCAGAGAGCGGGGCTGCTCCGAATGCGCTGCAAACACCTGTCTAATGGCACTTTTGTACACGAAGCTGTAACAGAGTGAAAACAAGACTTAGCAACGGCTCTATCTCCCAAAGTATTGGCGGAAAACTGACAAGTCTGACACTGTCGGAAAGCCCTGCTCATGGGCTTTCCGAAAATGCCGGTCTTGGGGTTGTGGGATAAACAGGGAGGATGCCAGGGACCGCGGAGTGAGGACACCCCGAAGATGTCAAGAGCAAATGGCCATGCTCTGTGTACGTCAACAATAGCCAAGGCCGCTACGTGTGTGCTGGACTGAAGCCAGCAAAAAAAAAAAAAAAAAAAAAACGACGAAAAAAGAAGTCGGCAGCGCCACGGCCAATAACTCCATAAATAATGGGGCTAGAGAGAAATTTCTTGTACCTGCAGGTTGCTGCCATAGTCCTGCATCCTAAAATCTAGTTTTCCCGGCCAGCAAGGGCCATCTTCCGCCTTGAAACCACCAGAGAAAGGGGCTGCTCCGAATGAGCTTCAAACACCTGTCTAATGGCACTTTTGTACACGAAGCTGTAACAGAGTGAAAACAAGACTTAGCAACGGCTCTATCTCCCAAAGTATTGGCGGAAAACTGACAAGTCTGACACTGTTGGAAAGCCCTGCTCATGGGCTTTCCGAAAATGCCGGTCTTGGGGTTGTGGGATAAACAGGGAGGATGCCAGGGACCGCGGAGTGAGGACACCCCGAAGAAGTCCAGTGTAAACGGCCATGCTCTGTGTACGTCAACAATAGCCAAGGCCGCTACGTGTGTGCTGGACTGAAGCCAGCAAAAATATAAAAAAAACGCCGAAAAAAGAAGTCGGCAGCGCCACGGCCAATAACTCCATACATAATGGGGCTAGAGAGAAATTTCTTGTACCTGCAGGTAGCTGCCAAAGTCCTGCATCCGAAAATCTAGTTTTCCCGGCCAGCCAGGGCCATCTTCCGCGTTGAAACCACCAGAGAGCGGGGCTGCTCCGAATGCGCTTCAAACACCTGTCTAATGGCACTTTTGTACACGAAGCTGTAACAGAGTGAAAACAAGACTTAGCAACGGCTCTATCTCCCAAAGTATTGGCGGAAAACTGACAAGTCTGACACTGTCGGAAAGCCCTGCTCATGGGCTTTCCGAAAATGCCGGTCTTGGTGTTGTGGGATAAACAGGGAGGATGCCAAGGACCGCGGAGTGAGAACACCCCGAAGAAGTCAAGTGTAAACGGCCATGCTCTGTGTACGTCAACAATAGCCAAGGCCGCTACGTGTGTGCTGGACTGAAGCCAGCAAAAATTTAAAAAAAAAACGCCGAAAAAAGAAGTCGGCAGCGCCACGGCCAATAACTCCATAAATAATGGGGCTAGAGAGGAATTTCTTATACCTGCAGGTAGCTGCCAAAGTCCTGCATCCGAAAATCTAGTTTTCCCGGCCAGCCAGGGCCATCTTCCGCCTTGAAACCACCAGAGAGCGGGGCTGCTCCGAATGCGCTGCAAACACCTGTCTAATGGCACTTTTGTACACGAAGCTGTAACAGAGTGAAAACAAGACTTAGCAACGGCTCTATCTCCCAAAGTATTGGCGGAAAACTGACAAGTCTGACACTGTCGGAAAGCCCTGCTCATGGGCTTTCCGAAAATGCCGGTCTTGGGGTTGTGGGATAAACAGGGAGGATGCCAGGGACCGCGGAGTGAGGACACCCCGAAGATGTCAAGAGCAAATGGCCATGCTCTGTGTACGTCAACAATAGCCAAGGCCGCTACGTGTGTGCTGGACTGAAGCCAGCAAAAAAAAAAAAAAAAAAAAACGCAGAAAAAAGAAGTCGGCAGCGCCAAGGCCAATATCTCCACAAATAATGGGGCTAGAGAGAAATTTCTTGTACCTGCAGGTAGCTGCCATAGTCTTGCATCCGAAAATCTAGTTTTCCCGGCCAGCCAGGGCCATCTTCCGCGTTGAAACCACCAGAGAGCGGGGCTGCTCCGAATGCGCTTCAAACACCTGTCTAATGGCACTTTTGTACACGAAGCTGTAACAGAGTGAAAACAAGACTTAGCAACGGCTCTATCTCCCAAAGTATTGGCGGAAAACTGACAAGTCTGACACTGTTGGAAAGCCCTGCTCATGGGCTTTCCGAAAATGCCGGTCTTGGGGTTGTGGGATAAACAGGGAGGATGCCAGGGACCGCGGAGTGAGGACACCCCGAAGAAGTCCAGTGTAAACGGCCATGCTCTGTGTACGTCAACAATAGCCAAGGCCGCTACGTGTGTGCTGGACTGAAGCCAGCAAAAATTTAAAAAAAAAACGCCGAAAAAAGAAGTCGGCAGCGCCACGGCCAATAACTCCATAAATAATGGGGCTAGAGAGGAATTTCTTATACCTGCAGGTAGCTGCCAAAGTCCTGCATCCGAAAATCTAGTTTTCCCGGCCAGCCAGGGCCATCTTCCGCCTTGAAACCACCAGAGAGCGGGGCTGCTCCGAATGCGCTGCAAACACCTGTCTAATGGCACTTTTGTACACGAAGCTGTAACAGAGTGAAAACAAGACTTAGCAACGGCTCTATCTCCCAAAGTATTGGCGGAAAACTGACAAGTCTGACACTGTCGGAAAGCCCTGCTCATGGGCTTTCCGAAAATGCCGGTCTTGGGGTTGTGGGATAAACAGGGAGGATGCCAGGGACCGCGGAGTGAGGACACCCCGAAGATGTCAAGAGCAAATGGCCATGCTCTGTGTACGTCAACAATAGCCAAGGCCGCTACGTGTGTGCTGGACTGAAGCCAGCAAAAAAAAAAAAAAAAAAAAAACGACGAAAAAAGAAGTCGGCAGCGCCACGGCCAATAACTCCATAAATAATGGGGCTAGAGAGAAATTTCTTGTACCTGCAGGTTGCTGCCATAGTCCTGCATCCTAAAATCTAGTTTTCCCGGCCAGCAAGGGCCATCTTCCGCCTTGAAACCACCAGAGAAAGGGGCTGCTCCGAATGAGCTTCAAACACCTGTCTAATGGCACTTTTGTACACGAAGCTGTAACAGAGTGAAAACAAGACTTAGCAACGGCTCTATCTCCCAAAGTATTGGCGGAAAACTGACAAGTCTGACACTGTTGGAAAGCCCTGCTCATGGGCTTTCCGAAAATGCCGGTCTTGGGGTTGTGGGATAAACAGGGAGGATGCCAGGGACCGCGGAGTGAGGACACCCCGAAGAAGTCCAGTGTAAACGGCCATGCTCTGTGTACGTCAACAATAGCCAAGGCCGCTACGTGTGTGCTGGACTGAAGCCAGCAAAAATATAAAAAAAAACGCCGAAAAAAGAAGTCGGCAGCGCCACGGCCAATAACTCCATACATAATGGGGCTAGAGAGAAATTTCTTGTACCTGCAGGTAGCTGCCAAAGTCCTGCATCCGAAAATCTAGTTTTCCCGGCCAGCCAGGGCCATCTTCCGCGTTGAAACCACCAGAGAGCGGGGCTGCTCCGAATGCGCTTCAAACACCTGTCTAATGGCACTTTTGTACACGAAGCTGTAACAGAGTGAAAACAAGACTTAGCAACGGCTCTATCTCCCAAAGTATTGGCGGAAAACTGACAAGTCTGACACTGTCGGAAAGCCCTGCTCATGGGCTTTCCGAAAATGCCGGTCTTGGTGTTGTGGGATAAACAGGGAGGATGCCAGGGACCGCGGAGTGAGAACACCCCGAAGAAGTCCAGTGTAAACGGCCATGCTCTGTGTACGTCAACAATAGCCAAGGCCGCTACGTGTGTGCTGGACTGAAGCCAGCAAAAATAAAAAAAATAAAAACGCCGAAAAAAGAAGTCGGCAGCGCCACGGCCAATAACTCCATAAATAATGGGGCTAGAGAGAAATTTCTTGTACCTGCAGGTAGCTGCCATAGTCCTGCATCCGAAAATCTAGTTTTCCCGGCCAGCCAGGGCCATCTTCCGCCTTGAAACCACCAGAGAGCGGGGCTGCTCCGAATGCGCTTCAAACACCTGTCTAATGGCACTTTTGTACACGAAGCTGTAACAGAGTGAAAACAAGACTTAGCAACGGCTCTATCTCCCAAAGTATTGGCGGAAAACTGACAAGTCTGACACTGTCGGAAAGCCCTGCTCATGGGCTTTCCGAAAATGCCGGTCTTGGTGTTGTGGGATAAACAGGGAGGATGCCAGGGACCGCGGAGTGAGGACATCCCGAAGAAGTCCAGTGTAAACGGCCATGCTCTGTGTACGTCAACAATAGCCAAGGCCGCTACGTGTGTGCTGGACTGAAGCCAGCAAAAATATAAAAAAAAAACGCCGAAAAAAGAAGTCGGCAGCGCCACGGCCAATAACTCCATACATAATGGGGCTAGAGAGAAATTTCTTGTACCTGCAGGTAGCTGCCATAGTCCTGCATCCGAAAATCTAGTTTTCCCGGCCAGCCAGGGCCATCTTCCGCCTTGAAACCACCAGAGAAAGGGGCTGCTCCGAATGCGCTTCAAACACCTGTCTAATGGCACTTTTGTACACGAAGCTGTAACAGAGTGAAAACAAGACTTAGCAACGGCTCTATCTCCCAAAGTATTGGCGGAAAACTGACAAGTCTGACACTGTCGGAAAGCCCTGCTCATGGGCTTTCCGAAAATGCCGGTCTTGGGGTTGTGGGATAAACAGGGAGGATGCCAGGGACCGCGGAGTGAGGACACCCCGAAGAAGTCCAGTGTAAACGGCCATGCTCTGTGTACGTCAACAATAGCCAAGGCCGCTACGTGTGTGCTGGACTGAAGCCAGCAAAAATATAAAAAAAAACGCCGAAAAAAGAAGTCGGCAGCGCCACGGCCAATAACTCCATACATAATGGGGCTAGAGAGAAATTTCTTGTACCTGCAGGTAGCTGCCAAAGTCCTGCATCCGAAAATCTAGTTTTCCCGGCCAGCCAGGGCCATCTTCCGCGTTGAAACCACCAGAGAGCGGGGCTGCTCCGAATGCGCTTCAAACACCTGTCTAATGGCACTTTTGTACACGAAGCTGTAACAGAGTGAAAACAAGACTTAGCAACGGCTCTATCTCCCAAAGTATTGGCGGAAAACTGACAAGTCTGACACTGTCGGAAAGCCCTGCTCATGGGCTTTCCGAAAATGCCGGTCTTGGTGTTGTGGGATAAACAGGGAGGATGCCAGGGACCGCGGAGTGAGGACACCCCGAAGAAGTCCAGTGTAAACGGCCATGCTCTGTGTACGTCAACAATAGCCAAGGCCGCTACGTGTGTGCTGGACTGAAGCCAGCAAAAATAAAAAATAAAAAACGCCGAAAAAAGAAGTCGGCAGCGCCACGGCCAATAACTCCATAAATAATGGGGCTAGAGAGAAATTTCTTGTACCTGCAGGTTGCTGCCATAGTCCTGCATCCTAAAATCTAGTTTTCCCGGCCAGCCAGGGCCATCTTCCGCCTTGAAACCACCAGAGAGCGGGGCTGCTCCGAATGCGCTTCAAACACCTGTCTAATGGCACTTTTGTACACGAAGCTGTAACAGAGTGAAAACAAGACTTAGCAACGGCTCTATCTCCCAAAGTATTGGCGGAAAACTGACAAGTCTGACACTGTTGGAAGGCCCTGCTCATGGGCTTTCCGAAAATGCCGGTCTTGGGGTTGTGGAATAAACAGGGAGGATGCCAGGGACCGCGGAGTGAGGACACCCCGAAGAAGTCCAGTGTAAACGGCCATGCTCTGTGTACGTCAACAATAGCCAAGGCCGCTACGTGTGTGCTGGACTGAAGCCAGCAAAAATTTAAAAAAAAACGCCGAAAAAAGAAGTCGGCAGCGCCACGGCCAATAACTCCATAAACAATGGGGCTAGAGAGAAATTTCCTGTACCTGCAGGTAGCTGCCATAGTCCTGCATCCGAAAATCTAGTTTTCCCGGCCAGCCAGGGCCATCTTCCGCGTTGAAACTACCAGAGAGCGGGGCTGCTCCGAATGTGCTTCAAACACCTGTCTAATGGCACTTTTGTACACGAAGCTGTAACAGAGTGAAAACAAGACTTAGCAACGGCTCTATCTCCCAAAGTATTGGCGGAAAACTGACAAGTCTGACACTGTCGGAAAGCCCTGCTCATGGGCTTTCCGAAAATGCCGGTCTTGGGGTTGTGGGATAAACAGGGAGGATGCCAGCGACCGCGGAGTGAGGACACCCCGAAGATGTCAAGAGCAAATGGCCATGCTCTGTGTACGTCAACAATAGCCAAGGCCGCTACGTGTGTGCTGGACTGAAGCCAGCAAAAGAAAAAAGAAAAAAAAACGCCGAAAAAAGAAGTCGGCAGCGCCACGGCCAATAACTCCATAAATAATGGGGCTAGAGAGAAATTTCTTGTACCTGCAGGTTGCTGCCATAGTCCTGCATCCTAAAATCTAGTTTTCCCGGCCAGCCAGGGCCATCTTCCGCCTTGAAACCACCAGAGAGCGGGGCTGCTCCGAATGCGCTTCAAACACCTGTCTAATGGCACTTTTGTACACGAAGCTGTAACAGAGTGAAAACAAGACTTAGCAACGGCTCTATCTCCCAAAGTATTGGCGGAAAACTGACAAGTCTGACACTGTTGGAAGGCCCTGCTCATGGGCTTTCCGAAAATGCCGGTCTTGGGGTTGTGGAATAAACAGGGAGGATGCCAGGGACCGCGGAGTGAGGACACCCCGAAGAAGTCCAGTGTAAACGGCCATGCTCTGTGTACGTCAACAATAGCCAAGGCCGCTACGTGTGTGCTGGACTGAAGCCAGCAAAAATTTAAAAAAAAACGCCGAAAAAAGAAGTCGGCAGCGCCACGGCCAATAACTCCATAAACAATGGGGCTAGAGAGAAATTTCCTGTACCTGCAGGTAGCTGCCATAGTCCTGCATCCGAAAATCTAGTTTTCCCGGCCAGCCAGGGCCATCTTCCGCGTTGAAACTACCAGAGAGCGGGGCTGCTCCGAATGCGCTTCAAACACCTGTCTAATGGCACTTTTGTACACGAAGCTGTAACAGAGTGAAAACAAGACTTAGCAACGGCTCTATCTCCCAAAGTATTGGCGGAAAACTGACAAGTCTGACACTGTCGGAAAGCCCTGCTCATGGGCTTTCCGAAAATGCCGGTCTTGGGGTTGTGGGATAAACAGGGAGGATGCCAGGGACCGCGGAGTGAGGACACCCCGAAGATGTCAAGAGCAAATGGCCATGCTCTGTGTACGTCAACAATAGCCAAGGCCGCTACGTGTGTGCTGGACTGAAGCCAGCAAAAGAAAAAAGAAAAAAAAACGCCGAAAAAAGAAGTCGGCAGCGCCACGGCCAATAACTCCATAAATAATGGGGCTAGAGAGAAATTTCTTGTACCTGCAGGTTGCTGCCATAGTCCTGCATCCTAAAATCTAGTTTTCCCGGCCAGCCAGGGCCATCTTCCGCCTTGAAACCACCAGAGAGCGGGGCTGCTCCGAATGCGCTTCAAACACCTGTCTAATGGCACTTTTGTACACGAAGCTGTAACAGAGTGAAAACAAGACTTAGCAACGGCTCTATCTCCCAAAGTATTGGCGGAAAACTGACAAGTCTGACACTGTTGGAAGGCCCTGCTCATGGGCTTTCCGAAAATGCCGGTCTTGGGGTTGTGGAATAAACAGGGAGGATGCCAGGGACCGCGGAGTGAGGACACCCCGAAGAAGTCCAGTGTAAACGGCCATGCTCTGTGTACGTCAACAATAGCCAAGGCCGCTACGTGTGTGCTGGACTGAAGCCAGCAAAAATTTAAAAAAAAACGCCGAAAAAAGAAGTCGGCAGCGCCACGGCCAATAACTCCATAAACAATGGGGCTAGAGAGAAATTTCCTGTACCTGCAGGTAGCTGCCATAGTCCTGCATCCGAAAATCTAGTTTTCCCGGCCAGCCAGGGCCATCTTCCGCGTTGAAACTACCAGAGAGCGGGGCTGCTCCGAATGCGCTTCAAACACCTGTCTAATGGCACTTTTGTACACGAAGCTGTAACAGAGTGAAAACAAGACTTAGCAACGGCTCTATCTCCCAAAGTATTGGCGGAAAACTGACAAGTCTGACACTGTCGGAAAGCCCTGCTCATGGGCTTTCCGAAAATGCCGGTCTTGGGGTTGTGGGATAAACAGGGAGGATGCCAGGGACCGCGGAGTGAGGACACCCCGAAGATGTCAAGAGCAAATGGCCATGCTCTGTGTACGTCAACAATAGCCAAGGCCGCTACGTGTGTGCTGGACTGAAGCCAGCAAAAATATAAAAAAAAACGCCGAAAAAAGAAGTCGGCAGCGCCACGGCCAATAACTCCATACATAATGGGGCTAGAGAGAAATTTCTTGTACCTGCAGGTTGCTGCCATAGTCCTGCATCCTAAAATCTAGTTTTCCCGGCCAGCCAGGGCCATCTTCCGCCTTGAAACCACCAGAGAGCGGGGCTGCTCCGAATGCGCTTCAAACACCTGTCTAATGGCACTTTTGTACACGAAGCTGTAACAGAGTGAAAACAAGACTTAGCAACGGCTCTATCTCCCAAAGTATTGGCGGAAAACTGACAAGTCTGACACTGTTGGAAGGCCCTGCTCATGGGCTTTCCGAAAATGCCGGTCTTGGGGTTGTGGAATAAACAGGGAGGATGCCAGGGACCGCGGAGTGAGGACACCCCGAAGAAGTCCAGTGTAAACGGCCATGCTCTGTGTACGTCAACAATAGCCAAGGCCGCTACGTGTGTGCTGGACTGAAGCCAGCAAAAATTTAAAAAAAAACGCCGAAAAAAGAAGTCGGCAGCGCCACGGCCAATAACTCCATAAACAATGGGGCTAGAGAGAAATTTCCTGTACCTGCAGGTAGCTGCCATAGTCCTGCATCCGAAAATCTAGTTTTCCCGGCCAGCCAGGGCCATCTTCCGCGTTGAAACTACCAGAGAGCGGGGCTGCTCCGAATGCGCTTCAAACACCTGTCTAATGGCACTTTTGTACACGAAGCTGTAACAGAGTGAAAACAAGACTTAGCAACGGCTCTATCTCCCAAAGTATTGGCGGAAAACTGACAAGTCTGACACTGTCGGAAAGCCCTGCTCATGGGCTTTCCGAAAATGCCGGTCTTGGGGTTGTGGGATAAACAGGGAGGATGCCAGGGACCGCGGAGTGAGGACACCCCGAAGATGTCAAGAGCAAATGGCCATGCTCTGTGTACGTCAACAATAGCCAAGGCCGCTACGTGTGTGCTGGACTGAAGCCAGCAAAAATTTAAAAAAAAACGCCGAAAAAAGAAGTCGGCAGCGCCACGGCCAATAACTCCATAAATAATGGGGCTAGAGAGAAATTTCTTGTACCTGCAGGTTGCTGCCAAAGTCCTGCATCCGAAAATCTAGTTTTCCCGGCCAGCCAGGGCCATCTTCCGCCTTGAAACCACCAGAGAGCGGGGCTGCTCCGAATGCGCTTCAAACACCTGTCTAATGGCACTTTTGTACACGAAGCTGTAACAGAGTGAAAACAAGACTTAGCAACGGCTCTATCTCCCAAAGTATTGGCGGAAAACTGACAAGTCTGACACTGTTGGAAGGCCCTGCTCATGGGCTTTCCGAAAATGCCGGTCTTGGGGTTGTGGAATAAACAGGGAGGATGCCAGGGACCGCGGAGTGAGGACACCCCGAAGAAGTCCAGTGTAAACGGCCATGCTCTGTGTACGTCAACAATAGCCAAGGCCGCTACGTGTGTGCTGGACTGAAGCCAGCAAAAATTTAAAAAAAAACGCCGAAAAAAGAAGTCGGCAGCGCCACGGCCAATAACTCCATAAACAATGGGGCTAGAGAGAAATTTCCTGTACCTGCAGGTAGCTGCCATAGTCCTGCATCCGAAAATCTAGTTTTCCCGGCCAGCCAGGGCCATCTTCCGCGTTGAAACTACCAGAGAGCGGGGCTGCTCCGAATGCGCTTCAAACACCTGTCTAATGGCACTTTTGTACACGAAGCTGTAACAGAGTGAAAACAAGACTTAGCAACGGCTCTATCTCCCCAAGTATTGGCGGAAAACTGACAAGTCTGACACTGTCGGAAAGCCCTGCTCATGGGCTTTCCGAAAATGCCGGTCTTGGGGTTGTGGGATAAACAGGGAGGATGCCAGGGACCGCGGAGTGAGGACACCCCGAAGATGTCAAGAGCAAATGGCCATGCTCTGTGTACGTCAACAATAGCCAAGGCCGCTACGTGTGTGCTGGACTGAAGCCAGCAAAAGAAAAAAGAAAAAAAAACGCCGAAAAAAGAAGTCGGCAGCGCCACGGCCAATAACTCCATAAATAATGGGGCTAGAGAGAAATTTCTTGTACCTGCAGGTTGCTGCCATAGTCCTGCATCCTAAAATCTAGTTTTCCCGGCCAGCCAGGGCCATCTTCCGCCTTGAAACCACCAGAGAGCGGGGCTGCTCCGAATGCGCTTCAAACACCTGTCTACTGGCACTTTTGTACACGAAGCTGTAACAGAGTGAAAACAAGACTTAGCAACGGCTCTATCTCCCAAAGTATTGGCGGAAAACTGACAAGTCTGACACTGTTGGAAGGCCCTGCTCATGGGCTTTCCGAAAATGCCGGTCTTGGGGTTGTGGAATAAACAGGGAGGATGCCAGGGACCGCGGAGTGAGGACACCCCGAAGAAGTCCAGTGTAAACGGCCATGCTCTGTGTACGTCAACAATAGCCAAGGCCGCTACGTGTGTGCTGGACTGAAGCCAGCAAAAATTTAAAAAAAAACGCCGAAAAAAGAAGTCGGCAGCGCCACGGCCAATAACTCCATAAACAATGGGGCTAGAGAGAAATTTCCTGTACCTGCAGGTAGCTGCCATAGTCCTGCATCCGAAAATCTAGTTTTCCCGGCCAGCCAGGGCCATCTTCCGCGTTGAAACTACCAGAGAGCGGGGCTGCTCCGAATGCGCTTCAAACACCTGTCTAATGGCACTTTTGTACACGAAGCTGTAACAGAGTGAAAACAAGACTTAGCAACGGCTCTATCTCCCAAAGTATTGGCGGAAAACTGACAAGTCTGACACTGTCGGAAAGCCCTGCTCATGGGCTTTCCGAAAATGCCGGTCTTGGGGTTGTGGGATAAACAGGGAGGATGCCAGGGACCGCGGAGTGAGGACACCCCGAAGATGTCAAGAGCAAATGGCCATGCTCTGTGTACGTCAACAATAGCCAAGGCCGCTACGTGTGTGCTGGACTGAAGCCAGCAAAAGAAAAAAGAAAAAAAAACGCCGAAAAAAGAAGTCGGCAGCGCCACGGCCAATAACTCCATAAATAATGGGGCTAGAGAGAAATTTCTTGTACCTGCAGGTTGCTGCCATAGTCCTGCATCCTAAAATCTAGTTTTCCCGGCCAGCCAGGGCCATCTTCCGCCTTGAAACCACCAGAGAGCGGGGCTGCTCCGAATGCGCTTCAAACACCTGTCTAATGGCACTTTTGTACACGAAGCTGTAACAGAGTGAAAACAAGACTTAGCAACGGCTCTATCTCCCAAAGTATTGGCGGAAAACTGACAAGTCTGACACTGTTGGAAGGCCCTGCTCATGGGCTTTCCGAAAATGCCGGTCTTGGGGTTGTGGAATAAACAGGGAGGATGCCAGGGACCGCGGAGTGAGGACACCCCGAAGAAGTCCAGTGTAAACGGCCATGCTCTGTGTACGTCAACAATAGCCAAGGCCGCTACGTGTGTGCTGGACTGAAGCCAGCAAAAATTTAAAAAAAAACGCCGAAAAAAGAAGTCGGCAGCGCCACGGCCAATAACTCCATAAACAATGGGGCTAGAGAGAAATTTCCTGTACCTGCAGGTAGCTGCCATAGTCCTGCATCCGAAAATCTAGTTTTCCCGGCCAGCCAGGGCCATCTTCCGCGTTGAAACTACCAGAGAGCGGGGCTGCTCCGAATGCGCTTCAAACACCTGTCTAATGGCACTTTTGTACACGAAGCTGTAACAGAGTGAAAACAAGACTTAGCAACGGCTCTATCTCCCAAAGTATTGGCGGAAAACTGACAAGTCTGACACTGTCGGAAAGCCCTGCTCATGGGCTTTCCGAAAATGCCGGTCTTGGGGTTGTGGGATAAACAGGGAGGATGCCAGGGACCGCGGAGTGAGGACACCCCGAAGATGTCAAGAGCAAATGGCCATGCTCTGTGTACGTCAACAATAGCCAAGGCCGCTACGTGTGTGCTGGACTGAAGCCAGCAAAAATATAAAAAAAAACGCCGAAAAAAGAAGTCGGCAGCGCCACGGCCAATAACTCCATACATAATGGGGCTAGAGAGAAATTTCTTGTACCTGCAGGTTGCTGCCATAGTCCTGCATCCTAAAATCTAGTTTTCCCGGCCAGCCAGGGCCATCTTCCGCCTTGAAACCACCAGAGAGCGGGGCTGCTCCGAATGCGCTTCAAACACCTGTCTAATGGCACTTTTGTACACGAAGCTGTAACAGAGTGAAAACAAGACTTAGCAACGGCTCTATCTCCCAAAGTATTGGCGGAAAACTGACAAGTCTGACACTGTTGGAAGGCCCTGCTCATGGGCTTTCCGAAAATGCCGGTCTTGGGGTTGTGGAATAAACAGGGAGGATGCCAGGGACCGCGGAGTGAGGACACCCCGAAGAAGTCCAGTGTAAACGGCCATGCTCTGTGTACGTCAACAATAGCCAAGGCCGCTACGTGTGTGCTGGACTGAAGCCAGCAAAAATTAAAAAAAAAACGCCGAAAAAAGAAGTCGGCAGCGCCACGGCCAATAACTCCATAAACAATGGGGCTAGAGAGAAATTTCCTGTACCTGCAGGTAGCTGCCATAGTCCTGCATCCGAAAATCTAGTTTTCCCGGCCAGCCAGGGCCATCTTCCGCGTTGAAACTACCAGAGAGCGGGGCTGCTCCGAATGCGCTTCAAACACCTGTCTAATGGCACTTTTGTACACGAAGCTGTAACAGAGTGAAAACAAGACTTAGCAACGGCTCTATCTCCCAAAGTATTGGCGGAAAACTGACAAGTCTGACACTGTCGGAAAGCCCTGCTCATGGGCTTTCCGAAAATGCCGGTCTTGGGGTTGTGGGATAAACAGGGAGGATGCCAGGGACCGCGGAGTGAGGACACCCCGAAGATGTCAAGAGCAAATGGCCATGCTCTGTGTACGTCAACAATAGCCAAGGCCGCTACGTGTGTGCTGGACTGAAGCCAGCAAAAATTTAAAAAAAAACGCCGAAAAAAGAAGTCGGCAGCGCCACGGCCAATAACTCCATAAATAATGGGGCTAGAGAGAAATTTCTTGTACCTGCAGGTTGCTGCCATAGTCCTGCATCCGAAAATCTAGTTTTCCCGGCCAGCCAGGGCCATCTTCCGCCTTGAAACCACCAGAGAGCGGGGCTGCTCCGAATGCGCTTCAAACACCTGTCTAATGGCACTTTTGTACACGAAGCTGTAACAGAGTGAAAACAAGACTTAGCAACGGCTCTATCTCCCAAAGTATTGGCGGAAAACTGACAAGTCTGACACTGTTGGAAGGCCCTGCTCATGGGCTTTCCGAAAATGCCGGTCTTGGGGTTGTGGAATAAACAGGGAGGATGCCAGGGACCGCGGAGTGAGGACACCCCGAAGAAGTCCAGTGTAAACGGCCATGCTCTGTGTACGTCAACAATAGCCAAGGCCGCTACGTGTGTGCTGGACTGAAGCCAGCAAAAACAAACAAACAAAAAAAAAAAAACGCCGAAAAAAGAAGTCGGCAGCGCCACGGCCAATAACTCCATAAACAATGGGGCTAGAGAGAAATTTCCTGTACCTGCAGGTAGCTGCCATAGTCCTGCATCCGAAAATCTAGTTTTCCCGGCCAGCCAGGGCCATCTTCCGCGTTGAAACTACCAGAGAGCGGGGCTGCTCCGAATGCGCTTCAAACACCTGTCTAATGGCACTTTTGTACACGAAGCTGTAACAGAGTGAAAACAAGACTTAGCAACGGCTCTATCTCCCAAAGTATTGGCGGAAAACTGACAAGTCTGACACTGTCGGAAAGCCCTGCTCATGGGCTTTCCGAAAATGCCGGTCTCCGGGTTGTGGGATAAACAGGGAGGATGCCAGAGACCGCGGAGTGAGGACACCCCGAAGATGTCAAGAGCAAATGGCCATGCTCTGTGTACGTCAACAATAGCCAAGGCCGATACGTGTGTGCTGGACTGAAGCCAGTAAAAGAAAAAAAGAAAAAAAACGCCGAAAAAAGAAGTCGGCAGCGCCACGGCCAATAACTCCATAAATAATGGGGCTAGAGAGAAATTTCTTGTACCTGCAGGTTGCTGCCATAGTCCTGCATCCTAAAATCTAGTTTTCCCGGCCAGCCAGGGCCATCTTCCGCCTTGAAACCACCAGAGAGCGGGGCTGCTCCGAATGCGCTTCAAACACCTGTCTAATGGCACTTTTGTACACGAAGCTGTAACAGAGTGAAAACAAGACTTAGCAACGGCTCTATCTCCCAAAGTATTGGCGGAAAACTGACAAGTCTGACACTGTCGGAAAGCCCTGCTCATGGGCTTTCCGAAAATGCCGGTCTTGGGGTTGTGGGATAAACAGGGAGGATGCCAGGGACCGCGGAGTGAGGACACCCCGAAGATGTCAAGAGCAAATGGCCATGCTCTGTGTACGTCAACAATAGCCAAGGCCGCTACGTGTGTGCTGGACTGAAGCCAGCAAAAGAAAAAAAAAAACGCCGAAAAAAGAAGTCGGCAGCGCCACGGCCAATAACTCCATAAATAATGGGGCTAGAGAGAAATTTCTTGTACCTGCAGGTTGCTGCCATAGTCCTGCATCCTAAAATCTAGTTTTCCCGGCCAGCCAGGGCCATCTTCCGCCTTGAAACCACCAGAGAGCGGGGCTGCTCCGAATGCGCTTCAAACACCTGTCTAATGGCACTTTTGTACACGAAGCTGTAACAGAGTGAAGACAAGACTTAGCAACGGCTCAATCTCCCAAAGCATTGGCGGAAAACTGACAAGTCTAACACTGTTGGAAAGCCCTGCTCATGGGCTTTCCGAAAATGCCGGTCTTGGGGTTGTGGAATAAACAGGGAGGATGCCAGGGACCGCGGAGTGAGGACACCCCGAAGAAGTCCAGTGTAAACGGCCATGCTCTGTGTACGTCAACAATAGCCAAGGCCGCTACGTGTGTGCTGGACTGAAGCCAGCAAAAATTTAAAAAAAAACGCCGAAAAAAGAAGTCGGCAGCGCCACGGCCAATAACAATAAATAATGGGGCTAGAGAGAAATTTCTTGTACCTGCAGGTTGCTGCCATAGTCCTGCATCCTAAAATCTAGTTTTCCCGGCCAGCCAGGGCCATCTTCCGCCTTGAAACCACCAGAGAGCGGGGCAGCTCCGAATGCGCTTCAAACACCTGTCTAATGCCACTTTTGTACACGAAGCTGTAACAGAGTGAAAACAAGACTTAGCAACGGCTCTATCTCCCAAAGTATTGGCGGAAAACTGACAAGTCTGACACTGTTGGAAAGCCCTGCTCATGGGCTTTTCGAAAATGCCGGTCTTGGGGTTGTGGGATAAACAGGGAGGATGCCAGGGACCGCGGAGTGAGAACACCCCGAAGAAGTCCAGTGTAAACGGCCATGCTCTGTGTACGTCAACAATAGCCAAGGCCGCTACGTGTGTGCTGGACTGAAAACCAGCAAAAATAAATTAAAAAAACGCCGAAAAAAGAAGTCGGCAGCGCCACGGCCAATAACTCCATAAATAATGGGGCTAGAGAGAAATTTCTTGTACCTGCAGGTAGCTGCCATAGTCCTGCATTCTAAAATCTAGTTTTCCCGGCCAGCCAGGGCCATCTTCCGCCTTGAAACCACCAGAGAGCGGGGCTGCTCCGAATGCGCTTCAAACACCTGTCTAATGGCACTTTTGTACACGAAGCTGTAACAGAGTGAAAACAAGACTTAGCAACGGCTCTATCTCCCAAAGTATTGGCGGAAAACTGACAAGTCTGACACTGTTGGAAAGCCCTGCTCATGGGCTTTCCGAAAATGCCGGTCTTGGGGTTGTGGAATAAACAGGGAGGATGCCAGGGACCGCGGAGTGAGGACACCCCGAAGAAGTCCAGTGTAAACGGCCATGCTCTGTGTACGTCAACAATAGCCAAGGCCGCTACGTGTGTGCTGGACTGAAGCCAGCAAAAATATTTAAAAAAAACGCCGAAAAAAGAAGTCGGCAGCGCCACGGCCAATAACTCCATAAATAATGGGGCTAGAGAGAAATTTCTTGTACCTGCAGGTAGCTGCCAAAGTCCTGCATCCGAAAATCTAGTTTTCCCGGCCAGCCAGGGCCATCTTCCGCCTTGAAACCACCAGAGAGCGGGGCTGCTCCGAATGCGCTTCAAACACCTGTCTAATGGCACTTTTGTACTAGAAGCTGTAACAGAGTGAAAACAAGACTTAGCAACGGCTCTATCTCCCAAAGTATTGGCGGAAAACTGACAAGTCTGACACTGTCGGAAAGCCCTGCTCATGGGCTTTCCGAAAATGCCGGTCTTGGGGTTGTGGGACAAACAGGTAGGATGCCAGGGACCGCGGAGTGAGGACACCCCGAAGATGTCAAGAGCAAATGGCCATGCTCTGTGTACGTCAACAATAGCCAAGGCCGCTACGTGTGTGCTGGACTGAAGCCAGCAAAAATTTAAAAAAAAACCCCGAAAAAAGAAGTCGGCAGCGCCACGGCCAATAACTCCATAAACAATGGGGCTAGAGAGAAATTTCCTGTACCTGCAGGTAGCTGCCATAGTCCTGCATCCGAAAATCTAGTTTTCCCGGCCAGCCAGGGCCATCTTCCGCCTTGAAACCACCAGAGAGCGGGGCTGCTCCGAATGCGCTTCAAACACCTGTCTAATGGCACTTTTGTACACGAAGCTGTAACAGAGTGAAAACAAGACTTAGCAACGGCTCTATCTCCCAAAGTATTGGCGGAAAACTGACAAGTCTGACACTGTCGGAAAGCCCTGCTCATGGGCTTTTCGAAAATGCCGGTCTCGGGGTTGTGGGATAAACAGGGAGGATGCCAGGGACCGCGGAGTGAGGACACCCCGAAGATGTCAAGAGCAAATGGCCATGCTCTGTGTACGTCAACAATAGCCAAGGCCGCTACGTGTGTGCTGGACTGAAGCCAGCAAAAGAAAAAAAAAAAAACGCCGAAAAAAGAAGTCGGCAGCGCCACGGCCAATAACTCCATAAATAATGGGGCTAGAGAGAAATTTCTTGTACCTGCAGGTTGCTGCCATAGTCTTGCATCCTAAAATCTAGTTTTCCCGGCCAGCCAGGGCCATCTTCCGCCTTGAAACTACCAGAGAGCGGGGCTGCTCCGAATGCGCTTCAAACACCTGACTAATGGCACTTTTGTACACGAAGCTGTAACAGAGTGAAAACAAGACTTAGCAACGGCTCTATCTCCCAAAGTATTGGCGGAAAACTGACAAGTCTGACACTGTCGGAAAGCCCTGCTCATGGGCTTTCCGAAAATGCCGGTCTTGGGGTTGTGGGATAAACAGGGAGGATGCCAGGGACCGCGGAGTGAGGACACCCCGAAGAAGTCCAGTGTAAACGGCCATGCTCTGTGTACGTCAACAATAGCCAAGGCCGCTACGTGTGTGCTGGACTGAAGCCAGCAAAAGAAAAAAAAAAAAAACGCCGAAAAAAGAAGTCGGCAGCGCCACGGCCAATAACTCCATAAATAATGGGGCTAGAGAGAAATTTCTTGTACCTGCAGGTTGCTGCCATAGTCCTGCATCCTAAAATCTAGTTTTCCCGGCCAGCCAGGGCCATCTTCCGCCTTGAAACCACCAGAGAGCGGGGCTGCTCCGAATGCGCTTCAAACACCTGTCTAATGGCACTTTTGTACACGAAGCTGTAACAGAGTGAAAACAAGACTTAGCAACGGCTCTATCTCCCAAAGTATTGGCGGAAAACTGACAAGTCTAACACTGTTGGAAAGCCCTGCTCATGGGCTTTCCGAAAATGCCGGTCTTGGGGTTGTGGGATAAACAGGGAGGATGCCAGGGACCGCGGAGTGAGGACACCCCGAAGAAGTCCAGTGTAAACGGCCATGCTCTGTGTACGTCAACAATAGCCAAGGCCGCTACGTGTGTGCTGGACTGAAGCCAGCAAAAATATAAAAAAAACGCCGAAAAAAGAAGTCGGCAGCGCCACGGCCAATAACTCCATAAATAATTGGGCTAGAGAGAAATTTCTTGTACCTGCAGGTAGCTGCCAAAGTCCTGCATCCGAAAATCTGGATTTCCCGGCCAGCCAGGGCCATCTTCCGCCTTGAAACCACCAGAGAGCGGGGCTGCTCCGAATGCGCTTCAAACACCTGTCTAATGGCACTTTTGTACACGAAGCTGTAACAGAGTGAAAACAAGACTTAGCAACGGCTCTATCTCCCAAAGTATTGGCGGAAAACTGACAAGTCTGACACTGTCGGAAAGCCCTGCTCATGGGCTTTCGGAAAATGCCGGTCTTGGGGTTGTGGGATAAACAGGGAGGATGCCAGGGACCGCGGAGTGAGGACACACCGAAGAAGTCCAGTGTAAACGGCCATGCTCTGTGTACGTCAACAATAGCCAAGGCCGCTACGTGTGTGTTGGACTGAAGCCAGCAAAAGAAAAAAAAAAAAAAAACGCCGAAAAAAGAAGTCGGCAGCGCCACGGCCAATAACTCCATAAATAATGGGGCTAGAGAGAAATTTCTTGTACCTGCAGGTTGCTGCCATAGTCCTGCATCCTAAAATCTAGTTTTCCCGGCCAGCCAGGGCCATCTTCCGCCTTGAAACCACCAGAGAGCGGGGCTGCTCCGAATGCGCTTCAAACACCTGTCTAATGGCACTTTTGTACACGAAGCTGTAACAGAGTGAAAACAAGACTTAGCAACGGCTCTATCTCCCAAAGTATTGGCGGAAAACTGACAAGTCTGACACTGTCGGAAAGCCCTGCTCATGGGCTTTTCGAAAATGCCGGTCTCGGGGTTGTGGGATAAACAGGGAGGATGCCAGGGACCGCGGAGTGAGGACACCCCGAAGATGTCAAGAGCAAATGGCCATGCTCTGTGTACGTCAACAATAGCCAAGGCCGCTACGTGTGTGCTGGACTGAAGCCAGCAAAAGAAAAAAAAAAAAAACGCCGAAAAAAGAAGTCGGCAGCGCCACGGCCAATAACTCCATAAATAATGGGGCTAGAGAGAAATTTCTTGTACCTGCAGGTTGCTGCCATAGTCTTGCATCCTAAAATCTAGTTTTCCCGGCCAGCCAGGGCCATCTTCCGCCTTGAAACTACCAGAGAGCGGGGCTGCTCCGAATGCGCTTCAAACACCTGACTAATGGCACTTTTGTACACGAAGCTGTAACAGAGTGAAAACAAGACTTAGCAACGGCTCTATCTCCCAAAGTATTGGCGGAAAACTGACAAGTCTGACACTGTCGGAAAGCCCTGCTCATGGGCTTTCCGAAAATGCCGGTCTTGGGGTTGTGGGATAAACAGGGAGGATGCCAGGGACCGCGGAGTGAGGACACCCCGAAGAAGTCCAGTGTAAACGGCCATGCTCTGTGTACGTCAACAATAGCCAAGGCCGCTACGTGTGTGCTGGACTGAAGCCAGCAAAAGAAAAAAAAAAAAAACGCCGAAAAAAGAAGTCGGCAGCGCCACGGCCAATAACTCCATAAATAATGGGGCTAGAGAGAAATTTCTTGTACCTGCAGGTTGCTGCCATAGTCCTGCATCCTAAAATCTAGTTTTCCCGGCCAGCCAGGGCCATCTTCCGCCTTGAAACCACCAGAGAGCGGGGCTGCTCCGAATGCGCTTCAAACACCTGTCTAATGGCACTTTTGTACACGAAGCTGTAACAGAGTGAAAACAAGACTTAGCAACGGCTCTATCTCCCAAAGTATTGGCGGAAAACTGACAAGTCTAACACTGTTGGAAAGCCCTGCTCATGGGCTTTCCGAAAATGCCGGTCTTGGGGTTGTGGGATAAACAGGGAGGATGCCAGGGACCGCGGAGTGAGGACACCCCGAAGAAGTCCAGTGTAAACGGCCATGCTCTGTGTACGTCAACAATAGCCAAGGCCGCTACGTGTGTGCTGGACTGAAGCCAGCAAAAATATAAAAAAAACGCCGAAAAAAGAAGTCGGCAGCGCCACGGCCAATAACTCCATAAATAATTGGGCTAGAGAGAAATTTCTTGTACCTGCAGGTAGCTGCCAAAGTCCTGCATCCGAAAATCTGGATTTCCCGGCCAGCCAGGGCCATCTTCCGCCTTGAAACCACCAGAGAGCGGGGCTGCTCCGAATGCGCTTCAAACACCTGTCTAATGGCACTTTTGTACACGAAGCTGTAACAGAGTGAAAACAAGACTTAGCAACGGCTCTATCTCCCAAAGTATTGGCGGAAAACTGACAAGTCTGACACTGTCGGAAAGCCCTGCTCATGGGCTTTCGGAAAATGCCGGTCTTGGGGTTGTGGGATAAACAGGGAGGATGCCAGGGACCGCGGAGTGAGGACACACCGAAGAAGTCCAGTGTAAACGGCCATGCTCTGTGTACGTCAACAATAGCCAAGGCCGCTACGTGTGTGTTGGACTGAAGCCAGCAAAAGAAAAAAAAAAAAAAACGCCGAAAAAAGAAGTCGGCAGCGCCACGGCCAATAACTCCATAAATAATGGGGCTAGAGAGAAATTTCTTGTACCTGCAGGTTGCTGCCATAGTCCTGCATCCTAAAATCTAGTTTTCCCGGCCAGCCAGGGCCATCTTCCGCCTTGAAACCACCAGAGAGCGGGGCTGCTCCAAATGCGCTTCAAACACCTGTCTAATGGCACTTTTGTACACGAAGCTGTAACAGAGTGAAAACAAGACTTAGCAACGGCTCTATCTCCCAAAGTATTGGCGGAAAACTGACAAGTCTGACACTGTCGGAAAGCCCTGCTCATGGGCTTTCCGAAAATACCGGTCTTGGGGTTGTGGGATAAACAGGGCGGATGCCAGGGACCGCGGAGTGAGGACACCCCGAAGATGTCAAGAGCAAATGGCCATGCTCTGTGTACGTCAACAATAGCCAAGGCCGCTACGTGTGTGCTGGACTGAAGCCAGCAAAAGAAAAAAAAAAAAACGCCGAAAAAAGAAGTCGGCAGCGCCACGGCCAATAACTCCATAAATAATGGGGCTAGAGAGAAATTTCTTGTACCTGCAGGTAGCTGCCAAAGTCCTGCATCCGAAAATCTGGATTTCAAGGCCAGCCAGGGCCATCTTCCGCCTTGAAACCACCAGAGAGCGGGGCTGCTCCGAATGCGCTTCAAACACCTGTCTAATGGCACTTTTGTACACGAAGCTGTAACAGAGTGAAAACAAGACTTAGCAACGGCTCTATCTCCCAAAGTATTGGCGGAAAACTGACAAGTCTGACACTGTCGGAAAGCCCTGCTCATGGGCTTTCCGAAAATGCCGGTCTTGGGGTTGTGGGATAAACAGGGAGGATGCCAGGGACCGCGGAGTGAGGACACCCCGAAGATGTCAAGAGCAAATGGCCATGCTCTGTGTACGTCAACAATAGCCAAGGCCGCTACGTGTGTGCTGGACTGAAGACAGCAAAAAAAAAAAAAAAAAAAAAAAAAAACGCCGAAAAAAGAAGTCGGCAGCGCCACGGCCAATAACTCCACAAATAATGGGGCTAGAGAGAAATTTCTTGTACCTGCAGGTAGCTGCCATAGTCCTGCATCCGAAAATCTAGTTTTCCCGGCCAGCCAGGGCCATCTTCCGCCTGGAAACCACCAGAGAGCGGGGCTGCTCCGAATGCGCTTCAAACACCTGTCTAATGGCACTTTTGTACACGAAGCTGTAACAGAGTGAAAACAAGACTTAGCAACGGCTCTATCTCCCAAAGTATTGGCGGAAAACTGACAAGTCTGACACTGTTGGAAAGCCCTGCTCATGGGCTTTCCGAAAATGCCGGTCTTGGGGTTGTGGGATAAACAGGGAGGATGCCAGGGACCGCGGAGTGAGGACACCCCGAAGATGTCAAGATCAAATGGCCATGCTCTGTGTACGTCAACAATAGCCAAGGCCGCTACGTGTGTGCTGGACTGAAGCCAGCAAAAGAAAAAAAAAAAAAAACGCCGAAAAAAGAAGTCGGCAGCGCCACGGCCAATAACTCCATAAATAATGGGGCTAGAGAGAAATTTCTTGTACCTGCAGGTAGCTGCCATAGTCCTGCATCCGAAAATCTAGTTTTCCCGGCCAGCCAGGGCCATCTTCCGCCTTGAAACCACCAGAGAGCGGGGCTGCTCCGAATGCGCTTCAAACACCTGTCTAATGGCACTTTTGTACACGAAGCTGTAACAGAGTGAAAACAAGACTTAGCAACGGCTCTATCTCCCAAAGTATTGGCGGAAAACTGACAAGTCTGACACAGTCGGAAAGCCCTGCTCATGGGCTTTCGGAAAATGCCGGTCTTGGGGTTGTGGGATAAACAGGGAGGATGCCAGGAACCGCGGAGTGAGGACACCCCGAAGATGTCAAGAGCAAATGGCCATGCTCTGTGTACGTCAACAATAGCCAAGGCCGCTACGTGTGTGCTGGACTGAAGCCAGCAAAAAAAAAAAAAAAAAAAAAAAAACGCCGAAAAAAGAAGTCGGCAGCGCCACGGCCAATAACTCCATAAATAATGGGGCTAGAGAGAAATTTCTTGTACCTGCAGGTAGCTGCCATGGTCCTGCATCCGAAAATCTAGTTTTCCCGGCCAGCCAGGGCCATCTTCCGCCTGGAAACCACCAGAGAGCGGGGCTGCTCCGAATGCGCTTCAAACACCTGTCTAATGGCACTTTTGTACACGAAGCTGTAACAGAGTGAAAACAAGACTTAGCAACGGCTCTATCTCCCAAAGTATTGGCGGAAAACTGACAAGTCTGACACTGTTGGAAAGCCCTGCTCATGGGCTTTCCGAAAATGCCGGTCTTGGGGTTGTGGGATAAACAGGGAGGATGCCAGGGACCGCGGAGTGAGGACACCCCGAAGATGTCAAGATCAAATGGCCATGCTCTGTGTACGTCAACAATAGCCAAGGCCGCTACGTGTGTGCTGGACTGAAGCCAGCAAAAGAAAAAAAAAAAAAAACGCCGAAAAAAGAAGTCGGCAGCGCCACGGCCAATAACTCCATAAATAATGGGGCTAGAGAGAAATTTCTTGTACCTGCAGGTAGCTGCCATAGTCCTGCATCCGAAAATCTAGTTTTCCCGGCCAGCCAGGGCCATCTTCCGCCTTGAAACCACCAGAGAGCGGGGCTGCTCCGAATGCGCTTCAAACACCTGTCTAATGGCACTTTTGTACACGAAGCTGTAACAGAGTGAAAACAAGACTTAGCAACGGCTCTATCTCCCAAAGTATTGGCGGAAAACTGACAAGTCTGACACAGTCGGAAAGCCCTGCTCATGGGCTTTCGGAAAATGCCGGTCTTGGGGTTGTGGGATAAACAGGGAGGATGCCAGGAACCGCGGAGTGAGGACACCCCGAAGATGTCAAGAGCAAATGGCCATGCTCTGTGTACGTCAACAATAGCCAAGGCCGCTACGTGTGTGCTGGACTGAAGCCAGCAAAAAAAAAAAAAAAAAAAAAAAAAACGCCGAAAAAAGAAGTCGGCAGCGCCACGGCCAATAACTCCACAAATAATGGGGCTAGAGAGAAATTTCTTGTACCTGCAGGTAGCTGCCATAGTCCTGCATCCGAAAATCTGGATTTCCCGGCCAGCCAGGGCCATCTTCCGCGTTGAAACCACCAGAGAGCGGGGCTGCTCCGAATGCGCTTCAAACACCTGTCTAATGGCACTTTTGTACACGAAGCTGTAACAGAGTGAAAACAAGACTTAGCAACGGCTCTATCTCCCAAAGTATTGGCGGAAAACTGACAAGTCTGACACCGTTGGAAAGCCCTGCTCATGGGCTTGCCGAAAATGCCGGTCTTGGGGTTTTGGGATAAACAGGGAGGATGCCAGGGACCGCGGAGTGAGGACACCCCGAAGATGTCAAGAGCAAATGGCCATGCTCTGTGTACGTCAACAATAGCCAAGGCCGCTACGTGTAAGCTGGACTGAAGCCAGCAAAAGAAAAAAAAAAAAAAAAAAAAAAAAAAAGCCGAAAAAAGAAGTCGGCAGCGCCACGGCCAATATCTCCACAAATAATGGGGCTAGAGAGAAATTTCTTGTACCTGCAGGTAGCTGCCATAGTCCTGCATCCGAAAATCTAGTTTTCCCGGCCAGCCAGGGCCATCTTCCGCCTTGAAACCACCAGAGAGCGGGGCTGCTCCGAATGCGCTTCAAACACCTGTCTAATGGCACTTTTGTACACGAAGCTGTAACAGAGTGAAAACAAGACTTAGCAACGGCTCTATCTCCCAAAGTATTGGCGGAAAACTGACAAGTCTGACACTGTTGGAAAGCCCTGCTCATGGGCTTTCCGAAAATGCCGGTCTTGGGGTTGTGGGATAAACAGGGAGGATGCCAGGGACCGCGGAGTGAGGACACCCCGAAGATGTCAAGATCAAATGGCCATGCTCTGTGTACGTCAACAATAGCCAAGGCCGCTACGTGTGTGCTGGACTGAAGCCAGCAAAAGAAAAAAAAAAAAAAACGCCGAAAAAAGAAGTCGGCAGCGCCACGGCCAATAACTCCATAAATAATGGGGCTAGAGAGAAATTTCTTGTACCTGCAGGTAGCTGCCATAGTCCTGCATCCGAAAATCTAGTTTTCCCGGCCAGCCAGGGCCATCTTCCGCCTTGAAACCACCAGAGAGCGGGGCTGCTCCGAATGCGCTTCAAACACCTGTCTAATGGCACTTTTGTACACGAAGCTGTAACAGAGTGAAAACAAGACTTAGCAACGGCTCTATCTCCCAAAGTATTGGCGGAAAACTGACAAGTCTGACACAGTCGGAAAGCCCTGCTCATGGGCTTTCGGAAAATGCCGGTCTTGGGGTCGTGGGATAAACAGGGAGGATGCCAGGAACCGCGGAGTGAGGACACCCCGAAGATGTCAAGAGCAAATGGCCATGCTCTGTGTACGTCAACAATAGCCAAGGCCGCTACGTGTGTGCTGGACTGAAGCCAGCAAAAAAAAAAAAAAAAAAAAAAAAAACGCCGAAAAAAGAAGTCGGCAGCGCCACGGCCAATAACTCCACAAATAATGGGGCTAGAGAGAAATTTCTTGTACCTGCAGGTAGCTGCCATAGTCCTGCATCCGAAAATCTGGATTTCCCGGCCAGCCAGGGCCATCTTCCGCGTTGAAACCACCAGAGAGCGGGGCTGCTCCGAATGCGCTTCAAACACCTGTCTAATGGCACTTTTGTACACGAAGCTGTAACAGAGTGAAAACAAGACTTAGCAACGGCTCTATCTCCCAAAGTATTGGCGGAAAACTGACAAGTCTGACACCGTTGGAAAGCCCTGCTCATGGGCTTGCCGAAAATGCCGGTCTTGGGGTTTTGGGATAAACAGGGAGGATGCCAGGGACCGCGGAGTGAGGACACCCCGAAGATGTCAAGAGCAAATGGCCATGCTCTGTGTACGTCAACAATAGCCAAGGCCGCTACGTGTGTGCTGGACTGAAGCCAGCAAAAGAGAAAAAAAAAAAAAAAAAAAAAAAAACGCCGAAAAAAGAAGTCGGCAGCGCCACGGCCAATATCTCCACAAATAATGGGGCTAGAGAGAAATTTCTTGTACCTGCAGGTAGCTGCCATAGTCCTGCATCCGAAAATCTAGTTTTCCCGGCCAGCCAGGGCCATCTTCCGCCTTGAAACCACCAGAGAGCGGGGCTGCTCCGAATGCGCTGCAAACACCTGTCTAATGGCACTTTTGTACACGAAGCTGTAACAGAGTGAAAACAAGACTTAGCAACGGCTCTATCTCCCAAAGTATTGGCGGAAAACTGACAAGTCTGACACTGTTGGAAAGCCCTGCTCATGGGCTTTCCGAAAATGCCGGTCTTGGGGTTGTGGGATAAACAGGGAGGATGCCAGGGACCGCGGAGTGAGGACACCCCGAAGATGTCAAGAGCAAATGGCCATGCTCTGTGTACGTCAACAATAGCCAAGGCCGCTACGTGTGTGCTGGACTGAAGCCAGCAAAAGAAAAAAAAAAAAAAACGCCGAAAAAAGAAGTCGGCAGCGCCACGGCCAATAACTCCATAAATAATGGGGCTAGAGAGAAATTTCTTGTACCTGCAGGTTGCTGCCATAGTCCTGCATCCGAAAATCTAGTTTTCCCGGCCAGCCAGGGCCATCTTCCGCCTTGAAACCACCAGAGAGCGGGGCTGCTCCGAATGCGCTTCAAACACCTGTCTAATGGCACTTTTGTACACGAAGCTGTAACAGAGTGAAAACAAGACTTAGCAACGGCTCTATCTCCCAAAGTATTGTCGGAAAACTGACAAGTCTGACACTGTTGGAAAGCCCTGCTCATGGGCTTTCCGAAAATGCCGGTTTTGGGGTTGTGGGATAAACAGGGAGGATGCCAGGGACCGCGGAGTGAGGACACCCCGAAGATGTCAAGAGCAAATGGCCATGCTCTGTGTACGTCAACAATAGCCAAGGCCGCTACGTGTGTGCTGGACTGAAGCCAGCAAAAGAGAAAAAAAAAAAAAAAAAAAAAAAAACGCCGAAAAAAGAAGTCGGCAGCGCCACGGCCAATATCTCCACAAATAATGGGGCTAGAGAAAAATTTCCTGTACCTGCAGGTAGCTGCCATAGTCCTGCATCCGAAAATTCAGTTTTCCCGGCCAGCCAGGGCCATCTTCCGCGTTGAAACCACCAGAGAGCGGGGCTGCTCCGAATGCGCTTCAAACACCTGTCTAATGGCACTTTTGTACACGAAGCTGTAACAGAGTGAAAACAAGACTTAGCAACGGCTCTATCTCCCAAAGTATTGGCGGAAAACTGACAAGTCTGACACTGTCGGAAAGCCCTGCTCATGGGCTTTCCGAAAATGCCGGTCTTGGGGTTGTGGGATAAACAGGGAGGATGCCAGGGACCGCGGAGTGAGGACACCCCGAAGATGTCAAGAGCAAATGGCCATGCTCTGTGTACGTCAACAATAGCCAAGGCCGCTACGTGTGTGCTGGACTGAAGCCAGCAAAAGAAAAGAAAAAAAAAAAAAAAAAAAACGCCGAAAAAAGAAGTCGGCAGCGCCACGGCCAATATCTCCACAAATAATGGGGCTAGAGAGAAATTTCTTGTACCTGCAGGTAGCTGCCATAGTCCTGCATCGGAAAATCTAGTTTTCCCGGCCAGCCAGGCCATCTTCCGCCTTGAAACCACCAGAGAGCGGGGCTGCTCCGAATGCGCTTCAAACACCTGTCTAATGGCACTTTTGTACACGAAGCTGTAACAGAGTGAAAACAAGACTTAGCAACGGCTCTATCTCCCAAAGTATTGGCGGAAAACTGACAAGTCTGACACTGTTGGAAAGCCCTGCTCATGGGCTTTCCGAAAATGCCGGTCTTGGGGTTGTGGGATAAACAGGGAGGATGCCAGGGACCGCGGAGTGAGGACACCCCGAAGATGTCAAGAGCAAATGGCCATGCTCTGTGTACGTCAACAATAGCCAAGGCCGCTACGTGTGTGCTGGACTGAAGCCAGCAAAAGAAAAAAAAAAAAAAAAAAAAAAAAAAAACGCCGAAAAAAGAAGTCGGCAGCGCCACGGCCAATATCTCCACAAATAATGGGGCTAGAGAGAAATTTCTTGTACCTGCAGGTAGCTGCCATAGTCCTGCATCCGAAAATCTAGTTTTCCCGGCCAGCCAGGGCCATCTTCCGCCTTGAAACCACCAGAGAGCGGGGCTGCTCCGAATGCGCTGCAAACACCTGTCTAATGGCACTTTTGTACACGAAGCTGTAACAGAGTGAAAACAAGACTTAGCAACGGCTCTATCTCCCAAAGTATTGGCGGAAAACTGACAAGTCTGACACTGTTGGAAAGCCCTGCTCATGGGCTTTCCGAAAATGCCGGTCTTGGGGTTGTGGGATAAACAGGGAGGATGCCAGGGACCGCGGAGTGAGGACACCCCGAAGATGTCAAGAGCAAATGGCCATGCTCTGTGTACGTCAACAATAGCCAAGGCCGCTACGTGTGTGCTGGACTGAAGCCAGCAAAAGAAAAAAAAAAAAAAACGCCGAAAAAAGAAGTCGGCAGCGCCACGGCCAATAACTCCATAAATAATGGGGCTAGAGAGAAATTTCTTGTACCTGCAGGTTGCTGCCATAGTCCTGCATCCGAAAATCTAGTTTTCCCGGCCAGCCAGGGCCATCTTCCGCCTTGAAACCACCAGAGAGCGGGGCTGCTCCGAATGCGCTTCAAACACCTGTCTAATGGCACTTTTGTACACGAAGCTGTAACAGAGTGAAAACAAGACTTAGCAACGGCTCTATCTCCCAAAGTATTGTCGGAAAACTGACAAGTCTGACACTGTTGGAAAGCCCTGCTCATGGGCTTTCCGAAAATGCCGGTTTTGGGGTTGTGGGATAAACAGGGAGGATGCCAGGGACCGCGGAGTGAGGACACCCCGAAGATGTCAAGAGCAAATGGCCATGCTCTGTGTACGTCAACAATAGCCAAGGCCGCTACGTGTGTGCTGGACTGAAGCCAGCAAAAGAGAAAAAAAAAAAAAAAAAAAAAAAACGCCGAAAAAAGAAGTCGGCAGCGCCACGGCCAATATCTCCACAAATAATGGGGCTAGAGAAAAATTTCTTGTACCTGCAGGTAGCTGCCATAGTCCTGCATCCGAAAATTCAGTTTTCCCGGCCAGCCAGGGCCATCTTCCGCGTTGAAACCACCAGAGAGCGGGGCTGCTCCGAATGCGCTTCAAACACCTGTCTAATGGCACTTTTGTACACGAAGCTGTAACAGAGTGAAAACAAGACTTAGCAACGGCTCTATCTCCCAAAGTATTGGCGGAAAACTGACAAGTCTGACACTGTCGGAAAGCCCTGCTCATGGGCTTTCCGAAAATGCCGGTCTTGGGGTTGTGGGATAAACAGGGAGCGCGGAGTGAGGACACCCCGAAGATGTCAAGAGCAAATGGCCATGCTCTGTGTACGTCAACAATAGCCAAGGCCGCTACGTGTGTGCTGGACTGAAGCCAGCAAAAGAAAAAAAAAAAAAAAAAAAAAAAAACGCCGAAAAAAGAAGTCGGCAGCGCCACGGCAAATATCTCCACAAATAATGGGGCTAGAGAGAAATTTCTTGTACCTGCAGGTAGCTGCCATAGTCCTGCATCGGAAAATCTAGTTTTCCCGGCCAGCCAGGCCATCTTCCGCCTTGAAACCACCAGAGAGCGGGGCTGCTCCGAATGCGCTTCAAACACCTGTCTAATGGCACTTTTGTACACGAAGCTGTAACAGAGTGAAAACAAGACTTAGCAACGGCTCTATCTCCCAAAGTATTGTCGGAAAACTGACAAGTCTGACACTGTTGGAAAGCCCTGCTCATGGGCTTGCCGAAAATGCCGGTCTTGGGGTTGTGGGATAAACAGGGAGGATGCCAGGGACCGCGGAGTGAGGACACCCCGAAGATGTCAAGAGCAAATGGCCATGCTCTGTGTACGTCAACAATAGCCAAGGCCGCTACGTGTGTGCTGGACTGAAGCCAGCAAAAGAAAAAAAAAAAAAAAAAAAAAAAAAAACGCCGAAAAAAGAAGTCGGCAGCGCCACGGCCAATATCTCCACAAATAATGGGGCTAGAGAGAAATTTCTTGTACCTGCAGGTAGCTGCCATAGTCCTGCATCCGAAAATCTAGTTTTCCCGGCCAGCCAGGGCCATCTTCCGCCTTGAAACCACCAGAGAGCGGGGCTGCTCCGAATGCGCTGCAAACACCTGTCTAATGGCACTTTTGTACACGAAGCTGTAACAGAGTGAAAACAAGACTTAGCAACGGCTCTATCTCCCAAAGTATTGGCGGAAAACTGACAAGTCTGACACTGTTGGAAAGCCCTGCTCATGGGCTTTCCGAAAATGCCGGTCTTGGGGTTGTGGGATAAACAGGGAGGATGCCAGGGACCGCGGAGTGAGGACACCCCGAAGATGTCAAGAGCAAATGGCCATGCTCTGTGTACGTCAACAATAGCCAAGGCCGCTACGTGTGTGCTGGACTGAAGCCAGCAAAAGAAAAAAAAAAAAAAACGCCGAAAAAAGAAGTCGGCAGCGCCACGGCCAATAACTCCATAAATAATGGGGCTAGAGAGAAATTTCTTGTACCTGCAGGTTGCTGCCATAGTCCTGCATCCGAAAATCTAGTTTTCCCGGCCAGCCAGGGCCATCTTCCGCCTTGAAACCACCAGAGAGCGGGGCTGCTCCGAATGCGCTTCAAACACCTGTCTAATGGCACTTTTGTACACGAAGCTGTAACAGAGTGAAAACAAGACTTAGCAACGGCTCTATCTCCCAAAGTATTGGCGGAAAACTGACAAGTCTGACACTGTCGGAAAGCCCTGCTCATGGGCTTTCCGAAAATGCCGGTCTTGGGGTTGTGGGATAAACAGGGAGGATGCCAGGGACCGCGGAGTGAGGACACCCCGAAGATGTCAAGAGCAAATGGCCATGCTCTGTGTACGTCAACAATAGCCAAGGCCGCTACGTGTGTGCTGGACTGAAGCCAGCAAAAGAAAAAAAAAAAAAAAACGCCGAAAAAAGAAGTCGGCAGCGCCACGGCCAATAACTCCATAAATAATGGGGCTAGAGAGAAATTTCTTGTACCTGCAGGTTGCTGCCATAGTCCTGCATCCGAAAATCTAGTTTTCCCGGCCAGCCAGGGCCATCTTCCGCCTTGAAACCACCAGAGAGCGGGGCTACTCCGAATGCGCTTCAAACACCTGTCTAATGGCACTTTTGTACACGAAGCTGTAACAGAGTGAAAACAAGACTTAGCAACGGCTCTATCTCCCAAAGTATTGTCGGAAAACTGACAAGTCTGACACTGTTGGAAAGCCCTGCTCATGGGCTTGCCGAAAATGCCGGTCTTGGGGTTGTGGGATAAACAGGGAGAATGCCAGGGACCGCGGAGTGAGGACACCCCGAAGATGTCAAGAGCAAATGGCCATGCTCTGTGTACGTCAACAATAGCCAAGGCCGCTACGTGTGTGCTGGACTGAAGCCAGCAAAAGAAAAAAAAAAAAAAAAAAAAAAAAAAAACGCCGAAAAAAGAAGTCGGCAGCGCCACGGCCAATATCTCCACAAATAATGGGGCTAGAGAGAAATTTCTTGTACCTGCAGGTAGCTGCCATAGTCCTGCATCCGAAAATCTAGTTTTCCCGGCCAGCCAGGGCCATCTTCCGCCTTGAAACCACCAGAGAGCGGGGCTGCTCCGAATGCGCTGCAAACACCTGTCTAATGGCACTTTTGTACACGAAGCTGTAACAGAGTGAAAACAAGACTTAGCAACGGCTCTATCTCCCAAAGTATTGGCGGAAAACTGACAAGTCTGACACTGTCGGAAAGCCCTGCTCATGGGCTTTCCGAAAATGCCGGTCTTGGGGTTGTGGGATAAACAGGGAGGATGCCAGGGACCGCGGAGTGAGGACACCCCGAAGATGTCAAGAGCAAATGGCCATGCTCTGTGTACGTCAACAATAGCCAAGGCCGCTACGTGTGTGCTGGACTGAAGCCAGCAAAAGAAAAAAAAAAAAAAACGCCGAAAAAAGAAGTCGGCAGCGCCACGGCCAATAACTCCATAAATAATGGGGCTAGAGAGAAATTTCTTGTACCTGCAGGTTGCTGCCATAGTCCTGCATCCGAAAATCTAGTTTTCCCGGCCAGCCAGGGCCATCTTCCGCCTTGAAACCACCAGAGAGCGGGGCTACTCCGAATGCGCTTCAAACACCTGTCTAATGGCACTTTTGTACACGAAGCTGTAACAGAGTGAAAACAAGACTTAGCAACGGCTCTATCTCCCAAAGTATTGTCGGAAAACTGACAAGTCTGACACTGTTGGAAAGCCCTGCTCATGGGCTTTCCGAAAATGCCGGTCTTGGGGTTGTGGGATAAACAGGGAGGATGCCAGGGACCGCGGAGTGAGGACACCCCGAAGATGTCAAGAGCAAATGGCCATGCTCTGTGTACGTCAACAATAGCCAAGGCCGCTACGTGTGTGCTGGACTGAAGCCAGCAAAAGAAAAAAAAAAAAAAAACGCCGAAAAAAGAAGTCGGCAGCGCCACGGCCAATAACTCCATAAATAATGGGGCTAGAGAGAAATTTCTTGTACCTGCAGGTTGCTGCCATAGTCCTGCATCCGAAAATCTAGTTTTCCCGGCCAGCCAGGGCCATCTTCCGCCTTGAAACCACCAGAGAGCGGGGCTGCTCCGAATGCGCTTCAAACACCTGTCTAATGGCACTTTTGTACACGAAGCTGTAACAGAGTGAAAACAAGACTTAGCAACGGCTCTATCTCCCAAAGTATTGTCGGAAAACTGACAAGTCTGACACTGTTGGAAAGCCCTGCTCATGGGCTTTCCGAAAATGCCGGTTTTGGGGTTGTGGGATAAACAGGGAGGATGCCAGGGACCGCGGAGTGAGGACACCCCGAAGATGTCAAGAGCAAATGGCCATGCTCTGTGTACGTCAACAATAGCCAAGGCCGCTACGTGTGTGCTGGACTGAAGCCAGCAAAAGAGAAAAAAAAAAAAAAAAAAAAAAAACGCCGAAAAAAGAAGTCGGCAGCGCCACGGCCAATATCTCCACAAATAATGGGGCTAGAGAAAAATTTCTTGTACCTGCAGGTAGCTGCCATAGTCCTGCATCCGAAAATTCAGTTTTCCCGGCCAGCCAGGGCCATCTTCCGCGTTGAAACCACCAGAGAGCGGGGCTGCTCCGAATGCGCTTCAAACACCTGTCTAATGGCACTTTTGTACACGAAGCTGTAACAGAGTGAAAACAAGACTTAGCAACGGCTCTATCTCCCAAAGTATTGGCGGAAAACTGACAAGTCTGACACTGTCGGAAAGCCCTGCTCATGGGCTTTCCGAAAATGCCGGTCTTGGGGTTGTGGGATAAACAGGGAGGATGCCAGGGACCGCGGAGTGAGGACACCCCGAAGATGTCAAGAGCAAATGGCCATGCTCTGTGTACGTCAACAATAGCCAAGGCCGCTACGTGTGTGCTGGACTGAAGCCAGCAAAAGAAAAAAAAAACAAAACGCCGAAAAAAGAAGTCGGCAGCGCCACGGCCAATAACTCCATAAATAATGGGGCTAGAGAGAAATTTCTTGTACCTGCAGGTAGCTGCCATAGTCCTGCATCCTAAAATCTAGTTTTCCCGGCCAGCCAGGGCCATCTTCCGCCTTGAAACCACCAGAGAGCGGGGCTGCTCAAAATGCGCTTCAAACACCTGTCTAATGGCACTTTTGTACACGAAGCTGTAACAGAGTGAAAACAAGACTTAGCAACGGCTCTATCTCCCAACGTATTGGCGGAAAACTGACAAGTCTGACACTGTTGGAAAGCCCTGCTCATGGGCTTTCCGAAAATGCCGGTCTTGGGGTTGTGGGATAAACAGGGAGGATGCCAGGGACCGCGGAGTGAGGACACCCCGAAGAAGTCCAGTGTAAACGGCCATGCTCTGTGTACGTCAACAATAGCCAAGGCCGCTACGTGTGTGCTGGACTGAAGCCAGCAAAAATTAAAAAAAAAAAAAACGCCGAAAAAAAAAGTCGGCAGCGCCACGGCCAATAACTCCATAAATAATGGGGCTAGAGAGAAATTTCTTGTACCTGCAGGTAGCTGCCATAGTCCTGCATCCTAAAATCTAGTTTTCCCGGCCAGCCAGGGCCATCTTCCGCCTTGAAACCACCAGAGAGCGGGGCTGCTCCGAATGCGCTTCAAACACCTGTCTAATGGCACTTTTGTACACGAAGCTGTAACAGAGTGAAAACAAGACTTAGCAACGGCTCTATCTCCCAAAGTATTGGCGGAAAACTGACAAGTCTGACACTGTCGGAAAGCCCTGCTCATGGGCTTTCCGAAAATGCCGGTCTTGGGGTTGTGGGATAAACAGGGAGGATGCCAGGGACCGCGGAGTGAGGACACCCCGAAGATGTCAAGAGCAAATGGCCATGCTCTGTGTACGTCAACATTAGCCAAGGCCGCTACGTGTGTGCTGGACTGAAGCCAGCAAAAGAAAAAAAAAAAAAAACGCCGAAAAAAGAAGTCGGCAGCGCCACGGCCAATAACTCCATAAATAATGGGGCTAGAGAGAAATTTCTTGTACCTGCAGGTAGCTGCCATAGTCCTGCATCCTAAAATCTAGTTTTCCCGGCCAGCCAGGGCCATCTTCCGCCTTGAAACCACCAGAGAGCGGGGCTGCTCAAAATGCGCTTCAAACACCTGTCTAATGGCACTTTTGTACACGAAGCTGTAACAGAGTGAAAACAAGACTTAGCAACGGCTCTATCTCCCAAAGTATTGGCGGAAAACTGACAAGTCTGACACTGTTGGAAAGCCCTGCTCATGGGCTTTCCGAAAATGCCGGTCTTGGGGTTGTGGGATAAACAGGGAGGATGCCAGGGACCGCGGAGTGAGGACACCCAGAAGAAGTCCAGTGTAAACGGCCATGCTCTGTGTACGTCAACAATAGCCAAGGCCGCTACGTGTGTGCTGGACTGAAGCCAGCAAAAATAAAATAAAAAAAACGCCGAAAAAAGAAGTCGGCAGCGCCACGGCCAATAACTCCATAAATAATGGGGCTAGAGAGAAATTTCTTGTACCTGCAGGTAGCTGCCATAGTCCTGCATCCTAAAATCTAGTTTTCCCGGCCAGCCAGGGCCATCTTCCGCCTTGAAACCACCAGAGAGCGGGGCTGCTCCGAATGCGCTTCAAACACCTGTCTAATGGCACTTTTGTACACGAAGCTGTAACAGAGTGAAAACAAGACTTAGCAACGGCTCTATCTCCCAAAGTATTGGCGGAAAACTGACAAGTCTGACACTGTCGGAAAGCCCTGCTCATGGGCCTTCCGAAAATGCCGGTCTTGGGGTTGTGGGATAAACAGGGAGGATGCCAAGGACCGCGGAGTGAGGACACCCCGAAGATGTCAAGAGCAAATGGCCATGCTCTGTGTACGTCAACATTAGCCAAGGCCGCTACGTGTGTGCTGGACTGAAGCCAGCAAAAGAAAAAAAAAAAAAAACGCCGAAAAAAGAAGTCGGCAGCGCCACGGCCAATAACTCCATAAATAATGGGGCTAGAGAGAAATTTCTTGTACCTGCAGGTTGCTGCCATAGTCCTGCATCCTAAAATCTAGTTTTCCCGGCCAGCCAGGGCCATCTTCCGCCTTGAAACCACCAGAGAGCGGGGCTGCTCCGAATGCGCTTCAAACACCTGTCTAATGGCACTTTTGTACACGAAGCTGTAACAGAGTGAAAACAAGACTTAGCAACGGCTCTATCTCCCAAAGTATTGGCGGAAAACTGACAAGTCTGACACTGTTAGAAAGCCCTGCTCATGGGCTTTCCGAAAATGCCGGTCTTGGGGTTGTGGGATAAACAAGGAGGATGCCAGGGACCGCGGAGTGAGGACACCCCGAAGAAGTCCAGTGTAAACGGCCATGCTCTGTGTACGTCAACAATAGCAAAGGCCGCTACGTGTGTGCTGGACTGAAAACCAGCAAAAATAAAAAAAAAAACGCCGAAAAAAGAAGTCGGCAGCGCCACGGCCAATAACTCCATAAATAATGGGGCTAGAGAGAAATTTCTTGTACCTGCAGGTTGCTGCCATAGTCCTGCATCCGAAAATCTAGTTTTCCCGGCCAGCCAGGGCCATCTTCCGCCTTGAAACCACCAGAGAGCGGGGCTGCTCCGAATGCGCTTCAAACACCTGTCTAATGGCACTTTTGTACACGAAGCTGTAACAGAGTGAAAACAAGACTTAGCAACGGCTCTATCTCCCAAAGTATTGGCGGAAAACTGACAAGTCTGACACTGTTGGAAAGCCCTGCTCATGGGCTTTACGAAAATGCCGGTCTTGGGGTTGTGGGATAAACAGGGAGGATGCCAGGGACCGCGGAGTGAGGACACCCCGAAGAAGTCCAGTGTAAACGGCCATGCTCTGTGTACGTCAACAATAGCAAAGGCCGCTACGTGTGTGCTGGACTGAAAACCAGCAAAAATAAAATAAAAAAAACGCCGAAAAAAGAAGTCGGCAGCACCACGGCCAATAACTCCATAAATAATGGGGCTAGAGAGAAATTTCTTGTACCTGCAGGTTGCTGCCATAGTCCTGCATCCGAAAATCTAGTTTTCCCGGCCAGCCAGGGCCATCTTCCGCCTTGAAACCACCAGAGAGCGGGGCTGCTCCGAATGCGCTTCAAACACCTGTCTAATGGCACTTTTGTACACGAAGCTGTAACAGAGTGAAAACAAGACTTAGCAACGGCTCTATCTCCCAAAGTATTGGCGGAAAACTGACAAGTCTGACACTGTCGGAAAGCCCTGCTCATGGGCTTTCCGAAAATGCCGGTCTTGGGGTTGTGGGATAAACAGGGAGGATGCCAGGGACCGCGGAGTGAGGACACCCCGAAGATGTCAAGAGCAAATGGCCATGCTCTGTGTACGTCAACAATAGCCAAGGCCGCTACGTGTGTGCTGGACTGAAGCCAGCAAAAGAAAAAAAAAACAAAACGCCGAAAAAAGAAGTCGGCAGCGCCACGGCCAATAACTCCATAAATAATGGGGCTAGAGAGAAATTTCTTGTACCTGCAGGTAGCTGCCATAGTCCTGCATCCTAAAATCTAGTTTTCCCGGCCAGCCAGGGCCATCTTCCGCCTTGAAACCACCAGAGAGCGGGGCTGCTCAAAATGCGCTTCAAACACCTGTCTAATGGCACTTTTGTACACGAAGCTGTAACAGAGTGAAAACAAGACTTAGCAACGGCTCTATCTCCCAACGTATTGGCGGAAAACTGACAAGTCTGACACTGTCGGAAAGCCCTGCTCATGGGCTTTCCGAAAATGCCGGTCTTGGGGTTGTGGGATAAACAGGGAGGATGCCAGGGACCGCGGAGTGAGGACACCCCGAAGAAGTCCAGTGTAAACGGCCATGCTCTGTGTACGTCAACAATAGCCAAGGCCGCTACGTGTGTGCTGGACTGAAGCCAGCAAAAATTAAAAAAAAAAAAACGCCGAAAAAAAAAGTCGGCAGCGCCACGGCCAATAACTCCATAAATAATGGGGCTAGAGAGAAATTTCTTGTACCTGCAGGTAGCTGCCATAGTCCTGCATCCTAAAATCTAGTTTTCCCGGCCAGCCAGGGCCATCTTCCGCCTTGAAACCACCAGAGAGCGGGGCTGCTCCGAATGCGCTTCAAACACCTGTCTAATGGCACTTTTGTACACGAAGCTGTAACAGAGTGAAAACAAGACTTAGCAACGGCTCTATCTCCCAAAGTATTGGCGGAAAACTGACAAGTCTGACACTGTCGGAAAGCCCTGCTCATGGGCTTTCCGAAAATGCCGGTCTTGGGGTTGTGGGATAAACAGGGAGGATGCCAGGGACCGCGGAGTGAGGACACCCCGAAGATGTCAAGAGCAAATGGCCATGCTCTGTGTACGTCAACATTAGCCAAGGCCGCTACGTGTGTGCTGGACTGAAGCCAGCAAAAGAAAAAAAAAAAAAAACGCCGAAAAAAGAAGTCGGCAGCGCCACGGCCAATAACTCCATAAATAATGGGGCTAGAGAGAAATTTCTTGTACCTGCAGGTAGCTGCCATAGTCCTGCATCCTAAAATCTAGTTTTCCCGGCCAGCCAGGGCCATCTTCCGCCTTGAAACCACCAGAGAGCGGGGCTGCTCAAAATGCGCTTCAAACACCTGTCTAATGGCACTTTTGTACACGAAGCTGTAACAGAGTGAAAACAAGACTTAGCAACGGCTCTATCTCCCAAAGTATTGGCGGAAAACTGACAAGTCTGACACTGTTGGAAAGCCCTGCTCATGGGCTTTCCGAAAATGCCGGTCTTGGGGTTGTGGGATAAACAGGGAGGATGCCAGGGACCGCGGAGTGAGGACACCCAGAAGAAGTCCAGTGTAAACGGCCATGCTCTGTGTACGTCAACAATAGCCAAGGCCGCTACGTGTGTGCTGGACTGAAGCCAGCAAAAATAAAATAAAAAAAACGCCGAAAAAAGAAGTCGGCAGCGCCACGGCCAATAACTCCATAAATAATGGGGCTAGAGAGAAATTTCTTGTACCTGCAGGTAGCTGCCATAGTCCTGCATCCTAAAATCTAGTTTTCCCGGCCAGCCAGGGCCATCTTCCGCCTTGAAACCACCAGAGAGCGGGGCTGCTCCGAATGCGCTTCAAACACCTGTCTAATGGCACTTTTGTACACGAAGCTGTAACAGAGTGAAAACAAGACTTAGCAACGGCTCTATCTCCCAAAGTATTGGCGGAAAACTGACAAGTCTGACACTGTCGGAAAGCCCTGCTCATGGGCCTTCCGAAAATGCCGGTCTTGGGGTTGTGGGATAAACAGGGAGGATGCCAAGGACCGCGGAGTGAGGACACCCCGAAGATGTCAAGAGCAAATGGCCATGCTCTGTGTACGTCAACATTAGCCAAGGCCGCTACGTGTGTGCTGGACTGAAGCCAGCAAAAGAAAAAAAAAAAAAAACGCCGAAAAAAGAAGTCGGCAGCGCCACGGCCAATAACTCCATAAATAATGGGGCTAGAGAGAAATTTCTTGTACCTGCAGGTTGCTGCCATAGTCCTGCATCCTAAAATCTAGTTTTCCCGGCCAGCCAGGGCCATCTTCCGCCTTGAAACCACCAGAGAGCGGGGCTGCTCCGAATGCGCTTCAAACACCTGTCTAATGGCACTTTTGTACACGAAGCTGTAACAGAGTGAAAACAAGACTTAGCAACGGCTCTATCTCCCAAAGTATTGGCGGAAAACTGACAAGTCTGACACTGTTAGAAAGCCCTGCTCATGGGCTTTCCGAAAATGCCGGTCTTGGGGTTGTGGGATAAACAAGGAGGATGCCAGGGACCGCGGAGTGAGGACACCCCGAAGAAGTCCAGTGTAAACGGCCATGCTCTGTGTACGTCAACAATAGCAAAGGCCGCTACGTGTGTGCTGGACTGAAAACCAGCAAAAATAAAAAAAAAAACGCCGAAAAAAGAAGTCGGCAGCGCCACGGCCAATAACTCCATAAATAATGGGGCTAGAGAGAAATTTCTTGTACCTGCAGGTTGCTGCCATAGTCCTGCATCCGAAAATCTAGTTTTCCCGGCCAGCCAGGGCCATCTTCCGCCTTGAAACCACCAGAGAGCGGGGCTGCTCCGAATGCGCTTCAAACACCTGTCTAATGGCACTTTTGTACACGAAGCTGTAACAGAGTGAAAACAAGACTTAGCAACGGCTCTATCTCCCAAAGTATTGGCGGAAAACTGACAAGTCTGACACTGTTGGAAAGCCCTGCTCATGGGCTTTACGAAAATGCCGGTCTTGGGGTTGTGGGATAAACAGGGAGGATGCCAGGGACCGCGGAGTGAGGACACCCCGAAGAAGTCCAGTGTAAACGGCCATGCTCTGTGTACGTCAACAATAGCAAAGGCCGCTACGTGTGTGCTGGACTGAAGCCAGCAAAAGAAAAAAAAAACAAAACGCCGAAAAAAGAAGTCGGCAGCGCCACGGCCAATAACTCCATAAATAATGGGGCTAGAGAGAAATTTCTTGTACCTGCAGGTTGCTGCCATAGTCCTGCATCCGAAAATCTAGTTTTCCCGGCCAGCCAGGGCCATCTTCCGCCTTGAAACCACCAGAGAGCGGGGCTACTCCGAATGCGCTTCAAACACCTGTCTAATGGCACTTTTGTACACGAAGCTGTAACAGAGTGAAAACAAGACTTAGCAACGGCTCTATCTCCCAAAGTATTGTCGGAAAACTGACAAGTCTGACACTGTTGGAAAGCCCTGCTCATGGGCTTGCCGAAAATGCCGGTCTTGGGGTTGTGGGATAAACAGGGAGGATGCCAGGGACCGCGGAGTGAGGACACCCCGAAGATGTCAAGAGCAAATGGCCATGCTCTGTGTACGTCAACAATAGCCAAGGCCGCTACGTGTGTGCTGGACTGAAGCCAGCAAAAAAAAAAAAAAAAAAAAAAAAAAAAAAAAACGCCGAAAAAAGAAGTCGGCAGCGCCACGGCCAATATCTCCACAAATAATGGGGCTAGAGAGAAATTTCTTGTACCTGCAGGTAGCTGCCATAGTCCTGCATCCGAAAATCTAGTTTTCCCGGCCAGCCAGGGCCATCTTCCGCCTTGAAACCACCAGAGAGCGGGGCTGCTCCGAATGCGCTGCAAACACCTGTCTAATGGCACTTTTGTACACGAAGCTGTAACAGAGTGAAAACAAGACTTAGCAACGGCTCTATCTCCCAAAGTATTGGCGGAAAACTGACAAGTCTGACACTGTTGGAAAGCCCTGCTCATGGGCTTTCCGAAAATGCCGGTCTTGGGGTTGTGGGATAAACAGGGAGGATGCCAGGGACCGCGGAGTGAGGACACCCCGAAGATGTCAAGAGCAAATGGCCATGCTCTGTGTACGTCAACAATAGCCAAGGCCGCTACGTGTGTGCTGGACTGAAGCCAGCAAAAGAAAAAAAAAAAAAAACGCCGAAAAAAGAAGTCGGCAGCGCCACGGCCAATAACTCCATAAATAATGGGGCTAGAGAGAAATTTCTTGTACCTGCAGGTTGCTGCCATAGTCCTGCATCCGAAAATCTAGTTTTCCCGGCCAGCCAGGGCCATCTTCCGCCTTGAAACCACCAGAGAGCGGGGCTGCTCCGAATGCGCTTCAAACACCTGTCTAATGGCACTTTTGTACACGAAGCTGTAACAGAGTGAAAACAAGACTTAGCAACGGCTCTATCTCCCAAAGTATTGTCGGAAAACTGACAAGTCTGACACTGTTGGAAAGCCCTGCTCATGGGCTTTCCGAAAATGCCGGTTTTGGGGTTGTGGGATAAACAGGGAGGATGCCAGGGACCGCGGAGTGAGGACACCCCGAAGATGTCAAGAGCAAATGGCCATGCTCTGTGTACGTCAACAATAGCCAAGGCCGCTACGTGTGTGCTGGACTGAAGCCAGCAAAAGAGAAAAAAAAAATAAAAAAAAAAACGCCGAAAAAAGAAGTCGGCAGCGCCACGGCCAATATCTCCACAAATAATGGGGCTAGAGAAAAATTTCTTGTACCTGCAGGTAGCTGCCATAGTCCTGCATCCGAAAATTCAGTTTTCCCGGCCAGCCAGGGCCATCTTCCGCGTTGAAACCACCAGAGAGCGGGGCTGCTCCGAATGCGCTTCAAACACCTGTCTAATGGCACTTTTGTACACGAAGCTGTAACAGAGTGAAAACAAGACTTAGCAACGGCTCTATCTCCCAAAGTATTGGCGGAAAACTGACAAGTCTGACACTGTCGGAAAGCCCTGCTCATGGGCTTTCCGAAAATGCCGGTCTTGGGGTTGTGGGATAAACAGGGAGGATGCCAGGGACCGCGGAGTGAGGACACCCCGAAGATGTCAAGAGCAAATGGCCATGCTCTGTGTACGTCAACAATAGCCAAGGCCGCTACGTGTGTGCTGGACTGAAGCCAGCAAAAGAAAAAAAAAACAAAACGCCGAAAAAAGAAGTCGGCAGCGCCACGGCCAATAACTCCATAAATAATGGGGCTAGAGAGAAATTTCTTGTACCTGCAGGTAGCTGCCATAGTCCTGCATCCTAAAATCTAGTTTTCCCGGCCAGCCAGGGCCATCTTCCGCCTTGAAACCACCAGAGAGCGGGGCTGCTCAAAATGCGCTTCAAACACCTGTCTAATGGCACTTTTGTACACGAAGCTGTAACAGAGTGAAAACAAGACTTAGCAACGGCTCTATCTCCCAACGTATTGGCGGAAAACTGACAAGTCTGACACTGTTGGAAAGCCCTGCTCATGGGCTTTCCGAAAATGCCGGTCTTGGGGTTGTGGGATAAACAGGGAGGATGCCAGGGACCGCGGAGTGAGGACACCCCGAAGAAGTCCAGTGTAAACGGCCATGCTCTGTGTACGTCAACAATAGCCAAGGCCGCTACGTGTGTGCTGGACTGAAGCCAGCAAAAATTAAAAAAAAAAAAACGCCGAAAAAAAAAGTCGGGAGCGCCACGGCCAATAACTCCATAAATAATGGGGCTAGAGAGAAATTTCTTGTACCTGCAGGTAGCTGCCATAGTCCTGCATCCTAAAATCTAGTTTTCCCGGCCAGCCAGGGCCATCTTCCGCCTTGAAACCACCAGAGAGCGGGGCTGCTCCGAATGCGCTTCAAACACCTGTCTAATGGCACTTTTGTACACGAAGCTGTAACAGAGTGAAAACAAGACTTAGCAACGGCTCTATCTCCCAAAGTATTGGCGGAAAACTGACAAGTCTGACACTGTCGGAAAGCCCTGCTCATGGGCTTTCCGAAAATGCCGGTCTTGGGGTTGTGGGATAAACAGGGAGGATGCCAGGGACCGCGGAGTGAGGACACCCCGAAGATGTCAAGAGCAAATGGCCATGCTCTGTGTACGTCAACATTAGCCAAGGCCGCTACGTGTGTGCTGGACTGAAGCCAGCAAAAGAAAAAAAAAAAAAAAACGCCGAAAAAAGAAGTCGGCAGCGCCACGGCCAATAACTCCATAAATAATGGGGCTAGAGAGAAATTTCTTGTACCTGCAGGTAGCTGCCATAGTCCTGCATCCTAAAATCTAGTTTTCCCGGCCAGCCAGGGCCATCTTCCGCCTTGAAACCACCAGAGAGCGGGGCTGCTCAAAATGCGCTTCAAACACCTGTCTAATGGCACTTTTGTACACGAAGCTGTAACAGAGTGAAAACAAGACTTAGCAACGGCTCTATCTCCCAAAGTATTGGCGGAAAACTGACAAGTCTGACACTGTTGGAAAGCCCTGCTCATGGGCTTTCCGAAAATGCCGGTCTTGGGGTTGTGGGATAAACAGGGAGGATGCCAGGGACCGCGGAGTGAGGACACCCAGAAGAAGTCCAGTGTAAACGGCCATGCTCTGTGTACGTCAACAATAGCCAAGGCCGCTACGTGTGTGCTGGACTGAAGCCAGCAAAAATAAAATAAAAAAAACGCCGAAAAAAGAAGTCGGCAGCGCCACGGCCAATAACTCCATAAATAATGGGGCTAGAGAGAAATTTCTTGTACCTGCAGGTAGCTGCCATAGTCCTGCATCCTAAAATCTAGTTTTCCCGGCCAGCCAGGGCCATCTTCCGCCTTGAAACCACCAGAGAGCGGGGCTGCTCCGAATGCGCTTCAAACACCTGTCTAATGGCACTTTTGTACACGAAGCTGTAACAGAGTGAAAACAAGACTTAGCAACGGCTCTATCTCCCAAAGTATTGGCGGAAAACTGACAAGTCTGACACTGTCGGAAAGCCCTGCTCATGGGCCTTCCGAAAATGCCGGTCTTGGGGTTGTGGGATAAACAGGGAGGATGCCAAGGACCGCGGAGTGAGGACACCCCGAAGATGTCAAGAGCAAATGGCCATGCTCTGTGTACGTCAACATTAGCCAAGGCCGCTACGTGTGTGCTGGACTGAAGCCAGCAAAAGAAAAAAAAAAAAAAACGCCGAAAAAAGAAGTCGGCAGCGCCACGGCCAATAACTCCATAAATAATGGGGCTAGAGAGAAATTTCTTGTACCTGCAGGTTGCTGCCATAGTCCTGCATCCTAAAATCTAGTTTTCCCGGCCAGCCAGGGCCATCTTCCGCCTTGAAACCACCAGAGAGCGGGGCTGCTCCGAATGCGCTTCAAACACCTGTCTAATGGCACTTTTGTACACGAAGCTGTAACAGAGTGAAAACAAGACTTAGCAACGGCTCTATCTCCCAAAGTATTGGCGGAAAACTGACAAGTCTGACACTGTTAGAAAGCCCTGCTCATGGGCTTTCCGAAAATGCCGGTCTTGGGGTTGTGGGATAAACAAGGAGGATGCCAGGGACCGCGGAGTGAGGACACCCCGAAGAAGTCCAGTGTAAACGGCCATGCTCTGTGTACGTCAACAATAGCAAAGGCCGCTACGTGTGTGCTGGACTGAAAACCAGCAAAAATAAAAAAAAAAACGCCGAAAAAAGAAGTCGGCAGCGCCACGGCCAATAACTCCATAAATAATGGGGCTAGAGAGAAATTTCTTGTACCTGCAGGTTGCTGCCATAGTCCTGCATCCGAAAATCTAGTTTTCCCGGCCAGCCAGGGCCATCTTCCGCCTTGAAACCACCAGAGAGCGGGGCTGCTCCGAATGCGCTTCAAACACCTGTCTAATGGCACTTTTGTACACGAAGCTGTAACAGAGTGAAAACAAGACTTAGCAACGGCTCTATCTCCCAAAGTATTGGCGGAAAACTGACAAGTCTGACACTGTTGGAAAGCCCTGCTCATGGGCTTTACGAAAATGCCGGTCTTGGGGTTGTGGGATAAACAAGGAGGATGCCAGGGACCGCGGAGTGAGGACACCCCGAAGAAGTCCAGTGTAAACGGCCATGCTCTGTGTACGTCAACAATAGCAAAGGCCGCTACGTGTGTGCTGGACTGAAAACCAGCAAAAATAAAATAAAAAAAACGCCGAAAAAAGAAGTCGGCAGCACCACGGCCAATAACTCCATAAATAATGGGGCTAGAGAGAAATTTCTTGTACCTGCAGGTTGCTGCCATAGTCCTGCATCCGAAAATCTAGTTTTCCCGGCCAGCCAGGGCCATCTTCCGCCTTGAAACCACCAGAGAGCGGGGCTGCTCCGAATGCGCTTCAAACACCTGTCTAATGGCACTTTTGTACACGAAGCTGTAACAGAGTGAAAACAAGACTTAGCAACGGCTCTATCTCCCAAAGTATTGGCGGAAAACTGACAAGTCTGACACTGTTAGAAAGCCCTGCTCATGGGCTTTCCGAAAATGCCGGTCTTGGGGTTGTGGGATAAACAAGGAGGATGCCAGGGACCGCGGAGTGAGGACACCCCGAAGAAGTCCAGTGTAAACGGCCATGCTCTGTGTACGTCAACAATAGCAAAGGCCGCTACGTGTGTGCTGGACTGAAAACCAGCAAAAATAAAAAAAAAACGCCGAAAAAAGAAGTCGGCAGCGCCACGGCCAATAACTCCATAAATAATGGGGCTAGAGAGAAATTTCTTGTACCTGCAGGTTGCTGCCATAGTCCTGCATCCGAAAATCTAGTTTTCCCGGCCAGCCAGGGCCATCTTCCGCCTTGAAACCACCAGAGAGCGGGGCTGCTCCGAATGCGCTTCAAACACCTGTCTAATGGCACTTTTGTACACGAAGCTGTAACAGAGTGAAAACAAGACTTAGCAACGGCTCTATCTCCCAAAGTATTGGCGGAAAACTGACAAGTCTGACACTGTTGAAAAGCCCTGCTCATGGGCTTTCCGAAAATGCCGGTCTTGGGGTTGTGGGATAAACAGGGAGGATGCCAGGGACCGCGGAGTGAGGACACCCCGAAGAAGTCCAGTGTAAACGGCCATGCTCTGTGTACGTCAACAATAGCCAAGGCTGCTACGTGTGTGCTGGACTGAAGCCAGCAAAAATAAAAAATAAAAAACGCCGAAAAAAGAAGTCGGCAGCGCCACGGCCAATAACTCCATAAATAATGGGGCTAGAGAGAAATTTCTTGTACCTGCAGGTTGCTGCAATAGTCCTGCATCCGAAAATCTAGTTTTCCCGGCCAGCCAGGGCCATCTTCCGCCTTGAAACCACCAGAGAGCGGGGCTGCTCCGAATGCGCTTCAAACACCTGTCTAATGGCACTTTTGTACACGAAGCTGTAACAGAGTGAAAACAAGACTTAGCAACGGCTCTATCTCCCAAAGTATTGGCGGAAAACTGACAAGTCTGACACTGTTGGAAAGCCCTGCTCATGGGCTTTCCGAAAATGCCGGTCTTGGGGTTGTGGGATAAACAGGGAGGATGCCAGGGACCGCGGAGTGAGGACACCCCGAAGAAGTCCAGTGTAAACGGCCATGCTCTGTGTACGTCAACAATAGCCAAGGCTGCTACGTGTGTGCTGGACTGAAGCCAGCAAAAATAAAAAATAAAAAACGCCGAAAAAAGAAGTCGGCACCGCCACGGCCAATAACTCCATAAATAATGGGGCTAGAGAGAAATTTCTTGTACCTGCAGGTAGCTGCCATAGTCCTGCATCCGAAAATCTAGTTTTCCCGGCCAGCCAGGGCCATCTTCCGCCTTGAAACCACCAGAGAGCGGGGCTGCTCCGAATGCGCTTCAAACACCTGTCTAATGGCACTTTTGTACACGAAGCTGTAACAGAGTGAAAACAAGACTTAGCAACGGCTCTATCTCCCACAGTATTGGCGGAAAACTGACAAGTCTGACACTGTCGGAAAGCCCTGCTCATGGGCTTTCCGAAAATGCCGGTCTTGGGGTTGTGGGATAAACAGGGAGGATGCCAGGGACCGCGGAGTGAGGACACCCCGAAGAAGTCCAGTGTAAACGGCCATGCTCTGTGTACGTCAACAATAGCCAAGGCCGCTACGTGTGTGCTGGACTGAAGCCAGCAAAAATAAAAAATAAAAAACGCCGAAAAAAGAAGTCGGCAGCGCCACGGCCAATAACTCCATAAATAATGGGGCTAGAGAGAAATTTCTTGTACCTGCAGGTAGCTGCCATAGTCCTGCATCCGAAAATCTAGTTTTCCCGGCCAGCCAGGGCCATCTTCCGCCTTGAAACCACCAGAGAGCGGGGCTGCTCCGAATGCGCTTCAAACACCTGTCTAATGGCACTTTTGTACACGAAGCTGTAACAGAGTGAAAACAAGACTTAGCAACGGCTCTATCTCCCAAAGTATTGGCGGAAAACTGACAAGTCTGACACTGTTGGAAAGCCCTGCTCATGGGCTTTCCGAAAATGCCGGTCTTGGGGTTGTGGGATAAACAGGGAGGATGCCAGGGACCGCGGAGTGAGGACACCCCGAAGAAGTCCAGTGTAAACGGCCATGCTCTGTGTACGTCAACAATAGCCAAGGCTGCTACGTGTGTGCTGGACTGAAGCCAGCAAAAATAAAAAATAAAAAACGCCGAAAAAAGAAGTCGGCAGCGCCACGGCCAATAACTCCATAAATAATGGGGCTAGAGAGAAATTTCTTGTACCTGCAGGTTGCTGCAATAGTCCTGCATCCGAAAATCTAGTTTTCCCGGCCAGCCAGGGCCATCTTCCGCCTTGAAACCACCAGAGAGCGGGGCTGCTCCGAATGCGCTTCAAACACCTGTCTAATGGCACTTTTGTACACGAAGCTGTAACAGAGTGAAAACAAGACTTAGCAACGGCTCTATCTCCCAAAGTATTGGCGGAAAACTGACAAGTCTGACACTGTTGGAAAGCCCTGCTCATAGGCTTTCCGAAAATGCCGGTCTTGGGGTTGTGGGATAAACAGGGAGGATGCCAGGGACCGCGGAGTGAGGACACCCCGAAGAAGTCCAGTGTAAACGGCCATGCTCTGTGTACGTCAACAATAGCCAAGGCTGCTACGTGTGTGCTGGACTGAAGCCAGCAAAAATAAAAAATAAAAAACGCCGAAAAAAGAAGTCGGCACCGCCACGGCCAATAACTCCATAAATAATGGGGCTAGAGAGAAATTTCTTGTACCTGCAGGTAGCTGCCATAGTCCTGCATCCGAAAATCTAGTTTTCCCGGCCAGCCAGGGCCATCTTCCGCCTTGAAACCACCAGAGAGCGGGGCTGCTCCGAATGCGCTTCAAACACCTGTCTAATGGCACTTTTGTACACGAAGCTGTAACAGAGTGAAAACAAGACTTAGCAACGGCTCTATCTCCCACAGTATTGGCGGAAAACTGACAAGTCTGACACTGTTGGAAAGCCCTGCTCATGGGCTTTCCGAAAATGCCGGTCTTGGGGTTGTGGGATAAACAGGGAGGATGCCAGGGACCGCGGAGTGAGGACACCCCGAAGAAGTCCAGTGTAAACGGCCATGCTCTGTGTACGTCAACAATAGCCAAGGCCGCTACGTGTGTGCTGGACTGAAGCCAGCAAAAATAAAAAATAAAAAACGCCGAAAAAAGAAGTCGGCAGCGCCACGGCCAATAACTCCATAAATAATGGGGCTAGAGAGAAATTTCTTGTACCTGCAGGTAGCTGCCATAGTCCTGCATCCGAAAATCTAGTTTTCCCGGCCAGCCAGGGCCATCTTCCGCCTTGAAACCACCAGAGAGCGGGGCTGCTCCGAATGCGCTTCAAACACCTGTCTAATGGCACTTTTGTACACGAAGCTGTAACAGAGTGAAAACAAGACTTAGCAACGGCTCTATCTCCCAAAGTATTGGCGGAAAACTGACAAGTCTGACACTGTTGGAAAGCCCTGCTCATGGGCTTTCCGAAAATGCCGGTCTTGGGGTTGTGGGATAAACAGGGAGGATGCCAGGGACCGCGGAGTGAGGACAACCCGAAGATGTCAAGAGCAAATGGCCATGCTCTGTGCACGTCAACAATAGCCAAGGCCGCTACATGTGTGCTGGACTTAAGCCAGCAAAAGAGAAAAAAAAAAAACGCCGAAAAAAGAAGTCGGCAGCGCCACGGCCAATATCTCCACAAATAATAGGGCTAGAGAGAAATTTCTTGTACCTGCAGGTAGCTGCCATAGTCCTGCATCCGAAAATCTAGTTTTCCCGGCCAGCCAGGGCCATCTTCCGCCTTGAAACCACCAGATAGCGGGGCTGCTCCGAATGCGCTTCAAACACCTGTCTAATGGCACTTTTGTACACGAAGCTGTAACAGAGTGAAAACAAGACTTAGCAACGGCTCTATCTCCCACAGTATTGGCGGAAAACTGACAAGTCTGACACTGTTGGAAAGCCCTGCTCATGGGCTTTCCGAAAATGCCGATCTTGGGGTTGTGGGATAAACAGGGAGGATGCCAGGGACCGCGGAGTGAGGACACCCCGAAGAAGTCCAGTGTAAACGGCCATGCTCTGTGTACGTCAACAATAGCCAAGGCCGCTACGTGTGTGCTGGACTGAAGCCAGCAAAAATAAAAAATAAAAAACGCCGAAAAAAGAAGTCGGCAGCGCCACGGCCAATAACTCCATAAATAATGGGGCTAGAGAGAAATTTCTTGTACCTGCAGGTTGCTGCAATAGTCCTGCATCCGAAAATCTAGTTTTCCCGGCCAGCCAGGGCCATCTTCCGCCTTGAAACCACCAGAGAGCGGGGCTGCTCCGAATGCGCTTCAAACACCTGTCTAATGGCACTTTTGTACACGAAGCTGTAACAGAGTGAAAACAAGACTTAGCAACGGCTCTATCTCCCAAAGTATTGGCGGAAAACTGACAAGTCTGACACTGTTGGAAAGCCCTGCTCATGGGCTTTCCGAAAATGCCGGTCTTGGGGTTGTGGGATAAACAGGGAGGATGCCAGGGACCGCGGAGTGAGGACACCCCGAAGAAGTCCAGTGTAAACGGCCATGCTCTGTGTACGTCAACAATAGCCAAGGCTGCTACGTGTGTGCTGGACTGAAGCCAGCAAAAATAAAAAATAAAAAACGCCGAAAAAAGAAGTCGGCACCGCCACGGCCAATAACTCCATAAATAATGGGGCTAGAGAGAAATTTCTTGTACCTGCAGGTAGCTGCCATAGTCCTGCATCCGAAAATCTAGTTTTCCCGGCCAGCCAGGGCCATCTTCCGCCTTGAAACCACCAGAGAGCGGGGCTGCTCCGAATGCGCTTCAAACACCTGTCTAATGGCACTTTTGTACACGAAGCTGTAACAGAGTGAAAACAAGACTTAGCAACGGCTCTATCTCCCACAGTATTGGCGGAAAACTGACAAGTCTGACACTGTTGGAAAGCCCTGCTCATGGGCTTTCCGAAAATGCCGGTCTTGGGGTTGTGGGATAAACAGGGAGGATGCCAGGGACCGCGGAGTGAGGACACCCCGAAGAAGTCCAGTGTAAACGGCCATGCTCTGTGTACGTCAACAATAGCCAAGGCCGCTACGTGTGTGCTGGACTGAAGCCAGCAAAAATAAAAAATAAAAAACGCCGAAAAAAGAAGTCGGCAGCGCCACGGCCAATAACTCCATAAATAATGGGGCTAGAGAGAAATTTCTTGTACCTGCAGGTAGCTGCCATAGTCCTGCATCCGAAAATCTAGTTTTCCCGGCCAGCCAGGGCCATCTTCCGCCTTGAAACCACCAGAGAGCGGGGCTGCTCCGAATGCGCTTCAAACACCTGTCTAATGGCACTTTTGTACACGAAGCTGTAACAGAGTGAAAACAAGACTTAGCAACGGCTCTATCTCCCAAAGTATTGGCGGAAAACTGACAAGTCTGACACTGTTGGAAAGCCCTGCTCATGGGCTTTCCGAAAATGCCGGTCTTGGGGTTGTGGGATAAACAGGGAGGATGCCAGGGACCGCGGAGTGAGGACAACCCGAAGATGTCAAGAGCAAATGGCCATGCTCTGTGCACGTCAACAATAGCCAAGGCCGCTACATGTGTGCTGGACTGAAGCCAGCAAAAGAGAAAAAAAAAAACGCCGAAAAAAGAAGTCGGCAGCGCCACGGCCAATATCTCCACAAATAATAGGGCTAGAGAGAAATTTCTTGTACCTGCAGGTAGCTGCCATAGTCCTGCATCCGAAAATCTAGTTTTCCCGGCCAGCCAGGGCCATCTTCCGCCTTGAAACCACCAGATAGCGGGGCTGCTCCGAATGCGCTTCAAACACCTGTCTAATGGCACTTTTGTACACGAAGCTGTAACAGAGTGAAAACAAGACTTAGCAACGGCTCTATCTCCCACAGTATTGGCGGAAAACTGACAAGTCTGACACTGTTGGAAAGCCCTGCTCATGGGCTTTCCGAAAATGCCGATCTTGGGGTTGTGGGATAAACAGGGAGGATGCCAGGGACCGCGGAGTGAGGACACCCCGAAGAAGTCCAGTGTAAACGGCCATGCTCTGTGTACGTCAACAATAGCCAAGGCCGCTACGTGTGTGCTGGACTGAAGCCAGCAAAAATAAAAAATAAAAAACGCCGAAAAAAGAAGTCGGCAGCGCCACGGCCAATAACTCCATAAATAATGGGGCTAGAGAGAAATTTCTTGTACCTGCAGGTAGCTGCCATAGTCCTGCATCCGAAAATCTAGTTTTCCCGGCCAGCCAGGGCCATCTTCCGCCTTGAAACCACCAGAGAGCGGGGCTGCTCCGAATGCGCTTCAAACACCTGTCTAATGGCACTTTTGTACACGAAGCTGTAACAGAGTGAAAACAAGACTTAGCAACGGCTCTATCTCCCAAAGTATTGGCGGAAAACTGACAAGTCTGACACTGTTGGAAAGCCCTGCTCATGGGCTTTCCGAAAATGCCGGTCTTGGGGTTGTGGGATAAACAGGGAGGATGCCAGGGACCGCGGAGTGAGGACACCCCGAAGAAGTCCAGTGTAAACGGCCATGCTCTGTGTACGTCAACAATAGCCAAGGCCGCTACGTGTGTGCTGGACTGAAGCCAGCAAAAATAAAAAATAAAAAACGCCGAAAAAAGAAGTCGGCAGCGCCACGGCCAATAACTCCATAAATAATGGGGCTAGAGAGAAATTTCTTGTACCTGCAGGTAGCTGCCATAGTCCTGCATCCGAAAATCTAGTTTTCCCGGCCAGCCAGGGCCATCTTCCGCCTTGAAACCACCAGAGAGCGGGGCTGCTCCGAATGCGCTTCAAACACCTGTCTAATGGCACTTTTGTACACGAAGCTGTAACAGAGTGAAAACAAGACTTAGCAACGGCTCTATCTCCCAAAGTATTGGCGGAAAACTGACAAGTCTGACACTGTTGGAAAGCCCTGCTCATGGGCTTTCCGAAAATGCCGGTCTTGGGGTTGTGGGATAAACAGGGAGGATGCCAGGGACCGCGGAGTGAGGACACCCCGAAGAAGTCCAGTGTAAACGGCCATGCTCTGTGTACGTCAACAATAGCCAAGGCTGCTACGTGTGTGCTGGACTGAAGCCAGCAAAAATAAAAAATAAAAAACGCCGAAAAAAGAAGTCGGCAGCGCCACGGCCAATAACTCCATAAATAATGGGGCTAGAGAGAAATGTCTTGTACCTGCAGGTAGCTGCCATAGTCCTGCATCCGAAAATCTAGTTTTCCCGGCCAGCCAGGGCCATCTTCCGCCTTGAAACCACCAGAGAGCGGGGCTGCTCCGAATGCGCTTCAAACACCTGTCTAATGGCACTTTTGTACACGAAGCTGTAACAGAGTGAAAACAAGACTTAGCAACGGCTCTATCTCCCAAAGTATTGGCGGAAAACTGACAAGTCTGACACTGTTGGAAAGCCCTGCTCATGGGCTTTCCGAAAATGCCGGTCTTGGGGTTGTGGGATAAACAGGGAGGATGCCAGGGACCGCGGAGTGAGGACACCCCGAAGATGTCAAGAGCAAATGGCCATGCTCTGTGTACGTCAACAATAGCCAAGGCCGCTACGTGTGTGCTGGACTGAAGCCAGCAAAAGAAAAAAAAAACAAAACGCCGAAAAAAGAAGTCGGCAGCGCCACGGCCAATAACTCCATAAATAATGGGGCTAGAGAGAAATTTCTTGTACCTGCAGGTTGCTGCCATAGTCCTGCATCCGAAAATCTAGTTTTCCCGGCCAGCCAGGGCCATCTTCCGCCTTGAAACCACCAGAGAGCGGGGCTACTCCGAATGCGCTTCAAACACCTGTCTAATGGCACTTTTGTACACGAAGCTGTAACAGAGTGAAAACAAGACTTAGCAACGGCTCTATCTCCCAAAGTATTGTCGGAAAACTGACAAGTCTGACACTGTTGGAAAGCCCTGCTCATGGGCTTGCCGAAAATGCCGGTCTTGGGGTTGTGGGATAAACAGGGAGGATGCCAGGGACCGCGGAGTGAGGACACCCCGAAGATGTCAAGAGCAAATGGCCATGCTCTGTGTACGTCAACAATAGCCAAGGCCGCTACGTGTGTGCTGGACTGAAGCCAGCAAAAGAAAAAAAAAAAAAAAAAAAAAAAAAACGCCGAAAAAAGAAGTCGGCAGCGCCACGGCCAATATCTCCACAAATAATGGGGCTAGAGAGAAATTTCTTGTACCTGCAGGTAGCTGCCATAGTCCTGCATCCGAAAATCTAGTTTTCCCGGCCAGCCAGGGCCATCTTCCGCCTTGAAACCACCAGAGAGCGGGGCTGCTCCGAATGCGCTGCAAACACCTGTCTAATGGCACTTTTGTACACGAAGCTGTAACAGAGTGAAAACAAGACTTAGCAACGGCTCTATCTCCCAAAGTATTGGCGGAAAACTGACAAGTCTGACACTGTTGGAAAGCCCTGCTCATGGGCTTTCCGAAAATGCCGGTCTTGGGGTTGTGGGATAAACAGGGAGGATGCCAGGGACCGCGGAGTGAGGACACCCCGAAGATGTCAAGAGCAAATGGCCATGCTCTGTGTACGTCAACAATAGCCAAGGCCGCTACGTGTGTGCTGGACTGAAGCCAGCAAAAGAAAAAAAACAAAAAACGCCGAAAAAAGAAGTCGGCAGCGCCACGGCCAATAACTCCATAAATAATGGGGCTAGAGAGAAATTTCTTGTACCTGCAGGTTGCTGCCATAGTCCTGCATCCGAAAATCTAGTTTTCCCGGCCAGCCAGGGCCATCTTCCGCCTTGAAACCACCAGAGAGCGGGGCTGCTCCGAATGCGCTTCAAACACCTGTCTAATGGCACTTTTGTACACGAAGCTGTAACAGAGTGAAAACAAGACTTAGCAACGGCTCTATCTCCCAAAGTATTGTCGGAAAACTGACAAGTCTGACACTGTTGGAAAGCCCTGCTCATGGGCTTTCCGAAAATGCCGGTTTTGGGGTTGTGGGATAAACAGGGAGGATGCCAGGGACCGCGGAGTGAGGACACCCCGAAGATGTCAAGAGCAAATGGCCATGCTCTGTGTACGTCAACAATAGCCAAGGCCGCTACGTGTGTGCTGGACTGAAGCCAGCAAAAGAGAAAAAAAAAAAAAAAAAAAAAAAACGCCGAAAAAAGAAGTCGGCAGCGCCACGGCCAATATCTCCACAAATAATGGGGCTAGAGAAAAATTTCTTGTACCTGCAGGTAGCTGCCATAGTCCTGCATCCGAAAATTCAGTTTTCCCGGCCAGCCAGGGCCATCTTCCGCGTTGAAACCACCAGAGAGCGGGGCTGCTCCGAATGCGCTTCAAACACCTGTCTAATGGCACTTTTGTACACGAAGCTGTAACAGAGTGAAAACAAGACTTAGCAACGGCTCTATCTCCCAAAGTATTGGCGGAAAACTGACAAGTCTGACACTGTCGGAAAGCCCTGCTCATGGGCTTTCCGAAAATGCCGGTCTTGGGGTTGTGGGATAAACAGGGAGGATGCCAGGGACCGCGGAGTGAGGACACCCCGAAGATGTCAAGAGCAAATGGCCATGCTCTGTGTACGTCAACAATAGCCAAGGCCGCTACGTGTGTGCTGGACTGAAGCCAGCAAAAGAAAAAAAAAACAAAACGCCGAAAAAAGAAGTCGGCAGCGCCACGGCCAATAACTCCATAAATAATGGGGCTAGAGAGAAATTTCTTGTACCTGCAGGTAGCTGCCATAGTCCTGCATCCTAAAATCTAGTTTTCCCGGCCAGCCAGGGCCATCTTCCGCCTTGAAACCACCAGAGAGCGGGGCTGCTCAAAATGCGCTTCAAACACCTGTCTAATGGCACTTTTGTACACGAAGCTGTAACAGAGTGAAAACAAGACTTAGCAACGGCTCTATCTCCCAACGTATTGGCGGAAAACTGACAAGTCTGACACTGTTGGAAAGCCCTGCTCATGGGCTTTCCGAAAATGCCGGTCTTGGGGTTGTGGGATAAACAGGGAGGATGCCAGGGACCGCGGAGTGAGGACACCCCGAAGAAGTCCAGTGTAAACGGCCATGCTCTGTGTACGTCAACAATAGCCAAGGCCGCTACGTGTGTGCTGGACTGAAGCCAGCAAAAGAAAAAAAAAACAAAACGCCGAAAAAAGAAGTCGGCAGCGCCACGGCCAATAACTCCATAAATAATGGGGCTAGAGAGAAATTTCTTGTACCTGCAGGTAGCTGCCATAGTCCTGCATCCGAAAATTCAGTTTTCCCGGCCAGCCAGGGCCATCTTCCGCGTTGAAACCACCAGAGAGCGGGGCTGCTCCGAATGCGCTTCAAACACCTGTCTAATGGCACTTTTGTACACGAAGCTGTAACAGAGTGAAAACAAGACTTAGCAACGGCTCTATCTCCCACAGTATTGGCGGAAAACTGACAAGTCTGACACTGTCGGAAAGCCCTGCTCATGGGCTTTCCGAAAATGCCGGTCTTGGGGTTGTGGGATAAACAGGGAGGATGCCAGGGACCGCGGAGTGAGGACACCCCGAAGATGTCAAGAGCAAATGGCCATGCTCTGTGTACGTCAACAATAGCCAAGGCCGCTACGTGTGTGCTGGACTGAAGCCAGCAAAAGAAAAAAAAAAAAAAACGCCGAAAAAAGAAGTCGGCAGCGCCACGGCCAATAACTCCATAAATAATGGGGCTAGAGAGAAATTTCTTGTACCTGCAGGTAGCTGCCATAGTCCTGCATCCTAAAATCTAGTTTTCCCGGCCAGCCAGGGCCATCTTCCGCCTTGAAACCACCAGAGAGCGGGGCTGCTCAAAATGCGCTTCAAACACCTGTCTAATGGCACTTTTGTACACGAAGCTGTAACAGAGTGAAAACAAGACTTAGCAACGGCTCTATCTCCCAACGTATTGGCGGAAAACTGACAAGTCTGACACTGTTGGAAAGCCCTGCTCATGGGCTTTCCGAAAATGCCGGTCTTGGGGTTGTGGGATAAACAGGGAGGATGCCAGGGACCGCGGAGTGAGGACACCCCGAAGAAGTCCAGTGTAAACGGCCATGCTCTGTGTACGTCAACAATAGCCAAGGCCGCTACGTGTGTGCTGGACTGAAGCCAGCAAAAATTAAAAAAAAAAAAACGCCGAAAAAAAAAGTCGGCAGCGCCACGGCCAATAACTCCATAAATAATGGGGCTAGAGAGAAATTTCTTGTACCTGCAGGTAGCTGCCATAGTCCTGCATCCTAAAATCTAGTTTTCCCGGCCAGCCAGGGCCATCTTCCGCCTTGAAACCACCAGAGAGCGGGGCTGCTCCGAATGCGCTTCAAACACCTGTCTAATGGCACTTTTGTACACGAAGCTGTAACAGAGTGAAAACAAGACTTAGCAACGGCTCTATCTCCCAAAGTATTGGCGGAAAACTGACAAGTCTGACACTGTCGGAAAGCCCTGCTCATGGGCTTTCCGAAAATGCCGGTCTTGGGGTTGTGGGATAAACAGGGAGGATGCCAGGGACCGCGGAGTGAGGACACCCCGAAGATGTCAAGAGCAAATGGCCATGCTCTGTGTACGTCAACATTAGCCAAGGCCGCTACGTGTGTGCTGGACTGAAGCCAGCAAAAGAAAAAAAAAAAAAAACGCCGAAAAAAGAAGTCGGCAGCGCCACGGCCAATAACTCCATAAATAATGGGGCTAGAGAGAAATTTCTTGTACCTGCAGGTAGCTGCCATAGTCCTGCATCCTAAAATCTAGTTTTCCCGGCCAGCCAGGGCCATCTTCCGCCTTGAAACCACCAGAGAGCGGGGCTGCTCAAAATGCGCTTCAAACACCTGTCTAATGGCACTTTTGTACACGAAGCTGTAACAGAGTGAAAACAAGACTTAGCAACGGCTCTATCTCCCAAAGTATTGGCGGAAAACTGACAAGTCTGACACTGTTGGAAAGCCCTGCTCATGGGCTTTCCGAAAATGCCGGTCTTGGGGTTGTGGGATAAACAGGGAGGATGCCAGGGACCGCGGAGTGAGGACACCCAGAAGAAGTCCAGTGTAAACGGCCATGCTCTGTGTACGTCAACAATAGCCAAGGCCGCTACGTGTGTGCTGGACTGAAGCCAGCAAAAATAAAATAAAAAAAACGCCGAAAAAAGAAGTCGGCAGCGCCACGGCCAATAACTCCATAAATAATGGGGCTAGAGAGAAATTTCTTGTACCTGCAGGTAGCTGCCATAGTCCTGCATCCTAAAATCTAGTTTTCCCGGCCAGCCAGGGCCATCTTCCGCCTTGAAACCACCAGAGACCGGGGCTGCTCCGAATGCGCTTCAAACACCTGTCTAATGGCACTTTTGTACACGAAGCTGTAACAGAGTGAAAACAAGACTTAGCAACGGCTCTATCTCCCAAAGTATTGGCGGAAAACTGACAAGTCTGACACTGTCGGAAAGCCCTGCTCATGGGCCTTCCGAAAATGCCGGTCTTGGGGTTGTGGGATAAACAGGGAGGATGCCAAGGACCGCGGAGTGAGGACACCCCGAAGATGTCAAGAGCAAATGGCCATGCTCTGTGTACGTCAACATTAGCCAAGGCCGCTACGTGTGTGCTGGACTGAAGCCAGCAAAAGAAAAAAAAAAAAAAACGCCGAAAAAAGAAGTCGGCAGCGCCACGGCCAATAACTCCATAAATAATGGGGCTAGAGAGAAATTTCTTGTACCTGCAGGTTGCTGCCATAGTCCTGCATCCTAAAATCTAGTTTTCCCGGCCAGCCAGGGCCATCTTCCGCCTTGAAACCACCAGAGAGCGGGGCTGCTCCGAATGCGCTTCAAACACCTGTCTAATGGCACTTTTGTACACGAAGCTGTAACAGAGTGAAAACAAGACTTAGCAACGGCTCTATCTCCCAAAGTATTGGCGGAAAACTGACAAGTCTGACACTGTTAGAAAGCCCTGCTCATGGGCTTTCCGAAAATGCCGGTCTTGGGGTTGTGGGATAAACAAGGAGGATGCCAGGGACCGCGGAGTGAGGACACCCCGAAGAAGTCCAGTGTAAACGGCCATGCTCTGTGTACGTCAACAATAGCAAAGGCCGCTACGTGTGTGCTGGACTGAAAACCAGCAAAAATAAAAAAAAAACGCCGAAAAAAGAAGTCGGCAGCGCCACGGCCAATAACTCCATAAATAATGGGGCTAGAGAGAAATTTCTTGTACCTGCAGGTTGCTGCCATAGTCCTGCATCCGAAAATCTAGTTTTCCCGGCCAGCCAGGGCCATCTTCCGCCTTGAAACCACCAGAGAGCGGGGCTGCTCCGAATGCGCTTCAAACACCTGTCTAATGGCACTTTTGTACACGAAGCTGTAACAGAGTGAAAACAAGACTTAGCAACGGCTCTATCTCCCAAAGTATTGGCGGAAAACTGACAAGTCTGACACTGTTGGAAAGCCCTGCTCATGGGCTTTACGAAAATGCCGGTCTTGGGGTTGTGGGATAAACAAGGAGGATGCCAGGGACCGCGGAGTGAGGACACCCCGAAGAAGTCCAGTGTAAACGGCCATGCTCTGTGTACGTCAACAATAGCAAAGGCCGCTACGTGTGTGCTGGACTGAAAACCAGCAAAAATAAAATAAAAAAAACGCCGAAAAAAGAAGTCGGCAGCACCACGGCCAATAACTCCATAAATAATGGGGCTAGAGAGAAATTTCTTGTACCTGCAGGTTGCTGCCATAGTCCTGCATCCGAAAATCTAGTTTTCCCGGCCAGCCAGGGCCATCTTCCGCCTTGAAACCACCAGAGAGCGGGGCTGCTCCGAATGCGCTTCAAACACCTGTCTAATGGCACTTTTGTACACGAAGCTGTAACAGAGTGAAAACAAGACTTAGCAACGGCTCTATCTCCCAAAGTATTGGCGGAAAACTGACAAGTCTGACACTGTTAGAAAGCCCTGCTCATGGGCTTTCCGAAAATGCCGGTCTTGGGGTTGTGGGATAAACAAGGAGGATGCCAGGGACCGCGGAGTGAGGACACCCCGAAGAAGTCCAGTGTAAACGGCCATGCTCTGTGTACGTCAACAATAGCAAAGGCCGCTATGTGTGTGCTGGACTGAAAACCAGCAAAAATAAAAAAAAAACGCCGAAAAAAGAAGTCGGCAGCGCCACGGCCAATAACTCCATAAATAATGGGGCTAGAGAGAAATTTCTTGTACCTGCAGGTTGCTGCCATAGTCCTGCATCCGAAAATCTAGTTTTCCCGGCCAGCCAGGGCCATCTTCCGCCTTGAAACCACCAGAGAGCGGGGCTGCTCCGAATGCGCTTCAAACACCTGTCTAATGGCACTTTTGTACACGAAGCTGTAACAGAGTGAAAACAAGACTTAGCAACGGCTCTATCTCCCAAAGTATTGGCGGAAAACTGACAAGTCTGACACTGTTGAAAAGCCCTGCTCATGGGCTTTCCGAAAATGCCGGTCTTGGGGTTGTGGGATAAACAGGGAGGATGCCAGGGACCGCGGAGTGAGGACACCCCGAAGAAGTCCAGTGTAAACGGCCATGCTCTGTGTACGTCAACAATAGCCAAGGCTGCTACGTGTGTGCTGGACTGAAGCCAGCAAAAATAAAAAATAAAAAACGCCGAAAAAAGAAGTCGGCAGCGCCACGGCCAATAACTCCATAAATAATGGGGCTAGAGAGAAATTTCTTGTACCTGCAGGTTGCTGCAATAGTCCTGCATCCGAAAATCTAGTTTTCCCGGCCAGCCAGGGCCATCTTCCGCCTTGAAACCACCAGAGAGCGGGGCTGCTCCGAATGCGCTTCAAACACCTGTCTAATGGCACTTTTGTACACGAAGCTGTAACAGAGTGAAAACAAGACTTAGCAACGGCTCTATCTCCCAAAGTATTGGCGGAAAACTGACAAGTCTGACACTGTTGGAAAGCCCTGCTCATGGGCTTTCCGAAAATGCCGGTCTTGGGGTTGTGGGATAAACAGGGAGGATGCCAAAGACCGCGGAGTGAGGACACCCCGAAGAAGTCCAGTGTAAACGGCCATGCTCTGTGTACGTCAACAATAGCCAAGGCTGCTACGTGTGTGCTGGACTGAAGCCAGCAAAAATAAAAAATAAAAAACGCCGAAAAAAGAAGTCGGCACCGCCACGGCCAATAACTCCATAAATAATGGGGCTAGAGAGAAATTTCTTGTACCTGCAGGTAGCTGCCATAGTCCTGCATCCGAAAATTTAGTTTTCCCGGCCAGCCAGGGCCATCTTCCGCCTTGAAACCACCAGAGAGCGGGGCTGCTCCGAATGCGCTTCAAACACCTGTCTAATGGCACTTTTGTACACGAAGCTGTAACAGAGTGAAAACAAGACTTAGCAACGGCTCTATCTCCCACAGTATTGGCGGAAAACTGACAAGTCTGACACTGTTGGAAAGCCCTGCTCATGGGCTTTCCGAAAATGCCGGTCTTGGGGTTGTGGGATAAACAGGGAGGATGCCAGGGACCGCGGAGTGAGGACACCCCGAAGAAGTCCAGTGTAAACGGCCATGCTCTGTGTACGTCAACAATAGCCAAGGCCGCTACGTGTGTGCTGGACTGAAGCCAGCAAAAATAAAAAATAAAAAACGCCGAAAAAAGAAGTCGGCAGCGCCACGGCCAATAACTCCATAAATAATGGGGCTAGAGAGAAATTTCTTGTACCTGCAGGTAGCTGCCATAGTCCTGCATCCGAAAATCTAGTTTTCCCGGCCAGCCAGGGCCATCTTCCGCCTTGAAACCACCAGAGAGCGGGGCTGCTCCGAATGCGCTTCAAACACCTGTCTAATGGCACTTTTGTACACGAAGCTGTAACAGAGTGAAAACAAGACTTAGCAACGGCTCTATCTCCCAAAGTATTGGCGGAAAACTGACAAGTCTGACACTGTTGGAAAGCCCTGCTCATGGGCTTTCCGAAAATGCCGGTCTTGGGGTTGTGGGATAAACAGGGAGGATGCCAGGGACCGCGGAGTGAGGACAACCCGAAGATGTCAAGAGCAAATGGCCATGCTCTGTGCACGTCAACAATAGCCAAGGCCGCTACATGTGTGCTGGACTGAAGCCAGCAAAAGAGAAAAAAAAAAAACGCCGAAAAAAGAAGTCGGCAGCGCCACGGCCAATATCTCCACAAATAATAGGGCTAGAGAGAAATTTCTTGTACCTGCAGGTAGCTGCCATAGTCCTGCATCCGAAAATCTAGTTTTCCCGGCCAGCCAGGGCCATCTTCCGCCTTGAAACCACCAGATAGCGGGGCTGCTCCGAATGCGCTTCAAACACCTGTCTAATGGCACTTTTGTACACGAAGCTGTAACAGAGTGAAAACAAGACTTAGCAACGGCTCTATCTCCCACAGTATTGGCGGAAAACTGACAAGTCTGACACTGTTGGAAAGCCCTGCTCATGGGCTTTCCGAAAATGCCGATCTTGGGGTTGTGGGATAAACAGGGAGGATGCCAGGGACCGCGGAGTGAGGACACCCCGAAGAAGTCCAGTGTAAACGGCCATGCTCTGTGTACGTCAACAATAGCCAAGGCCGCTACGTGTGTGCTGGACTGAAGCCAGCAAAAATAAAAAATAAAAAACGCCGAAAAAAGAAGTCGGCAGCGCCACGGCCAATAACTCCATAAATAATGGGGCTAGAGAGAAATTTCTTGTACCTGCAGGTAGCTGCCATAGTCCTGCATCCGAAAATCTAGTTTTCCCGGCCAGCCAGGGCCATCTTCCGCCTTGAAACCACCAGAGAGCGGGGCTGCTCCGAATGCGCTTCAAACACCTGTCTAATGGCACTTTTGTACACGAAGCTGTAACAGAGTGAAAACAAGACTTAGCAACGGCTCTATCTCCCAAAGTATTGGCGGAAAACTGACAAGTCTGACACTGTTGGAAAGCCCTGCTCATGGGCTTTCCGAAAATGCCGGTCTTGGGGTTGTGGGATAAACAGGGAGGATGCCAGGGACCGCGGAGTGAGGACACCCTGAAGAAGTCCAGTGTAAACGGCCATGCTCTGTGTACGTCAACAATAGCCAAGGCTGCTACGTGTGTGCTGGACTGAAGCCAGCAAAAATAAAAAATAAAAAACGCCGAAAAAAGAAGTCGGCAGCGCCACGGCCAATAACTCCATAAATAATGGGGCTAGAGAGAAATGTCTTGTACCTGCAGGTAGCTGCCATAGTCCTGCATCCGAAAATCTAGTTTTCCCGGCCAGCCAGGGCCATCTTCCGCCTTTAAACCACCAGAGAGCGGGGCTGCTCCGAATGCGCTTCAAACACCTGTCTAATGGCACTTTTGTACACGAAGCTGTAACAGAGTGAAAACAAGACTTAGCAACGGCTCTATCTCCCACAGTATTGGCGGAAAACTGACAAGTCTGACACTGTTGGAAAGCCCTGCTCATGGGCTTTCCGAAAATGCCGGTCTTGGGGTTGTGGGATAAACAGGGAGGATGCCAGGGACCGCGGAGTGAGGACACCCCGAAGAAGTCCAGTGTAAACGGCCATGCTCTGTGTACGTCAACAATAGCCAAGGCCGCTACGTGTGTGCTGGACTGAAGCCAGCAAAAATAAAAAATAAAAAACGCCAAAAAAGAAGTCGGCAGCGCCACGGCCAATAACTCCATAAATAATGGGGCTAGAGAGAAATTTCTTGTACCTGCAGGTAGCTGCCATAGTCCTGCATCCGAAAATCTAGTTTTCCCGGCCAGCCAGGGCCATCTTCCGCCTTGAAACCACCAGAGAGCGGGGCTGCTCCGAATGCGCTTCAAACACCTGTCTAATGGCACTTTTGTACACGAAGCTGTAACAGAGTGAAAACAAGACTTAGCAACGGCTCTATCTCCCAAAGTATTGGCGGAAAACTGACAAGTCTGACACTGTTGGAAAGCCCTGCTCATGGGCTTTCCGAAAATGCCGGTCTTGGGGTTGTGGGATAAACAGGGAGGATGCCAGGGACCGCGGAGTGAGGACACCCCGAAGAAGTCCAGTGTAAACGGCCATGCTCTGTGTACGTCAACAATAGCCAAGGCTGCTACGTGTGTGCTGGACTGAAGCCAGCAAAAATAAAAAATAAAAAACGCCGAAAAAAGAAGTCGGCAGCGCCACGGCCAATAACTCCATAAATAATGGGGCTAGAGAGAAATTTCTTGTACCTGCAGGTAGCTGCCATAGTCCTGCATCCGAAAATCTAGTTTTCCCGGCCAGCCAGGGCCATCTTCCGCCTTGAAACCACCAGAGAGCAGGGCTGCTCCGAATGCGCTTCAAACACCTGTCTAATGGCACTTTTGTACACGAAGCTGTAACAGAGTGAAAACAAGACTTAGCAACGGCTCTATCTCCCAAAGTATTGGCGGAAAACTGACAAGTCTGACACTGTTGGAAAGCCCTGCTCATGGGCTTTCCGAAAATGCCGGTCTTGGGGTTGTGGGATAAACAGGGAGGATGCCAGGGACCGCGGAGTGAGGACAACCCGAAGATGTCAAGAGCAAATGGCCATGCTCTGTGTACGTCAACAATAGCCAAGGCCGCTACGTGTGTGCTGGACTGAAGCCAGCAAAAGAGAAGAAGAAAAAAACGCCGAAAAAAGAAGTCGGCAGCGCCACGGCCAATATCTCCACAAATAATAGGGCTAGAGAGAAATTTCTTGTACCTGCAGGTAGCTGCCATAGTCCTGCATCCGAAAATCTAGTTTTCCCGGCCAGCCAGGGCCATCTTCCGCCTTGAAACCACCAGAGAGCGGGGCTGCTCCGAATGCGCTTCAAACACCTGTCTAATGGCACTTTTGTACACGAAGCTGTAACAGAGTGAAAACAAGACTTAGCAACGGCTCTATCTCCCACAGTATTGGCGGAAAACTGACAAGTCTGACACTGTTGGAAAGCCCTGCTCATGGGCTTTCCGAAAATGCCGGTCTTGGGGTTGTGGGATAAACAGGGAGGATGCCAGGGACCGCGGAGTGAGGACACCCCGCAGAAGTCCAGTGTAAACGGCCATGCTCTGTGTACGTCAACAATAGCCAAGGCCGCTACGTGTGTGCTGGACTGAAGCCAGCAAAAATAAAAAATAAAAAACGCCGAAAAAAGAAGTCGGCAGCGCCACGGCCAATAACTCCATAAATAATGGGGCTAGAGAGAAATTTCTTGTACCTGCAGGTAGCTGCCATAGTCCTGCATCCGAAAATCTAGTTTTCCCGGCCAGCCAGGGCCATCTTCCGCCTTGAAACCACCAGAGAGCGGGGCTGCTCCGAATGCGCTTCAAACACCTGTCTAATGGCACTTTTGTACACGAAGCTGTAACAGAGTGAAAACAAGACTTAGCAACGGCTCTATCTCCCAAAGTATTGGCGGAAAACTGACAAGTCTGACACTGTTGGAAAGCCCTGCTCATGGGCTTTCCGAAAATGCCGGTCTTGGGGTTGTGGGATAAACAGGGAGGATGCCAGGGACCGCGGAGTGAGGACACCCCGAAGAAGTCCAGTGTAAACGGCCATGCTCTGTGTACGTCAACAATAGCCAAGGCTGCTACGTGTGTGCTGGACTGAAGCCAGCAAAAATAAAAAATAAAAAACGCCGAAAAAAGAAGTCGGCAGCGCCACGGCCAATAACTCCATAAATAATGGGGCTAGAGAGAAATTTCTTGTACCTGCAGGTAGCTGCCATAGTCCTGCATCCGAAAATCTAGTTTTCCCGGCCAGCCAGGGCCATCTTCCGCCTTGAAACCACCAGAGAGCGGGGCTGCTCCGAATGCGGTTCAAACACCTGTCTAATGGCACTTTTGTACACGAAGCTGTAACAGAGTGAAAACAAGACTTAGCAACGGCTCTATCTCCCAAAGTATTGGCGGAAAACTGACAAGTCTGACACTGTTGGAAAGCCCTGCTCATGGGCTTTCCGAAAATGCCGGTCTTGGGGTTGTGGGATAAACAGGGAGGATGCCAGGGACCGCGGAGTGAGGACAACCCGAAGATGTCAAGAGCAAATGGCCATGCTCTGTGTACGTCAACAATAGCCAAGGCCGCTACGTGTGTGCTGGACTGAAGCCAGCAAAAGAGAAAAAAAAACGCCGAAAAAAGAAGTCGGCAGCGCCACGGCCAATATCTCCACAAATAATAGGGCTAGAGAGAAATTTCTTGTACCTGCAGGTAGCTGCCATAGTCCTGCATCCGAAAATCTAGTTTTCCCGGCCAGCCAGGGCCATCTTCCGCCTTGAAACCACCAGAGAGCGGGGCTGCTCCGAATGCGCTTCAAACACCTGTCTAATGGCACTTTTGTACACGAAGCTGTAACAGAGTGAAAACAAGACTTAGCAACGGCTCTATCTCCCACAGTATTGGCGGAAAACTGACAAGTCTGACACTGTTGGAAAGCCCTGCTCATGGGCTTTCCGAAAATGCCGGTCTTGGGGTTGTGGGATAAACAGGGAGGATGCCAGGGACCGCGGAGTGAGGACACCCCGAAGAAGTCCAGTGTAAACGGCCATGCTCTGTGTACGTCAACAATAGCCAAGGCCGCTACGTGTGTGCTGGACTGAAGCCAGCAAAAATAAAAAATAAAAAACGCCGAAAAAAGAAGTCGGCAGCGCCACGGCCAATAACTCCATAAATAATGGGGCTAGAGAGAAATTTCTTGTACCTGCAGGTAGCTGCCATAGTCCTGCATCCGAAAATCTAGTTTTCCCGGCCAGCCAGGGCCATCTTCCGCCTTGAAACCACCAGAGAGCGGGGCTGCTCCGAATGCGCTTCAAACACCTGTCTAATGGCACTTTTGTACACGAAGCTGTAACAGAGTGAAAACAAGACTTAGCAACGGCTCTATCTCCCACAGTATTGGCGGAAAACTGACAAGTCTGACACTGTTGGAAAGCCCTGCTCATGGGCTTTCCGAAAATGCCGGTCTTGGGGTTGTGGGATAAACAGGGAGGATGCCAGGGACCGCGGAGTGAGGACACCCCGCAGAAGTCCAGTGTAAACGGCCATGCTCTGTGTACGTCAACAATAGCCAAGGCTGCTACGTGTGTGCTGGACTGAAGCCAGCAAAAATAAAAAATAAAAAACGCCGAAAAAAGAAGTCGGCAGCGCCACGGCCAATAACTCCATAAATAATGGGGCTAGAGAGAAATTTCTTGTACCTGCAGGTAGCTGCCATAGTCCTGCATCCGAAAATCTAGTTTTCCCGGCCAGCCAGGGCCATCTTCCGCCTTGAAACCACCAGAGAGCGGGGCTGCTCCGAATGCGCTTCAAACACCTGTCTAATGGCACTTTTGTACACGAAGCTGTAACAGAGTGAAAACAAGACTTAGCAACGGCTCTATCTCCCACAGTATTGGCGGAAAACTGACAAGTCTGACACTGTTGGAAAGCCCTGCTCATGGGCTTTCCGAAAATGCCGGTCTTGGGGTTGTGGGATAAACAGGGAGGATGCCAGGGACCGCGGAGTGAGGACACCCCGAAGAAGTCCAGTGTAAACGGCCATGCTCTGTGTACGTCAACAATAGCCAAGGCTGCTACGTGTGTGCTGGACTGAAGCCAGCAAAAATAAAAAATAAAAAACGCCGAAAAAAGAAGTCGGCAGCGCCACGGCCAATAACTCCATAAATAATGGGGCTAGAGAGAAATTTCTTGTACCTGCAGGTAGCTGCCATAGTCCTGCATCCGAAAATCTCGTTTTCCCGGCCAGCCAGGGCCATCTTCCGCCTTGAAACCACCAGAGAGCGGGGCTGCTCCGAATGCGCTTCAAACACCTGTCTAATGGCACTTTTGTACACGAAGCTGTAACAGAGTGAAAACAAGACTTAGCAACGGCTCTATCTCCCAAAGTATTGGCGGAAAACTGACAAGTCTGACACTGTTGGAAAGCCCTGCTCATGGGCTTTCCGAAAATGCCGGTCTTGGGGTTGTGGGATAAACAGGGAGGATGCCAGGGACCGCGGAGTGAGGACAACCCGAAGATGTCAAGAGCAAATGGCCATGCTCTGTGTACGTCAACAATAGCCAAGGCCGCTACGTGTGTGCTGGACTGAAGCCAGCAAAAGAGAAGAAAAAAAAACGCCGAAAAAAGAAGTCGGCAGCGCCACGGCCAATATCTCCACAAATAATAGGGCTAGAGAGAAATTTCTTGTACCTGCAGGTAGCTGCCATAGTCCTGCATCCGAAAATCTAGTTTTCCCGGCCAGCCAGGGCCATCTTCCGCCTTGAAACCACCAGAGAGCGGGGCTGCTCCGAATGCGCTTCAAACACCTGTCTAATGGCACTTTTGTACACGAAGCTGTAACAGAGTGAAAACAAGACTTAGCAACGGCTCTATCTCCCACAGTATTGGCGGAAAACTGACAAGTCTGACACTGTTGGAAAGCCCTGCTCATGGGCTTTCCGAAAATGCCGGTCTTGGGGTTGTGGGATAAACAGGGAGGATGCCAGGGACCGCGGAGTGAGGACACCCCAAAGAAGTCCAGTGTAAACGGCCATGCTCTGTGTACGTCAACAATAGCCAAGGCTGCTACGTGTGTGCTGGACTGAAGCCAGCAAAAATAAAAAATAAAAAACGCCGAAAAAAGAAGTCGGCAGCGCCACGGCCAATAACTCCATAAATAATGGGGCTAGAGAGAAATTTCTTGTACCTGCAGGTAGCTGCCATAGTCCTGCATCCGAAAATCTCGTTTTCCCGGCCAGCCAGGGCCATCTTCCGCCTTGAAACCACCAGAGAGCGGGGCTGCTCCGAATGCGCTTCAAACACCTGTCTAATGGCACTTTTGTACACGAAGCTGTAACAGAGTGAAAACAAGACTTAGCAACGGCTCTATCTCCCAAAGTATTGGCGGAAAACTGACAAGTCTGACACTGTTGGAAAGCCCTGCTCATGGGCTTTCCGAAAATGCCGGTCTTGGGGTTGTGGGATAAACAGGGAGGATGCCAGGGACCGCGGAGTGAGGACAACCCGAAGATGTCAAGAGCAAATGGCCATGCTCTGTGTACGTCAACAATAGCCAAGGCCGCTACGTGTGTGCTGGACTGAAGCCAGCAAAAGAGAAGAAAAAAAAACGCCGAAAAAAGAAGTCGGCAGCGCCACGGCCAATATCTCCACAAATAATAGGGCTAGAGAGAAATTTCTTGTACCTGCAGGTAGCTGCCATAGTCCTGCATCCGAAAATCTAGTTTTCCCGGCCAGCCAGGGCCATCTTCCGCCTTGAAACCACCAGAGAGCGGGGCTGCTCCGAATGCGCTTCAAACACCTGTCTAATGGCACTTTTGTACACGAAGCTGTAACAGAGTGAAAACAAGACTTAGCAACGGCTCTATCTCCCACAGTATTGGCGGAAAACTGACAAGTCTGACACTGTTGGAAAGCCCTGCTCATGGGCTTTCCGAAAATGCCGGTCTTGGGGTTGTGGGATAAACAGGGAGGATGCCAGGGACCGCGGAGTGAGGACACCCCGAAGAAGTCCAGTGTAAACGGCCATGCTCTGTGTACGTCAACAATAGCCAAGGCTGCTACGTGTGTGCTGGACTGAAGCCAGCAAAAATAAAAAATAAAAAACGCCGAAAAAAGAAGTCGGCAGCGCCACGGCCAATAACTCCATAAATAATGGGGCTAGAGAGAAATTTCTTGTACCTGCAGGTAGCTGCCATAGTCCTGCATCCGAAAATCTCGTTTTCCCGGCCAGCCAGGGCCATCTTCCGCCTTGAAACCACCAGAGAGCGGGGCTGCTCCGAATGCGCTTCAAACACCTGTCTAATGGCACTTTTGTACACGAAGCTGTAACAGAGTGAAAACAAGACTTAGCAACGGCTCTATCTCCCAAAGTATTGGCGGAAAACTGACAAGTCTGACACTGTTGGAAAGCCCTGCTCATGGGCTTTCCGAAAATGCCGGTCTTGGGGTTGTGGGATAAACAGGGAGGATGCCAGGGACCGCGGAGTGAGGACACCCCGAAGAAGTCCAGTGTAAACGGCCATGCTCTGTGTACGTCAACAATAGCCAAGGCTGCTACGTGTGTGCTGGACTGAAGCCAGCAAAAATAAAAAATAAAAAACGCCGAAAAAAGAAGTCGGCAGCGCCACGGCCAATAACTCCATAAATAATGGGGCTAGAGAGAAATTTCTTGTACCTGCAGGTAGCTGCCATAGTCCTGCATCCGAAAATCTAGTTTTCCCGGCCAGCCAGGGCCATCTTCCGCCTTGAAACCACCAGAGAGCGGGGCTGCTCCGAATGCGGTTCAAACACCTGTCTAATGGCACTTTTGTACACGAAGCTGTAACAGAGTGAAAACAAGACTTAGCAACGGCTCTATCTCCCAAAGTATTGGCGGAAAACTGACAAGTCTGACACTGTTGGAAAGCCCTGCTCATGGGCTTTCCGAAAATGCCGGTCTTGGGGTTGTGGGATAAACAGGGAGGATGCCAGGGACCGCGGAGTGAGGACAACCCGAAGATGTCAAGAGCAAATGGCCATGCTCTGTGTACGTCAACAATAGCCAAGGCCGCTACGTGTGTGCTGGACTGAAGCCAGCAAAAGAGAAAAAAAAACGCCGAAAAAAGAAGTCGGCAGCGCCACGGCCAATATCTCCACAAATAATAGGGCTAGAGAGAAATTTCTTGTACCTGCAGGTAGCTGCCATAGTCCTGCATCCGAAAATCTAGTTTTCCCGGCCAGCCAGGGCCATCTTCTGCCTTGAAACCACCAGAGAGCGGGGCTGCTCCGAATGCGCTTCAAACACCTGTCTAATGGCACTTTTGTACACGAAGCTGTAACAGAGTGAAAACAAGACTTAGCAACGGCTCTATCTCCCACAGTATTGGCGGAAAACTGACAAGTCTGACACTGTTGGAAAGCCCTGCTCATGGGCTTTCCGAAAATGCCGGTCTTGGGGTTGTGGGATAAACAGGGAGGATGCCAGGGACCGCGGAGTGAGGACACCCCGAAGAAGTCCAGTGTAAACGGCCATGCTCTGTGTACGTCAACAATAGCCAAGGCCGCTACGTGTGTGCTGGACTGAAGCCAGCAAAAATAAAAAATAAAAAACGCCGAAAAAAGAAGTCGGCAGCGCCACGGCCAATAACTCCATAAATAATGGGGCTAGAGAGAAATTTCTTGTACCTGCAGGTAGCTGCCATAGTCCTGCATCCGAAAATCCAGTTTTCCCGGCCAGCCAGGGCCATCTTCCGCCTTGAAACCACCAGAGAGCGGGGCTGCTCCGAATGCGCTTCAAACACCTGTCTAATGGCACTTTTGTACACGAAGCTGTAACAGAGTGAAAACAAGACTTAGCAACGGCTCTATCTCCCAAAGTATTGGCGGAAAACTGACAAGTCTGACACTGTTGGAAAGCCCTGCTCATGGGCTTTCCGAAAATGCCGGTCTTGGGGTTGTGGGATAAACAGGGAGGATGCCAGGGACCGCGGAGTGAGGACACCCCGCAGAAGTCCAGTGTAAACGGCCATGCTCTGTGTACGTCAACAATAGCCAAGGCCGCTACGTGTGTGCTGGACTGAAGCCAGCAAAAATAAAAAATAAAAAACGCCGAAAAAAGAAGTCGGCAGCGCCACGGCCAATAACTCCATAAATAATGGGGCTAGAGAGAAATTTCTTGTACCTGCAGGTAGCTGCCATAGTCCTGCATCCGAAAATCTAGTTTTCCCGGCCAGCCAGGGCCATCTTCCGCCTTGAAACCACCAGAGAGCGGGGCTGCTCCGAATGCGCTTCAAACACCTGTCTAATGGCACTTTTGTACACGAAGCTGTAACAGAGTGAAAACAAGACTTAGCAACGGCTCTATCTCCCAAAGTATTGGCGGAAAACTGACAAGTCTGACACTGTTGGAAAGCCCTGCTCATGGGCTTTCCGAAAATGCCGGTCTTGGGGTTGTGGGATAAACAGGGAGGATGCCAGGGACCGCGGAGTGAGGACACCCCGAAGAAGTCCAGTGTAAACGGCCATGCTCTGTGTACGTCAACAATAGCCAAGGCCGCTACGTGTGTGCTGGACTGAAGCCAGCAAAAATAAAAAATAAAAAACGCCGAAAAAAGAAGTCGGCAGCGCCACGGCCAATAACTCCATAAATAATGGGGCTAGAGAGAAATTTCTTGTACCTGCAGGTAGCTGCCATAGTCCTGCATCCGAAAATCTAGTTTTCCCGGCCAGCCAGGGCCATCTTCCGCCTTGAAACCACCAGAGAGCGGGGCTGCTCCGAATGCGCTTCAAACACCTGTCTAATGGCACTTTTGTACACGAAGCTGTAACAGAGTGAAAACAAGACTTAGCAACGGCTCTATCTCCCAAAGTATTGGCGGAAAACTGACAAGTCTGACACTGTTGGAAAGCCCTGCTCATGGGCTTTCCGAAAATGCCGGTCTTGGGGTTGTGGGATAAACAGGGAGGATGCCAGGGACCGCGGAGTGAGGACACCCCGAAGATGTCAAGAGCAAATGGCCATGCTCTGTGTACGTCAACAATAGCCAAGGCCGCTACGTGTGTGCTGGACTGAAGCCAGCAAAAGAAAAAAAAAAAAAAACGCCGAAAAAAGAAGTCGGCAGCGCCACGGCCAATAACTCCATAAATAATGGGGCTAGAGAGAAATTTCTTGTACCTGCAGGTAGCTGCCATAGTCCTGCATCCGAAAATCTAGTTTTCCCGGCCAGCCAGGGCCATCTTCCGCCTTGAAACCACCAGAGAGCGGGGCTGCTCCGAATGCGCTTCAAACACCTGTCTAATGGCACTTTTGTACACGAAGCTGTAACAGAGTGAAAACAAGACTTAGCAACGGCTCTATCTCCCAAAGTATTGGCGGAAAACTGACAAGTCTGACACTGTTGGAAAGCCCTGCTCATGGGCTTTCCGAAAATGCCGGTCTTGGGGTTGTGGGATAAACAGGGAGGATGCCAGGGACCGCGGAGTGAGGACACCCAGAAGAAGTCCAGTGTAAACGGCCATGCTCTGTGTACGTCAACAATACCCAAGGCCGCTACGTGTGTGCTGGACTGAAGCCAGCAAAAATAAAAAAAATAAAAAACGCCGAAAAAAGAAGTCAGCAGCGCCACGGCCAATAACTCCACAACTAATGGGGCTAGAGAAAAATTTCTTGTACCTGCAGGTAGCTGCCATAGTCCTGCATCCTAAAATCTAGTTTTCCCGGCCAGCCAGGGCCATCTTCCGCCTTGAAACCACCAGAGAGCGGGGCTGCTCCGAATGCGCTTCAAACACCTGTCTAATGGCACTTTTGTACACGAAGCTGTAACAGAGTGAAAACAAGACTTAGCAACGGCTCTATCTCCCAAAGTATTGGCGGAAAACTGACAAGTCTGACACTGTTGGAAAGCCCTGCTCATGGGCTTTCCGAAAATGCCGGTCTTGGGGTTGTGGGATAAACAAGGAGGATGCCAGGGACCGCGGAGTGAGGACACCCCGAAGATGTCAAGAGCAAATGGCCATGCTCTGTGTACGTCAACAATAGCCAAGGCCACTACGTGTGTGCTGGACTGAAGCCAGCAAAAGAGAAAAAAAAAACGCCGAAAAAAGAAGTCGGCAGCGCCACGGCCAATAACTCCATAAATAATGGGGCTAGAGAGAAATTTCTTGTACCTGCAGGTAGCTGCCATAGTCCTGCATCCGAAAATCCAGTATTCCCGGCCAGCCAGGACCATCTTCCGCCTTGAAACCACCAGAGAGCGGGGCTGCTCCGAATGCGCTTCAAACACCTGTCTAATGGCACTTTTGTACACGAAGCTGTAACAGAGTGAAAACAAGACTTAGCAACGGCTCTATCTCCCACAGTATTGGCGGAAAACTGACAAGTCTGACACTGTTAGAAAGCCCTGCTCATGGGCTTTCCGAAAATGCCGGTCTTGGGGTTGTGGGATAAACAAGGAGGATGCCAGGGACCGCGGAGTGAGGACACCCCGAAGATGTCAAGAGCAAATGGCCATGCTCTGTGTACGTCAACAATAGCCAAGGCCGCTATGTGTGTGCTGGACTGAAGCCAGCAAAAGAAAAAAAAAACGCCGAAAAAAGAAGTCGGCAGCGCCACGGCCAATAACTCCATAAATAATGGGGCTAGGGAGAAATTTCTTGTACCTGCAGGTAGCTGCCATAGTCCTGCATCCGAAAATCCAGTTTTCCCGGCCAGCCAGGGCCATCTTCCGCGTTGAAACCACCAGAGAGCGGGGCTGCTCCGAATGCGCTTCAAACACCTGTCTAATGGCACTTTTGTACACGAAGCTGTAACAGAGTGAAAACAAGACTTAGCAACGGCTCTATCTCCCAAAGAATTGGCGGAAAACTGACAAGTCTGACACTGTTGGAAAGCCCTGCTCCTGGGCTTTCCGAAAATGCCGGTCTTGGGGTTGTGGGATAAACAGGGAGGATGCCAGGGACCGCGGAGTGAGGACACCCCGAAGATGTCAAGAGCAAATGGCCATGCTCTGTGTACGTCAACAATAGCCAAGGCCGCTACGTGTGTGCTGGACTGAAGCCAGCAAAAGAGAAAAAAAAACGCCGAAAAAAGAAGTCGGCAGCGCCACGGCCAATATCTCCACAAATAATAGGGCTAGAGAGAAATTTCTTGTACCTGCAGGTAGCTGCCATAGTCCTGCATCCGAAAATCTAGTTTTCCCGGCCAGCCAGGGCCATCTTCCGCCTTGAAACCACCAGAGAGCGGGGCTGCTCCGAATGCGCTTCAAACACCTGTCTAATGGCACTTTTGTACACGAAGCTGTAACAGAGTGAAAACAAGACTTAGCAACGGCTCTATCTCCCACAGTATTGGCGGAAAACTGACAAGTCTGACACTGTTGGAAAGCCCTGCTCATGGGCTTTCCGAAAATGCCGGTCTTGGGGTTGTGGGATAAACAGGGAGGATGCCAGGGACCGCGGAGTGAGGACACCCCGAAGAAGTCCAGTGTAAACGGCCATGCTCTGTGTACGTCAACCATAGCCAAGGCCGCTACGTGTGTGCTGGACTGAAGCCAGCAAAAATAAAAAATAAAAAACGCCGAAAAAAGAAGTCGGCAGCGCCACGGCCAATAACTCCATAAATAATGGGGCTAGAGAGAAATTTCTTGTACCTGCAGGTAGCTGCCATAGTCCTGCATCCGAAAATCTAGTTTTCCCGGCCAGCCAGGGCCATCTTCCGCCTTGAAACCACCAGAGAGCGGGGCTGCTCCGAATGCGCTTCAAACACCTGTCTAATGGCACTTTTGTACACGAAGCTGTAACAGAGTGAAAACAAGACTTAGCAACGGCTCTATCTCCCAAAGTATTGGCGGAAAACTGACAAGTCTGACACTGTTGGAAAGCCCTGCTCATGGGCTTTCCGAAAATGCCGGTCTTGGGGTTGTGGGATAAACAGGGAGGATGCCAGGGACCGCGGAGTGAGGACACCCCGCAGAAGTCCAGTGTAAACGGCCATGCTCTGTGTACGTCAACAATAGCCAAGGCCGCTACGTGTGTGCTGGACTGAAGCCAGCAAAAATAAAAAATAAAAAACGCCGAAAAAAGAAGTCGGCAGCGCCACGGCCAATAACTCCATAAATAATGGGGCTAGAGAGAAATTTCTTGTACCTGCAGGTAGCTGCCATAGTCCTGCATCCGAAAATCTAGTTTTCCCGGCCAGCCAGGGCCATCTTCCGCCTTGAAACCACCAGAGAGCGGGGCTGCTCCGAATGCGCTTCAAACACCTGTCTAATGGCACTTTTGTACACGAAGCTGTAACAGAGTGAAAACAAGACTTAGCAACGGCTCTATCTCCCAAAGTATTGGCGGAAAACTGACAAGTCTGACACTGTTGGAAAGCCCTGCTCATGGGCTTTCCGAAAATGCCGGTCTTGGGGTTGTGGGATAAACAGGGAGGATGCCAGGGACCGCGGAGTGAGGACACCCCGAAGAAGTCCAGTGTAAACGGCCATGCTCTGTGTACGTCAACAATAGCCAAGGCCGCTACGTGTGTGCTGGACTGAAGCCAGCAAAAATAAAAAATAAAAAACGCCGAAAAAAGAAGTCGGCAGCGCCACGGCCAATAACTCCATAAATAATGGGGCTAGAGAGAAATTTCTTGTACCTGCAGGTAGCTGCCATAGTCCTGCATCCGAAAATCTAGTTTTCCCGGCCAGCCAGGGCCATCTTCCGCCTTGAAACCACCAGAGAGCGGGGCTGCTCCGAATGCGCTTCAAACACCTGTCTAATGGCACTTTTGTACACGAAGCTGTAACAGAGTGAAAACAAGACTTAGCAACGGCTCTATCTCCCAAAGTATTGGCGGAAAACTGACAAGTCTGACACTGTTGGAAAGCCCTGCTCATGGGCTTTCCGAAAATGCCGGTCTTGGGGTTGTGGGATAAACAGGGAGGATGCCAGGGACCGCGGAGTGAGGACACCCCGAAGATGTCAAGAGCAAATGGCCATGCTCTGTGTACGTCAACAATAGCCAAGGCCGCTACGTGTGTGCTGGACTGAAGCCAGCAAAAGAAAAAAAAAAAAAAACGCCGAAAAAAGAAGTCGGCAGCGCCACGGCCAATAACTCCATAAATAATGGGGCTAGAGAGAAATTTCTTGTACCTGCAGGTAGCTGCCATAGTCCTGCATCCGAAAATCTAGTTTTCCCGGCCAGCCAGGGCCATCTTCCGCCTTGAAACCACCAGAGAGCGGGGCTGCTCCGAATGCGCTTCAAACACCTGTCTAATGGCACTTTTGTACACGAAGCTGTAACAGAGTGAAAACAAGACTTAGCAACGGCTCTATCTCCCAAAGTATTGGCGGAAAACTGACAAGTCTGACACTGTTGGAAAGCCCTGCTCATGGGCTTTCCGAAATAGCCGGTCTTGGGGTTGTGGGATAAACAGGGAGGATGCCAGGGACCGCGGAGTGAGGACACCCAGAAGAAGTCCAGTGTAAACGGCCATGCTCTGTGTACGTCAACAATAGCCAAGGCCGCTACGTGTGTGCTGGACTGAAGCCAGCAAAAATAAAAAAATAAAAAACGCCGAAAAAAGAAGTCAGCAGCGCCACGGCCAATAACTCCACAACTAATGGGGCTAGAGAAAAATTTCTTGTACCTGCTGGTAGCTGCCATAGTCCTGCATCCTAAAATCTAGTTTTCCCGGCCAGCCAGGGCCATCTTCCGCCTTGAAACCACCAGAGAGCGGGGCTGCTCCGAATGCGCTTCAAACACCTGTCTAATGGCACTTTTGTACACGAAGCTGTAACAGAGTGAAAACAAGACTTAGCAACGGCTCTATCTCCCAAAGTATTGGCGGAAAACTGACAAGTCTGACACTGTTGGAAAGCCCTGCTCATGGGCTTTCCGAAAATGCCGGTCTTGGGGTTGTGGGATAAACAAGGAGGATGCCAGGGACCGCGGAGTGAGGACACCCCGAAGATGTCAAGAGCAAATGGCCATGCTCTGTGTACGTCAACAATAGCCAAGGCCACTACGTGTGTGCTGGACTGAAGCCAGCAAAAGAGAAAAAAAAAACGCCGAAAAAAGAAGTCGGCAGCGCCACGGCCAATAACTCCATAAATAATGGGGCTAGAGAGAAATTTCTTGTACCTGCAGGTAGCTGCCATAGTCCTGCATCCGAAAATCCAGTATTCCCGGCCAGCCAGGACCATCTTCCGCCTTGAAACCACCAGAGAGCGGGGCTGCTCCGAATGCGCTTCAAACACCTGTCTAATGGCACTTTTGTACACGAAGCTGTAACAGAGTGAAAACAAGACTTAGCAACGGCTCTATCTCCCACAGTATTGGCGGAAAACTGACAAGTCTGACACTGTTAGAAAGCCCTGCTCATGGGCTTTCCGAAAATGCCGGTCTTGGGGTTGTGGGATAAACAAGGAGGATGCCAGGGACCGCGGAGTGAGGACACCCCGAAGATGTCAAGAGCAAATGGCCATGCTCTGTGTACGTCAACAATAGCCAAGGCCGCTATGTGTGTGCTGGACTGAAGCCAGCAAAAGAAAAAAAAAACGCCGAAAAAAGAAGTCGGCAGCGCCACGGCCAATAACTCCATAAATAATGGGGCTAGGGAGAAATTTCTTGTACCTGCAGGTAGCTGCCATAGTCCTGCATCCGAAAATCCAGTTTTCCCGGCCAGCCAGGGCCATCTTCCGCGTTGAAACCACCAGAGAGCGGGGCTGCTCCGAATGCGCTTCAAACACCTGTCTAATGGCACTTTTGTACACGAAGCTGTAACAGAGTGAAAACAAGACTTAGCAACGGCTCTATCTCCCAAAGTATTGGCGGAAAACTGACAAGTCTGACACTGTTGGAAAGCCCTGCTCCTGGGCTTTCCGAAAATGCCGGTCTTGGGGTTGTGGGATAAACAGGGAGGATGCCAGGGACCGCGGAGTGAGGACACCCCGAAGATGTCAAGAGCAAATGGCCATGCTCTGTGTACGTCAACAATAGCCAAGGCCGCTACGTGTGTGCTGGACTGAAGCCAGCAAAAGAAAAAAGAAAAAAAAACGCCGAAAAAAGAAGTCGGCAGCGCCACGGCCAATAACTCCATAAATAATGGGGCTAGAGAGAAATTTCTTGTACCTGCAGGTAGCTGCCATAGTCCTGCATCCGAAAATCTAGTTTTCCCGGCCAGCCAGGGCCATCTTCCGCCTTGAAACCACCAGAGAGCGGGGCTGCTCCAAATGCGCTTCAAACACCTGTCTAATGGCACTTTTGTACACGAAGCTGTAACAGAGTGAAAACAAGACTTAGCAACGGCTCTATCTCCCAAAGTATTGGCGGAAAACTGACAAGTCTGACACTGTTGGAAAGCCCTGCTCATGGGCTTTCCGAAAATGCCGGTCTTGGGGTTGTGGGATAAACAGGGAGGATGCCAGGGACCGCGGAGTGAGGACACCCCGAAGATGTCAAGAGCAAATGGCCATGCTCTGTGTACGTCAACAATAGCCAAGGCCGCTACGTGTGTGCTGGACTGAAGCCAGCAAAAGAAAAAAAAAAAAAAACGCCGAAAAAAGAAGTCGGCAGCGCCACGGCCAATAACTCCATAAATAATGGGGCTAGAGAGAAATTTCTTGTACCTGCAGGTAGCTGCCATAGTCCTGCATCCGAAAATCTAGTTTTCCCGGCCAGCCAGGGCCATCTTCCGCCTTGAAACCACCAGAGAGCGGGGCTGCTCCGAATGCGCTTCAAACACCTGTCTAATGGCACTTTTGTACACGAAGCTGTAACAGAGTGAAAACAAGACTTAGCAACGGCTCTATCTCCCACAGTATTGGCGGAAAACTGACAAGTCTGACACTGTTAGAAAGCCCTGCTCATGGGCTTTCCGAAAATGCCGGTCTTGGGGTTGTGGGATAAACAAGGAGGATGCCAGGGACCGCGGAGTGAGGACACCCCGAAGATGTCAAGAGCAAATGGCCATGCTCTGTGTACGTCAACAATAGCCAAGGCCGCTATGTGTGTGCTGGACTGAAGCCAGCAAAAGAAAAAAAAAACGCCGAAAAAAGAAGTCGGCAGCGCCACGGCCAATAACTCCATAAATAATGGGGCTAGGGAGAAATTTCTTGTACCTGCAGGTAGCTGCCATAGTCCTGCATCCGAAAATCCAGTTTTCCCGGCCAGCCAGGGCCATCTTCCGCGTTGAAACCACCAGAGAGCGGGGCTGCTCCGAATGCGCTTCAAACACCTGTCTAATGGCACTTTTGTACACGAAGCTGTAACAGAGTGAAAACAAGACTTAGCAACGGCTCTATCTCCCAAAGTATTGGCGGAAAACTGACAAGTCTGACACTGTTGGAAAGCCCTGCTCCTGGGCTTTCCGAAAATGCCGGTCTTGGGGTTGTGGGATAAACAGGGAGGATGCCAGGGACCGCGGAGTGAGGACACCCCGAAGATGTCAAGAGCAAATGGCCATGCTCTGTGTACGTCAACAATAGCCAAGGCCGCTACGTGTGTGCTGGACTGAAGCCAGCAAAAGAAAAAAGAAAAAAAAACGCCGAAAAAAGAAGTCGGCAGCGCCACGGCCAATAACTCCATAAATAATGGGGCTAGAGAGAAATTTCTTGTACCTGCAGGTAGCTGCCATAGTCCTGCATCCGAAAATCTAGTTTTCCCGGCCAGCCAGGGCCATCTTCCGCCTTGAAACCACCAGAGAGCGGGGCTGCTCCAAATGCGCTTCAAACACCTGTCTAATGGCACTTTTGTACACGAAGCTGTAACAGAGTGAAAACAAGACTTAGCAACGGCTCTATCTCCCAAAGTATTGGCGGAAAACTGACAAGTCTGACACTGTTGGAAAGCCCTGCTCCTGGGCTTTCCGAAAATGCCGGTCTTGGGGTTGTGGGATAAACAGGGAGGATGCCAGGGACCGCGGAGTGAGGACACCCCGAAGATGTCAAGAGCAAATGGCCATGCTCTGTGTACGTCAACAATAGCCAAGGCCGCTACGTGTGTGCTGGACTGAAGCCAGCAAAAGAAAAAAAAAAAAAAAACGCCGAAAAAAGAAGTCGGCAGCGCCACGGCCAATAACTCCATAAATAATGGGGCTAGAGAGAAATTTCTTGTACCTGCAGGTAGCTGCCATAGTCCTGCATCCGAAAATCTAGTTTTCCCGGCCAGCCAGGGCCATCTTCCGCCTTGAAACCACCAGAGAGCGGGGCTGCTCCGAATGCGCTTCAAACACCTGTCTAATGGCACTTTTGTACACGAAGCTGTAACAGAGTGAAAACAAGACTTAGCAACGGCTCTATCTCCCACAGTATTGGCGGAAAACTGACAAGTCTGACACTGTTAGAAAGCCCTGCTCATGGGCTTTCCGAAAATGCCGGTCTTGGGGTTGTGGGATAAACAAGGAGGATGCCAGGGACCGCGGAGTGAGGACACCCCGAAGATGTCAAGAGCAAATGGCCATGCTCTGTGTACGTCAACAATAGCCAAGGCCGCTATGTGTGTGCTGGACTGAAGCCAGCAAAAGAAAAAAAAAACGCCGAAAAAAGAAGTCGGCAGCGCCACGGCCAATAACTCCATAAATAATGGGGCTAGGGAGAAATTTCTTGTACCTGCAGGTAGCTGCCATAGTCCTGCATCCGAAAATCCAGTTTTCCCGGCCAGCCAGGGCCATCTTCCGCGTTGAAACCACCAGAGAGCGGGGCTGCTCCGAATGCGCTTCAAACACCTGTCTAATGGCACTTTTGTACACGAAGCTGTAACAGAGTGAAAACAAGACTTAGCAACGGCTCTATCTCCCAAAGTATTGGCGGAAAACTGACAAGTCTGACACTGTTGGAAAGCCCTGCTCCTGGGCTTTCCGAAAATGCCGGTCTTGGGGTTGTGGGATAAACAGGGAGGATGCCAGGGACCGCGGAGTGAGGACACCCCGAAGATGTCAAGAGCAAATGGCCATGCTCTGTGTACGTCAACAATAGCCAAGGCCGCTACGTGTGTGCTGGACTGAAGCCAGCAAAAGAAAAAAGAAAAAAAAACGCCGAAAAAAGAAGTCGGCAGCGCCACGGCCAATAACTCCATAAATAATGGGGCTAGAGAGAAATTTCTTGTACCTGCAGGTAGCTGCCATAGTCCTGCATCCGAAAATCTAGTTTTCCCGGCCAGCCAGGGCCATCTTCCGCCTTGAAACCACCAGAGAGCGGGGCTGCTCCAAATGCGCTTCAAACACCTGTCTAATGGCACTTTTGTACACGAAGCTGTAACAGAGTGAAAACAAGACTTAGCAACGGCTCTATCTCCCAAAGTATTGGCGGAAAACTGACAAGTCTGACACTGTTGGAAAGCCCTGCTCATGGGCTTTCCGAAAATGCCGGTCTTGGGGTTGTGGGATAAACAGGGAGGATGCCAGGGACCGCGGAGTGAGGACACCCCGAAGATGTCAAGAGCAAATGGCCATGCTCTGTGTACGTCAACAATAGCCAAGGCCGCTACGTGTGTGCTGGACTGAAGCCAGCAAAAGAAAAAAAAAAAAAAACGCCGAAAAAAGAAGTCGGCAGCGCCACGGCCAATAACTCCATAAATAATGGGGCTAGAGAGAAATTTCTTGTACCTGCAGGTAGCTGCCATAGTCCTGCATCCGAAAATCTAGTTTTCCCGGCCAGCCAGGGCCATCTTCCGCCTTGAAACCACCAGAGAGCGGGGCTGCTCCGAATGCGCTTCAAACACCTGTCTAATGGCACTTTTGTACACGAAGCTGTAACAGAGTGAAAACAAGACTTAGCAACGGCTCTATCTCCCAAAGTATTGGCGGAAAACTGACAAGTCTGACACTGTTGGAAAGCCCTGCTCATGGGCTTTCCGAAAATGCCGGTCTTGGGGTTGTGGGATAAACAGGGAGGATGCCAGGGACCGCGGAGTGAGGACACCCAGAAGAAGTCCAGTGTAAACGGCCATGCTCTGTGTACGTCAACAATAGCCAAGGCCGCTACGTGTGTGCTGGACTGAAGCCAGCAAAAATAAAAAAATAAAAAACGCCGAAAAAAGAAGTCAGCAGCGCCACGGCCAATAACTCCACAACTAATGGGGCTAGAGAAAAATTTCTTGTACCTGCAGGTAGCTGCCATAGTCCTGCATCCTAAAATCTAGTTTTCCCGGCCAGCCAGGGCCATCTTCCGCCTTGAAACCACCAGAGAGCGGGGCTGCTCCGAATGCGCTTCAAACACCTGTCTAATGGCACTTTTGTACACGAAGCTGTAACAGAGTGAAAACAAGACTTAGCAACGGCTCTATCTCCCAAAGTATTGGCGGAAAACTGACAAGTCTGACACTGTTGGAAAGCCCTGCTCATGGGCTTTCCGAAAATGCCGGTCTTGGGGTTGTGGGATAAACAAGGAGGATGCCAGGGACCGCGGAGTGAGGACACCCCGAAGATGTCAAGAGCAAATGGCCATGCTCTGTGTACGTCAACAATAGCCAAGGCCGCTACGTGTGTGCTGGACTGAAGCCAGCAAAAGAGAAAAAAAAACGCCGAAAAAAGAAGTCGGCAGCGCCACGGCCAATAACTCCATAAATAATGGGGCTAGAGAGAAATTTCTTGTACCTGCAGGTAGCTGCCATAGTCCTGCATCCGAAAATCCAGTATTCCCGGCCAGCCAGGACCATCTTCCGCCTTGAAACCACCAGAGAGCGGGGCTGCTCCGAATGCGCTTCAAACACCTGTCTAATGGCACTTTTGTACACGAAGCTGTAACAGAGTGAAAACAAGACTTAGCAACGGCTCTATCTCCCACAGTATTGGCGGAAAACTGACAAGTCTGACACTGTTAGAAAGCCCTGCTCATGGGCTTTCCGAAAATGCCGGTCTTGGGGTTGTGGGATAAACAAGGAGGATGCCAGGGACCGCGGAGTGAGGACACCCCGAAGATGTCAAGAGCAAATGGCCATGCTCTGTGTACGTCAACAATAGCCAAGGCCGCTATGTGTGTGCTGGACTGAAGCCAGCAAAAGAAAAAAAAAACGCCGAAAAAAGAAGTCGGCAGCGCCACGGCCAATAACTCCATAAATAATGGGGCTAGGGAGAAATTTCTTGTACCTGCAGGTAGCTGCCATAGTCCTGCATCCGAAAATCCAGTTTTCCCGGCCAGCCAGGGCCATCTTCCGCGTTGAAACCACCAGAGAGCGGGGCTGCTCCGAATGCGCTTCAAACACCTGTCTAATGGCACTTTTGTACACGAAGCTGTAACAGAGTGAAAACAAGACTTAGCAACGACTCTATCTCCCAAAGTATTGGCGGAAAACTGACAAGTCTGACACTGTTGGAAAGCCCTGCTCCTGGGCTTTCCGAAAATGCCGGTCTTGGGGTTGTGGGATAAACAGGGAGGATGCCAGGGACCGCGGAGTGAGGACACCCCGAAGATGTCAAGAGCAAATGGCCATGCTCTGTGTACGTCAACAATAGCCAAGGCCGCTACGTGTGTGCTGGACTGAAGCCAGCAAAAGAGAAAAAAAAACGCCGAAAAAAGAAGTCGGCAGCGCCACGGCCAATATCTCCACAAATAATAGGGCTAGAGAGAAATTTCTTGTACCTGCAGGTAGCTGCCATAGTCCTGCATCCGAAAATCTAGTTTTCCCGGCCAGCCAGGGCCATCTTCCGCCTTGAAACCACCAGAGAGCGGGGCTGCTCCGAATGCGCTTCAAACACCTGTCTAATGGCACTTTTGTACACGAAGCTGTAACAGAGTGAAAACAAGACTTAGCAACGGCTCTATCTCCCACAGTATTGGCGGAAAACTGACAAGTCTGACACTGTTGGAAAGCCCTGCTCATGGGCTTTCCGAAAATGCCGGTCTTGGGGTTGTGGGATAAACAGGGAGGATGCCAGGGACCGCGGAGTGAGGACACCCCGAAGAAGTCCAGTGTAAACGGCCATGCTCTGTGTACGTCAACAATAGCCAAGGCCGCTACGTGTGTGCTGGACTGAAGCCAGCAAAAATAAAAAATAAAAAACGCCGAAAAAAGAAGTCGGCAGCGCCACGGCCAATAACTCCATAAATAATGGGGCTAGAGAGAAATTTCTTGTACCTGCAGGTAGCTGCCATAGTCCTGCATCCGAAAATCTAGTTTTCCCGGCCAGCCAGGGCCATCTTCCGCCTTGAAACCACCAGAGAGCGGGGCTGCTCCGAATGCGCTTCAAACACCTGTCTAATGGCACTTTTGTACACGAAGCTGTAACAGAGTGAAAACAAGACTTAGCAACGGCTCTATCTCCCAAAGTATTGGCGGAAAACTGACAAGTCTGACACTGTTGGAAAGCCCTGCTCATGGGCTTTCCGAAAATGCCGGTCTTGGGGTTGTGGGATAAACAAGGAGGATGCCAGGGACCGCGGAGTGAGGACACCCCGAAGATGTCAAGAGCAAATGGCCATGCTCTGTGTACGTCAACAATAGCCAAGGCCGCTACGTGTGTGCTGGACTGAAGCCAGCAAAAGAGAAAAAAAAACGCCGAAAAAAGAAGTCGGCAGCGCCACGGCCAATAACTCCATAAATAATGGGGCTAGAGAGAAATTTCTTGTACCTGCAGGTAGCTGCCATAGTCCTGCATCCGAAAATCCAGTATTCCCGGCCAGCCAGGACCATCTTCCGCCTTGAAACCACCAGAGAGCGGGGCTGCTCCGAATGCGCTTCAAACACCTGTCTAATGGCACTTTTGTACACGAAGCTGTAACAGAGTGAAAACAAGACTTAGCAACGGCTCTATCTCCCACAGTATTGGCGGAAAACTGACAAGTCTGACACTGTTAGAAAGCCCTGCTCATGGGCTTTCCGAAAATGCCGGTCTTGGGGTTGTGGGATAAACAAGGAGGATGCCAGGGACCGCGGAGTGAGGACACCCCGAAGATGTCAAGAGCAAATGGCCATGCTCTGTGTACGTCAACAATAGCCAAGGCCGCTATGTGTGTGCTGGACTGAAGCCAGCAAAAGAAAAAAAAAACGCCGAAAAAAGAAGTCGGCAGCGCCACGGCCAATAACTCCATAAATAATGGGGCTAGGGAGAAATTTCTTGTACCTGCAGGTAGCTGCCATAGTCCTGCATCCGAAAATCCAGTTTTCCCGGCCAGCCAGGGCCATCTTCCGCGTTGAAACCACCAGAGAGCGGGGCTGCTCCGAATGCGCTTCAAACACCTGTCTAATGGCACTTTTGTACACGAAGCTGTAACAGAGTGAAAACAAGACTTAGCAACGACTCTATCTCCCAAAGTATTGGCGGAAAACTGACAAGTCTGACACTGTTGGAAAGCCCTGCTCCTGGGCTTTCCGAAAATGCCGGTCTTGGGGTTGTGGGATAAACAGGGAGGATGCCAGGGACCGCGGAGTGAGGACACCCCGAAGATGTCAAGAGCAAATGGCCATGCTCTGTGTACGTCAACAATAGCCAAGGCCGCTACGTGTGTGCTGGACTGAAGCCAGCAAAAGAGAAAAAAAAACGCCGAAAAAAGAAGTCGGCAGCGCCACGGCCAATATCTCCACAAATAATAGGGCTAGAGAGAAATTTCTTGTACCTGCAGGTAGCTGCCATAGTCCTGCATCCGAAAATCTAGTTTTCCCGGCCAGCCAGGGCCATCTTCCGCCTTGAAACCACCAGAGAGCGGGGCTGCTCCGAATGCGCTTCAAACACCTGTCTAATGGCACTTTTGTACACGAAGCTGTAACAGAGTGAAAACAAGACTTAGCAACGGCTCTATCTCCCACAGTATTGGCGGAAAACTGACAAGTCTGACACTGTTGGAAAGCCCTGCTCATGGGCTTTCCGAAAATGCCGGTCTTGGGGTTGTGGGATAAACAGGGAGGATGCCAGGGACCGCGGAGTGAGGACACCCCGAAGAAGTCCAGTGTAAACGGCCATGCTCTGTGTACGTCAACAATAGCCAAGGCCGCTACGTGTGTGCTGGACTGAAGCCAGCAAAAATAAAAAATAAAAAACGCCGAAAAAAGAAGTCGGCAGCGCCACGGCCAATAACTCCATAAATAATGGGGCTAGAGAGAAATTTCTTGTACCTGCAGGTAGCTGCCATAGTCCTGCATCCGCAAATCTAGTTTTCCCGGCCAGCCAGGGCCATCTTCCGCCTTGAAACCACCAGAGAGCGGGGCTGCTCCGAATGCGCTTCAAACACCTGTCTAATGGCACTTTTGTACACGAAGCTGTAACAGAGTGAAAACAAGACTTAGCAACGGCTCTATCTCCCAAAGTATTGGCGGAAAACTGACAAGTCTGACACTGTTGGAAAGCCCTGCTCATGGGCTTTCCGAAAATGCCGGTCTTGGGGTTGTGGGATAAACAGGGAGGATGCCAGGGACCGCGGAGTGAGGACACCCCGCAGAAGTCCAGTGTAAACGGCCATGCTCTGTGTACGTCAACAATAGCCAAGGCCGCTACGTGTGTGCTGGACTGAAGCCAGCAAAAATAAAAAATAAAAAACGCCGAAAAAAGAAGTCGGCAGCGCCACGGCCAATAACTCCATAAATAATGGGGCTAGAGAGAAATTTCTTGTACCTGCAGGTAGCTGCCATAGTCCTGCATCCGAAAATCTAGTTTTCCCGGCCAGCCAGGGCCATCTTCCGCCTTGAAACCACCAGAGAGCGGGGCTGCTCCGAATGCGCTTCAAACACCTGTCTAATGGCACTTTTGTACACGAAGCTGTAACAGAGTGAAAACAAGACTTAGCAACGGCTCTATCTCCCAAAGTATTGGCGGAAAACTGACAAGTCTGACACTGTTGGAAAGCCCTGCTCATGGGCTTTCCGAAAATGCCGGTCTTGGGGTTGTGGGATAAACAGGGAGGATGCCAGGGACCGCGGAGTGAGGACACCCCGAAGAAGTCCAGTGTAAACGGCCATGCTCTGTGTACGTCAACAATAGCCAAGGCCGCTACGTGTGTGCTGGACTGAAGCCAGCAAAAATAAAAAATAAAAAACGCCGAAAAAAGAAGTCGGCAGCGCCACGGCCAATAACTCCATAAATAATGGGGCTAGAGAGAAATTTCTTGTACCTGCAGGTAGCTGCCATAGTCCTGCATCCGAAAATCTAGTTTTCCCGGCCAGCCAGGGCCATCTTCCGCCTTGAAACCACCAGAGAGCGGGGCTACTCCGAATGCGCTTCAAACACCTGTCTAATGGCACTTTTGTACACGAAGCTGTAACAGAGTGAAAACAAGACTTAGCAACGGCTCTATCTCCCAAAGTATTGGCGGAAAACTGACAAGTCTGACACTGTTGGAAAGCCCTGCTCATGGGCTTTCCGAAAATGCCGGTCTTGGGGTTGTGGGATAAACAGGGAGGATGCCAGGGACCGCGGAGTGAGGACACCCCGCAGAAGTCCAGTGTAAACGGCCATGCTCTGTGTACGTCAACAATAGCCAAGGCCGCTACGTGTGTGCTGGACTGAAGCCAGCAAAAATAAAAAATAAAAAACGCCGAAAAAAGAAGTCGGCAGCGCCACGGCCAATAACTCCATAAATAATGGGGCTAGAGAGAAATTTCTTGTACCTGCAGGTAGCTGCCATAGTCCTGCATCCGAAAATCTAGTTTTCCCGGCCAGCCAGGGCCATCTTCCGCCTTGAAACCACCAGAGAGCGGGGCTGCTCCGAATGCGCTTCAAACACCTGTCTAATGGCACTTTTGTACACGAAGCTGTAACAGAGTGAAAACAAGACTTAGCAACGGCTCTATCTCCCAAAGTATTGGCGGAAAACTGACAAGTCTGACACTGTTGGAAAGCCCTGCTCATGGGCTTTCCGAAAATGCCGGTCTTGGGGTTGTGGGATAAACAGGGAGGATGCCAGGGACCGCGGAGTGAGGACACCCAGAAGAAGTCCAGTGTAAACGGCCATGCTCTGTGTACGTCAACAATAGCCAAGGCCGCTACGTGTGTGCTGGACTGAAGCCAGCAAAAATAAAAAATAAAAAACGCCGAAAAAAGAAGTCGGCAGCGCCACGGCCAATAACTCCATAAATAATGGGGCTAGAGAGAAATTTCTTGTACCTGCAGGTAGCTGCCATAGTCCTGCATCCGAAAATCTAGTTTTCCCGGCCAGCCAGGGCCATCTTCCGCCTTGAAACCACCAGAGAGCGGGGCTACTCCGAATGCGCTTCAAACACCTGTCTAATGGCACTTTTGTACACGAAGCTGTAACAGAGTGAAAACAAGACTTAGCAACGGCTCTATCTCCCAAAGTATTGGCGGAAAACTGACAAGTCTGACACTGTTGGAAAGCCCTGCTCATGGGCTTTCCGAAAATGCCGGTCTTGGGGTTGTGGGATAAACAGGGAGGATGCCAGGGACCGCGGAGTGAGGACACCCCGCAGAAGTCCAGTGTAAACGGCCATGCTCTGTGTACGTCAACAATAGCCAAGGCCGCTACGTGTGTGCTGGACTGAAGCCAGCAAAAATAAAAAATAAAAAACGCCGAAAAAAGAAGTCGGCAGCGCCACGGCCAATAACTCCATAAATAATGGGGCTAGAGAGAAATTTCTTGTACCTGCAGGTAGCTGCCATAGTCCTGCATCCGAAAATCTAGTTTTCCCGGCCAGCCAGGGCCATCTTCCGCCTTGAAACCACCAGAGAGCGGGGCTGCTCCGAATGCGCTTCAAACACCTGTCTAATGGCACTTTTGTACACGAAGCTGTAACAGAGTGAAAACAAGACTTAGCAACGGCTCTATCTCCCAAAGTATTGGCGGAAAACTGACAAGTCTGACACTGTTGGAAAGCCCTGCTCATGGGCTTTCCGAAAATGCCGGTCTTGGGGTTGTGGGATAAACAGGGAGGATGCCAGGGACCGCGGAGTGAGGACACCCAGAAGAAGTCCAGTGTAAACGGCCATGCTCTGTGTACGTCAACAATAGCCAAGGCCGCTACGTGTGTGCTGGACTGAAGCCAGCAAAAATAAAAAATAAAAAACGCCGAAAAAAGAAGTCGGCAGCGCCACGGCCAATAACTCCATAAATAATGGGGCTAGAGAGAAATTTCTTGTACCTGCAGGTAGCTGCCATAGTCCTGCATCCGAAAATCTAGTTTTCCCGGCCAGCCAGGGCCATCTTCCGCCTTGAAACCACCAGAGAGCGGGGCTGCTCCGAATGCGCTTCAAACACCTGTCTAATGGCACTTTTGTACACGAAGCTGTAACAGAGTGAAAACAAGACTTAGCAACGGCTCTATCTCCCAAAGTATTGGCGGAAAACTGACAAGTCTGACACTGTTGGAAAGCCCTGCTCATGGGCTTTCCGAAAATGCCGGTCTTGGGGTTGTGGGATAAACAGGGAGGATGCCAGGGACCGCGGAGTGAGGACACCCCGAAGATGTCAAGAGCAAATGGCCATGCTCTGTGTACGTCAACAATAGCCAAGGCCGCTACGTGTGTGCTGGACTGAAGCCAGCAAAAGAAAAAAAAAAAAAACGCCGAAAAAAGAAGTCGGCAGCGCCACGGCCAATAACTCCATAAATAATGGGGCTAGAGAGAAATTTCTTGTACCTGCAGGTAGCTGCCATAGTCCTGCATCCGAAAATCTAGTTTTCCCGGCCAGCCAGGGCCATCTTCCGCCTTGAAACCACCAGAGAGCGGGGCTGCTCCGAATGCGCTTCAAACACCTGTCTAATGGCACTTTTGTACACGAAGCTGTAACAGAGTGAAAACAAGACTTAGCAACGGCTCTATCTCCCAAAGTATTGGCGGAAAACTGACAAGTCTGACACTGTTGGAAAGCCCTGCTCATGGGCTTTCCGAAATAGCCGGTCTTGGGGTTGTGGGATAAACAGGGAGGATGCCAGGGACCGCGGAGTGAGGACACCCAGAAGAAGTCCAGTGTAAACGGCCATGCTCTGTGTACGTCAACAATAGCCAAGGCCGCTACGTGTGTGCTGGACTGAAGCCAGCAAAAATAAAAAAATAAAAAACGCCGAAAAAAGAAGTCAGCAGCGCCACGGCCAATAACTCCACAACTAATGGGGCTAGAGAAAAATTTCTTGTACCTGCAGGTAGCTGCCATAGTCCTGCATCCTAAAATCTAGTTTTCCCGGCCAGCCAGGGCCATCTTCCGCCTTGAAACCACCAGAGAGCGGGGCTGCTCCGAATGCGCTTCAAACACCTGTCTAATGGCACTTTTGTACACGAAGCTGTAACAGAGTGAAAACAAGACTTAGCAACGGCTCTATCTCCCAAAGTATTGGCGGAAAACTGACAAGTCTGACACTGTTGGAAAGCCCTGCTCATGGGCTTTCCGAAAATGCCGGTCTTGGGGTTGTGGGATAAACAAGGAGGATGCCAGGGACCGCGGAGTGAGGACACCCCGAAGATGTCAAGAGCAAATGGCCATGCTCTGTGTACGTCAACAATAGCCAAGGCCACTACGTGTGTGCTGGACTGAAGCCAGCAAAAGAGAAAAAAAAAACGCCGAAAAAAGAAGTCGGCAGCGCCACGGCCAATAACTCCATAAATAATGGGGCTAGAGAGAAATTTCTTGTACCTGCAGGTAGCTGCCATAGTCCTGCATCCGAAAATCCAGTATTCCCGGCCAGCCAGGACCATCTTCCGCGTTGAAACCACCAGAGAGCGGGGCTGCTCCGAATGCGCTTCAAACACCTGTCTAATGGCACTTTTGTACACGAAGCTGTAACAGAGTGAAAACAAGACTTAGCAACGGCTCTATCTCCCAAAGTATTGGCGGAAAACTGACAAGTCTGACACTGTTGGAAAGCCCTGCTCCTGGGCTTTCCGAAAATGCCGGTCTTGGGGTTGTGGGATAAACAGGGAGGATGCCAGGGACCGCGGAGTGAGGACACCCCGAAGATGTCAAGAGCAAATGGCCATGCTCTGTGTACGTCAACAATAGCCAAGGCCGCTACGTGTGTGCTGGACTGAAGCCAGCAAAAGAAAAAAGAAAAAAAAACGCCTAAAAAAGAAGTCGGCAGCGCCACGGCCAATAACTCCATAAATAATGGGGCTAGAGAGAAATTTCTTGTACCTGCAGGTAGCTGCCATAGTCCTGCATCCGAAAATCTAGTTTTCCCGGCCAGCCAGGGCCATCTTCCGCCTTGAAACCACCAGAGAGCGGGGCTGCTCCAAATGCGCTTCAAACACCTGTCTAATGGCACTTTTGTACACGAAGCTGTAACAGAGTGAAAACAAGACTTAGCAACGGCTCTATCTCCCAAAGTATTGGCGGAAAACTGACAAGTCTGACACTGTTGGAAAGCCCTGCTCATGGGCTTTCCGAAAATGCCGGTCTTGGGGTTGTGGGATAAACAGGGAGGATGCCAGGGACCGCGGAGTGAGGACACCCAGAAGAAGTCCAGTGTAAACGGCCATGCTCTGTGTACGTCAACAATAGCCAAGGCCGCTACGTGTGTGCTGGACTGAAGCCAGCAAAAATAAAAAAATAAAAAACGCCGAAAAAAGAAGTCAGCAGCGCCACGGCCAATAACTCCACAACTAATGGGGCTAGAGAAAAATTTCTTGTACCTGCAGGTAGCTGCCATAGTCCTGCATCCTAAAATCTAGTTTTCCCGGCCAGCCAGGGCCATCTTCCGCCTTGAAACCACCAGAGAGCGGGGCTGCTCCGAATGCGCTTCAAACACCTGTCTAATGGCACTTTTGTACACGAAGCTGTAACAGAGTGAAAACAAGACTTAGCAACGGCTCTATCTCCCAAAGTATTGGCGGAAAACTGACAAGTCTGACACTGTTGGAAAGCCCTGCTCATGGGCTTTCCGAAAATGCCGGTCTTGGGGTTGTGGGATAAACAAGGAGGATGCCAGGGACCGCGGAGTGAGGACACCCCGAAGATGTCAAGAGCAAATGGCCATGCTCTGTGTACGTCAACAATAGCCAAGGCCGCTACGTGTGTGCTGGACTGAAGCCAGCAAAAGAAAAAAAAAAACGCCGAAAAAAGAAGTCGGCAACGCCACGGCCAATAACTCCATAAATAATGGGGCTAGAGAGAAATTTCTTGTACCTGCAGGTAGCTGCCATAGTCCTGCATCCGAAAATCCAGTATTCCCGGCCAGCCAGGAACATCTTCCGCCTTGAAACCACCAGAGAGCGGGGCTGCTCCGAATGCGCTTCAAACACCTGTCTAATGGCACTTTTGTACACGAAGCTGTAACAGAGTGAAAACAAGACTTAGCAACGGCTCTATCTCCCAAAGTATTGGCGGAAAACTGACAAGTCTGACACTGTTGGAAAGCCCTGCTCATGGGCTTTCCGAAAATGCCGGTCTTGGGGTTGTGGGATAAACAAGGAGGATGCCAGGGACCGCGGAGTGAGGACACCCCGAAGATGTCAAGAGCAAATGGCCATGCTCTGTGTACGTCAACAATAGCCAAGGCCGCTACGTGTGTGCTGGACTGAAGCCAGCAAAAGAAAAAAAAAACGCCGAAAAAAGAAGTCGGCAGCGCCACGGCCAATAACTCCATAAATAATGGGGCTAGAGAGAAATTTCTTGTACCTGCAGGTAGCTGCCATAGTCCTGCATCCGAAAATCCAGTATTCCCGGCCAGCCAGGACCATCTTCCGCCTTGAAACCACCAGAGAGCGGGGCTGCTCCGAATGCGCTTCAAACACCTGTCTAATGGCACTTTTGTACACGAAGCTGTAACAGAGTGAAAACAAGACTTAGCAACGGCTCTATCTCCCAAAGTATTGGCGGAAAACTGACAAGTCTGACACTGTTGGAAAGCCCTGCTCATGGGCTTTCCGAAAATGCCGGTCTTGGGGTTGTGGGATAAACAAGGAGGATGCCAGGGACCGCGGAGTGAGGACACCCCGAAGATGTCAAGAGCAAATGGCCATGCTCTGTGTACGTCAACAATAGCCAAGGCCGCTACGTGTGTGCTGGACTGAAGCCAGCAAAAGAAAAAAAAAAAAACGCCGAAAAAAGAAGTCGGCAGCGCCACGGCCAATAACTCCATAAATAATGGGGCTAGGGAGAAATTTCTTGTACCTGCAGGTAGCTGCCATAGTCCTGCATCCGAAAATCCAGTTTTCCCGGCCAGCCAGGACCATCTTCCGCCTTGAAACCACCAGAGAGCGGGGCTGCTCCGAATGCGCTTCAAACACCTGTCTAATGGCACTTTTGTACACGAAGCTGTAACAGAGTGAAAACAAGACTTAGCAACGGCTCTATCTCCCAAAGTATTGGCGGAAAACTGACAAGTCTGACACTGTTGGAAAGCCCTGCTCATGGGCTTTACGAAAATGCCGGTCTTGGGGTTGTGGGATAAACAGGGAGGATGCCAGGGACCGCGGAGTGAGGACACCCCGAAGATGTCAAGAGCAAATGGCCATGCTTAGTGTACGTCAACAATAGCCAAGGCCGCTACGTGTGTGCTGGACTGAAGCCAGCAATAGAAAAAAAAAAAAAAACGCCGAAAAAAGAAGTCGGCAGCGCCACGGCCAATAACTCCATAAATAATGGGGCTAGAGAGAAATTTTTTGTACCTGCAGGTAGCTGCCATAGTCCTGCATCCGAAAATCCAGTATTCCCGGCCAGCCAGAACCATCTTCCGCCTTGAAACCACCAGAGAGCGGGGCTGCTCCGAATGCGCTTCAAACACCTGTCTAATGGCACTTTTGTACACGAAGCTGTAACAGAGTGAAAACAAGACTTAGCAACGGCTCTATCTCCCAAAGTATTGGCGGAAAACTGACAAGTCTGACACTGTTGGAAAGCCCTGCTCATGGGCTTTCCGAAAATGCCGGTCTTGGGGTTGTGGGATAAACAGGGAGGATGCCAGGGACCGCGGAGTGAGGACACCCCGAAGAAGTCCAGTGCAAACGGCCATGCTCTGTGTACGTCAACAATAGCCAAGGCCGCTACGTGTGTGCTGGACTGAAGCCAGCAAAAATAAAAAATTAAAAAACGCCGAAAAAAGAAGTCGGCAGCGCCACGGCCAATAACTCCATAAATAATGGGGCTAGAGAGAAATTTCTTGTACCTGCAAGTAGCTGCCATAGTCCTGCATCCGAAAATTCAGTATTCCCGGCCAGCCAGGGCCATCTTCCGCGTTGAAACCACCAGAGAGCGGGGCTGCTCCGAATGCGCTTCAAACACCTGTCTAATGGCACTTTTGTACACGAAGCTGTAACAGAGTGAAAACAAGACTTAGCAACGGCTCTATTTCCCAAAGTATTGGCGGAAAACTGACAAGTCTGACACTGTTGGAAAGCCCTGCTCATGGGCTTTCCGAAAATGCCGGTCTTGGGGTTGTGGGATAAACAAGGAGGATGCCAGGGACCGCGGAGTGAGGACACCCCGAAGATGTCAAGAGCAAATGGCCATGCTCTGTGTACGTCAACAATAGCCAAGGCCGCTACGTGTGTGCTGGACTGAAGCCAGCAAAATAAAAAATAAAAAAACGCCGAAAAAAGAAGTCGGCAGCGCCACGGCCAATAACTCCATAAATAATGGGGCTAGAGAGAAATTTTTTGTACCTGCAGGTAGCTGCCATAGTCCTGCATCCGAAAATCCAGTATTCCCGGCCAGCCAGGACCATCTTCCGCCTTGAAACCACCAGAGAGCGGGGCTGCTCCGAATGCGCTTCAAACACCTGTCTAATGGCACTTTTGTACACGAAGCTGTAACAGAGTGAAAACAAGACTTAGCAACGGCTCTATCTCCCAAAGTATTGGCGGAAAACTGACAAGTCTGACACTGTTGGAAAGCCCTGCTCATGGGCTTTCCGAAAATGCCGGTCTTGGGGTTGTGGGATAAACAGGGAGGATGCCAGGGACCGCGGAGTGAGGACACCCCGAAGAAGTCCAGTGCAAACGGCCATGCTCTGTGTACGTCAACAATAGCCAAGGCCGATACGTGTGTGCTGGACTGAAGCCAGCAAAAATAAAAAATAAAAAAACGCCGAAAAAAGAAGTCGGCAGCGCCACGGCCAATAACTCCATAAATAATGGGGCTAGAGAGAAATTTCTTGTACCTGCAAGTAGCTGCCATAGTCCTGCATCCGAAAATCTAGTTTTCCCGGCCAGCCAGGACCATCTTCCGCCTTGAAACCACCAGAGAGCGGGGCTGCTCCGAATGCGCTTCAAACACCTGTCTAATGGCACTTTTGTACACGAAGCTGTAACAGAGTGAAAACAAGACTTAGCAACGGCTCTATCTCCAAAAGTATTGGCGGAAAACTGACAAGTCTGACACTGTTGGAAAGCCCTGCTCATGGGCTTTACGAAAATGCCGGTCTTGGGGTTGTGGGATAAACAGGGAGGATGCCAGGGACCGCGGAGTGAGGACACCCCGAAGATGTCAAGAGCAAATGGCCATGCTTAGTGTACGTCAACAATAGCCAAGGCCGCTACGTGTGTGCTGGACTGAAGCCAGCAAAAGAAAAAAAAAAAAAACGCCGAAAAAAGAAGTCGGCAGCGCCACGGCCAATAACTCCATAAATAATGGGGCTAGAGAGAAATTTCTTGTACCTGCAGGTAGCTGCCATAGTCCTGCATCCGAAAATCCAGTATTCCCGGCCAGCCAGGACCATCTTCCGCCTTGAAACCACCAGAGAGCGGGGCTGCTCCGAATGCGCTTCAAACACCTGTCTAATGGCACTTTTGTACACGAAGCTGTAACAGAGTGAAAACAAGACTTAGCAACGGCTCTATCTCCCAAAGTATTGGCGGAAAACTGACAAGTCTGACACTGTTGGAAAGCCCTGTTCATGGGCTTTCCGAAAATGCCGGTCTTGGGGTTGTGGGATAAACAGGGAGGATGCCAGGGACCGCGGAGTGAGGACACCCCGAAGATGTCAAGAGCAAATGGCCATGCTCTGTGTACGTCAACAATAGCCAAGGCCGATATGTGTGTGCTGGACTGAAGCCAGCAAAAGAAAAAAAAAAACGCCGAAAAAAGAAGTCGGCAGCGCCACGGCCAATAACTCCATAAATAATAGGGCTAGGGAGAAATTTCTTGTACCTGCAGGTAGCTGCCATAGTCCTGCATCCGAAAATCTAGTTTTCCCGGCTAGCCAGGACCATCTTCCGCCTTGAAACCACCAGAGAGCGGGGCTGCTCCGAATGCGCTTCAAACACCTGTCTAATGGCACTTTTGTACACGAAGCTGTAACAGAGTGAAAACAAGACTTAGCAACGGCTCTATCTCCCAAAGTATTGGCGGAAAACTGACAAGTTGACACTGTTGGAAAGCCCTGCTCATGGGCTTTACGAAAATGCCGGTCTTGGGGTTGTGGGATAAACAGGGAGGATGCCAGGGACCGCGGAGTGAGGACACCCCGAAGATGTCAAGAGCAAATGGCCATGCTTAGTGTACGTCAACAATAGCCAAGGCCGCTACGTGTGTGCTGGACTGAAGCCAGCAAAAGAAAAAAAAAAAACGCCGAAAAAAGAAGTCGGCAGCGCCACGGCCAATAACTCCATAAATAATGGGGCTAGAGAGAAATTTTTTGTACCTGCAGGTAGCTGCCATAGTCCTGCATCCGAAAATCCAGTATTCCCGGCCAGCCAGGACCATCTTCCGCCTTGAAACCACCAGAGAGCGGGGCTGCTCCGAATGCGCTTCAAACACCTGTCTAATGGCACTTTTGTACACGAAGCTGTAACAGAGTGAAAACAAGACTTAGCAACGGCTCTATCTCCCAAAGTATTGGCGGAAAACTGACAAGTCTGACACTGTTGGAAAGCCCTGCTCATGGGCTTTCCGAAAATGCCGGTCTTGGGGTTGTGGGATAAACAGGGAGGATGCCAGGGACCGCGGAGTGAGGACACCCCGAAGAAGTCCAGTGCAAACGGCCATGCTCTGTGTACGTCAACAATAGCCAAGGCCGATACGTGTGTGCTGGACTGAAGCCAGCAAAAATAAAAAATAAAAAAACGCCGAAAAAAGAAGTCGGCAGCGCCACGGCCAATAACTCCATAAATAATGGGGCTAGAGAGAAATTTCTTGTACCTGCAAGTAGCTGCCATAGTCCTGCATCCGAAAATCTAGTTTTCCCGGCCAGCCAGGACCATCTTCCGCCTTGAAACCACCAGAGAGCGGGGCTGCTCCGAATGCGCTTCAAACACCTGTCTAATGGCACTTTTGTACACGAAGCTGTAACAGAGTGAAAACAAGACTTAGCAACGGCTCTATCTCCAAAAGTATTGGCGGAAAACTGACAAGTCTGACACTGTTGGAAAGCCCTGCTCATGGGCTTTACGAAAATGCCGGTCTTGGGGTTGTGGGATAAACAGGGAGGATGCCAGGGACCGCGGAGTGAGGACACCCCGAAGATGTCAAGAGCAAATGGCCATGCTTAGTGTACGTCAACAATAGCCAAGGCCGCTACGTGTGTGCTGGACTGAAGCCAGCAAAAGAAAAAAAAAAAAAACGCCGAAAAAAGAAGTCGGCAGCGCCACGGCCAATAACTCCATAAATAATGGGGCTAGAGAGAAATTTCTTGTACCTGCAGGTAGCTGCCATAGTCCTGCATCCGAAAATCCAGTATTCCCGGCCAGCCAGGACCATCTTCCGCCTTGAAACCACCAGAGAGCGGGGCTGCTCCGAATGCGCTTCAAACACCTGTCTAATGGCACTTTTGTACACGAAGCTGTAACAGAGTGAAAACAAGACTTAGCAACGGCTCTATCTCCCAAAGTATTGGCGGAAAACTGACAAGTCTGACACTGTTGGAAAGCCCTGTTCATGGGCTTTCCGAAAATGCCGGTCTTGGGGTTGTGGGATAAACAGGGAGGATGCCAGGGACCGCGGAGTGAGGACACCCCGAAGATGTCAAGAGCAAATGGCCATGCTCTGTGTACGTCAACAATAGCCAAGGCCGATATGTGTGTGCTGGACTGAAGCCAGCAAAAGAAGAAAAAAAAACGCCGAAAAAAGAAGTCGGCAGCGCCACGGCCAATAACTCCATAAATAATAGGGCTAGGGAGAAATTTCTTGTACCTGCAGGTAGCTGCCATAGTCCTGCATCCGAAAATCTAGTTTTCCCGGCTAGCCAGGACCATCTTCCGCCTTGAAACCACCAGAGAGCGGGGCTGCTCCGAATGCGCTTCAAACACCTGTCTAATGGCACTTTTGTACACGAAGCTGTAACAGAGTGAAAACAAGACTTAGCAACGGCTCTATCTCCCAAAGTATTGGCGGAAAACTGACAAGTTGACACTGTTGGAAAGCCCTGCTCATGGGCTTTACGAAAATGCCGGTCTTGGGGTTGTGGGATAAACAGGGAGGATGCCAGGGACCGCGGAGTGAGGACACCCCGAAGATGTCAAGAGCAAATGGCCATGCTTAGTGTACGTCAACAATAGCCAAGGCCGCTACGTGTGTGCTGGACTGAAGCCAGCAAAAGAAAAAAAAAAAACGCCGAAAAAAGAAGTCGGCAGCGCCACGGCCAATAACTCCATAAATAATGGGGCTAGAGAGAAATTTTTTGTACCTGCAGGTAGCTGCCATAGTCCTGCATCCGAAAATCCAGTATTCCCGGCCAGCCAGGACCATCTTCCGCCTTGAAACCACCAGAGAGCGGGGCTGCTCCGAATGCGCTTCAAACACCTGTCTAATGGCACTTTTGTACACGAAGCTGTAACAGAGTGAAAACAAGACTTAGCAACGGCTCTATCTCCCAAAGTATTGGCGGAAAACTGACAAGTCTGACACTGTTGGAAAGCCCTGCTCATGGGCTTTCCGAAAATGCCGGTCTTGGGGTTGTGGGATAAACAGGGAGGATGCCAGGGACCGCGGAGTGAGGACACTCCGAAGAAGTCCAGTGCAAACGGCCATGCTCTGTGTACGTCAACAATAGCCAAGGCCGCTACGTGTGTGCTGGACTGAAGCCAGCAAAAATAAAAAATAAAAAAACGCCGAAAAAAGAAGTCGGCAGCGCCACGGCCAATAACTCCATAAATAATGGGGCTAGAGAGAAATTTCTTGTACCTGCAAGTAGCTGCCATAGTCCTGCATCCGAAAATCTAGTTTTCCCGGCCAGCCAGGGCCATCTTCCGCGTTGAAACCACCAGAGAGCGGGGCTGCTCCGAATGCGCTTCAAACACCTGTCTAATGGCACTTTTGTACACGAAGCTGTAACAGAGTGAAAACAAGACTTAGCAACGGCTCTATCTCCCAAAGTATTGGCGGAAAACTGACAAGTCTGACACTGTTGGAAAGCCCTGCTCATGGGCTTTCCGAAAATGCCGGTCTTGGGGTTGTGGGATAAACAAGGAGGATGCCAGGGACCGCGGAGTGAGGACACCCCGAAGATGTCAAGAGCAAATGGCCATGCTCTGTGTACGTCAACAATAGCCAAGGCCGCTACGTGTGTGCTGGACTGAAGCCAGCAAAAGAAAAAAAAAAAACGCCGAAAAAAGAAGTCGGCAGCGCCACGGCCAATAACTCCATAAATAATGGGGCTAGAGAGAAATTTCTTGTACCTGCAGGTAGCTGCCATAGTCCTGCATCCGAAAATCCAGTATTCCCGGCCAGCCAGGACCATCTTCCGCCTTGAAACCACCAGAGAGCGGGGCTGCTCCGAATGCGCTTCAAACACCTGTCTAATGGCACTTTTGTACACGAAGCTGTAACAGAGTGAAAACAAGACTTAGCAACGGCTCTATCTCCCAAAGTATTGGCGGAAAACTGACAAGTCTGACACTGTTAGAAAGCCCTGCTCATGGGCTTTCCGAAAATGCCAGTCTTGGGGTTGTGGGATAAACAAGGAGGATGCCAGGGACCGCGGAGTGAGGACACCCCGAAGATGTCAAGAGCAAATGGCCATGCTCTGTGTACGTCAACAATAGCCAAGGCCGATATGTGTGTGCTGGACTGAAGCCAGCAAAAGAAAAAAAAAAACGCCGAAAAAAGAAGTCGGCAGCGCCACGGCCAATAACTCCATAAATAATAGGGCTAGGGAGAAATTTCTTGTACCTGCAGGTAGCTGCCATAGTCCTGCATCCGAAAATCTAGTTTTCCCGGCTAGCCAGGACCATCTTCCGCCTTGAAACCACCAGAGAGCGGGGCTGCTCCGAATGCGCTTCAAACACCTGTCTAATGGCACTTTTGTACACGAAGCTGTAACAGAGTGAAAACAAGACTTAGCAACGGCTCTATCTCCCAAAGTATTGGCGGAAAACTGACAAGTTGACACTGTTGGAAAGCCCTGCTCATGGGCTTTACGAAAATGCCGGTCTTGGGGTTGTGGGATAAACAGGGAGGATGCCAGGGACCGCGGAGTGAGGACACCCCGAAGATGTCAAGAGCAAATGGCCATGCTTAGTGTACGTCAACAATAGCCAAGGCCGCTACGTGTGTGCTGGACTGAAGCCAGCAAAAGAAAAAAAAAAAACGCCGAAAAAAGAAGTCGGCAGCGCCACGGCCAATAACTCCATAAATAATGGGGCTAGAGAGAAATTTTTTGTACCTGCAGGTAGCTGCCATAGTCCTGCATCCGAAAATCCAGTATTCCCGGCCAGCCAGGACCATCTTCCGCCTTGAAACCACCAGAGAGCGGGGCTGCTCCGAATGCGCTTCAAACACCTGTCTAATGGCACTTTTGTACACGAAGCTGTAACAGAGTGAAAACAAGACTTAGCAACGGCTCTATCTCCCAAAGTATTGGCGGAAAACTGACAAGTCTGACACTGTTGGAAAGCCCTGCTCATGGGCTTTCCGAAAATGCCGGTCTTGGGGTTGTGGGATAAACAGGGAGGATGCCAGGGACCGCGGAGTGAGGACACTCCGAAGAAGTCCAGTGCAAACGGCCATGCTCTGTGTACGTCAACAATAGCCAAGGCCGCTACGTGTGTGCTGGACTGAAGCCAGCAAAAATAAAAAATAAAAAAACGCCGAAAAAAGAAGTCGGCAGCGCCACGGCCAATAACTCCATAAATAATGGGGCTAGAGAGAAATTTCTTGTACCTGCAAGTAGCTGCCATAGTCCTGCATCCGAAAATCTAGTTTTCCCGGCCAGCCAGGGCCATCTTCCGCGTTGAAACCACCAGAGAGCGGGGCTGCTCCGAATGCGCTTCAAACACCTGTCTAATGGCACTTTTGTACACGAAGCTGTAACAGAGTGAAAACAAGACTTAGCAACGGCTCTATCTCCCAAAGTATTGGCGGAAAACTGACAAGTCTGACACTGTTGGAAAGCCCTGCTCATGGGCTTTCCGAAAATGCCGGTCTTGGGGTTGTGGGATAAACAAGGAGGATGCCAGGGACCGCGGAGTGAGGACACCCCGAAGATGTCAAGAGCAAATGGCCATGCTCTGTGTACGTCAACAATAGCCAAGGCCGCTACGTGTGTGCTGGACTGAAGCCAGCAAAAGAAAAAAAAAAAACGCCGAAAAAAGAAGTCGGCAGCGCCACGGCCAATAACTCCATAAATAATGGGGCTAGAGAGAAATTTCTTGTACCTGCAGGTAGCTGCCATAGTCCTGCATCCGAAAATCCAGTATTCCCGGCCAGCCAGGACCATCTTCCGCCTTGAAACCACCAGAGAGCGGGGCTGCTCCGAATGCGCTTCAAACACCTGTCTAATGGCACTTTTGTACACGAAGCTGTAACAGAGTGAAAACAAGACTTAGCAACGGCTCTATCTCCCAAAGTATTGGCGGAAAACTGACAAGTCTGACACTGTTAGAAAGCCCTGCTCATGGGCTTTCCGAAAATGCCAGTCTTGGGGTTGTGGGATAAACAAGGAGGATGCCAGGGACCGCGGAGTGAGGACACCCCGAAGATGTCAAGAGCAAATGGCCATGCTCTGTGTACGTCAACAATAGCCAAGGCCGCTATGTGTGTGCTGGACTGAAGCCAGCAAAAGAAAAAAAAAAACGCCGAAAAAAGAAGTCGGCAGCGCCACGGCCAATAACTCCATATATAATGGGGCTAGGGAGAAATTTCTTGTACCTGCAGGTAGCTGCCATAGTCCTGCATCCGAAAATCCAGTTTTCCCGGCCAGCCAGGGCCATCTTCCGCGTTGAAACCACCAGAGAGCGGGGCTGCTCCGAATGCGCTTCAAACACCTGTCTAATGGCACTTTTGTACACGAAGCTGTAACAGAGTGAAAACAAGACTTAGCAACGGCTTTATCTCCCAAAGTATTGGCGGAAAACTGACAAGTCTGACACTGTTGGAAAGCCCTGCTCATGGGCTTTCCGAAAATGCCGGTCTTGGGGTTGTGGGATAAACAAGGAGGATGCCAGGGACCGCGGAGTGAGGACACCCCGAAGATGTCAAGAGCAAATGGCCATGCTCTGTGTACGTCAACAATAGCCAAGGCCGATATGTGTGTGCTGGACTGAAGCCAGCAAAAGAAAAAAAAAAACGCCGAAAAAAGAAGTCGGCAGCGCCACGGCCAATAACTCCATAAATAATGGGGCTAGAGAGAAATTTCTTGTACCTGCAGGTAGCTGCCATAGTCCTGCATCCGAAAATCCAGTATTCCCGGCCAGCCAGGACCATCTTCCGCCTTGAAACCACCAGAGAGCGGGGCTGCTCCGAATTCGCTTCAAACACCTGTCTAATGGCACTTTTGTACACGAAGCTGTAACAGAGTGAAAACAAGACTTAGCAACGGCTCTATCTCCCAAAGTATTGGCGGAAAACTGACAGGTCTGACACTGTTAGAAAGCCCTGCTCATGGGCTTTCCGAAAATGCCGGTCTTGGGGTTGTGGGATAAACAAGGAGGATGCCAGGGACCGCGGAGTGAGGACACCCCGAAGATGTCAAGAGCAAATGGCCATGCTCTGTGTACGTCAACAATAGCCAAGGCCGATATGTGTGTGCTGGACTGAAGCCAGCAAAAGAAAGAAAAAAAACGCCGAAAAAAGAAGTCGGCAGCGCCACGGCCAATAACTCCATAAATAATGGGGCTAGAGAGAAATTTCTTGTACCTGCAGGTAGCTGCCATAGTCCTGCATCCGAAAATCCAGTTTTCCCGGCCAGCCAGGACCATCTTCCACCTTGAAACCACCAGAGAGCGGGGCTGCTCCGAATTCGCTTCAAACACCTGTCTAATGGCACTTTTGTACACGAAGCTGTAACAGAGTGAAAACAAGACTTAGCAACGGCTCTATCTCCCAAAGTATTGGCGGAAAACTGACAGGTCTGACACTGTTAGAAAGCCCTGCTCATGGGCTTTCCGAAAATGCCGGTCTTGGGGTTGTGGGATAAACAAGGAGGATGCCAGGGACCGCGGAGTGAGGACACCCCGAAGATGTCAAGAGCAAATGGCCATGCTCTGTGTACGTCAACAATAGCCAAGGCCGATATGTGTGTGCTGGACTGAAGCCAGCAAAAGAAAAAAAAAAACGCCGAAATAAGAAGTCGGCAGCGCCACGGCCAATAACTCCATAAATAATGGGGCTAGAAAGAAATTTCTTGTACCTGCAGGTAGCTGCCATAGTCCTGCATCCGAAAATCTAGTTTTCCCGGCCAGCCAGGGCCATCTTCCGCCTTGAAACCACCAGAGAGCGGGGCTGCTCCGAATGCGCTTCAAACACCTGTCTAAAGGCACTTTTGTACACGAAGCTGTAACAGAGTGAAAACAAAACTTAACAACGGCTCTATCTCCCAAAGTATTGGCGGAAAACTGCCAAGTCTGACACTGTTGGAAAGCCCTGCTCATGGGCTTTCCGAAAATGCCGGTCTTGGGGTTGTGGGATAAACAAGGAGGATGCCAGTGACCGCGGAGGCAGGACACCCCGAAGATGTCAAGAGCAAATGGCCATGCTCTGTGTACGTCAACAATAGCCAAGGCCGCTACGTGTGTGCTGGACTGAAGCCAGCAAAAAAAAAAAAAAAAAAAAAAAAAAAAACGCCGAAAAAAGAAGTCGGCAGCGCCACGGCCAATAACTCCACAAATAATGCGGCTAGAGAGAAATTTCTTGTACCTGCAGGTAGCTGCCATAGTCCTGCATCCGAAAATCCAGTTTTCCCGGCCAGCCGGGACCATCTTCCGCCTTGAAACCACCAGAGAGCGGGGCTGCTCCGAATTCGCTTCAAACACCTGTCTAATGGCACTTTTGTACACGAAGCTGTAACAGAGTGAAAACAAGACTTAGCAACGGCTCTATCTCCCAAAGTATTGGCGGAAAACTGACAGGTCTGACACTGTTAGAAAGCCCTGCTCATGGGCTTTCCGAAAATGCCGGTCTTGGGGTTGTGGGATAAACAAGGAGGATGCCAGGGACCGCGGAGTGAGGACACCCCGAAGATGTCAAGAGCAAATGGCCATGCTCTGTGTACGTCAACAATAGCCAAGGCCGATATGTGTGTGCTGGACTGAAGCCAGCAAAAGAAAGAAAAAAAACGCCGAAAAAAGAAGTCGGCAGCGCCACGGCCAATAACTCCATAAATAATGGGGCTAGAGAGAAATTTCTTGTACCTGCAGGTAGCTGCCATAGTCCTGCATCCGAAAATCCAGTTTTCCCGGCCAGCCAGGACCATCTTCCACCTTGAAACCACCAGAGAGCGGGGCTGCTCCGAATTCGCTTCAAACACCTGTCTAATGGCACTTTTGTACACGAAGCTGTAACAGAGTGAAAACAAGACTTAGCAACGGCTCTATCTCCCAAAGTATTGGCGGAAAACTGACAGGTCTGACACTGTTAGAAAGCCCTGCTCATGGGCTTTCCGAAAATGCCGGTCTTGGGGTTGTGGGATAAACAAGGAGGATGCCAGGGACCGCGGAGTGAGGACACCCCGAAGATGTCAAGAGCAAATGGCCATGCTCTGTGTACGTCAACAATAGCCAAGGCCGATATGTGTGTGCTGGACTGAAGCCAGCAAAAGAAAAAAAAAAACGCCGAAATAAGAAGTCGGCAGCGCCACGGCCAATAACTCCATAAATAATGGGGCTAGAAAGAAATTTCTTGTACCTGCAGGTAGCTGCCATAGTCCTGCATCCGAAAATCTAGTTTTCCCGGCCAGCCAGGGCCATCTTCCGCCTTGAAACCACCAGAGAGCGGGGCTGCTCCGAATGCGCTTCAAACACCTGTCTAAAGGCACTTTTGTACACGAAGCTGTAACAGAGTGAAAACAAAACTTAACAACGGCTCTATCTCCCAAAGTATTGGCGGAAAACTGCCAAGTCTGACACTGTTGGAAAGCCCTGCTCATGGGCTTTCCGAAAATGCCGGTCTTGGGGTTGTGGGATAAACAAGGAGGATGCCAGTGACCGCGGAGGCAGGACACCCCGAAGATGTCAAGAGCAAATGGCCATGCTCTGTGTACGTCAACAATAGCCAAGGCCGCTACGTGTGTGCTGGACTGAAGCCAGCAAAAAAAAAAAAAAAAAAAAAAAAAAAACGCCGAAAAAAGAAGTCGGCAGCGCCACGGCCAATAACTCCACAAATAATGCGGCTAGAGAGAAATTTCTTGTACCTGCAGGTAGCTGCCATAGTCCTGCATCCGAAAATCCAGTTTTCCCGGCCAGCCGGGACCATCTTCCGCCTTGAAACCACCAGAGAGCGGGGCTGCTCCGAATGCGCTTCAAACACCTGTCTAATGGCACTTTTGTACACGAAGCTGTAACAGAGTGAAAACAAGACTTAGCAACGGCTCTATCTCCCAAAGTATTGGCGGAAAACTGACAGGTTTGACACTGTTGGAAAGCCCTGCTCATGGGCTTTCCGAAAATGCCGGTCATGGGGTTGTGGGATAAACAAGGAGGATGCCAGGGACCGCGGAGTGAGGACACCCCGAAGATGTCAAGAGCAAATGGCCATGCTCTGTGTACGTCAACAATAGCCAAGGCCGATATGTGTGTGCTGGACTGAAGCCAGCAAAAGAAAAAAAAAAACGCCGAAAAAAGAAGTCGGCAGCGCCACGGCCAATAACTCCATAAATAATGGGGCTAGAGAGAAATTTCTTGTACCTGCAGGTAGCTGCCATAGTCCTGCATCCGAAAATCCAGTATTCCCGGCCAGCCAGGACCATCTTCCGCCTTGAAACCACCAGAGAGCGGGGCTGCTCCGAATTCGCTTCAAACACCTGTCTAATGGCACTTTTGTACACGAAGCTGTAACAGAGTGAAAACAAGACTTAGCAACGGCTCTATCTCCCAAAGTATTGGCGGAAAACTGACAGGTCTGACACTGTTAGAAAGCCCTGCTCATGGGCTTTCCGAAAATGCCGGTCTTGGGGTTGTGGGATAAACAAGGAGGATGCCAGGGACCGCGGAGTGAGGACACCCCGAAGATGTCAAGAGCAAATGGCCATGCTCTGTGTACGTCAACAATAGCCAAGGCCGATATGTGTGTGCTGGACTGAAGCCAGCAAAAGAAAGAAAAAAAACGCCGAAAAAAGAAGTCGGCAGCGCCACGGCCAATAACTCCATAAATAATGGGGCTAGAGAGAAATTTCTTGTACCTGCAGGTAGCTGCCATAGTCCTGCATCCGAAAATCCAGTTTTCCCGGCCAGCCAGGACCATCTTCCACCTTGAAACCACCAGAGAGCGGGGCTGCTCCGAATTCGCTTCAAACACCTGTCTAATGGCACTTTTGTACACGAAGCTGTAACAGAGTGAAAACAAGACTTAGCAACGGCTCTATCTCCCAAAGTATTGGCGGAAAACTGACAGGTCTGACACTGTTAGAAAGCCCTGCTCATGGGCTTTCCGAAAATGCCGGTCTTGGGGTTGTGGGATAAACAAGGAGGATGCCAGGGACCGCGGAGTGAGGACACCCCGAAGATGTCAAGAGCAAATGGCCATGCTCTGTGTACGTCAACAATAGCCAAGGCCGATATGTGTGTGCTGGACTGAAGCCAGCAAAAGAAAAAAAAAAACGCCGAAAAAAGAAGTCGGCAGCGCCACGGCCAATAACTCCATAAATAATGGGGCTAGGGAGAAATTTCTTGTACCTGCAGGTAGCTGCCATAGTCCTGCATCCGAAAATCCAGTTTTCCCGGCCAGCCAGGACCATCTTCCACCTTGAAACCACCAGAGAGCGGGGCTGCTCCGAATGCGCTTCAAACACCTGTCTAATGGCACTTTTGTACACGAAGCTGTAACAGAGTGAAAACAAGACTTAGCAACGGCTCTATCTCCCAAAGTATTGGCGGAAAACTGACAAGTCTAACACTGTTGGAAAGCCCTGCTCATGGGCTTTCCGAAAATGCCGGTCTTGGGGTTGTGGGATAAACAGGGAGGATGGCAGGGACCGCGGAGTGAGGACACCCCGAAGATGTCAAGAGCAAATGGCCATGCTCTGTGTACGTCAACAATAGCCAAGGCCGCTACGTGTGTGCTGGACTGAAGCCAGCAAAAGAAAAAAAAAAACGCCGAAAAAGAAGTCGGCAGCGCCACGGCCAATAACTCCATAAATAATGGGGCTAGAGAGAAATTTCTTGTACCTGCAGGTAGCTGCCATAGTCCTGCATCCGAAAATCTTGTTTTCCCGGCCAGCCAGGGCCATCTTCCGCCTTGAAACTACCAGAGAGCGGGGCTGCTCCGAATGCGCTTCAAACACCTGTCTAATGGCACTTTTGTACACGAAGCTGTAACAGAGTGAAAACAAGACTTAGCAACGGCTCTATCTCCCAAAGTATTGGCGGAAAACTGACAAGTCTGACACTGTTAGAAAGCCCTGCTCATGGGCTTTCCGAAAATGCCAGTCTTGGGGTTGTGGGATAAACAAGGAGGATGCCAGGGACCGCGGAGTGAGGACACCCCGAAGATGTCAAGAGCAAATGGCCATGCTCTGTGTACGTCAACAATAGCCAAGGCCGCTATGTGTGTGCTGGACTGAAGCCAGCAAAAGAAAAAAAAAAACGCCGAAAAAAGAAGTCGGCAGCGCCACGGCCAATAACTCCATAAATAATGGGGCTAGGGAGAAATTTCTTGTACCTGCAGGTAGCTGCCATAGTCCTGCATCCGAAAATCCAGTTTTCCCGGCCAGCCAGGGCCATCTTCCGCGTTGAAACCACCATAGAGCGGGGCTGCTCCGAATGCGCTTCAAACACCTGTCTAATGGCACTTTTGTACACGAAGCTGTAACAGAGTGAAAACAAGACTTAGCAACGGCTTTATCTCCCAAAGTATTGGCGGAAAACTGACAAGTCTGACACTGTTGGAAAGCCCTGCTCATGGGCTTTCCGAAAATGCCGGTCTTGGGGTTGTGGGATAAACAAGGAGGATGCCAGGGACCGCGGAGTGAGGACACCCCGAAGATGTCAAGAGCAAATGGCCATGCTCTGTGTACGTCAACAATAGCCAAGGCCGATATGTGTGTGCTGGACTGAAGCCAGCAAAAGAAAAAAAAAAACGCCGAAAAAAGAAGTCGGCAGCGCCACGGCCAATAACTCCATAAATAATGGGGCTAGAGAGAAATTTCTTGTACCTGCAGGTAGCTGCCATAGTCCTGCATCCGAAAATCCAGTATTCCCGGCCAGCCAGGACCATCTTCCGCCTTGAAACCACCAGAGAGCGGGGCTGCTCCGAATTCGCTTCAAACACCTGTCTAATGGCACTTTTGTACACGAAGCTGTAACAGAGTGAAAACAAGACTTAGCAACGGCTCTATCTCCCAAAGTATTGGCGGAAAACTGACAGGTCTGACACTGTTAGAAAGCCCTGCTCATGGGCTTTCCGAAAATGCCGGTCTTGGGGTTGTGGGATAAACAAGGAGGATGCCAGGGACCGCGGAGTGAGGACACCCCGAAGATGTCAAGAGCAAATGGCCATGCTCTGTGTACGTCAACAATAGCCAAGGCCGATATGTGTGTGCTGGACTGAAGCCAGCAAAAGAAAGAAAAAAAACGCCGAAAAAAGAAGTCGGCAGCGCCACGGCCAATAACTCCATAAATAATGGGGCTAGAGAGAAATTTCTTGTACCTGCAGGTAGCTGCCATAGTCCTGCATCCGAAAATCCAGTTTTCCCGGCCAGCCAGGACCATCTTCCACCTTGAAACCACCAGAGAGCGGGGCTGCTCCGAATTCGCTTCAAACACCTGTCTAATGGCACTTTTGTACACGAAGCTGTAACAGAGTGAAAACAAGACTTAGCAACGGCTCTATCTCCCAAAGTATTGGCGGAAAACTGACAGGTCTGACACTGTTAGAAAGCCCTGCTCATGGGCTTTCCGAAAATGCCGGTCTTGGGGTTGTGGGATAAACAAGGAGGATGCCAGGGACCGCGGAGTGAGGACACCCCGAAGATGTCAAGAGCAAATGGCCATGCTCTGTGTACGTCAACAATAGCCAAGGCCGATATGTGTGTGCTGGACTGAAGCCAGCAAAAGAAAAAAAAAAACGCCGAAAAAAGAAGTCGGCAGCGCCACGGCCAATAACTCCATAAATAATGGGGCTAGGGAGAAATTTCTTGTACCTGCAGGTAGCTGCCATAGTCCTGCATCCGAAAATCCAGTTTTCCCGGCCAGCCAGGACCATCTTCCACCTTGAAACCACCAGAGAGCGGGGCTGCTCCGAATGCGCTTCAAACACCTGTCTAATGGCACTTTTGTACACGAAGCTGTAACAGAGTGAAAACAAGACTTAGCAACGGCTCTATCTCCCAAAGTATTGGCGGAAAACTGACAAGTCTAACACTGTTGGAAAGCCCTGCTCATGGGCTTTCCGAAAATGCCGGTCTTGGGGTTGTGGGATAAACAGGGAGGATGGCAGGGACCGCGGAGTGAGGACACCCCGAAGATGTCAAGAGCAAATGGCCATGCTCTGTGTACGTCAACAATAGCCAAGGCCGCTACGTGTGTGCTGGACTGAAGCCAGCAAAAGAAAGAAAAAAAACGCCGAAAAAGAAGTCGGCAGCGCCACGGCCAATAACTCCATAAATAATGGGGCTAGAGAGAAATTTCTTGTACCTGCAGGTAGCTGCCATAGTCCTGCATCCGAAAATCTAGTTTTCCCGGCCAGCCAGGGCCATCTTCCGCCTTGAAACTACCAGAGAGCGGGGCTGCTCCGAATGCGCTTCAAACACCTGTCTAATGGCACTTTTGTACACGAAGCTGTAACAGAGTGAAAACAAGACTTAGCAACGGCTCTATCTCCCAAAGTATTGGCGGAAAACTGACAAGTCTGACACTGTTGGAAAGCCCTGCTCATGGGCTTTCCGAAAATGCCGGTCTTGGGGTTGTGGGATAAACAGGGAGGATGCCAGGGACCGCGGAGTGAGGACACCCCGAAGAAGTCCAGTGCAAACGGCCATGCTCTGTGTACGTCAACAATAGCCAAGGCCGCTACGTGTGTGCTGGACTGAAGCCAGCAAAAATAAAAAATAAAAAAACGCCGAAAAAAGAAGTCGGCAGCGCCACGGCCAATAACTCCATAAATAATGGGGCTAGAGAGAAATTTCTTGTACCTGCAAGTAGCTGCCATAGTCCTGCATCCGAAAATCTAGTTTTCCCGGCCAGCCAGGGCCATCTTCCGCGTTGAAACCACCAGAGAGCGGGGCTGCTCCGAATGCGCTTCAAACACCTGTCTAATGGCACTTTTGTACACGAAGCTGTAACAGAGTGAAAACAAGACTTAGCAACGGCTCTATCTCCCAAAGTATTGGCGGAAAACTGACAAGTCTGACACTGTTGGAAAGCCCTGCTCATGGGCTTTCCAAAAATGCCGGTCTTGGGGTTGTGGGATAAACAGGGAGGATGCCAGGGACCGCGGAGTGAGGACACCCCGAAGATGTCAAGAGCAAATGGCCATGCTCTGTGTACGTCAACAATAGCCAAGGCCGCTACGTGTGTGCTGGACTGAAGCCAGCAAAAGAAAAAAAAAAAGAACGCCGAAAAAAGAAGTCGGCAGCGCCACGGCCAATAACTCCATAAATAATGGGGCTAGAGAGAAATTTCTTGTACCTGCAGGTAGCTGCCATAGTCCTGCATCCGAAAATCTAGTTTTCCCGGCCAGCCAGGGCCATCTTCCGCGTTGAAACCACCAGAGAGCGGGGCTGCTCCGAATGCGCTTCAAACACCTGTCTAATGGCACTTTTGTACACGAAGCTGTAACAGAGTGAAAACAAGACTTAGCAACGGCTCTATCTCCCAAAGTATTGGCGGAAAACTGACAAGTCTAACACTGTTGGAAAGCCCTGCTCCTGGGCTTTCCGAAAATGCCGGTCTTGGGGTTGTGGGATAAACAGGGAGGATGCCAGGGACCGCGGAGTGAGGACACCCCGAAGAAGTCCAGTGCAAACGGCCATGCTCTGTGTACGTCAACAATAGCCAAGGCCGCTACGTGTGTGCTGTACTGAAGCCAGCAAAAATAAAAAATAAAAAAACGCCGAAAAAAGAAGTCGGCAGCGCCACGGCCAATAACTCCATAAATAATGGGGCTAGAGAGAAATTTCTTGTACCTGCAGGTAGCTGCCATAGTCCTGCATCCGAAAATCTAGTTTTCCCGGCCAGCCAGGGCCATCTTCCGCGTTGAAACCACCAGAGAGCGGGGCTGCTCCGAATGCGCTTCAAACACCTGTCTAATGGCACTTTTGTACACGAAGCTGTAACAGAGTGAAAACAAGACTTAGCAACGGCTCTATCTCCCAAAGTATTGGCGGAAAACTGACAAGTCTGACACTGTTGGAAAGCCCTGCTCATGGGCTTTCCGAAAATGCCGGTCTTGGGGTTGTGGGATAAACAGGGAGGATGCCAGGGACCGCGGAGTGAGGACACCCCGAAGATGTCAAGAGCAAATGGCCATGCTCTGTGTACGTCAACAATAGCCAAGGCTGCTACGTGTGTGCTGGACTGAAGCCAGCAAAAGAAGAAAAAAAAAACGCCGAAAAAAGAAGTCGGCAGCGCCACGGCCAATAACTCCATAAATAATGGGGCTAGAGAGAAATTTCTTGTACCTGCAGGTAGCTGCCATAGTCCTGCATCCGCAAATCCAGTATTCCCGGCCAGCCAGGACCATCTTCCGCCTTGAAACCACCAGAGAGCGGGGCTGCTCCGAATGCGCTTCAAACACCTGTCTAATGGCACTTTTGTACACGAAGCTGTAACAGAGTGAAAACAAGACTTAGCAACGGCTCTATCTCCCAAAGTATTGGCGGAAAACTGACAAGTCTGACACTGTTGGAAAGCCCTGCTCATGGGCTTTACGAAAATGCCGGTCTTGGGGTTGTGGGATAAACAAGGAGGATGCCAGGGACTGCGGAGTGAGGACACCCCGAAGATGTCAAGAGCAAATGGCCATGCTTAGTGTACGTCAACAATAGCCAAGGCCGCTACGTGTGTGCTGGACTGAAGCCAGCAAAAGAAAAAAAAAAAAAAACGCCGAAAAAAGAAGTCGGCAGCGCCACGGCCAATAACTCCATAAATAATGGGGCTAGAGAGAAATTTCTTGTACCTGCAGGTAGCTGCCATAGTCCTGCATCCGAAAATCCAGTATTCCCGGCCAGCCAGGACCATCTTCCGCCTTGAAACCACCAGGGAGCGGGGCTGCTCCGAATGCGCTTCAAACACCTGTCTAATGGCACTTTTGTACACGAAGCTGTAACAGAGTGAAAACAAGACTTAGCAACGGCTCTATCTCCCAAAGTATTGGCGGAAAACTGACAGGTCTGACACTGTTAGAAAGCCCTGCTCATGGGCTTTCCGAAAATGCCGGTCTTGGGGTTGTGGGATAAACAAGGAGGATGCCAGGGACCGCGGAGTGAGGACACCCCGAAGATGTCAAGAGCAAATGGCCATGCTCTGTGTACGTCAACAATAGCCAAGGCCGATATGTGTGTGCTGGACTGAAGCCAGCAAAAGAAAAAAAAAAACGCCGAAAAAAGAAGTCGGCAGCGCCACGGCCAATAACTCCATAAATAATGGGGCTAGGGAGAAATTTCTTGTACCTGCAGGTAGCTGCCATAGTCCTGCATCCGAAAATCCAGTTTTCCCGGCCAGCCAGGACCATCTTCCACCTTGAAACCACCAGAGAGCGGGGCTGCTCCGAATGCGCTTCAAACACCTGTCTAATGGCACTTTTGTACACGAAGCTGTAACAGAGTGAAAACAAGACTTAGCAACGGCTCTATCTCCCAAAGTATTGGCGGAAAACTGACAAGTCTAACACTGTTGGAAAGCCCTGCTCATGGGCTTTCCGAAAATGCCGGTCTTGGGGTTGTGGGATAAACAGGGAGGATGGCAGGGACCGCGGAGTGAGGACACCCCGAAGATGTCAAGAGCAAATGGCCATGCTCTGTGTACGTCAACAATAGCCAAGGCCGCTACGTGTGTGCTGGACTGAAGCCAGCAAAAGAAAAAAAAAAAACGCCGAAAAAGAAGTCGGCAGCGCCACGGCCAATAACTCCATAAATAATGGGGCTAGAGAGAAATTTCTTGTACCTGCAGGTAGCTGCCATAGTCCTGCATCCGAAAATCTAGTTTTCCCGGCCAGCCAGGGCCATCTTCCGCCTTGAAACTACCAGAGAGCGGGGCTGCTCCGAATGCGCTTCAAACACCTGTCTAATGGCACTTTTGTACATGAAGCTGTAACAGAGTGAAAACAAGACTTAGCAACGGCTCTATCTCCCAAAGTATTGGCGGAAAACTGACAAGTCTGACACTGTTGGAAAGCCCTGCTCATGGGCTTTCCGAAAATGCCGGTCTTGGGGTTGTGGGATAAACAGGGAGGATGCCAGGGACCGCGGAGTGAGGACACCCCGAAGAAGTCCAGTGCAAACGGCCATGCTCTGTGTACGTCAACAATAGCCAAGGCCGCTACGTGTGTGCTGGACTGAAGCCAGCAAAAATAAAAAATAAAAAAACGCCGAAAAAAGAAGTCGGCAGCGCCACGGCCAATAACTCCATAAATAATGGGGCTAGAGAGAAATTTCTTGTACCTGCAAGTAGCTGCCATAGTCCTGCATCCGAAAATCTAGTTTTCCCGGCCAGCCAGGGCCATCTTCCGCGTTGAAACCACCAGAGAGCGGGGCTGCTCCGAATGCGCTTCAAACACCTGTCTAATGGCACTTTTGTACACGAAGCTGTAACAGAGTGAAAACAAGACTTAGCAACGGCTCTATCTCCCAAAGTATTGGCGGAAAACTGACAAGTCTGACACTGTTGGAAAGCCCTGCTCATGGGCTTTCCGAAAATGCCGGTCTTGGGGTTGTGGGATAAACAGGGAGGATGCCAGGGACCGCGGAGTGAGGACACCCCGAAGATGTCAAGAGCAAATGGCCATGCTCTGTGTACGTCAACAATAGCCAAGGCCGCTACGTGTGTGCTGGACTGAAGCCAGCAAAAGAAGAAAAAAAAAGAACGCCGAAAAAAGAAGTCGGCAGCGCCACGGCCAATAACTCCATAAATAATGGGGCTAGAGAGAAATTTCTTGTACCTGCAGGTAGCTGCCATAGTCCTGCATCCGAAAATCTAGTTTTCCCGGCCAGCCAGGGCCATCTTCCGCGTTGAAACCACCAGAGAGCGGGGCTGCTCCGAATGCGCTTCAAACACCTGTCTAATGGCACTTTTGTACACGAAGCTGTAACAGAGTGAAAACAAGACTTAGCAACGGCTCTATCTCCCAAAGTATTGGCGGAAAACTGACAAGTCTAACACTGTTGGAAAGCCCTGCTCCTGGGCTTTCCGAAAATGCCGGTCTTGGGGTTGTGGGATAAACAGGGAGGATGCCAGGGACCGCGGAGTGAGGACACCCCGAAGAAGTCCAGTGCAAACGGCCATGCTCTGTGTACGTCAACAATAGCCAAGGCCGCTACGTGTGTGCTGGACTGAAGCCAGCAAAAATAAAAAATAAAAAAACGCCGAAAAAAGAAGTCGGCAGCGCCACGGCCAATAACTCCATAAATAATGGGGCTAGAGAGAAATTTCTTGTACCTGCAGGTAGCTGCCATAGTCCTGCATCCGAAAATCCAGTATTCCCGGCCAGCCAGGACCATCTTCCGCCTTGAAACCACCAGGGAGCGGGGCTGCTCCGAATGCGCTTCAAACACCTGTCTAATGGCACTTTTGTACACGAAGCTGTAACAGAGTGAAAACAAGACTTAGCAACGGCTCTATCTCCCAAAGTATTGGCGGAAAACTGACAAGTCTGACACTGTTGGAAAGCCCTGCTCATGGGCTTTACGAAAATGCCGGTCTTGGGGTTGTGGGATAAACAAGGAGGATGCCAGGGACTGCGGAGTGAGGACACCCCGAAGATGTCAAGAGCAAATGGCCATGCTTAGTGTACGTCAACAATAGCCAAGGCCGCTACGTGTGTGCTGGACTGAAGCCAGCAAAAAAAAAAAAAAAAAAAACGCCGAAAAAAGAAGTCGGCAGCGCCACGGCCAATAACTCCATAAATAATGGGGCTAGAGAGAAATTTCTTGTACCTGCAGGTAGCTGCCATAGTCCTGCATCCGAAAATCCAGTATTCCCGGCCAGCCAGGACCATCTTCCGCCTTGAAACCACCAGGGAGCGGGGCTGCTCCGAATGCGCTTCAAACACCTGTCTAATGGCACTTTTGTACACGAAGCTGTAACAGAGTGAAAACAAGACTTAGCAACGGCTCTATCTCCCAAAGTATTGGCGGAAAACTGACAAGTCTGACACTGTTGGAAAGCCCTGCTCATGGGCTTTACGAAAATGCCGGTCTTGGGGTTGTGGGATAAACAAGGAGGATGCCAGGGACTGCGGAGTGAGGACACCCCGAAGATGTCAAGAGCAATGGCCATGGTTAGTGTACGTCAACAATAGCCAAGGCCGCTACGTGTGTGCTGGACTGAAGCCAGCAAAAGAAAAAAAAAAAAACGCCGAAAAAAGAAGTCGGCAGCGCCACGGCCAATAACTCCATAAATAATGGGGCTAGAGAGAAATTTCTTGTACCTGCAGGTAGCTGCCATAGTCCTGCATCCGAAAATCTAGTTTTCCCGGCCAGCCAGGGCCATCTTCCGCGTTGAAACCACCAGAGAGCGGGGCTGCTCCGAATGCGCTTCAAACACCTGTCTAATGGCACTTTTGTACACGAAGCTGTAACAGAGTGAAAACAAGACTTAGCAACGGCTCTATCTCCCAAAGTATTGGCGGAAAACTGACAAGTCTGACACTGTTGGAAAGCCCTGCTCCTGGGCTTTCCGAAAATGCCGGTCTTGGGGTTGTGGGATAAACAGGGAGGATGCCAGGGACCGCGGAGTGAGGACACCCCGAAGATGTCAAGAGCAAATGGCCATGCTCTGTGTACGTCAACAATAGCCAAGGCCGCTACGTGTGTGCTGGACTGAAGCCAGCAAAAGAAAAAAAAAAAACGCCGAAAAAAGAAGTCGGCAGCGCCACGGCCAATAACTCCATAAATAATGGGGCTAGAGAGAAATTTCTTGTACCTGCAGGTAGCTGCCATAGTCCTGCATCCGAAAATCCAGTATTCCCGGCCAGCCAGGACCATCTTCCGCCTTGAAACCACCAGAGAGCGGGGCTGCTCCGAATGCGCTTCAAACACCTGTCTAATGGCTCTTTTGTACACGAAGCTGTAACAGAGTGAAAACAAGACTTAGCAACGGCTCTATCTCCCAAAGTATTGGCGGAAAACTGACAAGTCTGACACTGTTGGAAAGCCCTGCTCATGGGCTTTACGAAAATGCCGGTCTTGGGGTTGTGGGATAAACAAGGAGGATGCCAGGGACTGCGGAGTGAGGACACCCCGAAGATGTCAAGAGCAAATGGCCATGCTTAGTGTACGTCAACAATAGCCAAGGCCGCTACGTGTGTGCTGGACTGAAGCCAGCAAAAGAAAAAAAAAAAAAAACGCCGAAAAAAGAAGTCGGCAGCGCCACGGCCAATAACTCCATAAATAATGGGGCTAGAGAGAAATTTCTTGTACCTGCAGGTAGCTGCCATAGTCCTGCATCCGAAAATCCAGTATTCCCGGCCAGCCAGGACCATCTTCCGCCTTGAAACCACCAGGGAGCGGGGCTGCTCCGAATGCGCTTCAAACACCTGTCTAATGGCACTTTTGTACACGAAGCTGTAACAGAGTGAAAACAAGACTTAGCAACGGCTCTATCTCCCAAAGTATTGGCGGAAAACTGACAAGTCTGACACTGTTGGAAAGCCCTGCTCATGGGCTTTACGAAAATGCCGGTCTTGGGGTTGTGGGATAAACAAGGAGGATGCCAGGGACTGCGGAGTGAGGACACCCCGAAGATGTCAAGAGCAAATGGCCATGGTTAGTGTACGTCAACAATAGCCAAGGCCGCTACGTGTGTGCTGGACTGAAGCCAGCAAAAGAAAAAAAAAAAAAACGCCGAAAAAAGAAGTCGGCAGCGCCACGGCCAATAACTCCATAAATAATGGGGCTAGGGAGAAATTTCTTGTACCTGCAGGTAGCTGCCATAGTCCTGCATCCGAAAATCCAGTTTTCGCGGCCAGCCAGGACCATCTTCCGCCTTGAAACCACCAGAGAGCGGGGCTGCTCCGAATGCGCTTCAAACACCTGTCTAATGGCACTTTTGTACACGAAGCTGTACCAGAGTGAAAACAAGACTTAGCAACGGCTCTATCTCCCAAAGTATTGGCGGAAAACTGACAAGTCTAACACTGTTGGAAAGCCCTGCTCATGGGCTTTCCGAAAATGCCGGTCTTGGGGTTGTGGGATAAACAGGGAGGATGCCAGGGACCGCGGAGGGAGGACACCCCGAAGATGTCAAGAGCAAATGGCCATGCTCTGTGTACGTAAACAATAGCCAAGGCCGCTCCGTGTGTGCTGGACTGAAGCCAGCAAAAGAAAAAAAAAAAAAACGCCGAAAAAAGAAGTCGGCAGCGCCACGGCCAATAACTCCATAAATAATGAGGCTAGAGAGAAATTTCTTGTACCTGCAGGTAGCTGCCATAGTCCTGCATCCGAAAATCCAGTATTCCCGGCCAGCCAGGACCATCTTCCGCCTTGAAACCACCAGGGAGCGGGGCTGCTCCGAATGCGCTTCAAACACCTGTCTAATGGCACTTTTGTACACGAAGCTGTAACAGAGTGAAAACAAGACTTAGCAACGGCTCTATCTCCCAAAGTATTGGCGGAAAACTGACAAGTCTGACACTGTTGGAAAGCCCTGCTCATGGGCTTTACGAAAATGCCGGTCTTGGGGTTGTGGGATAAACATGGAGGATGCCAGGGACTGCGGAGTGAGGACACCCCGAAGATGTCAAGAGCAAATGGCCATGGTTAGTGTACGTCAACAATAGCCAAGGCCGCTACGTGTGTGCTGGACTGAAGCCAGCAAAAGAAAAAAAAAAAAAACGCCGAAAAAAGAAGTCGGCAGCGCCACGGCCAATAACTCCATAAATAATGGGGCTAGGGAGAAATTTCTTGTACCTGCAGGTAGCTGCCATAGTCCTGCATCCGAAAATCCAGTTTTCGCGGCCAGCCAGGACCATCTTCCGCCTTGAAACCACCAGAGAGCGGGGCTGCTCCGAATGCGCTTCAAACACCTGTCTAATGGCACTTTTGTACACGAAGCTGTACCAGAGTGAAAACAAGACTTAGCAACGGCTCTATCTCCCAAAGTATTGGCGGAAAACTGACAAGTCTAACACTGTTGGAAAGCCCTGCTCATGGGCTTTCCGAAAATGCCGGTCTTGGGGTTGTGGGATAAACAGGGAGGATGCCAGGGACCGCGGAGTGAGGACACCCCGAAGATGTCAAGAGCAAATGGCCATGCTCTGTGTACGTCAACAATAGCCAAGGCCGCTACGTGTGTGCTGGACTGAAGCCAGCAAAAGAAAAAAAAAAAAACGCCGAAAAAAGAAGTCGGCAGCGCCACGGCCAATAACTCCATAAATAATGGGGCTAGAGAGAAATTTCTTGTACCTGCAGGTAGCTGCCATAGTCCTGCATCCGAAAATCTAGTTTTCCCGGCCAGCCAGGGCCATCTTCCGCGTTGAAACCACCAGAGAGCGGGGCTGCTCCGAATGCGCTTCAAACACCTGTCTAATGGCACTTTTGTACACGAAGCTGTAACAGAGTGAAAACAAGACTTAGCAACGGCTCTATCTCCCAAAGTATTGGCGGAAAACTGACAAGTCTGACACTGTTGGAAAGCCCTGCTCCTGGGCTTTCCGAAAATGCCGGTCTTGGGGTTGTGGGATAAACAGGGAGGATGCCAGGGACCGCGGAGTGAGGACACCCCGAAGATGTCAAGAGCAAATGGCCATGCTCTGTGTACGTCAACAATAGCCAAGGCCGCTACGTGTGTGCTGGACTGAAGCCAGCAAAAGAAAAAAAAAAAACGCCGAAAAAAGAAGTCGGCAGCGCCACGGCCAATAACTCCATAAATAATGGGGCTAGAGAGAAATTTCTTGTACCTGCAGGTAGCTGCCATAGTCCTGCATCCGAAAATCCAGTATTCCCGGCCAGCCAGGACCATCTTCCGCCTTGAAACCACCAGAGAGCGGGGCTGCTCCGAATGCGCTTCAAACACCTGTCTAATGGCACTTTTGTACACGAAGCTGTAACAGAGTGAAAACAAGACTTAGCAACGGCTCTATCTCCCAAAGTATTGGCGGAAAACTGACAAGTCTGACACTGTTGGAAAGCCCTGCTCATGGGCTTTACGAATATGCCGGTCTTGGGGTTGTGGGATAAACAAGGAGGATGCCAGGGACTGCGGAGTGAGGACACCCCGAAGATGTCAAGAGCAAATGGCCATGCTTAGTGTACGTCAACAATAGCCAAGGCCGCTACGTGTGTGCTGGACTGAAGCCAGCAAAAGAAAAAAAAAAAAAACGCCGAAAAAAGAAGTCGGCAGCGCCACGGCCAATAACTCCATAAATAATGGGGCTAGAGAGAAATTTCTTGTACCTGCAGGTAGCTGCCATAGTCCTGCATCCGAAAATCCAGTATTCCCGGCCAGCCAGGACCATCTTCCGCCTTGAAACCACCAGGGAGCGGGGCTGCTCCGAATGCGCTTCAAACACCTGTCTAATGGCACTTTTGTACACGAAGCTGTAACAGAGTGAAAACAAGACTTAGCAACGGCTCTATCTCCCAAAGTATTGGCGGAAAACTGACAAGTCTGACACTGTTGGAAAGCCCTGCTCATGGGCTTTACGAAAATGCCGGTCTTGGGGTTGTGGGATAAACAAGGAGGATGCCAGGGACTGCGGAGTGAGGACACCCCGAAGATGTCAAGAGCAAATGGCCATGGTTAGTGTACGTCAACAATAGCCAAGGCCGCTACGTGTGTGCTGGACTGAAGCCAGCAAAAGAAAAAAAAAAAAAACGCCGAAAAAAGAAGTCGGCAGCGCCACGGCCAATAACTCCATAAATAATGGGGCTAGGGAGAAATTTCTTGTACCTGCAGGTAGCTGCCATAGTCCTGCATCCGAAAATCCAGTTTTCGCGGCCAGCCAGGACCATCTTCCGCCTTGAAACCACCAGAGAGCGGGGCTGCTCCGAATGCGCTTCAAACACCTGTCTAATGGCACTTTTGTACACGAAGCTGTACCAGAGTGAAAACAAGACTTAGCAACGGCTCTATCTCCCAAAGTATTGGCGGAAAACTGACAAGTCTAACACTGTTGGAAAGCCCTGCTCATGGGCTTTCCGAAAATGCCGGTCTTGGGGTTGTGGGATAAACAGGGAGGATGCCAGGGACCGCGGAGTGAGGACACCCCGAAGATGTCAAGAGCAAATGGCCATGCTCTGTGTACGTCAACAATAGCCAAGGCCGCTCCGTGTGTGCTGGACTGAAGCCAGCAAAAGAAAAAAAAAAAAAACGCCGAAAAAAGAAGTCGGCAGCGCCACGGCCAATAACTCCATAAATAATGAGGCTAGAGAGAAATTTCTTGTACCTGCAGGTAGCTGCCATAGTCCTGCATCCGAAAATCCAGTATTCCCGGCCAGCCAGGACCATCTTCCGCCTTGAAACCACCAGGGAGCGGGGCTGCTCCGAATGCGCTTCAAACACCTGTCTAATGGCACTTTTGTACACGAAGCTGTAACAGAGTGAAAACAAGACTTAGCAACGGCTCTATCTCCCAAAGTATTGGCGGAAAACTGACAAGTCTGACACTGTTGGAAAGCCCTGCTCATGGGCTTTACGAAAATGCCGGTCTTGGGGTTGTGGGATAAACATGGAGGATGCCAGGGACTGCGGAGTGAGGACACCCCGAAGATGTCAAGAGCAAATGGCCATGGTTAGTGTACGTCAACAATAGCCAAGGCCGCTACGTGTGTGCTGGACTGAAGCCAGCAAAAGAAAAAAAAAAAAAACGCCGAAAAAAGAAGTCGGCAGCGCCACGGCCAATAACTCCATAAATAATGGGGCTAGGGAGAAATTTCTTGTACCTGCAGGTAGCTGCCATAGTCCTGCATCCGAAAATCCAGTTTTCGCGGCCAGCCAGGACCATCTTCCGCCTTGAAACCACCAGAGAGCGGGGCTGCTCCGAATGCGCTTCAAACACCTGTCTAATGGCACTTTTGTACACGAAGCTGTACCAGAGTGAAAACAAGACTTAGCAACGGCTCTATCTCCCAAAGTATTGGCGGAAAACTGACAAGTCTAACACTGTTGGAAAGCCCTGCTCATGGGCTTTCCGAAAATGCCGGTCTTGGGGTTGTGGGATAAACAGGGAGGATGCCAGGGACCGCGGAGTGAGGACACCCCGAAGATGTCAAGAGCAAATGGCCATGCTCTGTGTACGTCAACAATAGCCAAGGCCGCTACGTGTGTGCTGGACTGAAGCCAGCAAAAGAAAAAAAAAAAAACGCCGAAAAAAGAAGTCGGCAGCGCCACGGCCAATAACTCCATAAATAATGGGGCTAGAGAGAAATTTCTTGTACCTGCAGGTAGCTGCCATAGTCCTGCATCCGAAAATCTAGTTTTCCCGGCCAGCCAGGGCCATCTTCCGCGTTGAAACCACCAGAGAGCGGGGCTGCTCCGAATGCGCTTCAAACACCTGTCTAATGGCACTTTTGTACACGAAGCTGTAACAGAGTGAAAACAAGACTTAGCAACGGCTCTATCTCCCAAAGTATTGGCGGAAAACTGACAAGTCTGACACTGTTGGAAAGCCCTGCTCATGGGCTTTACGAAAATGCCGGTCTTGGGGTTGTGGGATAAACAAGGAGGATGCCAGGGACTGCGGAGTGAGGACACCCCGAAGATGTCAAGAGCAAATGGCCATGGTTAGTGTACGTCAACAATAGCCAAGGCCGCTACGTGTGTGCTGGACTGAAGCCAGCAAAAGAAAAAAAAAAAAAACGCCGAAAAAAGAAGTCGGCAGCGCCACGGCCAATAACTCCATAAATAATGGGGCTAGGGAGAAATTTCTTGTACCTGCAGGTAGCTGCCATAGTCCTGCATCCGAAAATCCAGTTTTCGCGGCCAGCCAGGACCATCTTCCGCCTTGAAACCACCAGAGAGCGGGGCTGCTCCGAATGCGCTTCAAACACCTGTCTAATGGCACTTTTGTACACGAAGCTGTACCAGAGTGAAAACAAGACTTAGCAACGGCTCTATCTCCCAAAGTATTGGCGGAAAACTGACAAGTCTAACACTGTTGGAAAGCCCTGCTCATGGGCTTTCCGAAAATGCCGGTCTTGGGGTTGTGGGATAAACAGGGAGGATGCCAGGGACCGCGGAGTGAGGACACCCCGAAGATGTCAAGAGCAAATGGCCATGCTCTGTGTACGTCAACAATAGCCAAGGCCGCTCCGTGTGTGCTGGACTGAAGCCAGCAAAAGAAAAAAAAAAAAAACGCCGAAAAAAGAAGTCGGCAGCGCCACGGCCAATAACTCCATAAATAATGAGGCTAGAGAGAAATTTCTTGTACCTGCAGGTAGCTGCCATAGTCCTGCATCCGAAAATCCAGTATTCCCGGCCAGCCAGGACCATCTTCCGCCTTGAAACCACCAGGGAGCGGGGCTGCTCCGAATGCGCTTCAAACACCTGTCTAATGGCACTTTTGTACACGAAGCTGTAACAGAGTGAAAACAAGACTTAGCAACGGCTCTATCTCCCAAAGTATTGGCGGAAAACTGACAAGTCTGACACTGTTGGAAAGCCCTGCTCATGGGCTTTACGAAAATGCCGGTCTTGGGGTTGTGGGATAAACATGGAGGATGCCAGGGACTGCGGAGTGAGGACACCCCGAAGATGTCAAGAGCAAATGGCCATGGTTAGTGTACGTCAACAATAGCCAAGGCCGCTACGTGTGTGCTGGACTGAAGCCAGCAAAAGAAAAAAAAAAAAAACGCCGAAAAAAGAAGTCGGCAGCGCCACGGCCAATAACTCCATAAATAATGGGGCTAGGGAGAAATTTCTTGTACCTGCAGGTAGCTGCCATAGTCCTGCATCCGAAAATCCAGTTTTCGCGGCCAGCCAGGACCATCTTCCGCCTTGAAACCACCAGAGAGCGGGGCTGCTCCGAATGCGCTTCAAACACCTGTCTAATGGCACTTTTGTACACGAAGCTGTACCAGAGTGAAAACAAGACTTAGCAACGGCTCTATCTCCCAAAGTATTGGCGGAAAACTGACAAGTCTAACACTGTTGGAAAGCCCTGCTCATGGGCTTTCCGAAAATGCCGGTCTTGGGGTTGTGGGATAAACAGGGAGGATGCCAGGGACCGCGGAGTGAGGACACCCCGAAGATGTCAAGAGCAAATGGCCATGCTCTGTGTACGTCAACAATAGCCAAGGCCGCTACGTGTGTGCTGGACTGAAGCCAGCAAAAGAAAAAAAAAAAAACGCCGAAAAAAGAAGTCGGCAGCGCCACGGCCAATAACTCCATAAATAATGGGGCTAGAGAGAAATTTCTTGTACCTGCAGGTAGCTGCCATAGTCCTGCATCCGAAAATCTAGTTTTCCCGGCCAGCCAGGGCCATCTTCCGCGTTGAAACCACCAGAGAGCGGGGCTGCTCCGAATGCGCTTCAAACACCTGTCTAATGGCACTTTTGTACACGAAGCTGTAACAGAGTGAAAACAAGACTTAGCAACGGCTCTATCTCCCAAAGTATTGGCGGAAAACTGACAAGTCTGACACTGTTGGAAAGCCCTGCTCCTGGGCTTTCCGAAAATGCCGGTCTTGGGGTTGTGGGATAAACAGGGAGGATGCCAGGGACCGCGGAGTGAGGACACCCCGAAGATGTCAAGAGCAAATGGCCATGCTCTGTGTACGTCAACAATAGCCAAGGCCGCTACGTGTGTGCTGGACTGAAGCCAGCAAAAGAAAAAAAAAAAACGCCGAAAAAAGAAGTCGGCAGCGCCACGGCCAATAACTCCATAAATAATGGGGCTAGAGAGAAATTTCTTGTACCTGCAGGTAGCTGCCATAGTCCTGCATCCGAAAATCCAGTATTCCCGGCCAGCCAGGACCATCTTCCGCCTTGAAACCACCAGAGAGCGGGGCTGCTCCGAATGCGCTTCAAACACCTGTCTAATGGCACTTTTGTACACGAAGCTGTAACAGAGTGAAAACAAGACTTAGCAACGGCTCTATCTCCCAAAGTATTGGCGGAAAACTGACAAGTCTGACACTGTTGGAAAGCCCTGCTCATGGGCTTTACGAAAATGCCGGTCTTGGGGTTGTGGGATAAACAAGGAGGATGCCAGGGACTGCGGAGTGAGGACACCCCGAAGATGTCAAGAGCAAATGGCCATGCTTAGTGTATGTCAACAATAGCCAAGGCCGCTACGTGTGTGCTGGACTGAAGCCAGCAAAAGAAAAAAAAAAAAAAACGCCGAAAAAAGAAGTCGGCAGCGCCACGGCCAATAACTCCATAAATAATGGGGCTAGGGAGAAATTTCTTGTACCTGCAGGTAGCTGCCATAGTCCTGCATCCGAAAATCCGGTTTTCGCGGCCAGCCAGGACCATCTTCCGCCTTGAAACCACCAGAGAGCGGGGCTGCTCCGAATGCGCTTCAAACACCTGTCTAATGGCACTTTTGTACACGAAGCTGTACCAGAGTGAAAACAAGACTTAGCAACGGCTCTATCTCCCAAAGTATTGGCGGAAAACTGACAAGTCTAACACTGTTGGAAAGCCCTGCTCATGGGCTTTCCGAAAATGCCGGTCTTGGGGTTGTGGGATAAACAGGGAGGATGCCAGGGACCGCGGAGTGAGGACACCCCGAAGATGTCAAGAGCAAATGGCCATGCTCTGTGTACGTCAACAATAGCCAAGGCCGCTACGTGTGTGCTGGACTGAAGCCAGCAAAAGAAAAGAAAAAAAACGCCGAAAAAAGAAGTCGGCAGCGCCACGGCCAATAACTCCATAAATAATGGGGCTAGAGAGAAATTTCTTGTACCTGCAGGTAGCTGCCATAGTCCTGCATCCGAAAATCCAGTATTCCCGGCCAGCCAGGACCATCTTCCGCCTTGAAACCACCAGAGAGCGGGGCTGCTCCGAATGCGCTTCAAACACCTGTCTAATGGCACTTTTGTACACGAAGCTGTAACAGAGTGAAAACAAGACTTAGCAACGGCTCTATCTCCCAAAGTATTGGCGGAAAACTGACAAGTCTGACACTGTTGGAAAGCCCTGCTCATGGGCTTTCCGAAAATGCCGATCTTGGGGTTTTGGGATAAACAGGGAGGATGCCAGGGACTGCGGAGTGAGGACACCCCGAAGATGTCAAGAGCAAATGGCCATGCTTAGTGTACGTCAACAATAGCCAAGGCCGCTACGTGTGTGCTGGACTGAAGCCAGCAAAAGAAAAAAAAAAAAAAACGCCGAAAAAAGAAGTCGGCAGCGCCACGGCCAATAACTCCATAAATAATGGGGCTAGGGAGAAATTTCTTGTACCTGCAGGTAGCTGCCATAGTCCTGCATCCGAAAATCCAGTTTTCGCGGCCAGCCAGGACCATCTTCCGCCTTGAAACCACCAGAGAGCGGGGCTGCTCCGAATGCGCTTCAAACACCTGTCTAATGGCACTTTTGTACACGAAGCTGTACCAGAGTGAAAACAAGACTTAGCAACGGCTCTATCTCCCAAAGTATTGGCGGAAAACTGACAAGTCTAACACTGTTGGAAAGCCCTGCTCATGGGCTTTCCGAAAATGCCGGTCTTGGGGTTGTGGGATAAACAGGGAGGATGCCAGGGACCGCGGAGTGAGGACACCCCGAAGATGTCAAGAGCAAATGGCCATGCTCTGTGTACGTCAACAATAGCCAAGGCCGCTACGTGTGTGCTGGACTGAAGCCAGCAAAAGAAAAGAAAAAAAACGCCGAAAAAAGAAGTCGGCAGCGCCACGGCCAATAACTCCATAAATAATGGGGCTAGAGAGAAATTTCTTGTACCTGCAGGTAGCTGCCATAGTCCTGCATCCGAAAATCCAGTATTCCCGGCCAGCCAGGACCATCTTCCGCCTTGAAACCCCCAGAGAGCGGGGCTGCTCCGAATGCGCTTCAAACACCTGTCTAATGGCACTTTTGTACACGAAGCTGTAACAGAGTGAAAACAAGACTTAGCAACGGCTCTATCTCCCAAAGTATTGGCGGAAAACTGACAAGTCTGACACTGTTGGAAAGCCCTGCTCATGGGCTTTCCGAAAATGCCGATCTTGGGGTTTTGGGATAAACAGGGAGGATGCCAGGGACTGCGGAGTGAGGACACCCCGAAGATGTCAAGAGCAAATGGCCATGCTTAGTGTACGTCAACAATAGCCAAGGCCGCTACGTGTGTGCTGGACTGAAGCCAGCAAAAGAAAAAAAAAAAAAAACGCCGAAAAAAGAAGTCGGCAGCGCCACGGCCAATAACTCCATAAATAATGGGGCTAGGGAGAAATTTCTTGTACCTGCAGGTAGCTGCCATAGTCCTGCATCCGAAAATCCAGTTTTCGCGGCCAGCCAGGACCATCTTCCGCCTTGAAACCACCAGAGAGCGGGGCTGCTCCGAATGCGCTTCAAACACCTGTCTAATGGCACTTTTGTACACGAAGCTGTACCAGAGTGAAAACAAGACTTAGCAACGGCTCTATCTCCCAAAGTATTGGCGGAAAACTGACAAGTCTAACACTGTTGGAAAGCCCTGCTCATGGGCTTTCCGAAAATGCCGGTCTTGGGGTTGTGGGATAAACAGGGAGGATGCCAGGGACCGCGGAGTGAGGACACCCCGAAGATGTCAAGAGCAAATGGCCATGCTCTGTGTACGTCAACAATAGCCAAGGCCGCTACGTGTGTGCTGGACTGAAGCCAGCAAAAGAAAAGAAAAAAAAACGCCGAAAAAAGAAGTCGGCAGCGCCACGGCCAATAACTCCATAAATAATGGGGCTAGAGAGAAATTTCTTGTACCTGCAGGTAGCTGCCATAGTCCTGCATCCGAAAATCCAGTATTCCCGGCCAGCCAGGACCATCTTCCGCCTTGAAACCACCAGAGAGCGGGGCTGCTCCGAATGCGCTTCAAACACCTGTCTAATGGCACTTTTGTACACGAAGCTGTAACAGAGTGAAAACAAGACTTAGCAACGGCTCTATCTCCCAAAGTATTGGCGGAAAACTGACAAGTCTAACACTGTTGGAAAGCCCTGCTCATGGGCTTTCCGAAAATGCCGGTCTTGGGGTTGTGGGATAAACAGGGAGGATGCCAGGGACCGCGGAGTGAGGACACCCCGAAGATGTCAAGAGCAAATGGCCATGCTCTGTGTACGTCAACAATAGCCAAGGCCGCTACGTGTGTGCTGGACTGAAGCCAGCAAAAGAAAAAAAAAAACGCCGAAAAAAGAAGTCGGCAGCGCCACGGCCAATAACTCCATAAATAATGAGGCTAGAGAGAAATTTCTTGTACCTGCAGGTAGCTGCCATAGTCCTGCATCCGAAAATCCAGTATTCCCGGCCAGCCAGGACCATCTTCCGCCTTGAAACCACCAGAGAGCGGGGCTGCTCCGAATGCGCTTCAAACACCTGTCTAATGGCACTTTTGTACACGAAGCTGTAACAGAGTGAAAACAAGACTTAGCAACGGCTCTATCTCCCAAAGTATTGGCGGAAAACTGACAAGTCTGACACTGTTGGAAAGCCCTGCTCATGGGCTTTCCGAAAATGCCGATCTTGGGGTTTTGGGATAAACAGGGAGGATGCCAGGGACCGCGGAGTGAGGACACCCCGAAGATGTCAAGAGCAAATGGCCATGCTCTGTGTACGTCAACAATAGCAAAGGCGTGTGTGCTGGACTGAAGCCAGCAAAAGAAAGAAAAAAAAAACGCCGAAAAAAGAAGTCGGCAGCGCCACGGCCAATAACTCCATAAATAATGGGGCTAGAGAGAAATTTCTTGTACCTGCAGGTAGCTGCCATAGTCCTGCATCCGAAAATCCAGTATTCCCGGCCAGCCAGGACCATCTTCCGCCTTGAAACCACCAGAGAGCGGGGCTGCTCCGAATGCGCTTCAAACACCTGTCTAATGGCACTTTTGTACACGAAGCTGTAACAGAGTGAAAACAAGACTTAGCAACGGCTCTATCTCCCAAAGTATTGGCGGAAAACTGACAAGTGTGACACTGTTGGAAAGCCCTGCTCATGGGCTTTCCGAAAATGCCGGTCTTGGGGTTGTGGGATAAACAGGGAGGATGCCAGGGACCGCGGAGTGAGGACACCCCGAAGAAGTCCAGTGCAAACGGCCATGCTCTGTGTACGTCAACAATAGCCAAGGCCGCTACGTGTGTGCTGGACTGAAGCCAGCAAAAAAAAAATTAAAAAACGCCGAAAAAAGAAGTCGGCAGCACCACGGCCAATAACTCCATAAATAATGGGGCTAGAGAAAAATTTCTTGTACCTGCAGGTAGCTGCCATAGTCCTGCATCCGAAAATCCAGTATTCCCGGCCAGCCAGGGCCATCTTCCGCGTTGAAACCACCAGAGAGCGGGGCTGCTCCGAATGCGCTTCAAACACCTGTCTAATGGCACTTTTGTACACGAAGCTGTAACAGAGTGAAAACAAGACTTAGCAACGGCTCTATCTCCCAAAGTATTGGCGGAAAACTGACAAGTCTGACACTGTTGGAAAGCCCTGCTCATGGGCTTTCCGAAAATGCCGGTCTTGGGGTTTTGGGATAAACAGGGAGGATGCCAGGGACCGCGGAGTGAGGACACCCCGAAGATGTCAAGAGCAAATGGCCATGCTCTGTGTACGTCAACAATAGCCAAGGCGTGTGTGCTGGACTGAAGCCAGCAAAAGAAAGAAGAAAAAAAACGCCGAAAAAAGAAGTCGGCAGCGCCACGGCCAATAACTCCATAAATAATGGGGCTAGAGAGAAATTTCTTGTACCTGCAGGTAGCTGCCATAGTCCTGCATCCGAAAATCCAGTATTCCCGGCCAGCCAGGACCATCTTCCGCGTTGAAACCACCAGAGAGCGGGGCTGCTCCGAATGCGCTTCAAACACCTGTCTAATGGCACTTTTGTACACGAAGCTGTAACAGAGTGAAAACAAGACTTAGCAACGGCTCTATCTCCCAAAGTATTGGCGGAAAACTGACAAGTCTGACACTGTTGGAAAGCCCTGCTCATGGGCTTTCCGAAAATGCCGGTCTTGGGGTTTTGGGATAAACAGGGAGGATGCCAGGGACCGCGGAGTGAGGACACCCCGAAGATGTCAAGAGCAAATGGCCATGCTCTGTGTACGTCAACAATAGCCAAGGCGTGTGTGCTGGACTGAAGCCAGCAAAAGAAAGGAAAAAAAAACGCCGAAAAAAGAAGTCGGCAGCGCCACGGCCAATAACTCCATAAATAATGGGGCTAGAGAGAAGTTTCTTGTACCTGCAGGTAGCTGCCATAGTCTTGCATCCGAAAATCCAGTATTCCCGGCCAGCCAGGACCATCTTCCGCCTTGAAACCACCAGAGAGCGGGGCTGCTCCGAATGCGCTTCAAACACCTGTCTAATGGCACTTTTGTACACGAAGCTGTAACAGAGTGAAAACAAGACTTAGCAACGGCTCTATCTCCCAAAGTATTGGCGGAAAACTGACAAGTCTGACACTGTTGGAAAGCCCTGCTCATGGGCTTTCCGAAAATGCCAGTCTTGGGGTTTTGGGATAAACAGGGAGGATGCCACGGACCGCGGAGTGAGGACACCCCGAAGATGTCAAGAGCAAATGGCCATGCTCTGTGTACGTCAACAATAGCCAAGGCGTGTGTGCTGGACTGAAGCCAGCAAAAGAAAGAAGAAAAAAAACGCCGAAAAAAGAAGTCGGCAGCGCCACGGCCAATAACTCCATAAATAATGGGGCTAGAGAGAAATTTCTTGTACCTGCAGGTAGCTGCCATAGTCCTGCATCCGAAAATCCAGTATTCCCGGCCAGCCAGGACCATCTTCCGCCTTGAAACCACCAGAGAGCGGGGCTGCTCCGAATGCGCTTCAAACACCTGTCTAATGGCACTTTTGTACACGAAGCTGTAACAGAGTGAAAACAAGACTTAGCAACGGCTCTATTTCCCAAAGTATTGGCGGAAAACTGACAAGTGTGACACTGTTGGAAAGCCCTGCTCATGGGCTTTCCGAAAATTCCGGTCTTGGGGTTGTGGGATAAACAGGGAGGATGCCAGGGACCGCGGAGTGAGGACACCCCGAAGAAGTCCAGTGCAAACGGCCATGCTCTGTGTACGTCAACAATAGCCAAGGCCGCTACGTGTGTGCTGGACTGAAGCCAGCAAAAAAAAAAATTTTTTAAACGCCGAAAAAAGAAGTCGGCAGCACCACGGCCAATAACTCCATAAATAATGGGGCTAGAGAAAAATTTCTTGTACCTGCAGGTAGCTGCCATAGTCCTGCATCCGAAAATACAGTATTCCCGGCCAGCCAGGGCCATCTTCCGCGTTGAAACCACCAGAGAGCGGGGCTGCTCCGAATGCATTTCAAACACCTGTCTAATGGCACTTTTGTACACGAAGCTGTAACAGAGTGAAAACAAGACTTAGCAACGGCTCTATCTCCCAAAGTATTGGCGGAAAACTGACAAGTCTGACACTGTTGGAAAGCCCTGCTCATGGGCTTTCCGAAAATGCCGGTCTTGGGGTTGTGGGATAAACAAGGAGGATGCCAGGGACCGCGGAGTGAGGACACCCCGAAGATGTCAAGAGCAAATGGCCATGCTCTGTGTACGTCAACAATAGCCAAGACCGCTACGTGTGTGCTGGACTGAAGCCAGCAAAAGAAAAAAAAAAAAAACGCCGAAAAAAGAAGTCGGCAGCGCCACGGCCAATAACTCCATAAATAATGGGGCTAGGGAGAAATTTCTTGTACCTGCAGGTAGCTGCCATAGTCCTGCATCCGAAAATCCAGTTTTCCCGGCCAGCCAGGACCATCTTCCGCCTTGAAACCACCAGAGAGCGGGGCTGCTCCGAATGCGCTTCAAACACCTGTCTAATGGCACTTTTGTACACGAAGCTGTACCATAGTGAAAACAAGACTTAGCAACGGCTCTATCTCCCAAAGTATTGGCGGAAAACTGACAAGTCTAACACTGTTAGAAAGCCCTGCTCATGGGCTTTCCGAAAATGCCGGTCTTGGGGTTGTGGGATAAACAAGGAGGATGCCAGGGACCGCGGAGTGAGGACACCCCGAAGATGTCAAGAGCAAATGGCCATGCTCTGTGTACGTCAACAATAGCCAAGGCCGCTACGTGTGTGCTGGACTGAAGCCAGCAAAAGAAAAAAAACACGCCGAAAAAAGAAGTCGGCAGCGCCACGGCTAATAACTCCATAAATAATGGGGCTAGGGAGAAATTTCTTGTACCTGCAGGTAGCTGCCATAGTCCTGCATCCGAAAATCCAGTTTTCCCGGCCAGCCAGGACCATCTTCCGCCTTGAAACCACCAGAGAGCGGGGCTGCTCCGAATGCGCTTCAAACACCTGTCTAATGGCACTTTTGTACACGAAGCTGTAACAGAGTGAAAACAAGACTTAGCAACGGCTCTATCTCCCAAAGTATTGGCGGAAAACTGACACGTCTGACACTGTTGGAAAGCCCTGCTCATGGGCTTTCCGAAAATGCCGGTCTTGGGGTTGTGGGATAAACAGGGAGGATGCCAGGGACCGCGGAGTGAGGACACCCCGAAGATGTCAAGAGCAAATGGCCATGCTCTGTGTACGTCAACAATAGCCAAGGCCGCTCCGTGTGTGCTGGACTGAAGCCAGCAAAAGAAAAAAGAAAAAAAAACGCCGAAAAAAGAAGTCGGCAGCGCCACGGCCAATAACTCCATAAATAATGGGGCTAGAGAAAAATTTCTTGTACCTGCAGGTAGCTGCCATAGTCCTGCATCCGAAAATCTAGTTTTCTCGGCCGGCCAGGACCATTTTCCGCCTTGAAACCACCAGAGAGCGGGGCTGCTCCGAATGCGCTTCAAACACCTGTCTAATGGCACTTTTGTACACGAAGCTGTAACAGAGTGAAAACAAGACTTAGCAACGGCTCTATCTCCCAAAGTATTGGCGGAAAACTGACAAGTCTGACACTGTTGGAAAGCCCTGCTCATGGGCTTTCCTAAAATGCCGGTCTTGGGGTTGTGGGATAAACAGGGAGGATGCCAGGGACCGCGGAGTGAGGACACCCCGAAGATGTCAAGAGCAAATGGCCATGCTCTGTGTACGTCAACAATAGCCAAGGCCGCTCCGTGTCTGCTGGACTGAAGCCAGCAAAAGAAAAAAAAAAAAAAGCCGAAAAAAGAAGTCGGCAGCGCCACGGCCAATAACTCCATAAATAATGGGGCTAGAAAGAAATTTCTTGTACCTGCAGGTAGTTGCCATAGTCCTGCATCCGAAAATCTAGTTTTCCCGGCCAGCCAGGGCCATCTTCCGCCTTGAAACCACCAGAGAGCGGGGCTGCTTCAGAGCGGGGCTGCTCTGAAAACAAGACTTAGCAACGGCTCTATCTCCCAAAGTATTGGCGGAAAACTGACAAGTCTGACACTGTTAGAAAGCCCTGCTCATGGGCTTTCCGAAAATGCCGGTCTTGGGGTTGTGGAATAAACAGGGTGGATGCCAGGGACCGCGGAGTGAGGACACCCCGAAGATGTCAAGAGCAAATGGCCATGCTCTGTGTACGTCAACAATAGCCAAGGCCGCTACGTGTGTGCTGGACTGAAGCCAGCAAAAGAAAAAAAAAACGCCGAAAAAAGAAGTCGGCAGCGCCACGGCCAATAACTCCATAAATAATGGGGCTAGGGAGAAATTTCTTGTACCTGCAGGTAGCTGCCATAGTCCTGCATCCGAAAATCCAGTTTTCCCGGCCAGCCAGGACCATCTTCCGCCTTGAAACCACCAGAGAGCGGGGCTGCTCCGAATGCGCTTCAAACACCTGTCTAATGGCACTTTTGTACACGAAGCTGTAACAGAGTGAAAACAAGACTGAGCAACGGCTCTATCTCCCAAAGTATTGGCGGAAAACTGACAAGTCTGACACTGTTGGAAAGCACTGCTCATGGGCTTTCCGAAAATGCCGGTCTTGGGGTTGTGGGATAAACAAGGAGGATGCCAGGGACCGCGGAGTGAGGACACCCCGAAGATGTCAAGAGCAAATGGCCATGCTCTGTGTACGTCAACAATAGCCAAGGCCGCTCCGTGTGTGCTGGACTGAAGCCAGCAAAAGAAAAAAAAAACGCCGAAAAAAGAAGTCGGCAGCGCCACGGCCAATAACTCCATAAATAATGGGGCTAGAGAGAAATTTCTTGTACCTGCAGGTAGCTGCCATAGTCCTGCATCCGAAAATCTAGTTTTACCGGCCAGCCAGGACCATCTTCCGCCTTGAAACCACCAGAGAGCGGGGCTGCTCCGAATGCGCTTCAAACACCTGTCTAATGGCACTTTTGTACACGAAGCTGTAACAGAGTGAAAACAAGACTAAGCAACGGCTCTATCTCATAAAGTATTGGCGGAAAACTGACAAGTCTGACACTGTTGGAAAGCCCTGCTCATGGGCTTTCCGAAAATGCCGATCTTGGGGTTGTGGGATAAACAGGGAGGATGCCACGAACCGCGGAGTGAGGACACCCCGAAGATGTCAAGAGCAAGTGGCCATGCTCTGTGTACGTCAACAATAGCCAAGGCCGCTCCGTGTGTGCTGGACTGAAGCCAGCAAAAGAAAAAAGAAAAAAAACGCCGAAAAAAGGAGTCGGCAGCGCCACGGCCAATAACTCCATAAATAATGGGGCTAGAAAGAAATTTCTTGTACCTGCAGGTAGCTGCCATAGTCCTGCATCCGAAAATCTAGTTTTCCCGGCCAGCCAGGGCCATCTTCCGCCTTGAAACCACCAGAGAGCGGGGCTGCTTCAGAGCGGGGCTGCTCTGAAAACAAGACTTAGCAACGGCTCTATCTCCCAAAGTATTGGCGGAAAACTGACAAGTCTGACACTGTTAGAAAGCCCTGCTCATGGGCTTTCCGAAAATGCCGGTCTTGGGGTTGTGGAATAAACAGGGTGGATGCCAGGGACCGCGGAGTGAGGACACCCCGAAGATGTCAAGAGCAAATGGCCATGCTCTGTGTACGTCAACAATAGCCAAGGCCGCTACGTGTGTGCTGGACTGAAGCCAGCAAAAGAAAAAAAAAACGCCGAAAAAAGAAGTCGGCAGCGCCACGGCCAATAACTCCATAAATAATGGGGCTAGGGAGAAATTTCTTGTACCTGCAGGTAGCTGCCATAGTCCTGCATCCGAAAATCCAGTTTTCCCGGCCAGCCAGGACCATCTTCCGCCTTGAAACCACCAGAGAGCGGGGCTGCTCCGAATGCGCTTCAAACACCTGTCTAATGGCACTTTTGTACACGAAGCTGTAACAGAGTGAAAACAAGACTTAGCAACGGCTCTATCTCCCAAAGTATTGGCGGAAAACTGACAAGTCTGACACTGTTGGAAAGCCCTGCTCATGGGCTTTCCGAAAATGCCGGTCTTGGGGTTGTGGGATAAACAGGGAGGATGCCAGGGACCGCGGAGTGAGGACACCCCGAAGATGTCAAGAGCAAATGGCCATGCTCTGTGTACGTCAACAATAGCCAAGGCCGCTCCGTGTGTGCTGGACTGAAGCCAGCAAAAGAAAAAAGAAAAAAAAACGCCGAAAAAAGAAGTCGGCAGCGCCACGGCCAATAACTCCATAAATAATGGGGCTAGAGAGAAATTTCTTGTACCTGCAGGTAGCTGCCATAGTCCTGCATCCGAAAATCTAGTTTTACCGGCCAGCCAGGACCATCTTCCGCCTTGAAACCACCAGAGAGCGGGGCTGCTCCGAATGCGCTTCAAACACCTGTCTAATGGCACTTTTGTACACGAAGCTGTAACAGAGTGAAAACAAGACTAAGCAACGGCTCTATCTCCCAAAGTATTGGCGGAAAACTGACAAGTCTGACACTGTTGGAAAGCCCTGCTCATGGGCTTTCCGAAAATGCCGATCTTGGGGTTGTGGGATAAACAGGGAGGATGCCACGAACCGCGGAGTGAGGACACCCCGAAGATGTCAAGAGCAAATGGCCATGCTCTGTGTACGTCAACAATAGCCAAGGCCGCTCCGTGTGTGCTGGACTGAAGCCAGCAAAAGAAAAAAGAAAAAAAACGCCGAAAAAAGGAGTCGGCAGCGCCACGGCCAATAACTCCATAAATAATGGGGCTAGAAAGAAATTTCTTGTACTTGCAGGTAGCTGCCATAGTCCTGCATCCGAAAATCTAGTTTTCCTGGCCAGCCAGGGCCATCTTCCGCCTTGAAACCACCAGAGAGCGGGGCTGCTTCAGAGCGGGGCTGCTCTGAAAACAAGACTTAGCAACGGCTCTATCTCCCAAAGTATTGGCGGAAAACTGACAAGTCTGACACTGTTAGAAAGCCCTGCTCATGGGCTTTCCGAAAATGCCGGTCTTGGGGTTGTGGAATAAACAGGGTGGATGCCAGGGACCGCGGAGTGAGGACACCCCGAAGATGTCAAGAGCAAATGGCCATGCTCTGTGTACGTCAACAATAGCCAAGGCCGCTACGTGTGTGCTGGACTGAAGCCAGCAAAAGAAAAAAAAAACGCCGAAAAAAGAAGTCGGCAGCGCCACGGCCAATAACTCCATAAATAATGGGGCTAGGGAGAAATTTCTTGTACCTGCAGGTAGCTGCCATAGTCCTGCATCCGAAAATCTAGTTTTCCCGGCCAGCCAGGACCATCTTCCGCCTTGAAACCACCAGAGAGCGGGGCTGCTCCGAATGCGCTTCAAACACCTGTCTAATGGCACTTTTGTACACGAAGCTGTAACAGAGTGAAAACAAGACTTAGCAACGGCTCTATCTCCCAAAGTATTGGCGGAAAACTGACAAGTCTGACACTGTTGGAAAGCCCTGCTCATGGGCTTTCCGAAAATGCCGGTCTTGGGGTTGTGGGATAAACAGGGAGGATGCCAGGGACCGCGGAGTGAGGACACCCCGAAGATGTCAAGAGCAAATGGCCATGCTCTGTGTACGTCAACAATAGCCAAGGCCGCTACGTGTGTGCTGGACTGAGGCCAGCAAAAGAAAAAAAAAACGCCGAAAAAAGAAGTCGGCAGCGCCACGGCCAATAACTCCAGAAATAATGAGGCTAGAGAGAAATTTCTTGTACCTGCAGGTAGCTGCCATAGTCTTGCATCCGAAAATCTAGGCCAGCCAGGACCATCTTCCGCCTTGAAACCACCAGAGAGCGGGGCTGCTCCGAATGCGCTTCAAACACCTGTCTAATGGCACTTTTGTACACGAAGCTGTAACAGAGTGAAAACAAGACTTAGCAATGGCTCTATCTCCCAAAGTATTGGCGGAAAACTGACAAGTCTGACACTGTTGGAAAGCCCTGCTCATGGGCTTTCCGAAAATGCCGGTCTTGGGGTTGTGGGATAAACAGGGAGGATGCCAGGGACCGCGGAGTGAGGACACCCCGAAGAAGTCCAGTGTAAACGGCCATGCTCTGTGTACGTCAACAATAGCCAAGGCCGCTCCGTGTGTGCTGGACTGAAGCCAGCAAAAGAAAAAAGAAAAAAAAAACGCCGAAAAAAGAAGTCGGCAGCGCCACGGCCAATAACTCCATAAATAATGGGGCTAGAAAGAAATTTCTTGTACCTGCAGGTAGCTGCTATAGTCCTGCATCCGAAAATCTAGTTTTCCCGGCCAGCCAGGGCCATCTTCCGCCTTGAAACCACCAGAGAGTGGGGCTGCTCCGAATGCGCTTCAAACACCTGTCTAATGGCACTTTTGTACACGAAGCTGTAACAGAGTGAAGACAAGACTTAGCAACGGCTCTATCTCCCAAAGTATTGGCGGAAAACTGACAGGTTTGACACTGTTGGAAAGCCCTGCTCATGGGCTTTCCGAAAATGCCGGTCTTGGGGTTGTGGGATAAACAGGGAGGATGCCAGGGACCGCGGAGGCAGGACACCCCGAAGATGTCAAGAGCAAATGGCCATGCTCTGTGTTTGTCAACAATAGCCAAGGCCGCTACGTGTGTGCTGGACTGAAGCCAGCAAAAAAAAAAAAAAAAAAAAAAAAAAAACGCCGAAAAAAGAAGTCGGCAGCGCCACGGCCAATAACTCCACAAATAATGGGGCTAGAGAGAAATTTCTTGTACCTGCAGGTAGCTGCCATAGTCCTGCATCCGAAAATCCAGTTTTCCCGGCCAGCCGGGACCATCTTCTGCCTTGAAACCACCAGAGAGCGGGGCTGCTCCGAATGCGCTTCAAACACCTGTCTAATGGCACTTTTGTACACGAAGCTGTAACAGAGTGAAAACAAGACTTAGCAACGGCTCTATCTCCCAAAGTATTGGCGGAAAACTGACAGGTTTGACACTGTTGGAAAGCCCTGCTCATGGGCTTTCCGAAAATGCCAGTCTTGGGGTTTTGGGATAAACAGGGAGGATGCCACGGACCGCGGAGTGAGGACACCCCGAAGATGTCAAGAGCAAATGGCCATGCTCTGTGTACGTCAACAATAGCAAAGGCCGCTACGTGTGTGCTGGACTGAAGCCAGCAAAAGAAAAACAAACGCCGAAAAAAGAAGTCGGCAGCGCCACGGCCAATAACTCCATAAATAATGGGGCTAGAGAGAAATTTCTTGTACCTGCAGGTAGCTGCCATAGTCCTGCATCCGAAAATCCAGTTTTTCCGGCCAGCCAGGACCATCTTCCGCCTTGAAACCACCAGAGAGCGGGGCTGCTCCGAATGCGCTTCAAACACCTGTCTAATGGCACTTTTGTACACGAAGCTGTAACAGAGTGAAAACAAGACTTAGCAAAGGCTCTATCTCCCAAAGTATTGGCGGAAAACTGACAAGTCTAACACTGTTAGAAAGCCCTGCTCATGGGCTTTCCCAAAATGCCGGTCTTGGGGTTGTGGGATAAACAGGGAGGATGCCAGGGACCGCGGAGTGAGGACACCCCGAAGATGTCAAGAGCAAATGGCCATGCTCTGTGTACGTCAACAATAGCCAAGGCCGCTACGTGTGTGCTGGACTGAAGCCAGCAGAAAAAAAAAAAAACAACGCCGAAAAAAGAAGTCGGCAGCGCCAAGGCCAATAACTCCATAAATAATGGGGTTAGAGAGAAATTTCTTGTACCTGCAGGTAGCTGCCATAGTCCTGCATCCGAAAATCCAGTTTTCCCGGCCAGCCAGGACCATCGTCCGCCTTGAAACCACCAGAGAGCGGGGCTGCTCCGAATGCGCTTCAAACACCTGTCTAATGGCACTTTTGTACACGAAGCTGTAACAGAGTGAAAACAAGACTTAGCAATGGCTCTATCTCCCAAAGTATTGGCGGAAAACTGACAAGTCTGACACTGTTGGAAAGCCCTGCTCATGGGCTTTCCGAAAATGCCGGTCTTGGGGTTGTGGGATAAACAGGGAGGATGCCAGGGACCGCGGAGTGAGGACACCCCGAAGAAGTCCAGTGTAAACGGCCATGCTCTGTGTACGTCAACAATAGCCAAGGCCGCTCCGTGTGTGCTGGACTGAAGCCAGCAAAAGAAAAAAGAAAAAAAAACGCCGAAAAAAGAAGTCGGCAGCGCCACGGCCAATAACTCCATAAATAATGGGGCTAGAAAGAAATTTCTTGTACCTGCAGGTAGCTGCTATAGTCCTGCATCCGAAAATCTAGTTTTCCCGGCCAGCCAGGGCCATCTTCCGCCTTGAAACCACCAGAGAGTGGGGCTGCTCCGAATGCGCTTCAAACACCTGTCTAATGGCACTTTTGTACACGAAGCTGTAACAGAGTGAAAACAAGACTTAGCAACGGCTCTATCTCCCAAAGTATTGGCGGAAAACTGCCAAGTCTGACACTGTTGGAAAGCCCTGCTCATGGGCTTTCCGAAAATGCCGGTCTTGGGGTTGTGGGATAAACAGGGAGGATGCCAGGGACCGCGGAGTGAGGACACCCCAAAGAAGTCCAGTGCAAACGGCCATGCTCTGTGTACGTCAACAATAGCCAAGGCCGCTACGTGTGTGCTGGACTGAAGCCAGCAAAAGAAAAAAGAAAAAACGCCGAAAAAAGAAGTCGGCAGCGCCACGGCCAATAACTCCATAAATAATGGGGCTAGAAAGAAATTTCTTGTACCTGCAGGTAGCTGCTATAGTCCTGCATCCGAAAATCTAGTTTTCCCGGCCAGCCAGGGCCATCTTCCGCCTTGAAACCACCAGAGAGTGGGGCTGCTCCGAATGCGCTTCAAACACCTGTCTAATGGCACTTTTGTACACGAAGCTGTAACAGAGTGAAAACAAGACTTAGCAACGGCTCTATCTCCCAAAGTATTGGCGGAAAACTGCCAAGTCTGACACTGTTGGAAAGCCCTGCTCATGGGCTTTCCGAAAATGCCGGTCTTGGGGTTGTGGGATAAACAGGGAGGATGCCAGGGACCGCGGAGTGAGGACACCCCAAAGAAGTCCAGTGCAAACGGCCATGCTCTGTGTACGTCAACAATAGCCAAGGCCGCTACGTGTGTGCTGGACTGAAGCCAGCAAAAGAAAAAAGAAAAAACGCCGAAAAAAGAAGTCGGCAGCGCCACGGCCAATAACTCCATAAATAATGGGGCTAGAAAGAAATTTCTTGTACCTGCAGGTAGCTGCCATAGTCCTGCATCCGAAAATCTAGTTTTTCCGGCCAGCCAGGACCATCTTCCGCCTTGAAACCACCAGAGAGCGGGGCTGCTCCGAATGCGCTTCAAACACCTGTCTAATGGCACTTTTGTACACGAAGCTGTAACAGAGTGAAAACAAAACTTAACAACGGCTCTATCTCCCAAAGTATTGGCGGAAAACTGCCAAGTCTGACACTGTTGGAAAGCCCTGCTCATGGGCTTTCCGAAAATGCCGGTCTTGGGGTTGTGGGATAAACAGGGAGGATGCCAGGGACCGCGGAGGCAGGACACCCCGAAGATGTCAAGAGCAAATGGCCATGCTCTGTGTACGTCAACAATAGCCAAGGCCGCTACGTGTGTGCTGGACTGAAGCCAGCAAAAAAAAAAAAAATAAAAAAAAAAAACGCCGAAAAAAGAAGTCGGCAGCGCCACGGCCAATAACTCCACAAATAATGGGGCTAGAGAGAAATTTCTTGTACCTGCAGGTAGCTGCCATAGTCCTGCATCCGAAAATCCAGTTTTCCCGGCCAGCCGGGACCATCTTCCGCCTTGAAACCACCAGAGAGCGGGGCTGCTCCGAATGCGCTTCAAACACCTGTCTAATGGCACTTTTGTACACGAAGCTGTAACAGAGTGAAAACAAGACTTAGCAACGGCTCTATCTCCCAAAGTATTGGCGGAAAACTGACAGGTTTGACACTGTTGGAAAGCCCTGCTCATGGGCTTTCCGAAAATGCCGATCATGGGGTTGTGGGATAAACAGGGAGGATGCCAGGGACCGCGGAGTGAGGACACCCCGAAGATGTCAAGAGCAAATGGCCATGCTCTGTGTACGTCAACAATAGCCAAGGCCGCTACGTGTGTGCTGGACTGAAGCCAGCAAAAAAAAAAAAAAAAAAAAAACGCCGAAAAAAGAAGTCGGCAGCGCCACGGCCAATAACTCCATAAATAATGGGGCTAGAGAGAAATTTCTTGTACCTGCAGGTAGCTGCCATAGTCCTGCATCCGAAAATCCAGTTTTCCCGGACAGCCAGGACCATCTTCCGCCTTGAAACCACCAGAGAGCGGGGCTGCTCCGAATGCGCTTCAAACACCTGTCTAATGGCACTTTTGTACACGAAGCTGTAACAGAGTGAAAACAAAACTTAACAACGGCTCTATCTGCCAAAGTATTGGCGGAAAACTGACAAGTCTGACACTGTTGCAAAGCCCTGCTCATGGGCTTTCCGAAAATGCCGGTCTTGGGGTTGTGGGATAAACAGGGAGGATGCCAGGGACCGCGGAGTGAGGACACCCCGAAGATGTCAAGAGCAAATGGCCATGCTCTGTGTACGTCAACAATAGCCAAGGCCGCTCCGTGTGTGCTGGACTGAAGCCAGCAAAAAAAAAAAAAAAAAAAAAAAAAAAAACGCCGAAAAAAGAAGTCGGCAGCGCCACGGCCAATAACTCCACAAATAATGGGGCTAGAGAGAAATTTCTTGTACCTGCAGGTAGCTGCCATAGTCCTGCATCCGAAAATCCAGTTTTACCGGCCAGCCGGGACCATCTTCCGCCTTGAAACCACCAGAGAGCGGGGCTGCTCCGAATGCGCTTCAAACACCTGTCTAATGGCACTTTTGTACACGAAGCTGTAACAGAGTGAAAACAAAACTTAACAACGGCTCTATCTGCCAAAGTATTGGCGGAAAACTGACAAGTCTGACACTGTTGCAAAGCCCTGCTCATGGGCTTTCCGAAAATGCCGGTCTTGGGGTTGTGGGATAAACAGGGAGGATGCCAGGGACCGCGGAGTGAGGACACCCCGAAGATGTCAAGAGCAAATGGCCATGCTCTGTGTACGTCAACAATAGCCAAGGCCGCTACGTGTGTGCTGGACTGAAGCCAGCAAAAAAGAAAAAGAAAAAAAAGAAAAAAAACGCCGAAAAAAGAAGTCGGCAGCGCCACGGCCAATAACTCCACAAATAATGGGGCTAGAGAGAAATTTCTTGTACCTGCAGGTAGCTGCCATAGTCCTGCATCCGAAAATCCAGTTTTCCCGGCCAGCCAGGACCATCTTCCGCCTTGAAACCACCAGAGAGCGGGGCTGCTCCGAATGCGCTTCAAACACCTGTCTAATGGCACTTTTGTACACGAAGCTGTAACAGAGTGAAAACAAGACTTAGCAACGGCTCTATCTCCCAAAGTATTGGCGGAAAACTGACAAGTCTGACACTGTTGGAAAGCCCTGCTCATGGGCTTTCCGAAAATGCCGGTCTTGGGGTTGTGGGATAAACAGGGAGGATGCCAGGGACCGCGGAGTGAGGACACCCCGAAGATGTCAAGAGCAAATGGCCATGCTCTGTGTACGTCAACAATAGCCAAGGCCGCTCCGTGTGTGCTGGACTGAAGCCAGCAAAAGAAAAAAGAAAAAAAAAACGCCGAAAAAAGAAGTCGGCAGCGCCACGGCCAATAACTCCATAAATAATGGGGCTAGAAAGAAATTTCTTGTACCTGCAGGTAGCTGCTATAGTGCTGCATCCGAAAATGTAGTTTTCCCGGCCAGCCAGGGCCATCTTCCGCCTTGAAACCACCAGAGAGTGGGGCTGCTCCGAATGCGCTTCAAACACCTGTCTAATGGCACTTTTGTACACGAAGCTGTAACAGAGTGAAAACAAGACTTAGCAACGGCTCTATCTCCCAAAGTATTGGCGGAAAACTGACAAGTCTGACACTATTGGAAAGCCCTGCTCATGGGCTTTCCGAAAATACCGGTCTTGGGGTTGTGGGATAAACAAGGAGGATGCCAGGGACCGCGGAGTGAGGACACCCAAAGAAGTCCAGTGCAAACGGCCATGCTCTGTGTACGTCAACAAATGCCAAGGCCGCTACGTGTGTGCTGGACTGAAGCCAGCAAAAGAAAAAAGAAAAAACGCCGAAAAAAGAAGTCGGCAGCGCCACGGCCAATAACTCCATAAATAATGGGGCTAGAAAGAAATTTCTTGTACCTGCAGGTAGCTGCCATAGTCCTGCATCCGAAAATCCAGTTTTCCCGGCCAGCCAGGACCATCTTCCGCCTTGAAACCACCAGAGAGCGGGGCTGCTCCGAATGCGCTTCAAACACCTGTCTAATGGCACTTTTGTACACGAAGCTGTAACAGAGTGAAAACAAGACTTAGCAACGGCTCTATCTCCCAAAGTATTGGCGGAAAACTGACAAGTCTGACACTGTTGGAAAGCCCTGCTCATGGGCTTTCCAAAAATGCCGGTCTTGGGGTTGTGGGATAAACAGGGAGGATGCCAGGGACCGCGGAGTGAGGACACCCCGAAGATGTCAAGAGCAAATGGCCATGCTCTGTGTACGTCAACAATAGCCAAGGCCGCTCCGTGTGTGCTGGACTGAAGCCAGCAAAAGAAAAAAAGAAAAAAAAAACGCCGAAAAAAGAAGTCGGCAGCGCCACGGCCAATAACTCCATAAATAATGGGGCTAGAAAGAAATTTCTTGTACCTGCAGGTAGCTGCTATAGTCCTGCATCCGAAAATGTAGTTTTCCCGGCCAGCCAGGGCCATCTTCCGCCTTGAAACCACCAGAGAGTGGGGCTGCTCCGAATGCGCTTCAAACACCTGTCTAATGGCACTTTTGTACACGAAGCTGTAACAGAGTGAAAACAAGACTTAGCAACGGCTCTATCTCCCAAAGTATTGGCGGAAAACTGACAAGTCTGACACTATTGGAAAGCCCTGCTCATGGGCTTTCCGAAAATGCCGGTCTTGGGGTTGTGGGATAAACAGGGAGGATGCCAGGGACCGCGGAGTGAGGACACCCAAAGAAGTCCAGTGCAAACGGCCATGCTCTGTGTACGTCAACAATAGCCAAGGCCGCTACGTGTGTGCTGGACTGAAGCCAGCAAAAGAAAAAAGAAAAAACGCCGAAAAAAGAAGTCGGCAGCGCCACGGCCAATAACTCCATAAATAATGGGGCTAGAAAGAAATTTCTTGTACCTGCAGGTAGCTGCCATAGTCCTGCATCCGAAAATCTAGTTTTCCCGGCCAGCCAGGACCATCTTCCGCCTTGAAACCACCAGAGAGCGGGGCTGCTCCGAATGCGCTTCAAACACCTGTCTAATGGCACTTTTGTACACGAAGCTGTAACAGAGTGAAAACAAGACTTAGCAACGGCTCTATCTCCCAAAGTATTGGCGGAAAACTGACAAGTCTGACACTGTTGGAAAGCCCTGCTCATGGGCTTTCCAAAAATGCCGGTCTTGGGGTTGTGGGATAAACAGGGAGGATGCCAGGGACCGCGGAGTGAGGACACCCCGAAGATGTCAAGAGCAAATGGCCATGCTCTGTGTACGTCAACAATAGCCAAGGCCGCTCCGTGTGTGCTGGACTGAAGCCAGCAAAAGAAAAAAAGAAAAAAAAAACGCCGAAAAAAGAAGTCGGCAGCGCCACGGCCAATAACTCCATAAATAATGGGGCTAGAAAGAAATTTCTTGTACCTGCAGGTAGCTGCTATAGTCCTGCATCCGAAAATCTAGTTTTCCCGGCCAGCCAGGGCCATCTTCCGCCTTGAAACCACCAGAGAGTGGGGCTGCTCCGAATGCGCTTCAAACACCTGTCTAATGGCACTTTTGTACACGAAGCTGTAACAGAGTGAAAACAAGACTTAGCAACGGCTCTATCTCCCAAAGTATTGGCGGAAAACTGACAAGTCTGACACTGTTGGAAAGCCCTGCTCATGGGCTTTCCGAAAATGCCGGTCTTGGGGTTGTGGGATAAACAAGGAGGATGCCAGGGACCGCGGAGTGAGGACACCCAAAGAAGTCCAGTGCAAACGGCCATGCTCTGTGTACGTCAACAATAGCCAAGGCCGCTACGTGTGTGCTGGACTGAAGCCAGCAAAAGAAAAAAGAAAAAACGCCGAAAAAAGAAGTCGGCAGCGCCACGGCCAATAACTCCATTAATAATGGGGCTAGAAAGAAATTTCTTGTACCTGCAGGTAGCTGCCATAGTCCTGCATCCGAAAATCTAGTTTTCCCGGCCAGCCAGGACCATCTTCCGCCTTGAAACCACCAGAGAGCGGGGCTGCTCCGAATGCGCTTCAAACACCTGTCTAATGGCACTTTTGTACACGAAGCTGTAACAGAGTGAAAACAAGACTTAGCAACGGCTCTATCTCCCAAAGTATTGGCGGAAAACTGACAAGTCTGACACTATTGGAAAGCCCTGCTCATGGGCTTTCCGAAAATGCCGGTCTTGGGGTTGTGGGATAAACAGGGAGGATGCCAGGGACCGCGGAGTGAGGACACCCAAAGAAGTCCAGTGCAAACGGCCATGCTCTGTGTACGTCAACAATAGCCAAGGCCGCTACGTGTGTGCTGGACTGAAGCCAGCAAAAGAAAAAAGAAAAAACGCCGAAAAAAGAAGTCGGCAGCGCCACGGCCAATAACTCCATAAATAATGGGGCTAGAAAGAAATTTCTTGTACCTGCAGGTAGCTGCCATAGTCCTGCATCCGAAAATCTAGTTTTCCCGGCCAGCCAGGACCATCTTCCGCCTTGAAACCACCAGAGAGCGGGGCTGCTCCGAATGCGCTTCAAACACCTGTCTAATGGCACTTTTGTACACGAAGCTGTAACAGAGTGAAAACAAGACTTAGCAACGGCTCTATCTCCCAAAGTATTGGCGGAAAACTGACAAGTCTGACACTGTTGGAAAGCCCTGCTCATGGGCTTTCCAAAAATGCCGGTCTTGGGGTTGTGGGATAAACAGGGAGGATGCCAGGGACCGCGGAGTGAGGACACCCCGAAGATGTCAAGAGCAAATGGCCATGCTCTGTGTACGTCAACAATAGCCAAGGCCGCTCCGTGTGTGCTGGACTGAAGCCAGCAAAAGAAAAAAAGAAAAAAAAAACGCCGAAAAAAGAAGTCGGCAGCGCCACGGCCAATAACTCCATAAATAATGGGGCTAGAAAGAAATTTCTTGTACCTGCAGGTAGCTGCTATAGTCCTGCATCCGAAAATCTAGTTTTCCCGGCCAGCCAGGGCCATCTTCCGCCTTGAAACCACCAGAGAGTGGGGCTGCTCCGAATGCGCTTCAAACACCTGTCTAATGGCACTTTTGTACACGAAGCTGTAACAGAGTGAAAACAAGACTTAGCAACGGCTCTATCTCCCAAAGTATTGGCGGAAAACTGACAAGTCTGACACTGTTGGAAAGCCCTGCTCATGGGCTTTCCGAAAATGCCGGTCTTGGGGTTGTGGGATAAACAAGGAGGATGCCAGGGACCGCGGAGTGAGGACACCCAAAGAAGTCCAGTGCAAACGGCCATGCTCTGTGTACGTCAACAATAGCCAAGGCCGCTACGTGTGTGCTGGACTGAAGCCAGCAAAAGAAAAAAGAAAAAACGCCGAAAAAAGAAGTCGGCAGCGCCACGGCCAATAACTCCATTAATAATGGGGCTAGAAAGAAATTTCTTGTACCTGCAGGTAGCTGCCATAGTCCTGCATCCGAAAATCTAGTTTTCCCGGCCAGCCAGGACCATCTTCCGCCTTGAAACCACCAGAGAGCGGGGCTGCTCCGAATGCGCTTCAAACACCTGTCTAATGGCACTTTTGTACACGAAGCTGTAACAGAGTGAAAACAAGACTTAGCAACGGCTCTATCTCCCAAAGTATTGGCGGAAAACTGACAAGTCTGACACTGTTGGAAAGCCCTGCTCATGGGCTTTCCGAAAATGCCAGTCTTGGGGTTGTGGGATAAATAGGGAGGATGCCAGGGACCGCGGAGTGAGGACACCCCGAAGAAGTCCAGTGCAAACGGCCATGCTCTGTGTACGTCAACAATAGCCAAGGCCGCTACGTGTGTGCTGGACTGAAGCCAGCAAAAAAAAAAAAAAAAAAAACGCCGAAATAAGAAGTCGGCAGCGCCACGGCCAATAACTCCATAAATAATGGGGCTAGAAAGAAATTTCTTGTACCTGCAGGTAGCTGCCATAGTCCTGCATCCGAAAATCTAGTTTTCCCGGCCAGCCAGGGTCATCTTCCGCCTTGAAACCACCAGAGAGCGGGGCTGCTCCGAATGCGCTTCAAACACCTGTCTAATGGCACTTTTGTACACGAAGCTGTAACAGAGTGAAAACAAAACTTAACAACGGCTCTATCTCCCAAAGTATTGGCGGAAAACTGCCAAGTCTGACACTGTTGGAAAGCCCTGCTCATGGGCTTTCCGAAAATGCCGGTCTTGGGGTTGTGGGATAAACAGGGAGGATGCCAGGGACCGCGGAGGCAGGACACCCCGAAGATGTCAAGAGCAAATGGCCATGCTCTGTGTACGTCAACAATAGCCAAGGCCGCTACGTGTGTGCTGGACTGAAGCCAGCAAAAAAAAAAAAAAAAAACGCCGAAATAAGAAGTCGGCAGCGCCACGGCCAATAACTCCATAAATAATGGGGCTAGAAAGAAATTTCTTGTACCTGCAGGTAGCTGCCATAGTCCTGCATCCGAAAATCTAGTTTTCCCGGCCAGCCAGGGCCATCTTCCGCCTTGAAACCACCAGAGAGCGGGGCTGCTCCGAATGCGCTTCAAACACCTGTCTAATGGCACTTTTGTACACGAAGCTGTAACAGAGTGAAAACAAAACTTAACAACGGCTCTATCTCCCAAAGTATTGGCGGAAAACTGCCAAGTCTGACACTGTTGGAAAGCCCTGCTCATGGGCTTTCCGAAAATGCCGGTCTTGGGGTTGTGGGATAAACAAGGAGGATGCCAGTGACCGCGGAGGCAGGACACCCCGAAGATGTCAAGAGCAAATGGCCATGCTCTGTGTACGTCAACAATAGCCAAGGCCGCTACGTGTGTGCTGGACTGAAGCCAGCAAAAAAAAAAAAAAAAAAAAAAAAAAAACGCCGAAAAAAGAAGTCGGCAGCGCCACGGCCAATAACTCCACAAATAATGCGGCTAGAGAGAAATTTCTTGTACCTGCAGGTAGCTGCCATAGTCCTGCATCCGAAAATCCAGTTTTCCCGGCCAGCCGGGACCATCTTCCGCCTTGAAACCACCAGAGAGCGGGGCTGCTCCGAATGCGCTTCAAACACCTGTCTAATGGCACTTTTGTACACGAAGCTGTAACAGAGTGAAAACAAGACTTAGCAACGGCTCTATCTCCCAAAGTATTGGCGGAAAACTGACAGGTTTGACACTGTTGGAAAGCCCTGCTCATGGGCTTTCCGAAAATGCCGGTCATGGGGTTGTGGGATAAACAGGGAGGATGCCAGGGACCGCGGAGTGAGGACACCCCGAAGATGTCAAGAGCAAATGGCCATGCTCTGTGTACGTCAACAATAGCCAAGGCCGCTACGTGTGTGCTGGACTGAAGCCAGCAAAAAAAAAAAAAAAAAAAAAAACGCCGAAAAAAGAAGTCGGCAGCGCCACGGCCAATAACTCCATAAATAATGGGGCTAGAGAGAAATTTCTTGTACCTGCAGGTAGCTGCCATAGTCCTGCATCCGAAAATCCAGTTTTCCCGGCCAGCCAGGACCATCTTCCGCCTTGAAACCACCAGAGAGTGGGGCTGCTCCGAATGCGCTTCAAACACCTGTCTAATGGCACTTTTGTACACGAAGCTGTAACAGAGTGAAAACAAGACTTAGCAACGGCTCTATCTCCCAAAGTATTGGCGGAAAACTGACAAGTCTGACACTGTTGGAAAGCCCTGCTCATGGGCTTTCCGAAAATGCCAGTCTTGGGGTTGTGGGATAAATAGGGAGGATGCCAGGGACCGCGGAGTGAGGACACCCCGAAGAAGTCCAGTGCAAACGGCCATGCTCTGTGTACGTCAACAATAGCCAAGGCCGCTACGTGTGTGCTGGACTGAAGCCAGCAAAAAAAAAAAAAAAAAAAACGCCGAAATAAGAAGTCGGCAGCGCCACGGCCAATAACTCCATAAATAATGGGGCTAGAAAGAAATTTCTTGTACCTGCAGGTAGCTGCCATAGTCCTGCATCCGAAAATCTAGTTTTCCCGGCCAGCCAGGGCCATCTTCCGCCTTGAAACCACCAGAGAGCGGGGCTGCTCCGAATGCGCTTCAAACACCTGTCTAAAGGCACTTTTGTACACGAAGCTGTAACAGAGTGAAAACAAAACTTAACAACGGCTCTATCTCCCAAAGTATTGGCGGAAAACTGCCAAGTCTGACACTGTTGGAAAGCCCTGCTCATGGGCTTTCCGAAAATGCCGGTCTTGGGGTTGTGGGATAAACAAGGAGGATGCCAGTGACCGCGGAGGCAGGACACCCCGAAGATGTCAAGAGCAAATGGCCATGCTCTGTGTACGTCAACAATAGCCAAGGCCGCTACGTGTGTGCTGGACTGAAGCCAGCAAAAAAAAAAAAAAAAAAAAAAAAAAAAAACGCCGAAAAAAGAAGTCGGCAGCGCCACGGCCAATAACTCCACAAATAATGCGGCTAGAGAGAAATTTCTTGTACCTGCAGGTAGCTGCCATAGTCCTGCATCCGAAAATCCAGTTTTCCCGGCCAGCCGGGACCATCTTCCGCCTTGAAACCACCAGAGAGCGGGGCTGCTCCGAATGCGCTTCAAACACCTGTCTAATGGCACTTTTGTACACGAAGCTGTAACAGAGTGAAAACAAGACTTAGCAACGGCTCTATCTCCCAAAGTATTGGCGGAAAACTGACAGGTTTGACACTGTTGGAAAGCCCTGCTCATGGGCTTTCCGAAAATGCCGGTCATGGGGTTGTGGGATAAACAGGGAGGATGCCAGGGACCGCGGAGTGAGGACACCCCGAAGATGTCAAGAGCAAATGGCCATGCTCTGTGTACGTCAACAATAGCCAAGGCCGCTACGTGTGTGCTGGACTGAAGCCAGCAAAAAAAAAAAAAAAAAAAAAAAACGCCGAAAAAAGAAGTCGGCAGCGCCACGGCCAATAACTCCATAAATAATGGGGCTAGAGAGAAATTTCTTGTACCTGCAGGTAGCTGCCATAGTCCTGCATCCGAAAATCCAGTTTTCCCGGCCAGCCAGGACCATCTTCCGCCTTGAAACCACCAGAGAGCGGGGCTGCTCCGAATGCGCTTCAAACCCCTGTCTAATGGCACTTTTGTACACGAAGCTGTAACAGAGTGAAAACAAGACTTAGCAACGGCTCTATCTCCCAAAGTATTGGCGGAAAACTGACAGATTTGACACTGTTGGAAAGCCCTGCTCATGGGCTTTCCCAAAATGCCGGTCATGGGGTTGTGGGATAAACAGGGAGGATGCCAGGGACCGCGGAGGCAGGACACCCCGAAGATGTCAAGAGCAAATGGCCATGCTCTGTGTACGTCAACAATAGCCAAGGCCGCTACGTGTGTGCTGGACTGAAGCCAGCAAAAAAAAAAAAAAAAAACGCCGAAATAAGAAGTCGGCAGCGCCACGGCCAATAACTCCATAAATAATGGGGCTAGAAAGAAATTTCTTGTACCTGCAGGTAGCTGCCATAGTCCTGCATCCGAAAATCTAGTTTTCCCGGCCAGCCAGGGCCATCTTCCGCCTTGAAACCACCAGAGAGCGGGGCTGCTCCGAATGCGCTTCAAACACCTGTCTAATGGCACTTTCGTACACGAAGCTGTAACAGAGTGAAAACAAAACTTAACAACGGCTCTATCTCCCAAAGTATTGGCGGAAAACTGCCAAGTCTGACACTGTTGGAAAGCCCTGCTCATGGGCTTTCCGAAAATGCCGGTCTTGGGGTTGTGGGATAAACAAGGAGGATGCCAGTGACCGCGGAGGCAGGACACCCCGAAGATGTCAAGAGCAAATGGCCATGCTCTGTGTACGTCAACAATAGCCAAGGCCGCTACGTGTGTGCTGGACTGAAGCCAGCAAAAAAAAAAAAAAAAAAAAAAAAAAAAAAACGCCGAAAAAAGAAGTCGGCAGCGCCACGGCCAATAACTCCACAAATAATGCGGCTAGAGAGAAATTTCTTGTACCTGCAGGTAGCTGCCATAGTCCTGCATCCGAAAATCCAGTTTTCCCGGCCAGCCGGGACCATCTTCCGCCTTGAAACCACCAGAGAGCGGGGCTGCTCCGAATGCGCTTCAAACACCTGTCTAATGGCACTTTTGTACACGAAGCTGTAACAGAGTGAAAACAAGACTTAGCAACGGCTCTATCTCCCAAAGTATTGGCGGAAAACTGACAGGTTTGACACTGTTGGAAAGCCCTGCTCATGGGCTTTCCGAAAATGCCGGTCATGGGGTTGTGGGATAAACAGGGAGGATGCCAGGGACCGCGGAGTGAGGACACCCCGAAGATGTCAAGAGCAAATGGCCATGCTCTGTGTACGTCAACAATAGCCAAGGCCGCTACGTGTGTGCTGGACTGAAGCCAGCAAAAAAAAAAAAAAAAAAAAAAACGCCGAAAAAAGAAGTCGGCAGCGCCACGGCCAATAACTCCATAAATAATGGGGCTAGAGAGAAATTTCTTGTACCTGCAGGTAGCTGCCATAGTCCTGCATCCGAAAATCCAGTTCTCCCGGCCAGCCAGGACCATCTTCCGCCTTGAAACCACCAGAGAGCGGGGCTGCTCCGAATGCGCTTCAAACCCCTGTCTAATGGCACTTTTGTACACGAAGCTGTAACAGAGTGAAAACAAGACTTAGCAACGGCTCTATCTCCCAAAGTATTGGCGGAAAACTGACAGATTTGACACTGTTGGAAAGCCCTGCTCATGGGCTTTCCCAAAATGCCGGTCATGGGGTTGTGGGATAAACAGGGAGGATGCCAGGGACCGCGGAGGCAGGACACCCCGAAGATGTCAAGAGCAAATGGCCATGCTCTGTGTACGTCAACAATAGCCAAGGCCGCTACGTGTGTGCTGGACTGAAGCCAGCAAAAAAAAAAAAAAAAAAAAAAACGCCGAAAAAAGAAGTCGGCAGCGCCACGGCCAATAACTCCATAAATAATGGGGCTAGAGAGAAATTTCTTGTACCTGCAGGTAGCTGCCATAGTCCTGCATCCGAAAATCCAGTTTTCCCGGCCAGCCAGGACCATCTTCCGCCTTGAAACCACCAGAGAGCGGGGCTGCTCCGAATGCGCTTCAAACCCCTGTCTAATGGCACTTTTGTACACGAAGCTGTAACAGAGTGAAAACAAGACTTAGCAACGGCTCTATCTCCCATAGTATTGGCGGAAAACTGACAGATTTGACACTGTTGGAAAGCCCTGCTCATGGGCTTTCCCAAAATGCCGGTCATGGGGTTGTGGGATAAACAGGGAGGATGCCAGGGACCGCGGAGGCAGGACACCCCGAAGATGTCAAGAGCAAATGGCCATGCTCTGTGTACGTCAACAATAGCCAAGGCCGCTACGTGTGTGCTGGACTGAAGCCAGCAAAAAAAAAAAAAAAAAAAACGCCGAAATAAGAAGTCGGCAGCGCCACGGCCAATAACTCCATAAATAATGGGGCTAGAAAGAAATTTCTTGTACCTGCAGGTAGCTGCCATAGTCCTGCATCCGAAAATCTAGTTTTCCCGGCCAGCCAGGGCCATCTTCCGCCTTGAAACCACCAGAGAGCGGGGCTGCTCCGAATGCGCTTCAAACACCTGTCTAATGGCACTTTCGTACACGAAGCTGTAACAGAGTGAAAACAAAACTTAACAACGGCTCTATCTCCCAAAGTATTGGCGGAAAACTGACAAGTCTGACACTGTTGGAAAGCCCTGCTCATGGGCTTTCCGAAAATGCCGGTCTTGGGGTTGTGGGATAAACAGGGAGGATGCCAGGGACCGCGGAGGCAGGACACCCCGAAGATGTCAAGAGCAAATGGCCATGCTCTGTGTACGTCAACAATAGCCAAGGCCGCTACGTGTGTGCTGGACTGAAGCCAGCAAAAAAAAAAAAAAAAAAAAAAAAAAAAAACGCCGAAAAAAGAAGTCGGCAGCGCCACGGCCAATAACTCCATAAATAATGGGGCTAGAGAGAAATTTCTTGTACCTGCAGGTAGCTGCCATAGTCCTGCATCCGAAAATCCAGTTTTCCCGGCCAGCCAGGACCATCTTCCGCCTTGAAACCACCAGAGAGCGGGGCTGCTCCGAATGCGCTTCAAACACCTGTCTAATGGCACTTTTGTACACGAAGCTGTAACAGAGTGAAAACAAGACTTAGCAACGGCTCTATCTCCCAAAGTATTGGCGGAAAACTGCCAAGTCTGACACTGTTGGAAAGCCCTGCTCATGGGCTTTCCGAAAATGCCGGTCATGGGGTTGTGGGATAAACAGGGAGGATGCCAGGGACCGCGGAGTGAGGACACCCCGAAGATGTCAAGAGCAAATGGCCATGCTCTGTGTACGTCAACAATAGCCAAGGCCGCTGCGTGTGTGCTGGACTGAAGCCAGCAAAAAAAAAAAAAAAAAAAAAAAAAAAAAACGCCGAAAAAAGAAGTCGGCAGCGCCACGGCCAATAACTCCACAAATAATGGGGCTAGAGAGAAATTTCTTGTACCTGCAGGTAGCTGCCATAGTCCTGCATCCGAAAATCTAGTTTTCCCGGCCAGCCGGGACCATCTTCCGCCTTGAAACCACCAGAGGGCGGGGCTGCTCCGAATGCGCTTCAAACACCTGTCTAATGGCACTTTTGTACACGAAGCTGTAACAGAGTGAAAACAAAACTTAACAACGGCTCTATCTGCCAAAGTATTGGCGGAAAACTGACAAGTCTGACACTGTTGCAAAGCCCTGCTCATGGGCTTTCCGAAAATGCCGGTCTTGGGGTTGTGGGATAAACAGGGAGGATGCCAGGGACCGCGGAGTGAGGACACCCCGAAGATGTCAAGAGCAAATGGCCATGCTCTGTGTACGTCAACAATAGCCAAGGCCGCTACGTGTGTGCTGGACTGAAGCCAGCAAAAAAAAAAAAAAAAAAAAAAAAAAAAAACGCCGAAAAAAGAAGTCGGCAGCGCCACGGCCAATAACTCCACAAATAATGGGGCTAGAGAGAAATTTCTTGTACCTGCAGGTAGCTGCCATAGTCCTGCATCCGAAAATCCAGTTTTCCCGGCCAGCCAGGACCATCTTCCGCCTTGAAACCACCAGAGAGCGGGGCTGCTCCGAATGCGCTTCAAACACCTGTCTAATGGCACTTTTGTACACGAAGCTGTAACAGAGTGAAAACAAGACTTAGCAACGGCTCTATCTCCCAAAGTATTGGCGGAAAACTGACAAGTCTGACACTGTTGGAAAGCCCTGCTCATGGGCTTTCCGAAAATGCCGGTCTTGGGGTTGTGGGATAAACAGGGAGGATGCCAGGGACCGCGGAGGCAGGACACCCCGAAGATGTCAAGAGCAAATGGCCATGCTCTGTGTACGTCAACAATAGCCAAGGCCGCTCCGTGTGTGCTGGACTGAAGCCAGCAAAAGAAAAAAGAAAAAAAAAACGCCGAAAAAAGAAGTCGGCAGCGCCACGGCCAATAACTCCATAAATAATGGGGCTAGAGAGAAATTTCTTGTACCTGCAGGTAGCTGCTATAGTCCTGCATCCGAGAATGTAGTTTTCCCGGCCAGCCAGGGCCATCTTCCGCCTTGAAACCACCAGAGAGTGGGGCTGCTCCGAATGCGCTTCAAACACCTGTCTAATGGCACTTTTGTACACGAAGCTGTAACAGAGTGAAAACAAGACTTAGCAACGGCTCTATCTCCCAAAGTATTGGCGGAAAACTGACAAGTCTGACACTGTTGGAAAGCCCTGCTCATGGGCTTTCCGAAAATGCCGGTCTTGGGGTTGTGGGATAAACAAGGAGGATGCCAGGGACCGCGGAGTGAGGACACCCCAAAGAAGTCCAGTGCAAACGGCCATGCTCTGTGTACGTCAACAAATGCCAAGGCCGCTACGTGTGTGCTGGACTGAAGCCAGCAAAAGAAAAAAGAAAAAACGCCGAAAAAAGAAGTCGGCAGCGCCACGGCCAATAACTCCATAAATAATGGGGCTAGAAAGAAATTTCTTGTACCTGCAGGTAGCTGCCATAGTCCTGCATCCGAAAATCTAGTTTTCCCGGCCAGCCAGGACCATCTTCCGCCTTGAAACCACCAGAGAGCGGGGCTGCTCCGAATGCGCTTCAAACACCTGTCTAATGGCACTTTTGTACACGAAGCTGTAACAGAGTGAAAACAAGACTTAGCAACGGCTCTATCTCCCAAAGTATTGGCGGAAAACTGACAAGTCTGACACTGTTGGAAAGCCCTGCTCATGGGCTTTCCGAAAATGCCAGTCTTGGGGTTGTGGGATAAATAGGGAGGATGCCAGGGACCGCGGAGTGAGGACACCCCGAAGAAGTCCAGTGCAAACGGCCATGCTCTGTGTACGTCAACAGGAGCCAAGGCCGCTACGTGTGTGCTGGTCTGAAGCCAGCAAAAACAAACAAACAAACAAACAAAAAACGCCGAAATAAGAAGTCGGCAGCGCCACGGCCAATAACTCCATAAATAATGGGGCTAGAGAGAAATTTCTTGTACCTGCAGGTAGCTGCCATAGTCCTGCATCCGAAAATCTAGTTTTCCCGGCCAGCCAGGGCCATCTTCCGCCTTGAAACCACCAGAGAGCGGGGCTGCTCCGAATGCGCTTCAAACACCTGTCTAATGGCACTTTTGTACACGAAGCTGTAACAGAGTGAAAACAAAACTTAACAACGGCTCTATCTCCCAAAGTATTGGCGGAAAACTGCCAGGTCTGACACTGTTGGAAAGCCCTGCTCATGGGCTTTCCGAAAATGCCGGTCTTGGGGTTGTGGGATAAACAGGGAGGATGCCAGGGACCGCGGAGGCAGGACACCCCGAAGATGTCAAGAGCAAATGGCCATGCTCTGTGTACGTCAACAATAGCCAAGGCCGCTACGTGTGTGCTGGACTGAAGCCAGCAAAAACAAACAAACAAACAAACAAAAAACGCCGAAAAAAGAAGTCGGCAGCGCCACGGCCAATAACTCCACAAATAATGGGGCTAGAGATAAATTTCTTGTACCTGCAGGTAGCTGCCATAGTCCTGCATCCGAAAATCCAGTTTTCCCGGACAGCCAGGGCCATCTTCTGCCTTGAAATCACCAGAGAGCGGGGCTGCTCCGAATGCGCTTCAAACACCTGTCTAATGGCACTTTTGTACACGAAGCTGTAACAGAGTGAAAACAAGACTTAGCAACGGCTCTATCTCCCAAAGTATTGGCGGAAAACTGACAAGTCTGACACTGTTGGAAAGCCCTGCTCATGGGCTTTCCGAAAATGCCGGTCTTGGGGTTGTGGGATAAACAGGGAGGATGCCAGGGACCGCGGAGGCAGGACACCCCGAAGATGTCAAGAGCAAATGGCCATGCTCTGTGTACGTCAACAATAGCCAAGGCCGCTACGTGTGTGCTGGACTGAAGCCAGAAAAAAAAAAAAAAAAAAAAAAAAAAAAACGCCGAAAAAAGAAGTCGGCAGCGCCACGGCCAATAACTCCACAAATAATGGGGCTAGAGAGAAATTTCTTGTACCTGCAGGTAGCTGCCATAGTCCTGCATCCGAAAATCCAGTTTTCCCGGCCAGCCAGGACCATCTTCCGCCTTGAAACCACCAGAGAGCGGGGCTGCTCCGAATGCGCTTCAAACACCTGTCTAATGGCACTTTTGTACACGAAGCTGTAACAGAGTGAAAACAAGACTTAGCAACGGCTCTATCTCCCAAAGTATTGGCGGAAAACTGACAAGTCTGACACTGTTGGAAAGCCCTGCTCATGGGCTTTCCGAAAATGCCGGTCTTGGGGTTGTGGGATAAACAGGGAGGATGCCAGGGACCGCGGAGTGAGGACACCCCGAAGATGTCAAGAGCAAATGGCCATGCTCTGTGTACGTCAACAATAGCCAAGGCCGCTACGTGTGTGCTGGACTGAAGCCAGCAAAAAAAAAAAAAAAAAAAAAACGCCGAAAAAAGAAGTTGGCAGCGCCACGGCCAATAACTCCATAAATAATGGGGCTAGAGAGAAATTTCTTGTACCTGCAGGTAGCTGCCATAGTCCTGCATCCGAAAATCCAGTTTTCCCGGCCAGCCAGGACCATCTTCCGCGTTGAAACCACCAGAGAGCGGGGCTGCTCCGAATGCGCTTCAAACACCTGTCTAATGGCACTTTTGTACACGAAGCTGTAACAGAGTGAAAACAAGACTTAGCAACGGCTCTATCTCCCAAAGTATTGGCGGAAAACTGACAAGTCTGACACTGTTGGAAAGCCCTGCTCATGGGCTTTCCGAAAATGCCGGTCTTGGGTTTGTGGAATAAACAGGGAGGATGCCAGGGACCGCGGAGGCAGGACACCCCGAAGATGTCAAGAGCAAATGGCCATGCTCTGTGTACGTCAACAATAGCCAAGGCCGCTACGTGTGTGCTGGACTGAAGCCAGCAAAAACAAACAAACAAAAAAAAAAAAAACGCCGAAAAAAGAAGTCGGCAGCGCCACGGCCAATAACTCCACAAATAATGGGGCTAGAGAGAAATTTCTTGTACCTGCAGGTAGCTGCCATAGTCCTGCATCCGAAAATCTAGTTTTCCCGGACAGCCAGGGCCATCTTCTGCCTTGAAATCACCAGAGAGCGGGGCTGCTCCGAATGCGCTTCAAACACCTGTCTAATGGCACTTTTGTACACGAAGCTGTAACAGAGTGAAAACAAGACTTAGCAACGGCTCTATCTCCCAAAGTATTGGCGGAAAACTGACAAGTCTGACACTGTTGGAAAGCCCTGCTCATGGGCTTTCCGAAAATGCCGGTCTTGGGGTTGTGGGATAAACAGGGAGGATGCCAGGGACCGCGGAGGCAGGACACCCCGAAGATGTCAAGAGCAAATGGCCATGCTCTGTGTACGTCAACAATAGCCAAGGCCGCTACGTGTGTGCTGGACTGAAGCCAGAAAAAAAAAAAAAAAAAAAAGAAAAAAAACGCCGAAAAAAGAAGTCGGCAGCGCCACGGCCAATAACTCCACAAATACTGGGGCTAGAGAGAAATTTCTTGTACCTGCAGGTAGCTGCCATAGTCCTGCATCCGAAAATCCAGTTTTCCCGGCCAGCCAGGACCATCTTCCGCCTTGAAACCACCAGAGAGCGGGGCTGCTCCGAATGCGCTTCAAACACCTGTCTAATGGCACTTTTGTACACGAAGCTGTAACAGAGTGAAAACAAGACTTAGCAACGGCTCTATCTCCCAAAGTATTGGCGGAAAACTGACAAGTCTGACACTGTTGGAAAGCCCTGCTCAATGGGCTTTCCGAAAATGCCGGTCTTGGGGTTGTGGGATAAACAGGGAGGATGCCAGGGACCGCGGAGTGAGGACACCCCGAAGATGTCAAGAGCAAATGGCCATGCTCTGTGTACGTCAACAATAGCCAAGGCCGCTACGTGTGTGCTGGACTGAAGCCAGCAAAAAAAAAAAAAAAAAAAAAAACGCCGAAAAAAGAAGTTGGCAGCGCCACGGCCAATAACTCCATAAATAATGGGGCTAGAGAGAAATTTCTTGTACCTGCAGGTAGCTGCCATAGTCCTGCATCCGAAAATCCAGTTTTCCCGGCCAGCCAGGACCATCTTCCGCGTTGAAACCACCAGAGAGCGGGGCTGCTCCGAATGCGCTTCAAACACCTGTCTAATGGCACTTTTGTACACGAAGCTGTAACAGAGTGAAAACAAGACTTAGCAACGGCTCTATCTCCCAAAGTATTGGCGGAAAACTGACAAGTCTGACACTGTTGGAAAGCCCTGCTCATGGGCTTTCCGAAAATGCCGGTCTTGGGTTTGTGGAATAAACAGGGAGGATGCCAGGGACCGCGGAGGCAGGACACCCCGAAGATGTCAAGAGCAAATGGCCATGCTCTGTGTACGTCAACAATAGCCAAGGCCGCTACGTGTGTGCTGGACTGAAGCCAGCAAAAACAAACAAACAAAAAAAAAAAAAACGCCGAAAAAAGAAGTCGGCAGCGCCACGGCCAATAACTCCACAAATAATGGGGCTAGAGAGAAATTTCTTGTACCTGCAGGTAGCTGCCATAGTCCTGCATCCGAAAATCTAGTTTTCCCGGACAGCCAGGGCCATCTTCTGCCTTGAAATCACCAGAGAGCGGGGCTGCTCCGAATGCGCTTCAAACACCTGTCTAATGGCACTTTTGTACACGAAGCTGTAACAGAGTGAAAACAAGACTTAGCAACGGCTCTATCTCCCAAAGTATTGGCGGAAAACTGACAAGTCTGACACTGTTGGAAAGCCCTGCTCATGGGCTTTCCGAAAATGCCGGTCTTGGGGTTGTGGGATAAACAGGGAGGATGCCAGGGACCGCGGAGGCAGGACACCCCGAAGATGTCAAGAGCAAATGGCCATGCTCTGTGTACGTCAACAATAGCCAAGGCCGCTACGTGTGTGCTGGACTGAAGCCAGCAAAAACAAACAAACAAACAAACAAAAACGCCGAAAAAAGAAGTCGGCAGCGCCACGGCCAATAACTCCACAAATACTGGGGCTAGAGATAAATTTGTTGTACCTGCAGGTAGCTGCCATAGTCCTGCATCCGAAAATCTAGTTTTCCCGGACAGCCAGGGCCATCTTCTGCCTTGAAATCACCAGAGAGCGGGGCTGCTCCGAATGCGCTTCAAACACCTGTCTAATGGCACTTTTGTACACGAAGCTGTAACAGAGTGAAAACAAGACTTAGCAACGGCTCTATCTCCCAAAGTATTGGCGGAAAACTGCCAAGTCTGACACTGTTGGAAAGCCCTGCTCATGGGCTTTCCGAAAATGCCGGTCTTGGGTTTGTGGAATAAACAGGGAGGATGCCAGGGACCGCGGAGTGAGGACACCCCGAAGATGTCAAGAGCAAATGGCCATGCTCTGTGTACGTCAACAATAGCCAAGGCCGCTACGTGTGTGCTGGACTGAAGCCAGCAAAAACAAACAAACAAACAAAAAAAAAACGCCGAAAAAAGAAGTCGGCAGCGCCACGGCCAATAACTCCACAAATAATGGGGCTAGAGATAAATTTCTTGTACCTGCAGGTAGCTGCCATAGTCCTGCATCCGAAAATCTAGTTTTCCCGGACAGCCAGGGCCATCTTCTGCCTTGAAATCACCAGAGAGCGGGGCTGCTCCGAATGCGCTTCAAACACCTGTCTAATGGCACTTTTGTACACGAAGCTGTAACAGAGTGAAAACAAGACTTAGCAACGGCTCTATCTCCCAAAGTATTGGCGGAAAACTGACAAGTCTGACACTGTTGGAAAGCCCTGCTCATGGGCTTTCCGAAAATGCCGGTCTTGGGGTTGTGGGATAAACAGGGAGGATGCCAGGGACCGCGGAGGCAGGACACCCCGAAGATGTCAAGAGCAAATGGCCATGCTCTGTGTACGTCAACAATAGCCAAGGCCGCTACGTGTGTGCTGGACTGAAGCCAGCAAAAACAAACAAACAAAAACAAAAAAACGCCGAAAAAAGAAGTCGGCAGCGCCACGGCCAATAACTCCACAAATACTGGGGCTAGAGAGAAATTTCTTGTACCTGCAGGTAGCTGCCATAGTCCTGCATCCGAAAATCTAGTTTTCCCGGACAGCCAGGGCCATCTTCTGCCTTGAAATCACCAGAGAGCGGGGCTGCTCCGAATGCGCTTCAAACACCTGTCTAATGGCACTTTTGTACACGAAGCTGTAACAGAGTGAAAACAAGACTTAGCAACGGCTCTATCTCCCAAAGTATTGGCGGAAAACTGACAAGTCTGACACTGTTGGAAAGCCCTGCTCATGGGCTTTCCGAAAATGCCGGTCTTGGGGTTGTGGGATAAACAGGGAGGATGCCAGGGACCGCGGAGGCAGGACACCCCGAAGATGTCAAGAGCAAATGGCCATGCTCTGTGTACGTCAACAATAGCCAAGGCCGCTACGTGTGTGCTGGACTGAAGCCAGCAAAAACAAAAAAAACAAAAAAAAAAAACGCCGAAAAAAGAAGTCGGCAGCGCCACGGCCAATAAATCCACAAATACTGGGGCTAGAGATAAATTTGTTGTACCTGCAGGTAGCTGCCATAGTCCTGCATCCGAAAATCTAGTTTTCCCGGACAGCCAGGGCCATCTTCTGCCTTGAAATCACCAGAGAGCGGGGCTGCTCCGAATGCGCTTCAAACACCTGTCTAATGGCACTTTTGTACACGAAGCTGTAACAGAGTGAAAACAAGACTTAGCAACGGCTCTATCTCCCAAAGTATTGGCGGAAAACTGACAAGTCTGACACTGTTGGAAAGCCCTGCTCATGGGCTTTCCGAAAATGCCGGTCTTGGGGTTGTGGGATAAACAGGGAGGATGCCAGGGACCGCGGAGTGAGGACACCCCGAAGATGTCAAGAGCAAATGGCCATGCTCTGTGTACGTCAACAATAGCCAAGGCCGCTACGTGTGTGCTGGACTGAAGCCAGCAAAAAAAAAAAAAAAAAAAAAACGCCGAAAAAAGAAGTTGGCAGCGCCACGGCCAATAACTCCATAAATAATGGGGCTAGAGAGAAATTTCTTGTACCTGCAGGTAGCTGCCATAGTCCTGCATCCGAAAATCCAGTTTTCCCGGACAGCCAGGACCATCTTCCGCGTTGAAACCACCAGAGAGCGGGGCTGCTCCGAATGCGCTTCAAACACCTGTCTAATGGCACTTTTGTACACGAAGCTGTAACAGAGTGAAAACAAGACTTAGCAACGGCTCTATCTCCCAAAGTATTGGCGGAAAACTGACAAGTCTGACACTGTTGGAAAGCCCTGCTCATGGGCTTTCCGAAAATGCCGGTCTTGGGTTTGTGGAATAAACAGGGAGGATGCCAGGGACCGCGGAGGCAGGACACCCCGAAGATGTCAAGAGCAAATGGCCATGCTCTGTGTACGTCAACAATAGCCAAGGCCGCTACGTGTGTGCTGGACTGAAGCCAGCAAAAACAAACAAACAACAACAAAAAAAACGCCGAAAAAAGAAGTCGGCAGCGCCACGGCCAATAACTCCACAAATAATGGGGCTAGAGAGAAATTTCTTGTACCTGCAGGTAGCTGCCATAGTCCTGCATCCGAAAATCTAGTTTTCCCGGACAGCCAGGGCCATCTTCTGCCTTGAAATCACCAGAGAGCGGGGCTGCTCCGAATGCGCTTCAAACACCTGTCTAATGGCACTTTTGTACACGAAGCTGTAACAGAGTGAAAACAAGACTTAGCAACGGCTCTATCTCCCAAAGTATTGGCGGAAAACTGACAAGTCTGACACTGTTGGAAAGCCCTGCTCATGGGCTTTCCGAAAATGCCGGTCTTGGGGTTGTGGGATAAACAGGGAGGATGCCAGGGACCGCGGAGGCAGGACACCCCGAAGATGTCAAGAGCAAATGGCCATGCTCTGTGTACGTCAACAATAGCCAAGGCCGCTACGTGTGTGCTGGACTGAAGCCAGCAAAAACAAAAAAAACAAAAAAAAAAAACGCCGAAAAAAGAAGTCGGCAGCGCCACGGCCAATAAATCCACAAATACTGGGGCTAGAGATAAATTTGTTGTACCTGCAGGTAGCTGCCATAGTCCTGCATCCGAAAATCTAGTTTTCCCGGACAGCCAGGGCCATCTTCTGCCTTGAAATCACCAGAGAGCGGGGCTGCTCCGAATGCGCTTCAAACACCTGTCTAATGGCACTTTTGTACACGAAGCTGTAACAGAGTGAAAACAAGACTTAGCAACGGCTCTATCTCCCAAAGTATTGGCGGAAAACTGACAAGTCTGACACTGTTGGAAAGCCCTGCTCATGGGCTTTCCGAAAATGCCGGTCTTGGGTTTGTGGAATAAACAGGGAGGATGCCAGGGACCGCGGAGTGAGGACACCCCGAAGATGTCAAGAGCAAATGGCCATGCTCTGTGTACGTCAACAATAGCCAAGGCCGCTACGTGTGTGCTGGACTGAAGCCAGCAAAAAAAAATTTAAAAAAAACGCCGAAAAAAGAAGTCGGCAGCGCCACGGCCAATAACTCCATAAATAATGGGGCTAGAGAGAAATTTCTTGTACCTGCAGGTAGCTGCCATAGTCCTGTATCCGAAAATCTTGTTTTCCCGGCCAGCCAGGACCATCTTCCGCCTTGAAACCACCAGAGAGCGGGGCTGTTCCGAATGCGCTTCAAACACCTGTCTAATGGCACTTTTGTACACGAAGCTGTAACAGAGTGAAAACAAGACTTAGCAACGGCTCTATCTCCCAAAATATTGGCGGAAAACTGACAAGTCTGACACTGTTGGAAAGCCCTGCTCATGGGCTTTCCGAAAATGCCGGTCTTGGGGTTGTGGGATAAACAGGGAGGATGCCAGGGACCGCGGAGGCAGGACACCCCGAAGATGTCAAGAGCAAATGGCCATGCTCTGTGTACGTCAACAATAGCCAAGGCCGCTACGTGTGTGCTGGACTGAAGCCAGCAAAAAAAAAAAAAAAAAAAAAAAACGCCGAAAAAAGAAGTCGGCAGCGCCACGGCCAATAACTCCATAAATAATGGGGCTAGAGAGAAATTTCTTGTACCTGCAGGTAGCTGCCATAGTCCTGCATCCGAAAATCTAGTTTTCCCGGCCAGCCAGGGCCATCTTCCGCCTTGAAACCACCAGAGAGCGGGGCTGCTCTGAATGCGCTTCAAACACCTGTCTAATGGCACTTTTGTACACGAAGCTGTAACAGAGTGAAAACAAGACTTAGCAACGGCTCTATCTCCCAAAGTATTGGCGGAAAACTGACAAGTCTGACACTGTTGAAAAGCCCTGCTCATGGGCTTTCCGAAAATGCCGGTCTTGGGGATGTGGGATAAACAGGGAGGATGCCAGGGACCGCGGAGGCAGGACACCCCGAAGATGTCAAGAGCAAATGGCCATGCTCTGTGTACGTCAACAATAGCCAAGGCCGCTACGTGTGTGCTGGACTGAAGCCAGCAAAAACAAACAAACAAAAACAAAAAAAACGCCGAAAAAAGAAGTCGGCAGCGCCACGGCCAATAACTCCACAAATACTGGGGCTAGAGAGAAATTTCTTGTACCTGCAGGTAGCTGCCATAGTCCTGCATCCGAAAATCTAGTTTTCCCGGACAGCCAGGGCCATCTTCTGCCTTGAAATCACCAGAGAGCGGGGCTGCTCCGAATGAGCTTCAAACACCTGTCTAATGGCACTTTTGTACACGAAGCTGTAACAGAGTGAAAACAAGACTTAGCAACGGCTCTATCTCCCAAAGTATTGGCGGAAAACTGACAAGTCTGACACTGTTGGAAAGCCCTGCTCATGGGCTTTCCGAAAATGCCGGTCTTGGGGTTGTGGGATAAACAGGGAGGATGCCAGGGACCGCGGAGTGAGGACACCCCGAAGATGTCAAGAGCAAATGGCCATGCTCTGTGTACGTCAACAATAGCCAAGGCCGCTACGTGTGTGCTGGACTGAAGCCAGCAAAAAAAAAAAAAAAAAAAAAACGCCGAAAAAAGAAGTCGGCAGCGCCACGGCCAATAACTCCATAAATAATGGGGCTAGAGAGAAATTTCTTGTACCTGCAGGTAGCTGCCATAGTCCTGCATCCGAAAATCCAGTTTTCCCGGCCAGCCAGGACCATCTTCCGCGTTGAAACCACCAGAGAGCGGGGCTGCTCCGAATGCGCTTCAAACACCTGTCTAATGGCACTTTTGTACACGAAGCTGTAACAGAGTGAAAACAAGACTTAGCAACGGCTCTATCTCCCAAAGTGTTGGCGGAAAACTGACAAGTCTGACACTGTTGGAAAGCCCTGCTCATGGGCTTTCCGAAAATGCCGGTCTTGGGGTTGTGGGATAAACAGGGAGGATGCCAGGGACCGCGGAGGCAGGACACCCCGAAGATGTCAAGAGCAAATGGCCATGCTCTGTGTACGTCAACAATAGCCAAGGCCGCTACGTGTGTGCTGGACTGAAGCCAGCAAAAACAAACAAACAAAAACAAAAAACGCCGAAAAAAGAAGTCGGCAGCGCCACGGCCAATAACTCCACAAATACTGGGGCTAGAGATAAATTTGTTGTACCTGCAGGTAGCTGCCATAGTCCTGCATCCGAAAATCTAGTTTTCCCGGACAGCCAGGGCCATCTTCTGCCTTGAAATCACCAGAGAGCGGGGCTGCTCCGAATGCGCTTCAAACACCTGTCTAATGGCACTTTTGTACACGAAGCTGTAACAGAGTGAAAACAAGACTTAGCAACGGCTCTATCTCCCAAAGTATTGGCGGAAAACTGACAAGTCTGACACTGTTGGAAAGCCCTGCTCATGGGCTTTCCGAAAATGCCGGTCTTGGGTTTGTGGAATAAACAGGGAGGATGCCAGGGACCGCGGAGTGAGGACACCCCGAAGATGTCAAGAGCAAATGGCCATGCTCTGTGTACGTCAACAATAGCCAAGGCCGCTACGTGTGTGCTGGACTGAAGCCAGCAAAAAAAAATTTAAAAAAAACGCCGAAAAAAGGCTCTATCTCCCAAAGTATTGGCGGAAAACTGACAAGTCTGACACTGTTGGAAAGCCCTGCTCAATGGGCTTTCCGAAAATGCCGGTCTTGGGGTTGTGGGATAAACAGGGAGGATGCCAGGGACCGCGGAGTGAGGACACCCCGAAGATGTCAAGAGCAAATGGCCATGCTCTGTGTACGTCAACAATAGCCAAGGCCGCTACGTGTGTGCGGGACTGAAGCCAGAAAAAAAAAAAAAAAAAAAAAAAACGCCGAAAAAAGAAGTTGGCAGCGCCACGGCCAATAACTCCATAAATAATGGGGCTAGAGAGAAATTTCTTGTACCTGCAGGTAGCTGCCATAGTCCTGCATCCGAAAATCCAGTTTTCCCGGCCAGCCAGGACCATCTTCCGCGTTGAAACCACCAGAGAGCGGGGCTGCTCCGAATGCGCTTCAAACACCTGTCTAATGGCACTTTTGTACACGAAGCTGTAACAGAGTGAAAACAAGACTTAGCAACGGCTCTATCTCCCAAAGTATTGGCGGAAAACTGACAAGTCTGACACTGTTGGAAAGCCCTGCTCATGGGCTTTCCGAAAATGCCGGTCTTGGGTTTGTGGAATAAACAGGGAGGATGCCAGGGACCGCGGAGGCAGGACACCCCGAAGATGTCAAGAGCAAATGGCCATGCTCTGTGTACGTCAACAATAGCCAAGGCCGCTACGTGTGTGCTGGACTGAAGCCAGCAAAAACAAACAAACAAACAAAAAAAAAACGCCGAAAAAAGAAGTCGGCAGCGCCACGGCCAATAACTCCACAAATAATGGGGCTAGAGAGAAATTTCTTGTACCTGCAGGTAGCTGCCATAGTCCTGCATCCGAAAATCTAGTTTTCCCGGACAGCCAGGGCCATCTTCTGCCTTGAAATCACCAGAGAGCGGGGCTGCTCCGAATGCGCTTCAAACACCTGTCTAATGGCACTTTTGTACACGAAGCTGTAACAGAGTGAAAACAAGACTTAGCAACGGCTCTATCTCCCAAAGTATTGGCGGAAAACTGACAAGTCTGACACTGTTGGAAAGCCCTGCTCATGGGCTTTCCGAAAATGCCGGTCTTGGGGTTGTGGGATAAACAGGGAGGATGCCAGGGACCGCGGAGGCAGGACACCCCGAAGATGTCAAGAGCAAATGGCCATGCTCTGTGTACGTCAACAATAGCCAAGGCCGCTACGTGTGTGCTGGACTGAAGCCAGCAAAAACAAACAAACAAACAAACAAAAACGCCGAAAAAAGAAGTCGGCAGCGCCACGGCCAATAACTCCACAAATACTGGGGCTAGAGATAAATTTGTTGTACCTGCAGGTAGCTGCCATAGTCCTGCATCCGAAAATCTAGTTTTCCCGGACAGCCAGGGCCATCTTCTGCCTTGAAATCACCAGAGAGCGGGGCTGCTCCGAATGCGCTTCAAACACCTGTCTAATGGCACTTTTGTACACGAAGCTGTAACAGAGTGAAAACAAGACTTAGCAACGGCTCTATCTCCCAAAGTATTGGCGGAAAACTGACAAGTCTGACACTGTTGGAAAGCCCTGCTCATGGGCTTTCCGAAAATGCCGGTCTTGGGTTTGTGGAATAAACAGGGAGGATGCCAGGGACCGCGGAGTGAGGACACCCCGAAGATGTCAAGAGCAAATGGCCATGCTCTGTGTACGTCAACAATAGCCAAGGCCGCTACGTGTGTGCTGGACTGAAGCCAGCAAAAACAAACAAACAAACAAACAAAAAACGCCGAAAAAAGAAGTCGGCAGCGCCACGGCCAATAACTCCACAAATAATGGGGCTAGAGATAAATTTCTTGTACCTGCAGGTAGCTGCCATAGTCCTGCATCCGAAAATCTAGTTTTCCCGGACAGCCAGGGCCATCTTCTGCCTTGAAATCACCAGAGAGCGGGGCTGCTCCGAATGCGCTTCAAACACCTGTCTAATGGCACTTTTGTACACGAAGCTGTAACAGAGTGAAAACAAGACTTAGCAACGGCTCTATCTCCCAAAGTATTGGCGGAAAACTGACAAGTCTGACACTGTTGGAAAGCCCTGCTCATGGGCTTTCCGAAAATGCCGGTCTTGGGGTTGTGGGATAAACAGGGAGGATGCCAGGGACCGCGGAGGCAGGACACCCCGAAGATGTCAAGAGCAAATGGCCATGCTCTGTGTACGTCAACAATAGCCAAGGCCGCTACGTGTGTGCTGGACTGAAGCCAGCAAAAACAAACAAACAAAAACAAAAAAACGCCGAAAAAAGAAGTCGGCAGCGCCACGGCCAATAACTCCACAAATACTGGGGCTAGAGAGAAATTTCTTGTACCTGCAGGTAGCTGCCATAGTCCTGCATCCGAAAATCTAGTTTTCCCGGACAGCCAGGGCCATCTTCTGCCTTGAAATCACCAGAGAGCGGGGCTGCTCCGAATGAGCTTCAAACACCTGTCTAATGGCACTTTTGTACACGAAGCTGTAACAGAGTGAAAACAAGACTTAGCAACGGCTCTATCTCCCAAAGTATTGGCGGAAAACTGACAAGTCTGACACTGTTGGAAAGCCCTGCTCATGGGCTTTCCGAAAATGCCGGTCTTGGGGTTGTGGAATAAACAGGGAGGATGCCAGGGACCGCGGAGGCAGGACACCCCGAAGATGTCAAGAGCAAATGGCCATGCTCTGTGTACGTCAACAATAGCCAAGGCCGCTACGTGTGTGCTGGACTGAAGCCAGCAAAAACAAACAAACAAACAAACAAAAACGCCGAAAAAAGAAGTCGGCAGCGCCACGGCCAATAACTCCACAAATACTGGGGCTAGAGATAAATTTGTTGTACCTGCAGGTAGCTGCCATAGTCCTGCATCCGAAAATCTAGTTTTCCCGGACAGCCAGGGCCATCTTCTGCCTTGAAATCACCAGAGAGCGGGGCTGCTCCGAATGCGCTTCAAACACCTGTCTAATGGCACTTTTGTACACGAAGCTGTAACAGAGTGAAAACAAGACTTAGCAACGGCTCTATCTCCCAAAGTATTGGCGGAAAACTGCCAAGTCTGACACTGTTGGAAAGCCCTGCTCATGGGCTTTCCGAAAATGCCGGTCTTGGGTTTGTGGAATAAACAGGGAGGATGCCAGGGACCGCGGAGTGAGGACACCCCGAAGATGTCAAGAGCAAATGGCCATGCTCTGTGTACGTCAACAATAGCCAAGGCCGCTACGTGTGTGCTGGACTGAAGCCAGCAAAAACAAACAAACAAACAAAAAAAAAACGCCGAAAAAAGAAGTCGGCAGCGCCACGGCCAATAACTCCACAAATAATGGGGCTAGAGATAAATTTCTTGTACCTGCAGGTAGCTGCCATAGTCCTGCATCCGAAAATCTAGTTTTCCCGGACAGCCAGGGCCATCTTCTGCCTTGAAATCACCAGAGAGCGGGGCTGCTCCGAATGCGCTTCAAACACCTGTCTAATGGCACTTTTGTACACGAAGCTGTAACAGAGTGAAAACAAGACTTAGCAACGGCTCTATCTCCCAAAGTATTGGCGGAAAACTGACAAGTCTGACACTGTTGGAAAGCCCTGCTCATGGGCTTTCCGAAAATGCCGGTCTTGGGGTTGTGGGATAAACAGGGAGGATGCCAGGGACCGCGGAGGCAGGACACCCCGAAGATGTCAAGAGCAAATGGCCATGCTCTGTGTACGTCAACAATAGCCAAGGCCGCTACGTGTGTGCTGGACTGAAGCCAGCAAAAACAAACAAACAAAAACAAAAAAACGCCGAAAAAAGAAGTCGGCAGCGCCACGGCCAATAACTCCACAAATACTGGGGCTAGAGAGAAATTTCTTGTACCTGCAGGTAGCTGCCATAGTCCTGCATCCGAAAATCTAGTTTTCCCGGACAGCCAGGGCCATCTTCTGCCTTGAAATCACCAGAGAGCGGGGCTGCTCCGAATGAGCTTCAAACACCTGTCTAATGGCACTTTTGTACACGAAGCTGTAACAGAGTGAAAACAAGACTTAGCAACGGCTCTATCTCCCAAAGTATTGGCGGAAAACTGACAAGTCTGACACTGTTGGAAAGCCCTGCTCATGGGCTTTCCGAAAATGCCGGTCTTGGGGTTGTGGGATAAACAGGGAGGATGCCAGGGACCGCGGAGTGAGGACACCCCGAAGATGTCAAGAGCAAATGGCCATGCTCTGTGTACGTCAACAATAGCCAAGGCCGCTACGTGTGTGCTGGACTGAAGCCAGCAAAAGAAAAAAAAAAAAAAAAACGCCGAAAAAAGAAGTTGGCAGCGCCACGGCCAATAACTCCATAAATAATGGGGCTAGAGAGAAATTTCTTGTACCTGCAGGTAGCTGCCATAGTCCTGCATCCGAAAATCCAGTTTTCCCGGACAGCCAGGACCATCTTCCGCGTTGAAACCACCAGAGAGCGGGGCTGCTCCGAATGCGCTTCAAACACCTGTCTAATGGCACTTTTGTACACGAAGCTGTAACAGAGTGAAAACAAGACTTAGCAACGGCTCTATCTCCCAAAGTATTGGCGGAAAACTGACAAGTCTGACACTGTTGGAAAGCCCTGCTCATGGGCTTTCCGAAAATGCCGGTCTTGGGTTTGTGGAATAAACAGGGAGGATGCCAGGGACCGCGGAGGCAGGACACCCCGAAGATGTCAAGAGCAAATGGCCATGCTCTGTGTACGTCAACAATAGCCAAGGCCGCTACGTGTGTGCTGGACTGAAGCCAGCAAAAACAAACAAACAAAAAAAAAAAAAACGCCGAAAAAAGAAGTCGGCAGCGCCACGGCCAATAACTCCACAAATAATGGGGCTAGAGAGAAATTTCTTGTACCTGCAGGTAGCTGCCATAGTCCTGCATCCGAAAATCTAGTTTTCCCGGACAGCCAGGGCCATCTTCTGCCTTGAAATCACCAGAGAGCGGGGCTGCTCCGAATGCGCTTCAAACACCTGTCTAATGGCACTTTTGTACACGAAGCTGTAACAGAGTGAAAACAAGACTTAGCAACGGCTCTATCTCCCAAAGTATTGGCGGAAAACTGACAAGTCTGACACTGTTGGAAAGCCCTGCTCATGGGCTTTCCGAAAATGCCGGTCTTGGGGTTGTGGGATAAACAGGGAGGATGCCAGGGACCGCGGAGGCAGGACACCCCGAAGATGTCAAGAGCAAATGGCCATGCTCTGTGTACGTCAACAATAGCCAAGGCCGCTACGTGTGTGCTGGACTGAAGCCAGCAAAAACAAAAAAAACAAAAAAAAAAAACGCCGAAAAAAGAAGTCGGCAGCGCCACGGCCAATAAATCCACAAATACTGGGGCTAGAGATAAATTTGTTGTACCTGCAGGTAGCTGCCATAGTCCTGCATCCGAAAATCTAGTTTTCCCGGACAGCCAGGGCCATCTTCTGCCTTGAAATCACCAGAGAGCGGGGCTGCTCCGAATGCGCTTCAAACACCTGTCTAATGGCACTTTTGTACACGAAGCTGTAACAGAGTGAAAACAAGACTTAGCAACGGCTCTATCTCCCAAAGTATTGGCGGAAAACTGACAAGTCTGACACTGTTGGAAAGCCCTGCTCATGGGCTTTCCGAAAATGCCGGTCTTGGGTTTGTGGAATAAACAGGGAGGATGCCAGGGACCGCGGAGTGAGGACACCCCGAAGATGTCAAGAGCAAATGGCCATGCTCTGTGTACGTCAACAATAGCCAAGGCCGCTACGTGTGTGCTGGACTGAAGCCAGCAAAAAAAAATTTAAAAAAAACGCCGAAAAAAGAAGTCGGCAGCGCCACGGCCAATAACTCCATAAATAATGGGGCTAGAGAGAAATTTCTTGTACCTGCAGGTAGCTGCCATAGTCCTGTATCCGAAAATCTTGTTTTCCCGGCCAGCCAGGACCATCTTCCGCCTTGAAACCACCAGAGAGCGGGGCTGTTCCGAATGCGCTTCAAACACCTGTCTAATGGCACTTTTGTACACGAAGCTGTAACAGAGTGAAAACAAGACTTAGCAACGGCTCTATCTCCCAAAATATTGGCGGAAAACTGACAAGTCTGACACTGTTGGAAAGCCCTGCTCATGGGCTTTCCGAAAATGCCGGTCTTGGGGTTGTGGGATAAACAGGGAGGATGCCAGGGACCGCGGAGGCAGGACACCCCGAAGATGTCAAGAGCAAATGGCCATGCTCTGTGTACGTCAACAATAGCCAAGGCCGCTACGTGTGTGCTGGACTGAAGCCAGCAAAAAAAAAAAAAAAAAAAAAAAAACGCCGAAAAAAGAAGTCGGCAGCGCCACGGCCAATAACTCCACAAATACTGGGGCTAGAGAGAAATTTCTTGTACCTGCAGGTAGCTGCCATAGTCCTGCATCCGAAAATCTAGTTTTCCCGGACAGCCAGGGCCATCTTCTGCCTTGAAATCACCAGAGAGCGGGGCTGCTCCGAATGAGCTTCAAACACCTGTCTAATGGCACTTTTGTACACGAAGCTGTAACAGAGTGAAAACAAGACTTAGCAACGGCTCTATCTCCCAAAGTATTGGCGGAAAACTGACAAGTCTGACACTGTTGGAAAGCCCTGCTCATGGGCTTTCCGAAAATGCCGGTCTTGGGGTTGTGGGATAAACAGGGAGGATGCCAGGGACCGCGGAGTGAGGACACCCCGAAGATGTCAAGAGCAAATGGCCATGCTCTGTGTACGTCAACAATAGCCAAGGCCGCTACGTGTGTGCTGGACTGAAGCCAGCAAAAAAAAAAAAAAAAAAAAAAACGCCGAAAAAAGAAGTCGGCAGCGCCACGGCCAATAACTCCATAAATAATGGGGCTAGAGAGAAATTTCTTGTACCTGCAGGTAGCTGCCATAGTCCTGCATCCGAAAATCCAGTTTTCCCGGCCAGCCAGGACCATCTTCCGCGTTGAAACCACCAGAGAGCGGGGCTGCTCCGAATGCGCTTCAAACACCTGTCTAATGGCACTTTTGTACACGAAGCTGTAACAGAGTGAAAACAAGACTTAGCAACGGCTCTATCTCCCAAAGTGTTGGCGGAAAACTGACAAGTCTGACACTGTTGGAAAGCCCTGCTCATGGGCTTTCCGAAAATGCCGGTCTTGGGGTTGTGGGATAAACAGGGAGGATGCCAGGGACCGCGGAGGCAGGACACCCCGAAGATGTCAAGAGCAAATGGCCATGCTCTGTGTACGTCAACAATAGCCAAGGCCGCTACGTGTGTGCTGGACTGAAGCCAGCAAAAACAAACAAACAAAAACAAAAAACGCCGAAAAAAGAAGTCGGCAGCGCCACGGCCAATAACTCCACAAATACTGGGGCTAGAGATAAATTTGTTGTACCTGCAGGTAGCTGCCATAGTCCTGCATCCGAAAATCTAGTTTTCCCGGACAGCCAGGGCCATCTTCTGCCTTGAAATCACCAGAGAGCGGGGCTGCTCCGAATGCGCTTCAAACACCTGTCTAATGGCACTTTTGTACACGAAGCTGTAACAGAGTGAAAACAAGACTTAGCAACGGCTCTATCTCCCAAAGTATTGGCGGAAAACTGACAAGTCTGACACTGTTGGAAAGCCCTGCTCATGGGCTTTCCGAAAATGCCGGTCTTGGGTTTGTGGAATAAACAGGGAGGATGCCAGGGACCGCGGAGTGAGGACACCCCGAAGATGTCAAGAGCAAATGGCCATGCTCTGTGTACGTCAACAATAGCCAAGGCCGCTACGTGTGTGCTGGACTGAAGCCAGCAAAAAAAAATTTAAAAAAAACGCCGAAAAAAGAAGTCGGCAGCGCCACGGCCAATAACTCCATAAATAATGGGGCTAGAGAGAAATTTCTTGTACCTGCAGGTAGCTGCCATAGTCCTGTATCCGAAAATCTTGTTTTCCCGGCCAGCCAGGACCATCTTCCGCCTTGAAACCACCAGAGAGCGGGGCTGTTCCGAATGCGCTTCAAACACCTGTCTAATGGCACTTTTGTACACGAAGCTGTAACAGAGTGAAAACAAGACTTAGCAACGGCTCTATCTCCCAAAATATTGGCGGAAAACTGACAAGTCTGACACTGTTGGAAAGCCCTGCTCATGGGCTTTCCGAAAATGCCGGTCTTGGGGTTGTGGGATAAACAGGGAGGATGCCAGGGACCGCGGAGGCAGGACACCCCGAAGATGTCAAGAGCAAATGGCCATGCTCTGTGTACGTCAACAATAGCCAAGGCCGCTACGTGTGTGCTGGACTGAAGCCAGCAAAAAAAAAAAAAAAAAAAAAAAAAACGCCGAAAAAAGAAGTCGGCAGCGCCACGGCCAATAACTCCATAAATAATGGGGCTAGAGAGAAATTTCTTGTACCTGCAGGTAGCTGCCATAGTCCTGCATCCGAAAATTTACTTTTCCCGGCCAGCCAGGGCCATCTTCCGCCTTGAAACCACCAGAGAGCGGGGCTGCTCTGAATGCGCTTCAAACACCTGTCTAATGGCACTTTTGTACACGAAGCTGTAACAGAGTGAAAACAAGACTTAGCAACGGCTCTATCTCCCAAAGTATTGGCGGAAAACTGACAAGTCTGACACTGTTGGAAAGCCCTGCTCATGGGCTTTCCGAAAATGCCGGTCTTGGGGATGTGGGATAAACAGGGAGGATGCCAGGGACCGCGGAGGCAGGACACCCCGAAGATGTCAAGAGCAAATGGCCATGCTCTGTGTACGTCAACAATAGCCAAGGCCGCTACGTGTGTGCTGGACTGAAGCCAGCAAAAACAAACAAACAAAAACAAAAAAACGCCGAAAAAAGAAGTCGGCAGCGCCACGGCCAATAACTCCACAAATACTGGGGCTAGAGAGAAATTTCTTGTACCTGCAGGTAGCTGCCATAGTCCTGCATCCGAAAATCTAGTTTTCCCGGACAGCCAGGGCCATCTTCTGCCTTGAAATCACCAGAGAGCGGGGCTGCTCCGAATGAGCTTCAAACACCTGTCTAATGGCACTTTTGTACACGAAGCTGTAACAGAGTGAAAACAAGACTTAGCAACGGCTCTATCTCCCAAAGTATTGGCGGAAAACTGACAAGTCTGACACTGTTGGAAAGCCCTGCTCATGGGCTTTCCGAAAATGCCGGTCTTGGGGTTGTGGGATAAACAGGGAGGATGCCAGGGACCGCGGAGTGAGGACACCCCGAAGATGTCAAGAGCAAATGGCCATGCTCTGTGTACGTCAACAATAGCCAAGGCCGCTACGTGTGTGCTGGACTGAAGCCAGCAAAAAAAAAAAAAAAAAAAAAAACGCCGAAAAAAGAAGTCGGCAGCGCCACGGCCAATAACTCCATAAATAATGGGGCTAGAGAGAAATTTCTTGTACCTGCAGGTAGCTGCCATAGTCCTGCATCCGAAAATCCAGTTTTCCCGGCCAGCCAGGACCATCTTCCGCGTTGAAACCACCAGAGAGCGGGGCTGCTCCGAATGCGCTTCAAACACCTGTCTAATGGCACTTTTGTACACGAAGCTGTAACAGAGTGAAAACAAGACTTAGCAACGGCTCTATCTCCCAAAGTATTGGCGGAAAACTGACAAGTCTGACACTGTTGGAAAGCCCTGCTCATGGGCTTTCCGAAAATGCCGGTCTTGGGTTTGTGAAATAAACAGGGAGGATGCCAGGGACCGCGGAGGCAGGACACCCCGAAGATGTCAAGAGCAAATGGCCATGCTCTGTGTACGTCAACAATAGCCAAGGCCGCTACGTGTGTGCTGGACTGAAGCCAGCAAAAAAAAAAAAAAAAAAAAAACGCCGAAAAAAGAAGTCGGCAGCGCCACGGCCAATAACTCCATAAATAATGGGGCTAGAGAGAAATTTCTTGTACCTGCAGGTAGCTGCCATAGTCCTGCATCCGAAAATCCAGTTTTCCCGGCCAGCCAGGACCATCTTCCGCGTTGAAACCACCAGAGAGCGGGGCTGCTCCGAATGCGCTTCAAACACCTGTCTAATGGCACTTTTGTACACGAAGCTGTAACAGAGTGAAAACAAGACTTAGCAACGGCTCTATCTCCCAAAGTATTGGCGGAAAACTGACAAGTCTGACACTGTTGGAAAGCCCTGCTCATGGGCTTTCCGAAAATGCCGGTCTTGGGTTTGTGGAATAAACAGGGAGGATGCCAGGGACCGCGGAGGCAGGACACCCCGAAGATGTCAAGAGCAAATGGCCATGCTCTGTGTACGTCAACAATAGCCAAGGCCGCTACGTGTGTGCTGGACTGAAGCCAGCAAAAACAAACAAACAAAAAAAAAAAAAAACGCCGAAAAAAGAAGTCGGCAGCGCCACGGCCAATAACTCCACAAATAATGGGGCTAGAGAGAAATTTCTTGTACCTGCAGGTAGCTGCCATAGTCCTGCATCCGAAAATCTAGTTTTCCCGGACAGCCAGGGCCATCTTCTGCCTTGAAATCACCAGAGAGCGGGGCTGCTCCGAATGCGCTTCAAACACCTGTCTAATGGCACTTTTGTACACGAAGCTGTAACAGAGTGAAAACAAGACTTAGCAACGGCTCTATCTCCCAAAGTATTGGCGGAAAACTGACAAGTCTGACACTGTTGGAAAGCCCTGCTCATGGGCTTTCCGAAAATGCCGGTCTTGGGGTTGTGGGATAAACAGGGAGGATGCCAGGGACCGCGGAGGCAGGACACCCCGAAGATGTCAAGAGCAAATGGCCATGCTCTGTGTACGTCAACAATAGCCAAGGCCGCTACGTGTGTGCTGGACTGAAGCCAGCAAAAACAAACAAACAACAAAAAAAACCGCCGAAAAAAGAAGTCGGCAGCGCCACGGCCAATAACTCCACAAATACTGGGGCTAGAGATAAATTTGTTGTACCTGCAGGTAGCTGCCATAGTCCTGCATCCGAAAATCTAGTTTTCCCGGACAGCCAGGGCCATCTTCTGCCTTGAAATCACCAGAGAGCGGGGCTGCTCCGAATGCGCTTCAAACACCTGTCTAATGGCACTTTTGTACACGAAGCTGTAACAGAGTGAAAACAAGACTTAGCAACGGCTCTATCTCCCAAAGTATTGGCGGAAAACTGACAAGTCTGACACTGTTGGAAAGCCCTGCTCATGGGCTTTCCGAAAATGCCGGTCTTGGGTTTGTGGAATAAACAGGGAGGATGCCAGGGACCTTGGAGTGAGGACACCCCGAAGATGTCAAGAGCAAATGGCCATGCTCTGTGTACGTCAACAATAGCCAAGGCCGCTACGTGTGTGCTGGACTGAAGCCAGCAAAAAAAATTTTAAAAAAAACGCCGAAAAAAGAAGTCGGCAGCGCCACGGCCAATAACTCCATAAATAATGGGGCTAGAGAGAAATTTCTTGTACCTGCAGGTAGCTGCCATAGTCCTGTATCCGAAAATCTTGTTTTCCCGGCCAGCCAGGACCATCTTCCGCCTTGAAACCACCAGAGAGCGGGGCTGTTCCGAATGCGCTTCAAACACCTGTCTAATGGCACTTTTGTACACGAAGCTGTAACAGAGTGAAAACAAGACTTAGCAACGGCTCTATCTCCCAAAATATTGGCGGAAAACTGACAAGTCTGACACTGTTGGAAAGCCCTGCTCATGGGCTTTCCGAAAATGCCGGTCTTGGGGTTGTGGGATAAACAGGGAGGATGCCAGGGACCGCGGAGGCAGGACACCCCGAAGATGTCAAGAGCAAATGGCCATGCTCTGTGTACGTCAACAATAGCCAAGGCCGCTACGTGTGTGCTGGACTGAAGCCAGCAAAAAAAAAAAAAAAAAAAAAAAAACGCCGAAAAAAGAAGTCGGCAGCGCCACGGCCAATAACTCCATAAATAATGGGGCTAGAGAAAAATTTCTTGTACCTGCAGGTAGCTGCCATAGTCCTGCATCCGAAAATTTATTTTTCCCGGCCAGCCAGGGCCATCTTCCGCCTTGAAACCACCAGAGAGCGGGGCTGCTCTGAATGCGCTTCAAACACCTGTCTAATGGCACTTTTGTACACGAAGCTGTAACAGAGTGAAAACAAGACTTAGCAACGGCTCTATCTCCCAAAGTATTGGCGGAAAACTGACAAGTCTGACACTGTTGGAAAGCCCTGCTCATGGGCATTCCGAAAATGCCGGTCTTGGGGATGTGGGATAAACAGGGAGGATGCCAGGGACCACGGAGTGAGGACACCCCGAAGAAGTCCAGTGCAAACGGCCATGCTCTGTGTACGTCAACAATAGCCAAGGCCGCTACGTGTGTGCTGGACTGAAGCCAGCAAAAATAAAAAAAAAATAAAAACGCCGAAAAAAGAAGTCGGCAGCGCCACGGCCAATAACTCCATAAATAATGGGGCTAGAGAGAAATTTCTTGTACCTGCAAGTAGCTGCCATAGTCCTGCATCCGAAAATCTAGTTTTCCCGGCCAGCCAGGGCCATCTTCCGCGTTGAAACCACCAGAGAGCGGGGCTGCTCCGAATGCGCTTCAAACACCTGTCTAATGGCACTTTTGTACACGAAGCTGTAACAGAGTGAAAACAAGATTTAGCAACGGCTCTATCTCCCAAAGTATTGGCGGAAAACTGACAAGTCTGACACTGTTGGAAAGCCCTGCTCCTGGGCTTTCCGAAAATGCCGGTCTTGGGGTTGTGGGATAAACAAGGAGGATGCCAGGGACCGCGGAGTGAGGACACCCCGAAGATGTCAAGAGCAAATGGCCATGCTCTGTGTACGTCAACAATAGCCAAGGCCGCTACGTGTGTGCTGGACTGAAGCCAGCAAAAGAAAAATAAAAACGCCGAAAAAAGAAGTCGGCAGCGCCACGGCCAATAACTCCATAAATAATGGGGCTAGAGAGAAATTTCTTGTACCTGCAGGTAGCTGCCATAGTCCTGCATCCGAAAATCTAGTTTTCCCGGCCAGCCAGGACCATCTTCCGCCTTGAAACCACCAGAGAGCGGGGCTGCTCTGAATGCGCTTCAAACACCTGTCTAATGGCACTTTTGTACACGAAGCTGTAACAGAGTGAAAACAAGACTTAGCAACGGCTCTATCTCCCAAAGTATTGGCGGAAAACTGACAAGTCTGACACTGTTAGAAAGCCCTGCGCATGGGCTTTCCGAAAATGCCGGTCTTGGGGTTGTGGGATAAACAAGAAGGATGCCAGGGACCGCGGAGTGAGGACACCCCGAAGATGTCAAGAGCAAATGGCCATGCTCTGTGTACGTCAACAATAGCCAAGGCCGCTACGTGTGTGCTGGACTGAAGCCAGCAAAAACAAACAAACAAACAAACAAAAAACGCCGAAAAAAGAAGTCGGCAGCGCCACGGCCAATAACTCCACAAATAATGGGGCTAGAGAGAAATTTCTTGTACCTGCAGGTAGCTGCCATAGTCCTGCATCCGAAAATCCAGTTTTCCCGGCCAGCCAGGACCATCTTCCGCCTTGAAATCACCAGAGAGCGGGGCTGCTCCGAATGCGCTTCAAACACCTGTCTAATGGCACTTTTGTACACGAAGCTGTAACAGAGTGAAAACAAGACTTAGCAACGGCTCTATCTCCCAAAGTATTGGCGGAAAACTGACAAGTCTGACACTGTTGGAAAGCCCTGCTCATGGGCTTTCCGAAAATGCCAGTCTTGGGGTTGTGGGATAAACAGGGAGGATGCCAGGGACCGCGGAGTGAGGACACCCCGAAGATGTCAAGAGCAAATGGCCATGCTCTGTGTACGTCAACAATAGCCAAGGCCGCTACGTGTGTGCTGGACTGAAGCCAGCAAAAAAAAATATAAAAAAAAAACGCCGAAAAAAGAAGTCGGCAGCGCCACGGCCAATAACTCCATAAATAATGGGGCTAGAGAGAAATTTCTTGTACCTGCAGGTAGCTGCCATAGTCCTGCATCCGAAAATCCAGTTTTCCCGGCCAGCCGGGACCATCTTCCGCCTTGAAACCACCAGAGAGCGGGGCTGCTCCGAATGCGCTTCAAACACCTGTCTAATGGCACTTTTGTACACGAAGCTGTAACAGAGTGAAAACAAAACATAACAACGGCTCTATCTGCCAAAGTATTGGCGGAAAACTGACAAGTCTGACACTGTTGGAAAGCCCTGCTCATGGGCTTTCCGAAAATGCCAGTCTTGGGGTTGTGGGATAAACAGGGAGGATGCCAGGGACCGCGGAGTGAGGACACCCCGAAGATGTCAAGAGCAAATGGCCATGCTCTGTGTACGTCAACAATAGCCAAGGCCGCTACGTGTGTGCTGGACTGAAGCCAGCAAAAAAATAAAAAAATAAAAAAAAAAAACGCCGAAAAAAGAAGTCGGCAGCGCCACGGCCAATAACTCCACAAATAATGGGGCTAGAGAGAAATTTCTTGTACCTGCAGGTAGCTGCCATAGTCCTGCATCCGAAAATATAGTTTTCCAGGCCAGCCAGGGCCATCTTCCGCCTTGAAACCACCAGAGAGCGGGGCTGTTTCCGAATGCGCTTCAAACACCTGTCTAATGGCACTTTTGTACACGAAGCTGTAACAGAGTGAAAACAAGACTTAGCAACGGCTCTATCTCCCAAAGTATTGGCGGAAAACTGACAAGTCTGACACTGTTGGAAAGCCCTGCTCATGGGCTTTCCGAAAATGCCAGTCTTGGGGTTGTGGGATAAACAGGGAGGATGCCAGGGACCGCGGAGTGAGGACACCCCGAAGATGTCAAGAGCAAATGGCCATGCTCTGTGTACGTCAACAATAGCCAAGGCCGCTACGTGTGTGCTGGACTGAAGCCAGCAAAAAAAAATATAAAAAAAAAACGCCGAAAAAAGAAGTCGGCAGCGCCACGGCCAATAACTCCATAAATAATGGGGCTAGAGAGAAATTTCTTGTACCTGCAGGTAGCTGCCATAGTCCTGCATCCGAAAATCCAGTTTTCCCGGCCAGCCGGGACCATCTTCCGCCTTGAAACCACCAGAGAGCGGGGCTGCTCCGAATGCGCTTCAAACACCTGTCTAATGGCACTTTTGTACACGAAGCTGTAACAGAGTGAAAACAAAACATAACAACGGCTCTATCTGCCAAAGTATTGGCGGAAAACTGACAAGTCTGACACTGTTGGAAAGCCCTGCTCATGGGCTTTCCGAAAATGCCAGTCTTGGGGTTGTGGGATAAACAGGGAGGATGCCAGGGACCGCGGAGTGAGGACACCCCGAAGATGTCAAGAGCAAATGGCCATGCTCTGTGTACGTCAACAATAGCCAAGGCCGCTACGTGTGTGCTGGACTGAAGCCAGCAAAAAAATAAAAAAATAAAAAAAAAAAACGCCGAAAAAAGAAGTCGGCAGCGCCACGGCCAATAACTCCACAAATAATGGGGCTAGAGAGAAATTTCTTGTACCTGCAGGTAGCTGCCATAGTCCTGCATCCGAAAATATAGTTTTCCAGGCCAGCCAGGGCCATCTTCCGCCTTGAAACCACCAGAGAGCGGGGCTGTTTCCGAATGCGCTTCAAACACCTGTCTAATGGCACTTTTGTACACGAAGCTGTAACAGAGTGAAAACAAGACTTAGCAACGGCTCTATCTCCCAAAGTATTGGCGGAAAACTGACAAATCTGACACTGTTGGAAAGCCCTGCTCATGGGCTTTCCGAAAATGCCGGTCTTGGGGTTGTGGGATAAACAGGGAGGATGCCAGGGACCGCGGAGGCAGGACACCCCGAAGATGTCAAGAGCAAATGGCCATGCTCTGTGTACGTCAACAATAGCCAAGGCCGCTACGTGTGTGCTGGACTGAAGCCAGCAAAAAAAAAAAAAAAAAAAAAAAACGCCGAAAAAAGAAGTCGGCAGCGCCACGGCCAATAACTCCATAAATAATGGGGCTAGAGAGAAATTTCTTGTACCTGCAGGTAGCTGCCATAGTCCTGCATCCGAAAATTTACTTTTCCCGGCCAGCCAGGGCCATCTTCCGCCTTGAAACCACCAGAGAGCGGGGCTGCTCTGAATGCGCTTCAAACACCTGTCTAATGGCACTTTTGTACACGAAGCTGTAACAGAGTGAAAACAAGACTTAGCAACGGCTCTATCTCCCAAAGTATTGGCGGAAAACTGACAAGTCTGACACTGTTGGAAAGCCCTGCTCATGGGCTTTCCGAAAATGCCGGTCTTGGGGATGTGGGATAAACAGGGAGGATGCCAGGGACCACGGAGTGAGGACACCCCGAAGAAGTCCAGTGCAAACGGCCATGCTCTGTGTACGTCAACAATAGCCAAGGCCGCTACGTGTGTGCTGGACTGAAGCCAGCAAAAAAAAAAAAAAAAAAAAAAACGCCGAAAAAAGAAGTCGCAGCGCCACGGCCAATAACTCCATAAATAATGGGGCTAGAGAGAAATTTCTTGTACCTGCAGGTAGCTGCCATAGTCCTGCATCCGAAAATCTAGTTTTCCCGGCCAGCCAGGACCATTTTCAGCCTGGAAACCACCAGAGAGCGGGGCTGCTCCGAATGCGCTTCAAACACCTGTCTAATGGCACTTTTGTACACGAAGCTGTAACAGAGTGAAAACAAAACTTAACAAGGGCTCTATCTCCCAAAGTATTGGCGGAAAACTGACAAGTCTGACACTGTTGGAAAGCCCTGCTCATGGGCTTTCCGAAAATGCCGGTCTTGGGGTTGTGGGATAAACAGGGAGGATGCCAGGGACCGCGGAGTGAGGACACCCCGAAGATGTCAAGAGCAAATGGCCATGCTCTGTGTACGTCAACAATAGCCAAGGCCGCTACGTGTGTGCTGGACTGAAGCCAGCAAAAAAAAAAAAAAAAAAAAAAAAAAAAAAACGCCGAAAAAAGAAGTCGGCAGCGCCACGGCCAATAACTCCATAAATAATGGGACTAGAGAGAAATTTCTTGTACCTGCAGGTAGCTGCCATAGTCCTGCATCCGAAAATGTAGCTTTCCCGGCCAGCCAGGACCATCTTCCGCGTTGAAACCACCAGAGAGCGGGGCTGCTCCGAATGCGCTTCAAACACCTGTCTAATGGCACTTTTGTACACGAAGCTGTAACAGAGTGAAAACAAAACTTAGCAACGGCTCTATCTCCCAAAGTATTGGCGGAAAACTGACAAGTCTGACACTGTTGGAAAGCCCTGCTCATGGGCTTTCCGAAAATGCCGGTCTTGGGGTTGTGGGATAAACAGGGAGGATGCCAGGGACCACGGAGTGAGGACACCCCGAAGAAGTCCAGTGCAAACGGCCATGCTCTGTGTACGTCAACAATAGCCAAGGCTGCTACGTGTGTGCTGGACTGAAGCCAGCAAAAAAAAAAAAAAAAAAAAAAAACGCCGAAAAAAGAAGTCGGCAGCGCCACGGCCAATAACTCCATAAAAAATGGGGCTAGAGAGAAATTTCTTGTACCTGCAGGTAGCTGCCATAGTCCTGCATCCGAAAATTTAGTTTTCCCGGCCAGCTAGGACCATCTTCTGCCTTGAAACCACCAGAGAGCGGGGCTGCTCCGAATGCGCTTCAAACACCTGTCTAATGGCACTTTTGTACACGAAGCTGTAACAGAGTGAAAACAAAACTTAACAAGGGCTCTATCTCCCAAAGTATTGGCGGAAAACTGACAAGTCTGACACTGTTGGAAAGCCCTGCTCATGGGCTTTCCGAAAATGCCGGTCTTGGGGTTGTGGGATAAACAGGGAGGATGCCAGGGACCGCGGAGTGAGGACACCCCGAAGATGTCAAGAGCAAATGGCCATGCTCTGTGTACGTCAACAATAGCCAAGGCCGCTACGTGTGTGCTGGACTGAAGCCAGCAAAAAAAAAAAAAAAAAAAAAACACGCCGAAAAAAGAAGTCGGCAGCGCCACGGCCAATAACTCAATCAATAATGGGGCTAGAGAGAAATTTCTTGTACCTGCAGGTAGCTGCCATAGTCCTGCATCCGAAAATTTAATTTTCCCGGCCAGCCAGGGCCATCTTCCGCCGTGAAACAACCAGAGAGCGGGGCTGCTCTGAATGCGCTTCAAACACCTGTCTAATGGCACTTTTGTACACGAAGCTGTAACAGAGTGAAAACAAGACTTAGCAACGGCTCTATCTCCCAAAGTATTGGCGGAAAACTGACAAGTCTGACACTGTTGGAAAGCCCTGCTCATGGGCTTTCCGAAAATGCCGGTCTTGGGGTTGTGGGATAAACAGGGAGGATGCCAGGGACCGCGGAGTGAGGACACCCCGAAGATGTCAAGAGCAAATGGCCATGCTCTGTGTACGTCAACAATAGCCAAGGCCGCTACGTGTGTGCTGGACTGAAGCCAGCAAAAAAAAAAAAAAAAAAAAAACACGCCGAAAAAAGAAGTCGGCAGCGCCACGGCCAATAACTCAATAAATAATGGGGCTAGAGAGAAATTTCTTGTACCTGCAGGTAGCTGCCATAGTCCTGCATCCGAAAATTTAATTTTCCCGGCCAGCCAGGGCCATCTTCCGCCGTGAAACAACCAGAGAGCGGGGCTGCTCTGAATGCGCTTCAAACACCTGTCTAATGGCACTTTTGTACACGAAGCTGTAACAGAGTGAAAACAAGACTTAGCAACGGCTCTATCTCCCAAAGTATTGGCGGAAAACTGACAAGTCTGACACTGTTGGAAAGCCCTGCTCATGGGCTTTCCGAAAATGCCGGTCTTGGGGTTGTGGGATAAACAGGGAGGATGCCAGGGACCGCGGAGTGAGGACACCCCGAAGATGTCAAGAGCAAATGGCCATGCTCTGTGTACGTCAACAATAGCCAAGGCCGCTACGTGTGTGCTGGACTGAAGCCAGCAAAAAAAAAAAAAAAAAAAAAAAACGCCGAAAAAAGAAGTCGGCAGCGCCACGGCCAATAACTCAATAAATAATGGGGCTAGAGAGAAATTTCTTGTACCTGCAGGTAGCTGCCATAGTCCTGCATCCGAAAATTTAATTTTCCCGGCCAGCCAGGGCCATCTTCCGCCGTGAAACAACCAGAGAGCGGGGCTGCTCTGAATGCGCTTCAAACACCTGTCTAATGGCACTTTTGTACACGAAGCTGTAACAGAGTGAAAACAAGACTTAGCAACGGCTCTATCTCCCAAAGTATTGGCGGAAAACTGACAAGTCAGACACTGTTGGAAAGCCCTGCTCATGGGCTTTCCGAAAATGCCGGTCTTGGGGTTGTGGGATAAACAGGGAGGATGCCAGGGACCGCGGAGTGAGGACACCCCGAAGATGTCAAGAGCAAATGGCCATGCTCTGTGTACGTCAACAATAGCCAAGGCCGCTACGTGTGTGCTGGACTGAAGCCAGCAAAAAAAAAAAAAAAAAAAAAAAAACGCCGAAAAAAGAAGTCGGCAGCGCCACGGCCAATAACTCAATAAATAATGGGGCTAGAGAGAAATTTCTTGTACCTGCAGGTAGCTGCCATAGTCCTGCATCCGAAAATTTAATTTTCCCGGCCAGCCAGGGCCATCTTCCGCCGTGAAACAACCAGAGAGCGGGGCTGCTCTGAATGCGCTTCAAACACCTGTCTAATGGCACTTTTGTACACGAAGCTGTAACAGAGTGAAAACAAGACTTAGCAACGGCTCTATCTCCCAAAGTATTGGCGGAAAACTGACAAGTCAGACACTGTTGGAAAGCCCTGCTCATGGGCTTTCCGAAAATGCCGGTCTTGGGGTTGTGGGATAAACAGGGAGGATGCCAGGGACCGCGGAGTGAGGACACCCCGAAGATGTCAAGAGCAAATGGCCATGCTCTGTGTACGTCAACAATAGCCAAGGCCGCTACGTGTGTGCTGGACTGAAGCCAGCAAAAAAAAAAAAAAAAAAAAAAAAACGCCGAAAAAAGAAGTCGGCAGCGCCACGGCCAATAACTCAATAAATAATGGGGCTAGAGAGAAATTTCTTGTACCTGCAGGTAGCTGCCATAGTCCTGCATCCGAAAATTTAATTTTCCCGGCCAGCCAGGGCCATCTTCCGCCGTGAAACAACCAGAGAGCGGGGCTGCTCCGAATGCTCTGTGTACGTCAACAATAGCCAAGGCCGCTACGTGTGTGCTGGACTGAAGCCAGCAAAAAAAAAAAAAACGCCGAAAAAAGAAGTCGGCAGCGCCACGGCCAATAACTCCATAAATAATGGGACTAGAGAGAAATTTCTTGTACCTGCAGGTAGCTGCCATAGTCCTGCATCCGAAAATGTAGCTTTCCCGGCCAGCCAGGACCATCTTCCGCGTTGAAACCACCAGAGAGCGGGGCTGCTCCGAATGCGCTTCAAACACCTGTGTAATGGCACTTTTGTACACGAAGCTGTAACAGAGTGAAAACAAAACTTAGCAACGGCTCTATCTCCCAAAGTATTGGCGGAAAACTGACAAGTCTGACACTGTTGGAAAGCCCTGCTCATGGGCTTTCCGAAAATGCCGGTCTTGGGGTTGTGGGATAAACAGGGAGGATGCCAGGGACCGCGGAGTGAGGACACCCCGAAGATGTCAAGAGCAAATGGCCATGCTCTGTGTACGTCAACAATAGCCAAGGCCGCTACGTGTGTGCTGGACTGAAGCCAGCAAAAAAAAAAAAAAAAAAAAAAAAACGCCGAAAAAAGAAGTCGGCAGCGCCACGGCCAATAACTCAATAAATAATGGGGCTAGAGAGAAATTTCTTGTACCTGCAGGTAGCTGCCATAGTCCTGCATCCGAAAATTTAATTTTCCCGGCCAGCCAGGGCCATCTTCCGCCGTGAAACAACCAGAGAGCGGGGCTGCTCCGAATGCTCTGTGTACGTCAACAATAGCCAAGGCCGCTACGTGTGTGCTGGACTGAAGCCAGAAAAAAAAAAAAAAAAACGCCGAAAAAAGAAGTCGGCAGCGCCACGGCCAATAACTCCATAAATAATGGGACTAGAGAGAAATTTCTTGTACCTGCAGGTAGCTGCCATAGTCCTGCATCCGAAAATGTAGCTTTCCCGGCCAGCCAGGACCATCTTCCGCGTTGAAACCACCAGAGAGCGGGGCTGCTCCGAATGCGCTTCAAACACCTGTGTAATGGCACTTTTGTACACGAAGCTGTAACAGAGTGAAAACAAAACTTAGCAACGGCTCTATCTCCCAAAGTATTGGCGGAAAACTGACAAGTCTGACACTGTTGGAAAGCCCTGCTCATGGGCTTTCCGAAAATGCCGGTCTTGGGGTTGTGGGATAAACAGGGAGGATGCCAGGGACCACGGAGTGAGGACACCCCGAAGAAGTCCAGTGCAAACGGCCATGCTCTGTGTACGTCAACAATAGCCAAGGCCGCTACGTGTGTGCTGGACTGAAGCCAGCAAAAAAAAAAAAAAAAAAAAAAACGCCGAAAAAAGAAGTCGGCAGCGCCACGGCCAATAACTCCATAAAAAATGGGGCTAGAGAGAAATTTCTTGTACCTGCAGGTAGCTGCCATAGTCCTGCATCCGAAAATTTAGTTTTCCCGGCCAGCTAGGACCATCTTCTGCCTTGAAACCACCAGAGAGCGGGGCTGCTCCGAATGCGCTTCAAACACCTGTCTAATGGCACTTTTGTACACGAAGCTGTAACAGAGTGAAAACAAAACTTAACAAGGGCTCTATCTCCCAAAGTATTGGCGGAAAACTGACAAGTCTGACACTGTTGGAAAGCCCTGCTCATGGGCTTTCCGAAAATGCCGGTCTTGGGGTTGTGGGATAAACAGGGAGGATGCCAGGGACCGCGGAGTGAGGACACCCCGAAGATGTCAAGAGCAAATGGCCATGCTCTGTGTACGTCAACAATAGCCAAGGCCGCTACGTGTGTGCTGGACTGAAGCCAGCAAAAAAAAAAAAAAAAAAAAAAAAACGCCGAAAAAAGAAGTCGGCAGCGCCACGGCCAATAACTCAATAAATAATGGGGCTAGAGAGAAATTTCTTGTAACTGCAGGTAGCTGCCATAGTCCTGCATCCGAAAATTTAATTTTCCCGGCCAGCCAGGGCCATCTTCCGCCGTGAAACAACCAGAGAGCGGGGCTGCTCTGAATGCGCTTCAAACACCTGTCTAATGGCACTTTTGTACACGAAGCTGTAACAGAGTGAAAACAAGACTTAGCAACGGCTCTATCTCCCAAAGTATTGGCGGAAAACTGACAAGTCTGACACTGTTGGAAAGCCCTGCTCATGGGCTTTCCGAAAATGCCGGTCTTGGGGTTGTGGGATAAACAGGGAGGATGCCAGGGACCGCGGAGTGAGGACACCCCGAAGATGTCAAGAGCAAATGGCCATGCTCTGTGTACGTCAACAATAGCCAAGGCCGCTACGTGTGTGCTGGACTGAAGCCAGCAAAAAAAAAAAAAAAAAAAAAAAAACGCCGAAAAAAGAAGTCGGCAGCGCCACGGCCAATAACTCCATAAATAATGGGGCTAGAGAGAAATTTCTTGTACCTGCAGGTAGCTGCCATAGTCCTGCATCCGAAAATCCAGTTTTCCCGGCCAGCCAGGACCATCTTCCGCCTTGAAACCACCAGAGAGCGGGGCTGCTCCGAATGCGCTTCAAACACCTGTCTAATGGCACTTTTGTACACGAAGCTGTAACAGAGTGAAAACAAAACTTACCAACGGCTCTATCTCCCAAAGTATTGGCGGAAAACTGACAAGTCTGACACTGTTGGAGAGCCCTGCTCATGGGCTTTCCGAAATTGCCGGTCTTGGGGTTGTGGGATAAACGGGGAGGATGCCAGGGACCGCGGAGTGAGGACACCCCGAAGATGTCAAGAGCAAATGGCCATGCTCTGTGTACGTCAACAATAGCCAAGGCCGCTACGTGTGTGCTGGACTGAAGCCAGCAAAAAAAAAAAAAAAAAAAAAAACGCCGAAAAAAGAAGTCGGCAGCGCCACGGCCAATAACTCCATAAATAATGGGGCTAGAGAGAAATTTCTTGTACCTGCAGGTAGCTGCCATAGTCCTGCATCTGAACATTTAGTTTTCCCGGCCAGCCAGGGCCATCTTCCGCCTTGAAACCACCAGAGAGCGGGGCTGCTCTGAATGCGCTTCAAACACCTGTCTAATGGCACTTTTGTACACGAAGCTGTAACAGAGTGAAAACAAGACTTAGCAACGGCTCTATCTCCCAAAGTATTGGCGGAAAACTGACAAGTCTGACACTGTTGGAAAGCCCTGCTCATGGGCTTTCCGAAAATGCCGGTCTTGGGGATGTGGGATAAACAGGGAGGATGCCAGGGACCACGGAGTGAGGACACCCCGAAGAAGTCCAGTGCAAACGGCCATGCTCTATGTACGTCAACAATAGCCAAGGCCGCTACGTGTGTGCTGGACTGAAGCCAGCAAAAAAAAAAAAAAAAAAAAAAAACGCCGAAAAAAGAAGTCGGCAGCGCCACGGCCAATAACTCCATAAATAATGGGACTAGAGAGAAATTTCTTGTACCTGCAGGTAGCTGCCATAGTCCTGCATCCGAAAATGTAGTTTTCCCGGCAAGCCAGGACCATCTTCTGCCTTGAAACCACCAGAGAGCGGGGCTGCTCCGAATGCGCTTCAAACACCTGTCTAATGGCACTTTTGTACACGAAGCTGTAACAGAGTGAAAACAAGACTTAGCAACGGCTCTATCTCCCAAAGTATTGGCGGAAAACTGACAAGTCTGACACTGTTGGAAAGCCCTGCTCATGGGCTTTCCGAAAATGCCGGTCTTGGGGTTGTGGGATAAACAGGGAGGATGCCAGGGACCACGGAGTGAGGACACCCCGAAGAAGTCCAGTGCAAACGGCCATGCTCTGTGTACGTCAACAATAGCCAAGGCCGCTACGTGTGTGCTGGACTGAAGCCAGCAAAAAAAAAAAAAAAAAAAAAAACGCCGAAATAAGAAGTCGGCAGCGCCACGGCCAATAACTCCAGAAATAATGGGGCTAGAGAGAAATTTCTTGTACCTGCAGGTAGCTGTCATAGCCCTCCATCCGAAAATCTAGTTTTCCCGGCCAGCCAGGACCATCTTCTGCCTTGAAACCACCAGAGAGCGGGGCTGCTCCGAATGCGCTTCAAACACCTGTCTAATGGCAATTTTGTACACGAAGCTGTAACAGAGTGAAAACAAGACTTAGCAACGGCTCTATCTCCCAAAGTATTGGCGGAAAACTGACAAGTCTGACACTGTTGGAAAGCCCTGCTCATGGGCTTTCCGAAAATGCCGGTCATGGGGTTGTGGGATAAACAGGGAGGATGCCAGGGACCGCGGAGTGAGGACACCCCGAAGATGTCAAGAGCAAATGGCCATGCTCTGTGTACGTCAACAATAGCCAAGGCCGCTACGTGTGTGCTGGACTGAAGCCAGCAAAAACAAACAAACAAACAAACAAAAAACGCCGAAAAAAGAAGTCGGCAGCGCCACGGCCAATAACTCCACAAATAATGGGGCTAGAGAGAAATTTCTTGTACCTGCAGGTAGCTGCCATAGTCCTGCATCCGAAAATCTAGTTTTCCCGGCCAGCCAGGACCATCTTCCGCCTTGAAACCACCAGAGAGCGGGGCTGCTCCGAATGCGCTTCAAACACCTGTCTAATGGCACTTTTGTACACGAAGCTGTAACAGAGTGAAAACAAAACTTAACAACGGCTCTATCTCCCAAAGTATTGGCGGAAAACTGACAAGTCTGACACTGTTGGAAAGCCCTGCTCATGGGCTTTCCGAAATTGCCGGTCTTTGGGTTGTGGGATAAACAGGGAGGATGCCAGGGACCGCGGAGTGAGGACACCCCGAAGATGTCAAGAGCAAATGGCCATGCTCTGTGTACGTCAACAATAGCCAAGGCCGCTACGTGTGTGCTGGACTGAAGCCAGCAAAAAAAAAAAAAAAAAAAAAAAAAAAAAACGCCGAAAAAAGAAGTCGGCAGCGCCACGGCCAATAACTCCATAAATAATGGGACTAGAGAGAAATTTCTTGTACCTGCAGGTAGCTGCCATAGTCCTGCATCCGAAAATGTAGCTTTCCCGGCCAGCCAGGACCATCTTCCGCGTTGAAACCACCAGAGAGCGGGGCTGCTCCGAATGCGCTTCAAACACCTGTCTAATGGCACTTTTGTACACGAAGCTGTAACAGAGTGAAAACAAAACTTAGCAACGGCTCTATCTCCCAAAGTATTGGCGGAAAACTGACAAGTCTGACACTGTTGGAAAGCCCTGCTCATGGGCTTTCCGAAAATGCCGGTCATGGGGTTGTGGAATAAACAGGGAGGATGCCAGGGACCGCGGAGTGAGGACACCCCGAAGATGTCAAGAGCAAATGGCCATGCTCTGTGTACGTCAACAATAGCCAAGGCCGCTACGTGTGTGCTGGACTGAAGCCAGCAAAAACAAACAAACAAACAAACAAAAAACGCCGAAAAAAGAAGTCGGCAGCGCCACGGCCAATAACTCCACAAATAATGGGACTAGAGAGAAATTTCTTGTACCTGCAGGTAGCTGCCATAGTCCTGCATCCGAAAATCTAGTTTTCCCGGCCAGCCAGGACCATCTTCCGCCTTGAAACCACCAGAGAGCGGGGCTGCTCCGAATGCGCATCAAACACCTGTCTAATGGCACTTTTGTACACGAAGCTGTAACACAGTGAAAACAAAACTTACCAACGGCTCTATCTCCCAAAGTATTGGCGGAAAACTGACAAGTCTGACACTGTTGGAGAGCCCTGCTCATGGGCTTTCCGAAATTGCCGGTCTTGGGGTTGTGGGATAAACGGGGAGGATGCCAGGGACCGCGGAGTGAGGACACCCCGAAGATGTCAAGAGCAAATGGCCATGCTCTGTGTACGTCAACAATAGCCAAGGCCGCTACGTGTGTGCTGGACTGAAGCCAGCAAAAAAAAAAAAAAAAAAAAAAACGCCGAAAAAAGAAGTCGGCAGCGCCACGGCCAATAACTCCATAAATAATGGGGCTAGAGAGAAATTTCTTGTACCTGCAGGTAGCTGCCATAGTCCTGCATCTGAAAATTTAGTTTTCCCGGCCAGCCAGGGCCATCTTCCGCCTTGAAACCACCAGAGAGCGGGGCTGCTCTGAATGCGCTTCAAACACCTGTCTAATGGCACTTTTGTACACGAAGCTGTAACAGAGTGAAAACAAGACTTAGCAACGGCTCTATCTCCCAAAGTATTGGCGGAAAACTGACAAGTCTGACACTGTTGGAAAGCCCTGCTCATGGGCTTTCCGAAAATGCCGGTCTTGGGGATGTGGGATAAACAGGGAGGATGCCAGGGACCACGGAGTGAGGACACCCCGAAGAAGTCCAGTGCAAACGGCCATGCTCTATGTACGTCAACAATAGCCAAGGCCGCTACGTGTGTGCTGGACTGAAGCCAGCAAAAAAAAAAAAAAAAAAAAAAAAACGCCGAAAAAAGAAGTCGGCAGCGCCACGGCCAATAACTCCATAAATAATGGGACTAGAGAGAAATTTCTTGTACCTGCAGGTAGCTGCCATAGTCCTGCATCCGAAATGTAGTTTTCCCGGCAAGCCAGGACCATCTTCTGCCTTGAAACCACCAGAGAGCGGGGCTGCTCCGAATGCGCTTCAAACACCTGTCTAATGGCACTTTTGTACACGAAGCTGTAACAGAGTGAAAACAAGACTTAGCAACGGCTCTATCTCCCAAAGTATTGGCGGAAAACTGACAAGTCTGACACTGTTGGAAAGCCCTGCTCATGGGCTTTCCGAAAATGCCGGTCTTGGGGATGTGGGATAAACAGGGAGGATGCCAGGGACCACGGAGTGAGGACACCCCGAAGAAGTCCAGTGCAAACGGCCATGCTCTATGTACGTCAACAATAGCCAAGGCCGCTACGTGTGTGCTGGACTGAAGCCAGCAAAAAAAAAAAAAAAAAAAAAAAAACGCCGAAAAAAGAAGTCGGCAGCGCCACGGCCAATAACTCCATAAATAATGGGACTAGAGAGAAATTTCTTGTACCTGCAGGTAGCTGCCATAGTCCTGCATCCGAAAATGTAGTTTTCCCGGCAAGCCAGGACCATCTTCTGCCTTGAAACCACCAGAGAGCGGGGCTGCTCCGAATGCGCTTCAAACACCTGTCTAATGGCACTTTTGTACACGAAGCTGTAACAGAGTGAAAACAAGACTTAGCAACGGCTCTATCTCCCAAAGTATTGGCGGAAAACTGACAAGTCTGACACTGTTGGAAAGCCCTGCTCATGGGCTTTCCGAAAATGCCGGTCTTGGGGTTGTGGGATAAACAGGGAGGATGCCAGGGACCACGGAGTGAGGACACCCCGAAGAAGTCCAGTGCAAACGGCCATGCTCTGTGTACGTCAACAATAGCCAAGGCCGCTACGTGTGTGCTGGACTGAAGCCAGCAAAAAAAAAAAAAAAAAAAAAAAACGCCGAAATAAGAAGTCGGCAGCGCCACGGCCAATAACTCCAGAAATAATGGGGCTAGAGAGAAATTTCTTGTACCTGCAGGTAGCTGTCATAGCCCTCCATCCGAAAATCTAGTTTTCCCGGCCAGCCAGGACCATCTTCTGCCTTGAAACCACCAGAGAGCGGGGCTGCTCCGAATGCGCTTCAAACACCTGTCTAATGGCAATTTTGTACACGAAGCTGTAACAGAGTGAAAACAAGACTTAGCAACGGCTCTATCTCCCAAAGTATTGGCGGAAAACTGACAAGTCTGACACTGTTGGAAAGCCCTGCTCATGGGCTTTCCGAAAATGCCGGTCATGGGGTTGTGGGATAAACAGGGAGGATGCCAGGGACCGCGGAGTGAGGACACCCCGAAGATGTCAAGAGCAAATGGCCATGCTCTGTGTACGTCAACAATAGCCAAGGCCGCTACGTGTGTGCTGGACTGAAGCCAGCAAAAACAAACAAACAAACAAACAAAAAACGCCGAAAAAAGAAGTCGGCAGCGCCACGGCCAATAACTCCACAAATAATGGGACTAGAGAGAAATTTCTTGTACCTGCAGGTAGCTGCCATAGTCCTGCATCCGAAAATCTAGTTTTCCCGGCCAGCCAGGACCATCTTCCGCCTTGAAACCACCAGAGAGCGGGGCTGCTCCGAATGCGCATCAAACACCTGTCTAATGGCACTTTTGTACACGAAGCTGTAACACAGTGAAAACAAAACTTACCAACGGCTCTATCTCCCAAAGTATTGGCGGAAAACTGACAAGTCTGACACTGTTGGAGAGCCCTGCTCATGGGCTTTCCGAAATTGCCGGTCTTGGGGTTGTGGGATAAACGGGGAGGATGCCAGGGACCGCGGAGTGAGGACACCCCGAAGATGTCAAGAGCAAATGGCCATGCTCTGTGTACGTCAACAATAGCCAAGGCCGCTACGTGTGTGCTGGACTGAAGCCAGCAAAAAAAAAAAAAAAAAAAAAAACGCCGAAAAAAGAAGTCGGCAGCGCCACGGCCAATAACTCCATAAATAATGGGGCTAGAGAGAAATTTCTTGTACCTGCAGGTAGCTGCCATAGTCCTGCATCCGAAAATTTAGTTTTCCCGGCCAGCCAGGGCCATCTTCCGCCTTGAAACCACCAGAGAGCGGGGCTGCTCTGAATGCGCTTCAAACACCTGTCTAATGGCACTTTTGTACACGAAGCTGTAACAGAGTGAAAACAAGACTTAGCAACGGCTCTATCTCCCAAAGTATTGGCGGAAAACTGACAAGTCTGACACTGTTGGAAAGCCCTGCTCATGGGCTTTCCGAAAATGCCGGTCTTGGGGATGTGGGATAAACAGGGAGGATGCCAGGGACCACGGAGTGAGGACACCCCGAAGAAGTCCAGTGCAAACGGCCATGCTCTATGTACGTCAACAATAGCCAAGGCCGCTACGTGTGTGCTGGACTGAAGCCAGCAAAAAAAAAAAAAAAAAAAAAAAACGCCGAAAAAAGAAGTCGGCAGCGCCACGGCCAATAACTCCATAAATAATGGGACTAGAGAGAAATTTCTTGTACCTGCAGGTAGCTGCCATAGTCCTGCATCCGAAATGTAGTTTTCCCGGCAAGCCAGGACCATCTTCTGCCTTGAAACCACCAGAGAGCGGGGCTGCTCCGAATGCGCTTCAAACACCTGTCTAATGGCACTTTTGTACACGAAGCTGTAACAGAGTGAAAACAAGACTTAGCAACGGCTCTATCTCCCAAAGTATTGGCGGAAAACTGACAAGTCTGACACTGTTGGAAAGCCCTGCTCATGGGCTTTCCGAAAATGCCGGTCTTGGGGATGTGGGATAAACAGGGAGGATGCCAGGGACCACGGAGTGAGGACACCCCGAAGAAGTCCAGTGCAAACGGCCATGCTCTATGTACGTCAACAATAGCCAAGGCCGCTACGTGTGTGCTGGACTGAAGCCAGCAAAAAAAAAAAAAAAAAAAAAAAAACGCCGAAAAAAGAAGTCGGCAGCGCCACGGCCAATAACTCCATAAATAATGGGACTAGAGAGAAATTTCTTGTACCTGCAGGTAGCTGCCATAGTCCTGCATCCGAAAATGTAGTTTTCCCGGCAAGCCAGGACCATCTTCTGCCTTGAAACCACCAGAGAGCGGGGCTGCTCCGAATGCGCTTCAAACACCTGTCTAATGGCACTTTTGTACACGAAGCTGTAACAGAGTGAAAACAAGACTTAGCAACGGCTCTATCTCCCAAAGTATTGGCGGAAAACTGACAAGTCTGACACTGTTGGAAAGCCCTGCTCATGGGCTTTCCGAAAATGCCGGTCTTGGGGTTGTGGGATAAACAGGGAGGATGCCAGGGACCACGGAGTGAGGACACCCCGAAGAAGTCCAGTGCAAACGGCCATGCTCTGTGTACGTCAACAATAGCCAAGGCCGCTACGTGTGTGCTGGACTGAAGCCAGCAAAAAAAAAAAAAAAAAAAAAAAACGCCGAAATAAGAAGTCGGCAGCGCCACGGCCAATAACTCCAGAAATAATGGGGCTAGAGAGAAATTTCTTGTACCTGCAGGTAGCTGTCATAGCCCTCCATCCGAAAATCTAGTTTTCCCGGCCAGCCAGGACCATCTTCTGCCTTGAAACCACCAGAGAGCGGGGCTGCTCCGAATGCGCTTCAAACACCTGTCTAATGGCAATTTTGTACACGAAGCTGTAACAGAGTGAAAACAAGACTTAGCAACGGCTCTATCTCCCAAAGTATTGGCGGAAAACTGACAAGTCTGACACTGTTGGAAAGCCCTGCTCATGGGCTTTCCGAAAATGCCGGTCATGGGGTTGTGGGATAAACAGGGAGGATGCCAGGGACCGCGGAGTGAGGACACCCCGAAGATGTCAAGAGCAAATGGCCATGCTCTGTGTACGTCAACAATAGCCAAGGCCGCTACGTGTGTGCTGGACTGAAGCCAGCAAAAACAAACAAACAAACAAACAAAAAACGCCGAAAAAAGAAGTCGGCAGCGCCACGGCCAATAACTCCACAAATAATGGGGCTAGAGAGAAATTTCTTGTACCTGCAGGTAGCTGCCATAGTCCTGCATCCGAAAATCTAGTTTTCCCGGCCAGCCAGGACCATCTTCCGCCTTGAAACCACCAGAGAGCGGGGCTGCTCCGAATGCGCTTCAAACACCTGTCTAATGGCACTTTTGTACACGAAGCTGTAACAGAGTGAAAACAAAACTTAACAACGGCTCTATCTCCCAAAGTATTGGCGGAAAACTGACAAGTCTGACACTGTTGGAAAGCCCTGCTCATGGGCTTTCCGAAATTGCCGGTCTTTGGGTTGTGGGATAAACAGGGAGGATGCCAGGGACAGCGGAGTGAGGACACCCCGAAGATGTCAAGAGCAAATGGCCATGCTCTGTGTACGTCAACAATAGCCAAGGCCGCTACGTGTGTGCTGGACTGAAGCCAGCAAAAAAAAAAAAAAAAAAAAAAAAAAAAAAACGCCGAAAAAAGAAGTCGGCAGCGCCACGGCCAATAACTCCATAAATAATGGGACTAGAGAGAAATTTCTTGTACCTGCAGGTAGCTGCCATAGTCCTGCATCCGAAAATGTAGCTTTCCCGGCCAGCCAGGACCATCTTCCGCGTTGAAACCACCAGAGAGCGGGGCTGCTCCGAATGCGCTTCAAACACCTGTCTAATGGCACTTTTGTACACGAAGCTGTAACAGAGTGAAAACAAAACTTAGCAACGGCTCTATCTCCCAAAGTATTGGCGGAAAACTGACAAGTCTGACACTGTTGGAAAGCCCTGCTCATGGGCTTTCCGAAAATGCCGGTCATGGGGTTGTGGAATAAACAGGGAGGATGCCAGGGACCGCGGAGTGAGGACACCCCGAAGATGTCAAGAGCAAATGGCCATGCTCTGTGTACGTCAACTATAGCCAAGGCCGCTACGTGTGTGCTGGACTGAAGCCAGCAAAAACAAACAAACAAACAAACAAAAAACGCCGAAAAAAGAAGTCGGCAGCGCCACGGCCAATAACTCCACAAATAATGGGACTAGAGAGAAATTTCTTGTACCTGCAGGTAGCTGCCATAGTCCTGCATCCGAAAATCTAGTTTTCCCGGCCAGCCAGGACCATCTTCCGCCTTGAAACCACCAGAGAGCGGGGCTGCTCCGAATGCGCTTCAAACACCTGTCTAATGGCACTTTTGTACACGAAGCTGTAACACAGTGAAAACAAAACTTAACAACGGCTCTATCTCCCAAAGTATTGGCGGAAAACTGACAAGTCTGACACTGTTGGAAAGCCCTGCTCATGGGCTTTCCGAAAATGCCGGTCTTTGGGTTGTGGGATAAACAGGAAGGATGCCAGGGACCGCGGAGTGAGGACACCCAGAAGATGTCAAGAGCAAACGACCATGCTCTGTGTACGTCAACAATAGCCAAGGCCGCTACGTGTGTGCTGGACTGAAGCCAGCAAAAAAAAAAAAAAAAAAAAAAAACGCCGAAAAAAGAAGTCGGCAGCGCCACGGCCAATAACTCCAGAAATAATGGGGCTAGAGAGAAATTTCTTGTACCTGCAGGTAGCAGCCATAGTCCTGCATCCGAAATCTAGTTTTCCCGGCCAGCCATCATGTGTGCTGGACTGAAGCCAGCAAAAAAAATAAATAAATAAACTACGAAAAAAGAAGTCGGCAGCGCCACGGCCAATAACTCCAGAAATAATGGGGCTAGAAAAAAATTTCTTGTACCTGCAGGTAGCTGCCATAGTCCTGCATCCGAAAATCCAGTTTTCCCGGCCAGCCAGGACCATCTTCCGCCTTGAAACCACCAGAGAGCAGGGCTGCTCCGAATGCTCTTAAAACACCTGTCTAATGGCACTTTTGTACACGAAGCTGTAACAGAGTGAAAACAAGACTTAGCAACGGCTCTATCTCCCAAAGTATTGGCGGAAAACTGACAACTCTGACACTGTTTTAAAGCCCTGCTCATGGGCTTTCCGAACATGCCGGTCTTGGGGCTGCGGGATAAACAGGGAGGATGCCAGGGACCGCGGAGTGAGGACACCCCGAGGATGTCCAGTGCATACGGCCATACTGTGTACGTCAACAATAGCCAAGTGTGGCTTTGTTGGAAAGCCCTACTCACGGGCTTACCCGAAAATGTACATCTTATGGCTGTGGGTTAAAAAGGGAAGATGCCAGGGACCAGAGATTGAGGCTACTCCGAGGATTTCCAACTGATAGGGAGATGTGAACAATGGCCCAACCTGTGTGCTGGACCGGAACGAGAAAAATACCGGCCGAAAATCAAGTTCCTCAGCTTCGCGGTGAATAACTTCCGAAATAATGCTGCTAGAGAGAATTTGTTTTTACCTGCAGTTAGCTTCAACAGTCCCGCGTCCAAAAATTGAGATTTTCTACCAAGTGGCATCTTTAACCTTGAAACGACGAGTAAGCGGGAATGCTCCGAATGCCCTTCAGGTGCATGTACAATGGAATGTTTCTACACAAAGCTGTCTGAGAGTGAAACCAAGAGTTAACAACGTCCATATCTCCCTCAATATTAGCTGGATATGGACAAGTATGGTAATGTTGGAAAGCCCTACTCGAGGGATTTCTGAAAATGTTAATTTCATGGCTGTGGGTTAAATAGGGAAGATGCCAGGGACCAGAGATTGTGCCTAACCCAAAGATTTCCAATAGATACGGAGATAGTGTGTACGTGAACAATGGCCTTGGCTGTGTGCTGGACCGTGCGAGAAAAAATACCGGCCGCAAAAAAGTAGGCAGCTTCGCTGTGAATAACTTCGGAAATAATGCTGCTAGAGAGAATTTGTTTTTACCTGCAGTTGGCTTCAATAGTCCCACATCCACAAATTTAGGTTTCCTGGCCATCCAGTTGCATCTTGATCCTTGAAACGACGAGTAAGGGGGAATGCTCCAAATGCCCTTCAAACGCATGTACAATGGGATTTGTCTGCACAAACCTGTCAGAGAGTGAAAACAAGCGTTAACGACGTCCACATCTCCCTCAACATTAGCTGGATATATTGACAAGTGTGACACTGTTGGAAAGCCCTACTCAATGGCTTTTCTGAAAATGAAATTTTATGGCTGTGGGTTTAGGGAGGAGAACAGGGACCAGAGATTGAGGATACCCCGAGGATTTCCAATTGATACAGGGATATGTGTGTATGTGAAGAATGGCCCAGCCAGTGTGCTGGACCGAAACGAGAAAATACCGGCCGAAAAAAAGTCGGCAGCTTCGCGGTGAATAACTCCAGAAATAATGGTGCCAGAGAGTTAGATTTTACAGGTAGTTAGCTTCAATAGTCCCGCATCAAAAAATTTAAACTTCCTGACCATCCAGTTGCATCTTAATTCTTGACACGACGAGTAAGAGGGAATGCTCCGAATGCCCTTCAAACGCATAAACAATGTGATTTTTCTACACAAACCTGTCAGAGAGTGAAAACAAGCGTTAACGACGTCCACATCTCCCTCAATATAAGCTGGATATGGACAAGTGTGACACTGTTGGAAAGCTGTACTCAAGGGCTTTCCGAAAATGTAAATTTTGGCTGTGGGTGAAATAGGGAGGATGTCAGAGACCAGAGATTGAGGCTACCCTGAAGATTTCCAATTGATACGGGGATATGTGTGTACGTGAAAAATGGCCCAGCCAGTGTGCTGGACCGAAACGAGAAAAATACCGGCCGAAAAAAACCGGCAGTTTCTCGGTGAATAACTCGGTGAATAATGGTGCTAGAGAAAATTTGTTTTTACCTACAGTTAGCTTCAATAGTCCCGCATTCGAAAATGTGGATTTCCTGGCCATCCAGTGGCAGCTTGAACCTTGAAACGACGAGTAAGCGGGAATGCTCCGAATGCCCTTCAAACGCATGTTCAATGGGATTTTTCTACACAAAGCTGTAAGAAAGAGAAAACAAGACTTAACGACGTCCATATCTCCCTTAATACTGGCGAAATCTAGACAAGTGTGACACTGTTAGAAAGCATCAAATTTCCCAATTGCAAACTAATTCAGGTGTAATATAAAATGCATAACGAACAATATTTATAATAGCTGTTCACACTGATTTTACCGGTTACGTCTTTAGTGGTACGCTTCCTCAACAATTTCACAGAGTAAGACTTATTTCGAATATTCTTATTTGAAAAAAAAACACTTCATGCCTTAGCTGACCATTATAACAGTGCAACATCCCACACATATCGAACACTTTAAATAACTACCAGGAAACCTTTTCTTGAGACTACCTAACAATGTTTCTATAATTTATTAGAATACTGCTGAATACATAGTTTCTTATAATTAACAAATAAAGGCCGCCTTTAATAGACAGAAAAAAGCATTGATTTAAAGGATAATATCTTGTATTAAAATAAATTGTATGACAATACTAACGGTATGTTGCTCTGGCATTATCACCTTGGTTGATTTTACGACCGCGCCTTGCCTTGGGATGTCTGGAATTTCCAATCATGCATAGCGGCATACCTATTGCCAAACAAAACACCTCACTCGTCACAGTCTCTCACTCTGCATATTCTCTCATGAATATTCTTTTCAACATACCTCATGGCTCAGCTGGTTTAAAAAAAAAATACAAGCAGAGGAAATACATTCGAATGGCTTTGCATATAGCTGAATACGATAGACTTGTGAGAGTCTGCTATTTAATTAATGGAAAATACAAAATAAACCTAGATTGACATCATCCTTGACAGAGGGGATGCTCCGAATGATCTTCAAACAATGTTCAATTGGATTTTTGTCACAAGAGCGCTGTCAGAAAGTAAAAACAATTTTCAAGTTCTCAGCCTCTTGCCAACAACAGCACTTCATTTGTCATGTCCATTTTTTGTAGGTTAGCCTTTGAAATCGTTTGGTAGGCTCATCCAGTACTTTAGAAACACCCCTGGAACGAGTAAACTGGCCAGACTCCATCTTGAAAAAAATTACCTTATATTTTTTGGCAAAACTATAGTGCTATTTTTAGAGGCTAGTGTACCCAAAAATGCTCCAGGTTGAAAGTCAACATAAAGGAGACACAGTTCTTTTGCAACGTCACAGCCCGAGTTTTTGCCAACCAAGGTTGGAAAAACTAAGGGGAGCCATCAGGCTGCACAAAGCAAAAACAGATAATCACAGTTTTTAAAAATGTTCCACAAATATTCAAAAACAGTGTTGAATTTGTTGGAAACAAACAAACCAGTAATGGGATGCTGTTGCTTTTGGTCGCAACGTCTCTCAACAAAATTGATTGTTTTGCTACTACATTTGGCCGTCCATTCCAACCACTGGCGCGGTTTGTTTATCAACAATGAGAAAGGTCAAAATAATAACACATAACCCACACAGCGCCCTCTATGGGCGATAAACAAGTCTAGACTTGAAGTGTAATGCGCATGCTTCCTTTCATTCATGGTCTGGGAAATTTGAAAACGGAGTACACAAACACAACAAATGTTCAATGTGTTTGAAAAAAAGTCGTACAGAGTGAAGGTTCGTGTATAAAAACGAAAGAACATGTCCAACTTGAGAGATCCAGTGTTTTCTAGGAGCCCGTTGTATGTCATAACAAATAGTGTGAAAATTACAAACGTGATAAATCAGACGAGCAAGAATGCAGGTCATCAAAACGTCGTTAGAATTGGAAACACGGAACTTGCGGAAAAATGGTATTGACTAAAGTATTGCCTTGGTAGTAGGCCCCAATTACTTAAATATTGTATTTTGTTTTTAAGTATTACGTCAGTGTAATTGCACCGGCTTTCTTTTAGTAAATGTTATCATTCAAGCCGGAACGGCACTGAACATGTACAGTGACTGTTTTTTTGGCCAATTTTGGGACTTCTAAATTTTACCGTGAGATGAAATGTTGGACCATGGTCATGGACATGTGATGGACAGATGGAGGTGATAAAATGTTGGCCATGTTGGCTACTTGAACTTGATTCTTGTGTACGCGCCAAAGAGGACGGTACTTAGTCTGCTGGCTTAATATCGTTCACTAAAACTTAGGAAGCGGGTGGTTTTGGCAAAATATCCACGACCTTGCCATCAAAATCAAAATTGTATTTTATTATTGGGAAACCCAACAAGTTTTTAAAAGTAGTTTTATTTGGCTTGAAATCTGAATGTGTAACAAAAAATGGGATGAAAATAACCCAGAACCAAACACGTGTCACACAGGCTTTTTAACTTTTTGATAATCACAGTATTTATTTGTACATTTTTGTTCAAAAATTTTGAATACACACCGTTTTAAGACTGCAACATTATTTTCTTGCAACAGCCAGAAAAATGAGAAACATTTGGGGCATACAGACGGAGAAGCAGAGGATGATGAGGTTTTCTTTGGTCTTGTTACGAGCAGAGAGAAAGCCAAGACAGCAAAGCTTCGGCGCAAAACACAGGTCTTTGTTTCTAACTTCCGAGACATGCTGGAAGGTTCGGACATGTCGGATGAGAGCCTGGTTGGAACATCTACTGGATCTGAAGAGCAGTCTCCGATGGCTCAGTCAACTTTTCACAGGCTCTCATTGTCTCTCAACTCTCAAGGTTGTACATTATTTGATATAAAAAAACATGGGATCTACACATAATTATAATCTCCATGGGGTGGGGGGAGGGGAAGAGTCAGAAGTTTCTCTTGCCATTGGCCTTGGTCCACTTACATTTTAATTCACAGATGCTAACAGTAACACTACAGCGCACTACAGGCATGACAGGATGCCTGACACTTCACGGAGGCAATGGAGGCAATTATTGCCTCCATGCCCCTAGTCATTGCCTTGGTGTTCCTTGGTGTCCCTTGTTGAAATGTTTTAGTACAAATTTACATGTCCCTCACTGAGGTGCCCTTTAGTACTACAGGAAATCTGCCTTGCCCTTAAGTCTTTTAGTTTACAAGAACTACATGCATGACATGTAAGTATCATGCCTGTGGTGCAAGTTTTCCACTGATTTCCTCTTTTTTTCTTTACTAATAGTACCATAAAAACTGAATATGCCCTTTGATCATGCTTTGGAAAAGCACAATATAAATGCCTGTTATTATTATTAATAACACTTCATTATTGATAACACTTCACAAAGTGCACTGTGCTTGACCATTTTTTATCTTTTTTTATTTACAATTTAGGCCTATTATTATTTTGTTTATGCAATTCGCCCATCACAGGTTGTATATTTATTAACCAATCAGCAGCCATGTTGTACATTTAACCAATCATAGGCAAGAAGGACAAAAACAGCTGACACTCTTATAAATTGAGAATTGAGCTGTCTGTTTCATTGTTAATACAGTCAGTTTTAAACAAAGACTGCAAAAGAAGCAAAACAAAGACATCAAGATGAAGATCTCGCTGTTTTGTTTGATTTTGTTGCTGGTGTTTTATCATGCAGATGCAGCTTGTACACGACCTGACCCAAAATCATGCACACAAGATAGTCTTATCATCGAGGTCAACCCCACAGCCAACATCCCAGCAAACCACACAGCCAATCGCGCCGCTGTTAAGATCCAGAGATGGTACCGTCACTCCCGTCAAGAGCAACAGTTTCGAGAGGTGATGAGTGAGATAGAAACACTGGATGTCAGAACTGATGATATCCTGCAGAAAATCCGCAAAGAAGAAGAGAGGATTCGAATCTGCAATACGCCCACACAAAGCCCTGCTGGACAAGGAGGTACATTGTACAGTGTAGAAAAAAAGTCCATGTACAACAGTATACACATATGGAATGGCAATGAGAGAAATAGTGCACGTCTATGAAACCCGTGGGGCTGTGAGTGACCAGGAGATGGTCCTATTTCCCGAGGCCGATAAACAATGGTGGCGACTGAATTCCAGTACCCTTTGTTCCTCTTTTTGCGGGTAAAACAATGTGTACACGGAGAGTGCATGCCTGTGCATGCTACACAATGGAATAGCCCAGCATAATTATAAGTCAACCGACATGATCAACCCAACCAAACGAGGACTTTCCGAAACTGTATATAAACGTCCAGTGTTATTCAGTTTGGGAAAATCATGCGTAATGAGACGTCCTTTGACGTCAAGTGGTTACAGCAATGTCTGTAGGTCAAGCAGATCCACAATGTTCGAAAATGTTAAGATGCATACCACATGATTTTCTGCATCAGGCAGGCAAAAAATATGCCTCTACATTTTATTTATTCATTTTTCAAAATCATCTTAATGAATTGATGATCAGGGTTAGGAAACTTTTGTAGCACTTTTTTTTAACATTCATAATATTGCTTTACTTATTATATTATTTATAGGAGCAAGGCTCGATGCTAGAGTGAGTTCAGCCGTGGTCATAATGCCTATCCATACGCCTTCCCTCATTGAAACATCACCCCAACAGGCCCTCCAGCACACCCCATCACTCGCTCCAAATCAGCTTCACTCTGGTTCCGTCACCCAGGACAACATGGAAGACTCTGACATTGTGTTTGATGCCACAGAGGAAGACACTCGTGGCGAGGTGGTGTCGTCTGCAGCAAGACCTGGACTCGTATCAGTTGAGGAGGCCACGTTTACTCCGATTTTATTGAAGTCCACTCCAAGAACATCTACTGAAATTGCACACACAAGTCCACAGTTTAAGTATAAAACAATCTCAGCACAAAGAGTCCAATCTGAAGACACCCATACTCCAGCTATGACAGAGCAATCATATCTCACCAAAATCGGTTCATTCAGTGCAGCTAGTTTTAATTCTTCTCTAAGCTTTGTCCAGTCAGGTTCCAGTTTATACAAAACATCAACAGTTTCTAGTATGAGTGCCCCTTACCATGTATCATATGCACAGACAAGAGTAGCCTCAGCATTTGGAGGCAGCCCCATACCCTCAAAACCTTACCCCCTTAGTTATACCCCATCAACACCTCGGTGCACTGTGAGAAATACAATCGGCAGTTTTTATGGTACTGGCAAGTTGACAACATCATCCAAGAGTACCCAGAGCAGTCATTTACCATGTCTGGATTTCAACATGACTGGTACCCCATCTTCTTTTGCTATGGCCTGCCATCAGGGAATTCAGAGTCCTACTGTGTTCTCAAGCCCCAGACTATTCCCAATGACCATACAGGCAGTGCAGTCAGTGCAGCCTCTTCCGTCAGCTGTTTTGTTCTCCCCTCACAAACACCCTCAAGGCCCTATCAAACCGGAAAGTTGCAGTGGACATCAAGAGAAAATTGAAGAAACACCAAAAAGGTCTACACTGAAAGATGATGGCATAGTCTTTGAGGGAGTCTCACCTGGTTTGGATGTAAATTCTTACGGGCCAGAGCCTGGTTCTCATTCTAATTCCAGGGGGGAATCTAACAGTCTGTCTTTAGTTACACAGAACTTGCCTACATGTATGTCACCAAGTGTAAGTATCAGAAAGTCTGGCCAAAAGATTGCCATAATTACACCTCGGTCAAAGGAAAATACTAAAGATGAGTGTGTTGAGGCAACACCAAGGAAGAATTTTCCTCTTCAGTCTCAGAATGCATCGCAGCAACCTGCCAGCAGTCAGTTTTTCCCGTCTCCGGTAGTGGTGGTGAGAGAATTACCGGACATGATCACGTCATCACCCCGTCCCAGCCAAACACATGCTTCTGAAAGCTCTGAGAGAGACAACCATTTGGGAGGACTACATGAAGGTATGACGTCACCAGAAGTGGGCCCCAGAAGTAATGACGCAGGAAGACACAAGCTAGAACTACTGCTGCAGAAGAAAGCAGAGTTGGCCAGAATACGAGCACAGAAGGCTGAAATCCAACAGAGACTCACAAGAGAAAATGAACTGGTATGATAAGAATGAACATAAAATCCTTACACCCAAATTCTCTACAATCAAGTCCCTGATTTTTGTCCAATTTTGATGGATTCGGTAAGACTGCACAACCATATTGGCATACCAATGTTATCAGTCATGTATGGTTTTGTCTTTTATATTTTAGGGCTCCAAAATTATTCAGATATTTTTATCTAACTCTCCATTCAGTAAGTGATGTTTGAAGCTTTACATTGTGTGGATAATAGGAAGTCCCTATTACTAGAAAACTTGCGGGTACAACAATGTGTAAATCTCTTTTGAGAGGAGTGTTGGCTCTGAAAAGAAGTTTGCTCTTCTGAAAACGAGCGGAGTAAACACTGTTCGACACACCAAGAACACAACAGCTCTTTTCAGAGCCAACACTCCTCCCAAAAGAGATTTATACATGGTCAGACCTGCAAGTTTACTAGTTATACTTTAAGATTTCCAAGTAGTAGTGCCCTTTGCAAAATTAAAATGTTAAATTAAATCTCAAGGATAAACTTACAGACCTGGTTCATCATTTACAACCAACCTACTTTGTAAAACTTTTCTAAAGTCTTCTTTTTCCCCCTGATTTAATGTTTTGCGTTTTAGTGTTTTGCAATGAGTCAAGAGATTCAAGCTGCTTTACGGAGTAACACATCGCAGAGAAATATCCCTGTCCATCTGTTGAGCTTAGGTTGCCAAGGGGTGTCTTCACTAACCCTGGTAAGAAGTTTAGGGTAGGCATGGTAGGAGAAACATCCCTGCTTAGCAGAAAGCTGCTTACTCGCACACATGTATGTGATGGGAAACACAATAAAGGGACCACTTCTCTACCATAACGTTAATAATATAATAATGGAACATTTATATAGCGCCTTATGCGATGCCTCAAAGCGCTTTACAATAAAACAAAGAAAAAGCTAAGTAAGACTTGAAGGGGAGAGGTTACCAGTTCACCCTTGGCCAAGATCATCAGCATTTGGCCATAACAATAAAAATATTAAAAGACAGCACGTTGGTTTGTCCAACTTTTTTTTTAAGTGCCTGAAACCACCCAAAAGTGTTTCAACATGTAAAGCTCGCCCCAAATCATGTGACATAGCGACTGTCTCTGTAGTCTGAGGAATTAAAATGTTAAGTGGTAACTTGTGACTAAACAAGTCATGGTACCAGACATTATTCAAATCCAACTTGCAAATGACTTATTCAGCAAGAATCCATTGATGTAAATAGGTAAAAAATAGTCTAGTGATGAATGTTATGGGCACTGTGGCCCTACACAAATTTGGTATTCAATGAATAAGACATAAGATGGCCGATTCATGAATATTTATGTAATTATTTGTATTTGATTTACATGTATAGACGGAGCAGGAATTGGCCATTGTGACTCGTTTACATACCATCAGGAACAGCCATAAAGAAGACATATCCAGAATCCCCTCCCCAATGGCATCGGTAGCTTCTAAAAAAGGTTGGTAATATTCTACTTATTTTTTATCTTAATGTAGATAAGTGTGTTTAAAGATTGATTTTAGACTCATGTTTACACATCGTCACTAGCAGACTTCATTCATAAACAAAATTGACAAGCCAAAAATGACATAAACTGGAAATTTACCCCAAAAAAGTGATTTCAACATCTCCTGTTACATTTTGTTTGATGATGCCACTGTGATCACATTTTGGATTATTTACACGGGTTGTAATTGATGTATTATATAGGATCTCTTCACTTGCAATGGCACTCAAGTCTGGTAACTGAGGTTCATCATTTGTCAAGTCCAAGTCAACCTCATAGGGTAGCCAAACCAATCCTTGCAAAGGTAAGTTCACAGGTACTCTAAGCAGACATGATAATCTTCCTACTTTAATCTGATTTCGGATTTTGTTTCGCTCTGAAAATCAGTACGATTGTCATTAAATAGCCTGAAAAAGTCAATAAAAACATTTCCCACACACCTCTTGCTGGTTCTTTATCCTGGTTGGCTGAAACACAGTCACATGGGGTTAACTAAACTAGTGCATGAAATTTGTACCAGCTTAACTAGATACGCTTCAAGACATCGCGCAAATATTATTTCCAGAGTGTAGTTCCTGATCATATGTCTGACCAGAGGTACAACTGTTTCAAACCTTTGGGTCCTGCTCTGAAGAAACATTTACTGTGCTTGGCAATAAGCAACTCTATCAAATTGGCAATAATCTCACAACTCAGTAACATTTGGACCAACATTGTACTCATTTTCTATGCAAATGTGAATGATTCCGACTGATATTATCTTGTTCCACCTAGCGTGTCATCAAAGCAAGACGTGTGGCGGCACTGAAGACGGCTAGCCCTGCTCAGAGATTAAGAAGACAAGATGGTTCACCAAAACCATCCAGCCTGGCACGAACACCCAGAGAAAAACTGGCATTCTGATCATAAAGCAACACAGAATACATCTTCTTTGAGGTGTGGTGCTCATCCAACGATTTGATAAAGACAGTCTTCTAAACTTCATTGTCCTTTAAAAGAATCTGTTGGAGTTTCTGTTATGTTCATTTGTGACTAATGAGGCCAATGTTGGCCTGGAAGTATCGGCCGACCGGCCACACACACTGGAAGAAAGTTTTAGGGCTGTGTTGATTAAGACTGTCATAGTACCCTCTTTGATTCAGAGTGATGGATGCATACATGCATTTAAAAAAAGCTGTACTACCGTGGATTACTTTAGGCCAGGTGTCTTGATCGGTTTAATGATTTGCTTTGTCCTCCCAGGTAATCGGTGATTACACTTCTTAAGTTCTTACGTGAGTCTTTGTAACGTTTATACTGGCCACCAACAGACTGTTTACCTGGCCATTAAAGCTCAAAATAAAAAAAAAGTTGTTCTCTGTTCTTCGTAAGTGTTAGACAACTGCATGCAAACATACAGTTCTTAAAGTCAGTAGGAAATGCACATAATGTAAGAACTTTGTATTGTAAACCATACTGTTGTAATCAAGGGTTAATGATAGGAACTAGTCATTATTTTCAATTGTTTTACGTAGTACTTTTGCCAGCTAACCACCATGCATCTTCCTTAAAAATGCCTTGAGTTAGAGCTACATTGTACACCTCAATAACAATAATCATATTAGCGCTTTTAAACATTGTATCAAAGTGCCTTACACTAAAGTATTACTTTTAATTGGACAATGAGCACTCCTGAAACCATCCCAACTCCTTTGGAGTTTGCAGCACAGGCAGCCAAATTGGCACACAGGCTGTTAATCATTCACATCAACAATCTCTACCCTCGCAGGTACCATGTACTCCTGGGTGATGAGAAGCAATTATTGTCAATAGTCTTGCTATAAACCGCCCAGTCTTGAAATTTGCGCAATTTATTAAAAAAACAAATTAGAGTATTTATTGCAAGTGCATGAAATTATGAACACTCAAATTTTCTGCATCCCAAAGTGGAGCAATGTGTTTAAGTGTGTATGTCTGTGTTCGGGTATGAGGATGCAAGACTTGGTTGCGTGGCGCAGCTACACAAGCTGTGTGTGAGTGGTCAGGCCAACTGTGTACTTGCAGACCAAGCAAGAGGGATACCACAAGACAGTCTTGGTACCAGCAATTGTCAGAAGTCTACAGTGCATTGACCAATTTTTTCCTACACAAGACAATAATGTGAACATTTAAAAGTCCTGAGTGACTAAAAACTATAACTTGTTGGAATAATGTATTAGAATTTTGTGATAGAGTAATAATTTCATATGTATTTATAAAACAATCATCCAGCCGTTTGTCAGCAAAGAATAAAATGTGCTCAACCTGGACCTTAAAGAGTTATTTGATAAGTCTCCGTTTATGGTGGTGTCTTAAACTAGTAGGGTTGATGGCCTCGGCTTTTGATCCAAACCGGACCTTCGTCAGAGGCAAAAACAAGCACAAACATAAAAACAGATCCATTTATAGAAAAACGGGGAGTAGAAAATTATGGGAAGGAATCGAGAAATAAGCCTGAAAATGAAAGCCAATCAAAATGAATACATTACAAAGGATTGATGACGACCAATCAGACTAAAGCAGCATGGACAAAGGGATGACCAATGTTAGGCAGTACAAAAGGGGGATTAATGAACCGAACAATAGGGCAAAATGCATTGTGGATGATGCGGCTAGCATAAAAGGACAGGACTAATTACTCTGACAGAAGTAAATATATTATACATGTATGTATATGCAAAATGAGTAACTCCATCATTCGTTAATGTTTAGCCTTTAAGACTCTGCTAACGTCGAAACACGAGGCCATTTAACACTTGAAATCATACAAGTCATTTTGTTGCTAAGCAGTTTGTAATGACTGCAAACCATTTTTAAATATATAAATAACATCTGGTAGTTATGAACAAATCAAACAGTCTTTTAACTGCGCCATTCAATTTGACTTTCACCAACTTAAATTTTATTATCATAATCCCCTTATAAATGCATTATATACACCAAATTATAACAAATAAAAGAAAGACATCATTGTTAATATTATAAAGAATCGTAAATTACACAAGGCATTTCAAATAGTGTTAATCAAGCACCTCTGTGCTGAAATCTCAACAAGGTTTCGGATTCAGAAGGTCAATGCCATAGCTCTACAGAATATGCTTCAGACCTTCAGTCCCCATAAACATTCTGCAGATCTGCAGAGTAATGGGAGACTTTGAGACGATAGATGGCAGCAGACTTTCCAGGTAAGTTGTCATTGTTTGCGTAGTTATGAGCATGCGCACATTTCAGAGAACAATGGATATTCCTGGTAAGTCTATTGCCATCTAGTATCCTCAAAAGTGTCCCACTGCAGACTGGAAACTGGCTGCAGACTTTAAGCAGAATATCTACAAACCATCTACACACTCTGCAGACTAAAAGGCTTGTTTATACTCTTCACATCACACACACCAACTGTTCCAACAACTTCCTGAACGCAATTTTGTATTATTGTCTTTTTGCACAGGATTGATGGGAGAAGGTGTGAAGGCCCCTCCACCCTTATAGATTCACAGTGGTACAGCCATTACGACAATTTCAAGAGAAAAAACCACAAAGGCATGCAAAGTACTAGGTATAATAGCATCATGAGCATAGGGAAATACCCTACAGTGGGCAGCAGCTTAACAAAGAAACAAACTTAAAAACCTTAAAACACATTTCTGAACATATCTCGGGGTAAATGCTGTTTCAGTTTGATATATACATGTACGTCGGTGGGATGAGCCCCCACGGAAGCTTAGAATCATAGCAACACAAAATACTTTTAAAGATATAAACATATAAATATGATATCAATAATACTAAGTCGTACACAATAGTTAACAACGTTGTCAGACAGTTCTTGTTTTAATTTCTAAGAACATCCCACTTCCCATACTCGGCTTTCTACACTGCTGGCCATATTAAAAAAATAAAAATAAAAATAAAACATCAACCATCGATCACAATTTGTGAAAACTGTTTTAGTACGGTAGTATGGTAGCCCACAAAAGAGGCATCAAGTCACAGAGCAACTGGTCCCCTGTCATTTTTTCTAAGATTTTGTGATTATGTCTAACTGTATGCAGTTTCGGGTGACCGTGTAAAAACACGATTGATTTGAAGTGGAATCGCGTCAAAATACTTGCATTTTGACATGCCATACAAAGCACCCTACATAAGCGCCATACGTGCACGCAAAAGCAGTCAATTTCAGGAGCCAATCAGCGTTGTTTTTCAGTACATCCCTACCAGGGGTTAGTGACGAGAGGTGCCGTACTGTGTTACTGTGTGGAGTGCATTTTAGGCGTTGACTCGCACCATATCTTCACATGCAATTTGAGACCCAAATGGCAGACTGTTGGCAGATAGTATCTGCCTGTGCCATCAGTGCATGGGGTCTTTAGCTGCAATTGTATCAACTGATACCTACACAAGCTAAGGTCTTGGCACACCCTTTGGCCGGAAAAATAACCTTCACATGACGAACCAATTAGAAAACTGCATTAAAAAGAAAATGCTGATAGTAACTTGTTAAAATACTAATAGAAGACTGTACTGCATGAAAATACGTTTTCTCAGGAAACATGTTTAAGAGTATTTTAACACAAAAAACAACTTTTTGATTATTTTTACGGCATTACAATGATTTGTCTTCTTTTGGATAAGCAATGTAATCTGAAGCTTAAGTGTTATATGAAACGAACATAAACAGGCAAAAATCCTCTCAAATGATTCCATGGTATTTTACAAAATTAATATTAATGTATATTGGATAATGCCCCTTTTCAAGTCATTAGGCCACTCAAAGCACCTTACAATATGATTACCCCTGTTCATCAGGCCCTGCACATTCCTAAAGCCATCTCAACTCCTTAGGAGTATGCAGCACCGGCAACCAAATTGTCACACATGTTGCTAATCATTCACAATTTCTTTGGTGATATGAGAAGCAATTGCAGTGTTGTGCTCAAGGAAAAAAATGCCACGAACGGGTTTGAACCGACACTCTGGTGACTTCGCCACCAGAACATGAGTTTGATATGCTAGACCGTTCAGTCGAGATGCCACAATGGTACATGGAAGGCCGGAAAATTAGTTAGGATGCATAAGTCAGCCATGTGGAGTGCAGGTTTTACTTCATGGCAACTAAGCCTTTTTCACACACACACACACACACACTGCTGTGACTTGAACTTGTTATCAAAAAAACATTAAAAAATGTGGAAAGACATAGTTTAGTAATTGCAGATTTTAGGTACACAATATAGAACAGCTAGCATTAAGTTCACAGTTTGTTTAGATATAAGTTTGAGCAAGTATATCTTTACCTACATCTTGTAGAAGCATTAAGGTGAAAGTTGTCGTCTTCAGATTAGTTGGTCCAGAAAGGTTTACATGATTTATCACAGGCTTTTGGAAGAGTACATTCATTCAAAACAAGTTATCAACACACATATCATACTTATAACCTAACTCTGGATATTCCATTACATAAGTTGGCCCTGTTTACTAGAAGACAGAGACTGAGCCTACCTGATCGCCTCCCCCCCCCCCCCCCCCAATTAACCTATCTGAACCCAACAGCAAAATTTTTTTTTTTTTATTCTGTCTGACTTAGGACTGCAAAAATAAGCATTTCAGAGTATGTTAAAATTTCTCAGCCAAAATGCCCCACCCCTCTTCCACCAAACAAACACTTTAAAAAGAAGAAGACATGTATCAAGTAGAGTTTCAAGAATTTCTAAACTTGGACGTTATAAAGTTGTCAAGACCAATGTGATTTCAACTTGATTATTGCACTGAAGTGCAACATTCATATCTTGCATAACCTATAATACACATTATTACTGTACATTATACATGATATGAAAAAATAAAATTCTCACCAATCTTTGAAAGAAATATATCGGTCAGTTACGAAACCTATTATTTACTGCATATATAGAGATGTTTAAGTTGGAATAGATACTTTAGGAGTTATAAAATCAATACATTCTTAATTACTTACCAAGTGACTGAAAATATTTTACATGTAGTTTGGTCAAGATCCAGTCGAGTGCATCAAGTACTTACACATAGGACAACAATGTTTTATTGTGAAATCATTTCACAAAAAATGTTTTTGTAAGCATCACTGTTAATATAATACCTGGTTCTTATAAAAAAAAAATACAGCCCACATATCGTAGTATCTAGATCAAGGCACTTTACAACATTGTTATCCCTATTCATCAGGCATACTTGGACCATTCCTCAAACTTTCTCAACTTCCCCAGGAACAGTCAACCCCAAGCTGCCTAAATTAGTGCTAAGGGGTTGACATAATAATGTCTCAGCCCTTCCAGGGTCCCATTTATACACCTGGGTTAAGAGAAGCAATTATGGTCAAGTGCCTTGCTAAAGGACATAAGTGTCATGACCAGGAATCGAACCCACGTTGCAATGATTTAGCTCCCAGAACTTGAGTCTGACCTACTTAACCGCTAGGCCAAATCATGCCACACTATTGTGAAGTGACATGAAGAATTTGTAATTATTTTTTCTGTTTGAAACACTGTAAAAAAACCGAAGTGTAATGCTTGGTAGATACTGAATGTACATGTACTGTGATTAACACTACTGGTTACAACATGTAGTAATAATTACCTGTAGATATAATACATTCATTTGTCTACCTGACTTAACCAGTTCCTACCCCCAATATTCCATTTTTTCCTGTCCAGCCCGATGGGATGATTTTCTCTGAATTGCTGGAATCATTTTCTTTTGAGAGTACCGTTGGCACAAAGAAACCTCGACTTGCAAAACCGAGAGAAAATTTCTTTGAAGCACACAAATTGTTGGTTTCTCTGTCGAGAAAATGTCAACTTCACGCACCGTGAATTCCAAAACCTTGACCTTGCCATGGCATACGATTGGCCTAACATCCGGAACCAAGGCTGGATCCCCGATTCACTTGGACTTACCTTCATTGAGCCAAAATACAATGAATACACAATGGTGGAAGCAGCTTGATTCGATGTAGTCCTCTTCTTGGAACAAAAAGACAAAGGTCTGGAATCGGGGATTACACAATAACCCCCGCACAATGAGCAAAAAACAGAGAAATATTCCAAACCATCTGTCGTCTTTGAGTGGGTGAAATGAAGCGTATCACGGCGAATGCATGCTCTTTGCATGCTCCAAAACAAATGTCTGGGCGACCTTTGTTGTGGTACTCCGATGTTTACACATTTCCGTTTACACATGGCCGTAAAGATGTCCGACTTTATCTACTGTATGACATCAAGTCAGGCTGCAGAGTCGGCGAGGTCCCATGAGTACATGCAGGCCTTAAACAGGCCCACTCCTGTTCTGAGACGGCTGAGGCGGCACCATTCCTTTCTAAGGGAGGTCGTAACCAGTTGGTTTAGTAGAAACAGGCAGGAAGATTTCCTAGCCTATGAACCTCTCATGACACTATCATGGTATCATGATAGCGCATCCACTCAATAAGCAAGGCTAATTGCATTATCATGATACGTGATTGCCTGCTTAAAAGCAACGCTGGCTAGTCGGGTATCTTTATAAGCAGAAAAAATACCTTTAAAAATTTCTGCTGAGTAAAAATGAGCAGGATACCAGTCGCAGATGGTACATGGAACATGGTACATTGGCTGGTAACCCCATTCTGGTAAGCATAACAAAGAGTAGTTTTTAGTAGCTCTTTAAAACTTGTCCCTGTACTCATTTTGTAGGCTTCCTCAGTGTAATTTAATGACAATAATGCATCCATGTGATTAGTACAAAGATGCTATGTTATAGTCACTGGTCTTTATCATTACGATGTGAACAATTCTTAAATATACAGATCATACATGCTGCACCTCCTTGTGCATTCTATTCTCCCAGGTAGTAGCTTGCCAAAATATCCAAATCTTATCATAAGAATATGTACATACAGTGGTATACAAACCTCCCTTAGCGAAAAAATAAAGAGTCCCCCAAAAAAAGGTTTTTTTATTAATAAAATAATGACATTTAGATTCAATATAAATCATTTTGATCCGTCTTGATTACAAATAATTTTTTACAATTATATTAGATGTACAAAACTAAAGGGCCACCTTTTCATGGCGTTGGCTACCGCATGGTTCTGCGCAAACCCTTTAGGTTGATCAGCTCCTTACTGATCTAGCAGCATGAGCAAAAAACCCTATACTACACAAAGTACACACATCAGAAATCAGTTACTCAAAATACACAATGCACGCCTTGTGGGATTTTGAATGATTGATCAACGTAGTGGCTTGAAAAGTAGGATGGTTAGGGACAATCATGTTTTGTCAATAGCACTCCATACTAATGACGTCACTGTTGCTTAAAAATACCCGGAGGTCAAACATTCACACCATTACGGCATCGGCGTGTCAGACCGCGGTTAGTACAGTATACAGCGCGCATTGTGTGTACGCAGTGAAATCTGACACGTTGTCTGAGGTACTAGCGTGACCTATTTTTTAGCATAAGGGCGGAGTGCTATTGCATTTCGGTAGTTAAGCCATGTCCAAATTAGCGGCAGCCGCTTGATTGTCACATGAACAATAGAGGGGATTCCAAAGTGCGCAGGCCTGGGAATGCATGTGTACGTAGCGCGTATTACTTCCAAATCAAATAATGCTGAGTACTATTGTGTATTACAACATGGATTACGCAATACGTGCCATATCAATGCATGCACTATGTGCTCAGCGTTCATTTTATTGCATAATATGCAACACACGCACATGGCTTTACACGCAATATCTCGGGTGAATGGTAGTCGACAACATGCAAAGTGTTGGATTGTAAACCACATATATTACATCTTTGTTTAATGCGAAACTAACATTTTTAGGAGATTTCTCAGTGAGCATGTGGATACAACTGGTTTAGTTTTGTTGATGCTTCTGAATGCTTTTCTCATACTAATAACATCAAACATCACGAGAAATACCTCTAGATTAGTGATGTGATGTGGGTAAAATAAATTGTTGTCGACCCACTGGCGCCTCTATAACGCCCTCTCACGGTTACACACATGGGATTCACTCTATTGTTGAAGCACAGGATGCCCATAGCAACACCCTTAGCAATATAATACACGGCCGTAGCTTAACAATACTGGCTACAAAAATAGTCAGGTACTGTGATGCAACTATCACAGAGCTTTACAAATAGCCTCTTACACTCTGGGTTCCATACCAGGATGGTTTCCAAAGAAGGATATACAAGTGATCTGGATCAGTCACAGATGAATTACTTAAACAGTTGCTGATGTTCATTGATGACAAATTCAATACATTGATTCTGGTAGACCATCGACAAAGCCACGTTGAAGCTTTCTTTCCTGGGCCACATCAGAGTGGGTCCAAACACAATGGCCAAGTTTTGAGCCAGCATTCGATTCTTATCTTTGTGCTGGACAACCCTGGAGGACAAGAAAGGAAGATGGGATCAAAATCAGAACACAAAACATTATACATTTTGTGCCGTTTTAAGTATGCATGTTGTGGCAAATTGGTGTAAAATGTCATTAAGTAGTTTACTACTTCAACACCAGATTTAAAAACATTACATCAATAAGCTCATTAATAAAGGGCTAGTAATTCTATTCTTTATAGCTAAAATATCATGTCATGACAAGTCAAAATAATTCCTACCATTTAAAGCATTTTTGTAAAGCATTAATTTTCAGAACAGTACATACATATTGTATATTGTATAAAATGACATCACAGTTAAATACGAGATCAAGTTTTTAAGAAAACAGCAAATAATGATTTTTTGTTTGCGGGTTTATATTTATACATACTTATTCTGATGTAGAATATAGCAAAAAGATATCAATATGTTTGTTTGTTTGTATTTCAATTTCAATTCATACAAAAGAATGGTAGACTTTTGAGGACACTAGGTGGCAGCAGACTTACCAGCTAAATCCATTGTTCTCGGAAATGTGCGCATGCACAGAACTCCGTAAACAATGGAAATTTACCTGGTAAGTCTGCTGCCACCTAGCGTTCCAAAGTCTCCCACTGATACATGCAGTGATAGAATATAGAATACAAAAGATAGACAAATGTTGTATCATAGATAATATAAGACAAGAGACATATAGTGTGAATGGATTAACATCCGAGAGAAGGACAAAGCCTTCTGTCGAGGAGCACACAAGACTGCAATCAAATTACAAATAAATAAATAAAAGCAGTTAAGAATATGCAATCCACTTCAGTTGCAAAAATTAAAAACAAACTGAAGTTCATTTACCATGAGTTTAATACATACATGACATATATACAATATCAATGTGAACTGATACAATGTGAACAAATATTGTCTTGCTCCTTGCGGGCAAGAAAAACAATTACGATTAATGCAAAGAAAATTCCTGTACTTGTAGAAAATTCTTTTAAATGCTTCATGAACATCGTTTTAAACAAGTTCACCAAGTCATATCTTTGAAAAAGGGTGGAAAAGAATTAACAATGGTATGTAAAACATATCAATAAATAGCAAAAGACAGGAAACACAGTAAAGGGGCCACTTTGCATCCATCACGTAAGCAGTTTTTCCAATGATTGTAACTTCTTTTTATTATCTGAAACCACCCAAAAATGTTTCAACATGTGAGGGGACATGAGGACTTATTCTGGAAATAATTTGATTTGATTCATTTGGTTCTTTTAGTTTTTATTTTAAAATCACCCTAAAAATTTCATGCAAATTGGACAGAAAAACTTACCTGCATTTTCCGTCCATTTTTTGAATGAAATTTGAGACTTATTAAAAAACTAATAAATCTATTCAACTCAAATTATTTTTAGTTTAAGTCTGCATGTACCTTCACATTTTGAAACATTTTTGGGTGGTTTCAGGTACTTCAAAGAAAGTTGCGACGATTGGAAAAACTGCTAACGTGACGGTAGATAAACGGCCCCTTTTATTGTGATTCCTGGAAACAATGTTGAAGCTAAATCACTGTTGCCCTCAGGCATTTAGCTCCGGATAAATTCAAGAAAACAAAATTTGATTAAAATTAGAATAACATTCATGACAAATACATAGTAAAAAACAAAATATAAAATGTGAAGTGACATGCATATAAAATGTTCTACAAAAGTAAAAGCAAGCAAATAGAAAATAACATCCATAATAATCATTATTAAAAAGGGGGGAAAGTGTATAGGCCTATAAATATACAAGTCAATTTAAAAAACAGTGCTATGGGGTTGGTGTTAAAGGAATTCATCTAACATCTATAGGTTAAGTACATTTGCGGGAAATAAGGAATCCTGTTGGTAAGTGATGACGTTTTGGAGCCGGAAGTGCAGTGTAACGAATGTTCATGTACATGTACATGTATGTATACCATTCCTTTACGTTACACTTCTGGCTCCAAAATGTCATCACTTACCAACGGGATTGTAACAGAAAGAATTTTTTAAATTGATTGACTTCTCGTGGGGGTTGGGCTAGGGGCTAAGTATCACTTACCTGTTGAGATGTCTAAACAATACTTTCATAGTCTCCTGTTGGACACGGGGTAAAGATGATGTCACCTCCTGGAAAGCTCGTAGTTTGGACTTGTGATCAGGTATTTCTATCATGGAAAAGAAAGAACAATGAGCATTACCATATCTAAACAATATAATAGCAGTACTAATGTTTAGATAAACAGTGGTGACCGAAGTATTAAGCAGCCATTTACAACCTTCCAGGGTCGTGGCCATGTGATAAAGGACCTCGCCATCGGCTCAGTCCTTAATCACATGGCCATGACCTATTCCATAGCGTTAACCAGTTTTAACGAGAAACCAATTATTAAAATGAACTTACTCATTGCCATCATGTATTTATCATAGCCATCAAATGTAACCAGTGGTTCAGGTAGTTCTCTAAAGTACAGCTTGAGAGCACCTGCTATAACGTGAATGTCTTCCTTCCATGGGGAGGAGTTGAAATCAACTGCTTTCTCTGTGAGGACAAAAGTCAACAAGTATATAATAATAATCATCCTTACTGGCAACTGAGAAGCTGTATTGTGAAGGACGGGGCTACAGAGTGTTTGAGCTGCAGGCATTCAAGGGCACCTTTGGCAGACAGCCACATCAACCCATATATGACCACAGAGCACAGCCTGAGATTAAAAGACTTTGATTTTTCCACAGGGCGGAAAACTGGATGGCCTGGAGAAAAACCATTGTGGCACAGGAGAGAACCAACGCACAACTCTACTCACACATGGCCCTAGCCAGGAATCGAACCAGGGACACATTGGTGAGAGGCAAGCGCTTTGCGCACACGCCACCCATGCCACCCATGTTCTCGTCTTTTTGCAGGCTGCATTGTGCATCTATCCTTTCAAACGATGTAGATGATATTGAATTGGTCAGATGGCAGGAGGGTTAAGATTGTGAGCATTATCCTACCCTGATCCACATGGAAACGTAGCTTCTGGATGAGTGAAAGGTTGCCACTAACTCTATAGATTCCGTCCACCTCAAGGCCTGATTTATCAATCACTGATATACAATCCGAAACAAAACGAGGCACAAGGGTACCCTGCTGCTTGCATAGGGCTTGGATATGTCGACCAAACACATTCTCCTCTGTGAGGTAAAAAAAAATGAAACGATTAAAACGCATGTACTTAATGGTGGAATGGAAATTTCAAAGTGCCACCTGTGACTTAGACAAGTTACATGTGCATAATATGTAGGCTTGATTTGATCACACTTTCCGAGTCTGAATCCCAGTGGCTGCTGAATGCGCTGCAGCACCTTGTGAACCATTACAAGGTGCTACATAAATGGCTCTCATTCTTATTATTATTATTATTATTAGTTTATTCGCCAATAAAACAGTACATAACAAAATACAGGACAATATACCCAGAGATGGGCAAGGGACGGCAAAAGCAAATACATACTATGATCCGTAGACCTGCTGCCCCACATCTGGGGGTACACAATGATATAAATAAAGATATACATCTGAGTACATAAAGCACTTAATTAAAACTGGTAAGAATAAATATAAATGTTCTATAAAAAGCAAAAACATGACAAATTAATAAATACAGAATTATGTATACATAAATAACAAATATCAAATAAATATCAAATAAATACAAAATAAAAAAATTTAAAAAAACACAAACCTGCCTTAAAAATGATATAATAAGCACCTTGAGTGCGTAATTGTTGGTAGATACGTGCGCTATGTAAGACTCTGGTATTGTTGTTACTGTTATTGACAGTAATACAGTATCCAAAGTTACATGTGCATGTGTATCTAGGCCGGATTTGACCACACTCTCCGAGTCTGAGTCCGTGTTACAGTAATACAGTATGCAGCTTTAGTATCGAGCTACCATGCACCCTCGTGTACCTTACATCCCAGTAATGTGCTAACTAACTCTGCTATCGGAAGTCTGACTTACTGAATCTACCTATGATGAGGCTGGGAGACAGGGGAGCCACATACCTTTAATAATGCCCTGTTTCTGTAGAGATTCTATCGGCGGTCTCCTGACGATAAAACTCTTCAGCTTGTTCTTGATCTTCTTCTTGTCTGTTTTGGACTTTCCAATCTCAATAAGATTCTCAGGCTCTGTAATGAATGAGTTCAAACAATTGAATAATAATGTGGGAATAAAAGTGTGGTGAAGAAGTTTTTAACTAGTTGTTGAAAGCCCTACCTCAATATTGGTAAAGTGTCTGTAAACGCTTTCATTCTTTCCACAAATCAAGATATTTGTAATAAAACCAACCTGTGAAAACTTCAGCTCAACTCGATGTTTCATTTGGGAGAAAACGGTAAAAATGCATTCAGCATTTTCATACGAAATCTTAGGCAGAGTTTTGGACTCACATGAGACAACATTAATTTTGGATCTTATTTGATTTCATTCCACAAATCAAGATATTTGTAATAAAACCAACCTGTGAAAACTTCAGCTCAACTCGATGTTTCATTTGGGAGAAAACGGTAAAAATGCATTCAGCATTTTCATACGAAATCTTAGGCAGAGTTTTGGTCTCACATGAGACAAAATTAATTTTGGATCTTATTTGATTTATTATTCATAAACAATAACACTTCAAGCAGAAATATTTCAAGGAAAGTGTTCTACTATCATTATCTTTATACCATGTAAGGTGTATGTAAATCTGTGAACATTTCTGGTATTCTTTCTTACGAATGTTGAGTTTGGGCTTTGAACACTGTGCGGCCTGGTTCTTGATAACTTTGCCGAGACGAAGTCGAGTTCAATTATTGTGAACCAGGCTTCACCATGTTTAAACAAGTTGCTGAAGCGCACCAAGATAAATCAATCACAGGAACCATCTCTGCCCTCACAGGTACCCATTTACCCCTGGGAGAAGAGAAGCGATTGAAGTTAAGTGTCTTGCTCAAGGACAAAAGTCTGGTGCACTAGACTGCTTGGCCATGTTTGCCAGCTTGGCAGTTGCTAGAGTGGCGGACCAGCTGAATGTGCAATGAGTGTGCACTCATCGACAGGAGGACCATGCTGGTACGATTGGTATTGACTTACTTGGTGGTCTTGGTGATGTAGGGCGTTGACTAGGGCCATCATTGGAGGGACTGTAGGCTCCATCTAAGCTGTTCTGTCTCCTCATTGGATGCTGAGCTGCAGCAGGCTACATCCAAAAGGAAAAAAACCAATTGTTATATTCCAAATCCATCACAGATTAATCACTTATGAGTCACGACCCATACGTTCGGTACGTTAGTCTATAATACAAGTACGTGTATAAGAGAAATGGCTTACCATTGAGCGCACTGCAATGCGCAGTGCTGTACACCAGAGTAGAGTTTCTTCATCAGTTTCACCCTGTAGCCAGAAGTCTTTATCAACCGCTGTGTGCAACTATACAAGAAATATCAGAAATATGTACAGACTCAACCATGTCAACAAACTGTGTAGGAATCTCTACAAATGCACATAAAGCCCGGTTCATACTTCACGGGAATGGCGAAAGCGAAGCCAATTTTCTAACTACTGCCCTCGAGTGGCCAAGAGTGGATTAATTTGGTGATAACTCATTTAAAAGCAAAGCCAAGTCTGTGCCACACTCAGCCTCACTCTCTTGAAAATCCTGCACATCTACATGTATGTCACTACCACTTCCCTGTGAATCCCTTGAATCAACAGGCATATTGACAATCTCTAAAGGATCGAATGGGGTAGCCCTTTGGCAGAATTTAAGAATCTCCAACACCAATTCTACAACTATCTTGTTCAGTTTTTTTGATGGCATGAGTGGCTAGTGTGTAAAGTGCTCACCACTCACCACCGTGGCCCTGGTTCGAATCCTGGCAAAGGCCATTTGTGAGTAGAGCTGTGAGTCTCACAGGAGAGAACTGTCGCACAACTCACATATGGCCCTAGCCGGGAATGGAACCAGGGCCACACTGGTGAGAGGTGAGCGCTTTACGCACTAGCCACCCATGCCATGTTTATGCCTGTGAGAGGAGGCACTCCTTTTACCTCAATATAACTCCTCTTAGAATGTTTGGATGGTTTCTCGTTGTAGTTTACTTCTGCTCCCCATAGATCTATCCTCATGTCTGCTGTCCCAGGTCGCTGTAAGAAAGAAACAATAGAAAATTATAATACAGTGCTTTACTAATATAAGTTTTCTCCGTCATTTTTAGCAAAAAACAAAACAAAAATCTTTTTCTTGAAGGGACACGGCAATTTTCCTCTGGTATGGGACACTTGTATGAAAAAATGTAAATTTGATTTGGAACTTTGCAAAGAGCATCACAGCAAAAGCACAGGGCACAACAGCAACTGTCGTGGGTGCCATGGGTTAATTCGAGGACAAGACCATTCTTCCAAACCTTGTAGATATTTACCGGTTTTTGATCTTTGTAGAATGCCAATACAGAGCCGTTCATCACAGCGAAGGCAGGCACCCATTTGACCTTGCGCGATGACTCTCCTATGCGTACATACTGCAAGACGCCTTCTCTTTCACTACTGGCTGTCTCTGGGTGGATATCACCTTGGTCAATCTCAGAGTGTCTACGGTGTACATTCTTAAGAAAGTCAATCAAGTCGGAGTTACCACATGTATGTATATAAGGCAACAATTACAGTTATCTGTAACATGTAAGTATACAAGAAAATCTAATTGGAAAGTTGGTCTCAGCTTGAACTGGTTTTCACATGAATTGATCAAAAATTGAAAGACAAAGTAATACACCTCTTCAAGCAAGTGATGCTTTAGAAAAAAATAACTACACCGTTAAAAACATGATTGTTCATGTATTGTGTTGAAATAAGTGAGAGTTTCCTTCCCATTAGAACTTGAATGAAAGTACATTTAGTTTAGTTTGAAATGGTGATCATCCCTTTATGGTACACTTATACTCCGATACTTGAGAAAATTCATACTGTGCATTGTACACCAATTCATTGCAGAAGTCCTGTACCGTGTTTTGCGCCATTACTGGGACCCATATATGCCATGTGTTACTCTTTTAACCATCTTCCATTTTTTTCCCGTCGGCCGCTGGTACAAAGAAACTCTGACTTGACAAAGCCAGACAAACTAACATTCTCTGTGAAACACCGAGATTTGTGGTTTTTCCTGTTGAGACAATGTCAAATTCACGTATCATGAACTGCAAAACATCGGCCGTGAGCTACGGCCGAGGATTGGTCCTAACTCTGGAACCAAGGCTGGATACTCCATTCACTGGAACTTACCTCCATTGAGCCGAAATAAAACAGAAAAAACAATTGTGGACGCCTCTTGATGTATCGTATACCTCCTCTTGGAACAAGAGGACAAAGGTCTGGAATCGGGAATTACACAGTAACCCCCGCAAAAAGGGCAAAAATCTGTAAAATATTCAGCACCATCTGTCCTCTTTTATGTGGGTGAAAGGAAACGTTGCACGGTGAGAGCATACTCTGTGCATGCTCTGAAACAAAATGTCCAGGCGACCTTTGTTCCGAGCTTCGAATTTCACACAAAAATAGAAAACTCACGTCACCTGCTTGCTGGCCGGGAAAATAATAGCGTGTATACACAACATGCGGCGTCAACTGGTTAAGCACCACAGGCATCTCCGACCAATAATGTAGACGCAAGTACAATGTATACAAAACGCCTGTGTGCTGCGATTAATGCCTGCGCCTAACACGTACGTGAGCATACATGTTAAAGTGTCCCAGTATATAATGGCGGAAAACACTGGTACAAGAAATACAAAATTCAACTAAAATGGATTGGTCTGCATGGCGGTCCTTTATATTTAACATTTTCAAGAAGTACAGAGTACTGCCGGAAGGAGGGGATTGAAAGAACGTTAAACAAGTGTTAAATTTTTGTAAAAGCAGGGACTTAATAACAGGGTATTAATAAGGAAAAGAATGAGGAGGGAGTGTTGAAACGTGCCACACTCTTTGCACTGCTTTGAAAATGGTGAAGACTACGGCTGACCCTTGAAAAACAATCCGTGAAGAGTTTTTCTTTTAGTGTTCCAATTCTTCCTGCGATGATGAACATGAACCCAGTATTCTGTTTGAACGACAAACATATTATCATGTGGAAAACCATTTTTAGAAGGTCCTTTAATAGTCAGGGGTGCATTTTAGGCGAAATGACCATAATAAAATTTAGAGCTTCGGTCATTGGTTATGCATTTTCGCATTCTCGGTTCAACCGCAGTGACACAGCTGTTCCAATCTAACCGTAACTGTGTTGTTGGCTCGGCTAGGCTTGATTTCAAGATGGCGAATGGATGAAAAATGTCAAAACAAGATGGCTTCCATGATAAATGATTTGGTTTTTATGAACTTACTATTGGTGTATTCTTACATTGTCCATATTGTTATTTTGACCAAATTCATTTGACGTCATCATTACAATAATCTTGGTTGCACCATTTTGGGGGTCGATGTCCCCATGTGGTATACAGAGTAGTGTCCATTTTAGTTGCAAGTCATTTACACGATTTTTGTTTACTCCCAAAATGGCGAGCGTGGCAGACAGTAGCCAAGTGTGATGTGGGTCGAGGGGTCAATAGGGTTTTATCATAGCAACAATTGCCCCTTCTTCTCTTCTTTCGCAAATAAAGGGATACCCCGAGACACTAGGTGGCAGCAGACATACACGACCAGTTCCCACTGTTAATGTAATTCTGATTATGTGCACATTTCCATGAACAATGGATTCGCCAGCAGGCATCCCTGGCTTGAAAGTACAAACACTGGGCCAATCTGGCATGCATTCCAACCTTGGAACCCATTTTTATTTCCTTCACATGTTAAAACAATGTGCATGAAAACTCGAAGCTTGAATACGCGTCACACTTTCATAGTTCATTGTGCTTGAAAATGCGCACATACTCTAAAACACACTTTCAATGGCAAGTTATCCAATATGACTGCTGCCACCTAGTGCCTTAAAGTCTTCTTGCATACATGTATACACCTTTCTAAAAGGTCTACATCAGCGAAGGGAAACACCCTATGAATAGTTTCTCAAGAAATGTAAAAAAAACTGTCTCCCCATTTAAAAACATTAAAAAAGAATTTCCACGATATTTTCAGAAGTACATGCATTTGTTGGATTGTTACTACCACTACAAATGAAAGGAAGAGAGCAACAAAACGGCCGATGCTTTTTCCTGCTGTGATAGCGACAGACACAAATATGGAATGAATAGAAAACAAAATTTAAAGTGGTAAGAGGATGATTTGGACTGTATTAATGATAGAGTTAATGGTAGTGCGTTAGGTATGTTTAAAGCTGAGTAGAAGAGGTTTGTAGTTTAGTGCTTGGGGTTGGATTAATAAAAACAAAAATAACAAGTAAATAAAAATACAAAAAATTAAAAAAGGTGTTGGTTATCACGGTTTCTTCGACCTACATCAGGGATGAGATTGTATGAATAACAATGAAAATTGGATAACAATTTCCTCTTGGTGTTGAAATGAAGCTCCCTGACTGTACAGATTCTTACATTTTAGAGGTTTCCAGACTGTCGACATCATTTCAAATAGATATCTGAAGGTCTGGTCATAACAAGAGCCAATGTCTGTGATGGCAAGTTTGCCTCTTTAGTCAATAAAATCTGAAGGTGCAGGGAGATCAGTGAAAAATCCTGAAATCAGGAGAAGTTTCAACAAGTCACATGCCTGCTACATACATGTACGACACCCTTTAAAAACTCTCAGGTCACAGCTTTCTTAAAACCGGGAAAAGGAAGTACAGTACATGTTCATTGTACATCTTGTTTAAATTGCCCTTCATGTAATGCACGTAAAAGAACCCAGTTACATTTATCGCTAAGAGAAGGGGTTTGCCCTGGTGTTTCTGGCAGTGGCTGCTGAATGCACCACAGCACCTTGTAAACCTTCATAAGGTGCTACATAAATGGGTCTCATAATTAACAAAAATTAAAAAACCTGTCTTAAAAAGTAATAAGGGCTTTGAGACACCCATAGGTAAAGCGTTATATACAAACTAGATATTATTATTTATTACATGACGGGCAATAGTAATGACAATGATATTTACATGTACCTCAACCAAACCATGACATAAACCATGTAAACAGAGAAAAACATGAAACAAAATACATGTATATATGCAAGAGCAAGAGCAATGACGAAGGACAACAACATCTGCCAAATTCTCTGTCGCAGACAAACGGATACACAAACAAAGAAAACATGAAAACTAAATACAAGTATACAAAAAAAATCATGACAAGGCCAATGACAAATGGCAACAACGACAATAAATTAACACTACCTTCAACATTCTCCAAAACAACAAACGTGTACACAAACGAAGAGAACATGAAAACTACATACAGGTAAACAACACATTTCGAAAAACATGGCAAGGACAATTTCAGACGGCAACGACAACGGCAACGACGACGACAACATCATCTACCAAATTCATAAACAATTAGACTCACAAAGATGAAACAGTCATAAGTACAAGAACTGTGTTCAGGTATCAGGCAAAGGTAAACAAAGTACAGGTAAACAATCAATTTAAAAAACCACGAGGAGGGCGATGACAATGGTTTAGACAAAGCTTTTCTAATTTTGGGCTGATGTGGTGCTTTTAATGCGCAATCGGAAATCCATTCCTCTACAACTACTGTACATGAGATAATGCAAAGTTAACTTGTGATTTCTGAATGGTAAATCTCTGGACAACAATGCTGTTGGTGAAACCAAAACCCGATGTGTCTTTCATTTTTGAAGTCTGGTACTTGGACTCATGCATTGGGTTTTCATGGTAGTCTTTTGTGAGTGAAACCTTACCAGGATCCTGACCCTGCTATCTATTTGCATAGGCAATATGTGTCACTGATTGGTCACACAATGAAAGAGTGTTGTGGCATGCACTAGTTCACCCATGTGAGTATAACATATGGGAGATTTTGAAGCAACTTGGGAGTATAATGTGAACTTATAAAGCGCACTTTCTAACTAAAATTACTGAAGAATGCACACTGCATAGATTTGGTGGTTCCACTAACGATCGTTTTGTGTACACGTATTTCACATGGGTAAAGTTATGTATACGTGCGGGTGCTGTGATCAGCAGACATGTGAGAATAACACATGTATCAATGAACAGCATCACTTTAATTGGTTAAAGGTAGTCATTGTGGAGTGTCGTGGCCAAGCGGTCAAATCTGCTGATCTTAAGTTCTGTGGTTTACAGAATGCGGGCTCGAATACCGGCCTGGCTAGTCGCGACACTTGTGTCCTTGTGCAAGACACTTTACTATTGCTTTGTCCTTCAGATGGGACATTAAGCTGGATGGGACATTAAATCGTACGTCCCATGTACTAGGATGGGTAGTGCATGTACAAGAACCCAGAACACTTATTGTAAAAGAGTAGGGATTTAGATAGCGAGCATCCTTATCTACAGGTTTCCTCAGGCTTCTGAGCTATGATTAAGTTCCAGAAATTAATAATAATAATAACAACAAGTCTTCTAACTAACAATGCCACACATAAATGCATAACCCTCAACCGATTAGTAGAGGATCAATGGTTATAGTTATCAATGTAATGACACCAACTACTTGTTACAATTCATGACCCATTACCAATGACAGCACATGATTCATGCATAGAGTGAAAGTGCTCTACTTCAGCTGTGAGCTTAAACTTTCTGTTAAAGAGGTGACTGGAAATGGAGAAAGAGAGCCCAGTACAAAGTAAGTTACCGAAGTACTCTGGTCTGATAGCACTGTGTGTGTATACCAATGCACCAAAAATCAAAAGTTACACTTGTTTTTTTTGACAGGGTGTCAAAAAATGGATCATGGGAAAGAAACGATGTACAGCCAACATTTCAACATGTTCCTTGGTACAATGATACTGCCAAATCATCAACCCACCATCAAAAAACGACTTTCGGATGGAAGGAAGACGGACTGTGTTTTGGAGGAGCGTTCGGCGGCTTTCTGTGATCTTCTCCAACGAACCTCACTGCTTTCACTGGTTTCCTCGGATTGTCGCCGGCGGACGGAGGGAGGCTCCTAAAGAAATGTTGCAGCACTTTACATTAATGAAAAGGATGCTTCGAGCAAAAATAAAATGACAACAAGCATGCTCATTCAACACAAGCTTAAGTGTTTGCTGATTAGTGACTCAAAAGTAAACAACTATCGAATACGTCAAAAACAAAAAGGAAATCAAGAACTAAATAATTTGGGAGGGTTAGGGCAAGCGCAGTTAAAACTAAAAAGCTGTTGGTGAAACTGACCATTGGAATACTGATTTCAAGGTCCACTCCTCGGCACAGTAATATTTGAGAGTCAAATCCTGTGAACTAAAAAATCATTTCAAGAGCTCACAACGCCTGGAGTTTGACTTGACGTCAGACTCACAAACATACAATATTAAATTCAGGCTCCAGCCTAAGAGATGTTACACATTGTTTGGCCCTCCTACCATGCCTACTATCTGACCATTTAAAATCATACAAATGGTTTTGAACGATAGATACACACGTTCGCCTGCGATAATTATGATATCTTGTGGTGAATGTGTCGCAGTAAATACACAGACGGTTCTGCCAACAGTTGCGCTACCATACACAACGCGTGCAGTTGAATGGTTTTGAATTGTTGGATAAAAAGTTATGAGAAGCATGTACAGTCCAGGAAGGTGAACATTTGTGAATCCAATCCAAACATCTTTGATCTGTTGAGGAAAAGGTTTTATGCATACCTCAGTTTGATTGCATCTTACTCAAGAAGTCCATACATGTGCTTGACACACCCTACCCACAAATTCTTCAAAATCCATCCCCCGTTTTGCCCTCAATCTATTGACTTCAATGTAATCTACATGTACCACAGGCCAACCAACCGCAATGCCATAAAGACCAGGCATAGTGAACTTAAAATCGAGTCCACAGGTTAAGATAATTACTGTTCATCGATAGATTCTGCATTGATTTAAACAAATTCCCAGCCAAAATGCCGAGGAGTTTAGGATTCCGATAATCCACAATATTGAAGCATTTCAACTTGTAGAGTTTCAACGCTGCAACATTTATAAAATATAGTTTGATAAAATTTAGCACGCTGAAGAAAATCTGGCATATTGCCAACTTGATCATGTTTAAATTTACATGTTAGTCTGGTGCCAACATAATAAAGGCATTACATAAACGATTTCCCAATATGCAGCACTCATTAGCATAGCCAAATAAAGCACATGCTCGTTATGATTTTATCTTTGGGTATTAATCATTCTAAGACGTCCATGCCCCATTAGCAACAGAGTATGCACTGGCAGATGTACTTGTCATAAAAATGTGCCTAAGACAAGAAACATAATAATGGGTACAACTATGCATCCTTGATTTGCAGTTTTTCCAATGGTTGTAATTTTTTGTTTTTAAGTACCTGAAACCACTCAAAAAGTGTTTCAGTATGTAAATGATTATGCAGGCTTACTAAAAATATTTTGTTGATTCATTTGTTTTTGTCTTTTTAGATCACCCACAAATTTCCATACAAAATGGACGGAAAAGCAACCTAATTTTCCATCCATTATTTGATTGAAATTTAAGGGTAATTAAAAGAAAATAATAATAACAACAATAATCAACTCAAATTATTTTCAGTACGTTCATTCACATGTTGAAACACTTATGGGTGGTTTCAGGAACTTAAAGGGGCTGTGTCGTCATGATTATAGCAGGCCTGTGGCTGTGCTTGGAAAGATCAACTCTCACCCAGATACTGCACTCAGGCAGTCAAATTACAAACTTATTTATTTATTTATTTATTTATTTATTTTATTTATTTTACAATCTCCAACCAACAGCAGTAAACCGCCAATAACAGGAAGGGATTAAAATTGCATAGTAACTGGGTTATTCCATTTACTGATATAATCATGACGACACAGCCCCTTTTAAAAAAATTACAACCATTGGAAAAAACTGCTAGCATGATAGATGCAAAGTGGCCCCATTTACTGTGTTGCTTGTCTTTACTGCGGATGGAAACTATAGACCGTGATTGTGTCTTAATGTACATTGCTGCATGATTGTTAGAAATACACTACCTGTACATTGGGAAAATGTACATGAGTAAGTTGTAATTAAATTAATCTTAAAACCTATGTCCGGCTTTACAAGGCTATACTGGCCAGAGCTATAATAAGCAATACAATTCATGCATGGCGCCAGGATCTTCCAGGCATGCCAGAGTACCCATTTGCGGATTCCCAATTGGTTTGAGAAATTCATCTTTTAGACAAACTTATAACTGTTGCTGCAAGCTGTCAATTTTCAGTACAGTGTTCTTGGTACAAAATGTGCAACTCTTATTTTTGATAAACATTGCATTGTTGCATGTAATCTAACATTTTGTGACAAGTAAATGACAAATCTGAGGGTCTTGTGTTTTTCTTTCATCTTCTCTGCTGACACCTGGGATTAAAACTCTTTAAAATTAAAACCACTTTAGGAGATCGTGTTTTCAGTGCATTGCCCCTTTAAACTTCAGAATGCCCTCCCACAAGGCATTAAGAACAACACCAACATTACTGACAGCTTCCAAAAATTGCTTAAAACCCATTCGTTTCAACAGGCTTTTTATTAGTTTTGTGTAGCCTTTGGCTGGTGTAGTTTGTTGGATCTTGGATCAAAATTTGTTTAAATAATTGTTTTAAAGTATTTAATTAAATAACTATTTAAACTACTATTTTAATAACTGTATAAATTATTGTTCAATATCTGGGTTTTTCTTACATTGTAATGTGCATCTGAACATATTATCACCTTGTAACTTGCCCAATTTAAATGATAAATTCATATTATTAATTATTTTTAACAGAGAAATTAATTTGCTGTCATCCTTTTCCACCCAAGACTCCAACCCCCAAGATGAAATGCAAAGCAAGTATGAGCCAAGTATTAATGTTATGCCTCCAATCTTTCCCAGTGGGTTATCACTACACTGGCCCAATTTGGAAAGCGTTTCCATTCTATGAACCAATGATTGAACATATTCCCCACATCCCTTTCCTTTTGTCACAAACAAAGAAGGAAATATCACCACACGCGACCTCCACAATCGAAAATGAAAATAGGAAGTTTTTTTTTCTCATAACAAAATAAATCTCAAATCTAATGGGAGATTGTGTCTGCCAATGGAAAAATCTGCTCAGAATTATTTTTTTTTAGTGCTTGTCAACGATACAATAAAAGATGAGAGAAATTATTATTGAAGATGGCATTTTGAAACTTGCGAAATACTTCAGAAGGAGTAATGGAAAACATACGTGAATTTTTTTTCAGATAGTTCAAGTAACATTGACTTACAGTGGGTAGTTTCCACCCCGTCTCCTCACGGTCACCGCTGTAGTAATAGGTCTGACCTTGATCATTCTGCGATTTATACCACTGTAACAAATCAAATTAATGTACGTCTACATTAAAGAAATGGATTAACATTTCAGTACAGGTGTAAACAACGTCGCTCCCAGCTACAGGGTGTCCCCTTTAAATTTAATATAGTACATGTACATGTACATGTACATGTGCAGTCCTGTTAATAGCAAATAACTTTATGTGATCTTGCACCGAGAGCTGAATCAACAATCCTGTTATATACCAATCTGGTACATCCGCATTCCTTTTAAGCAATACAACAAAGAAATATTTGTTGTCAAAATGCTTTCTCTCCGAAAAAAGTCCTATGTACATGTGTAGGCCTACATGTAACCAGCCAAGATAAATGTTGTATACACACTGTCTTTTCCACCCCATAGCACAAATATACTTGAATAATATTTTCAGTTCAAACAGAACTTAAACTCAATGTCAAGAGGATACAAAAATGAAAAGGAGAACAGGCTGAGGATTGCCGTCTTTAACATCTAATATAACAAGAGCGAAAACCTCAAATGTTTGTCGCACATAGCGTCCCGCGATTCGGGAGGGGTACCCACGTATCTGGAAAAATCCAGAGGGTGCCGTCATCACCCTTCCGGCTGTCAATTTTGCGTCACGGGCAAATCGCCGCTTTTCCCGCATTATTCGGTGCTTTTAGTCATGCAGCGGCCGTCGTTCTGTACCATTCAGTTTTTCGCACACACTCCCTCTGTTTCCCTTAGATGCTGTGTTATTCTTGACCCGTGTGCTTATTTACCACAATGGCCACACTTTTGTGATGTTTCTCAAATCTTACATAAAGCAGCCATTTAGTTTGTTAGCGAACCCCACAGAGTCATTTATCCAGACGGAGTCGTTTGCGCAGAGTCTACTGTGCACATGATCCCCATTGTTCTTATCCACAACGTTCACAGTCGCCGAGTTTCTGGACCCAACAACGATTTTATTAACACTGGACATTATCTGGCGTATAGGGTCTGACCGAGTGAACGCTCATGTTTTTGTTGGTACCTGTGTAATGCCTTACAAATTCCAATTTCAAAAACAGGAAGTAACAAAAAACTCAGTGCTCCAAAATCCATGAAAGACCTCAACAATATACTTTAAAATCACCTGAACTACGAAGGAGATGTTGCTGGTTATGATGGTGCAATTGTGTCAATTTTTTCCCTTCTTTCTCTTTTCTTTTTAAATTTGTTCAGGTTTGCTGTTATAGAATGTGGGTTCGAATCCCCGCATGGCTGGATGTGATGCTTTTATAAGTGCATAAGCTAAGCGTGAGAATTGGCCGTGAATCACAGCAAATGGAGGAAACTTACTTTGGATGGCAAGGATGGCTTGTGCATAAAGCGCCACCTACCACCACTGATTCGATTCCCTGATTCGATTCCTGGCTAATGCTATGTGAGTAAAGCTGTGCGTTGGTTCTCTCCCGTGCCATGAGGGTTTTTCTCTGTGCCCTCCAGTTTTCCTCCCTACAAAAAAAACACTTTTGATCTCTGGCTGTGCTCTGTGGTCATACATGGGTTGACGAGGCTGGCTGCCAAAGGCGCCTTTGCATGCCTGCGGCTCAACCACGTTGTAGCCGCGTTCCTCGCAGCTGCGAGTAAGAATGATTAGCCTCCCAAATTATTATCATTATTATAAAAAGGTCTGAATTCAGACAAAGGTTTGAAACTATTATCTCTGCTATTACCTTTTCTTTGAATTGTGAGTTGATGAAGACACCATTACCATTGGCAGTCCTCTCCTCTCGCCACCCTGGAGGTAAACTCTGCTTGGAAGATTCGTTACCTGCATTCTGTAGGAAATATCAACGTAATAAAAAAAACAAAGTTAAAGTCTGAATTTATTGCAGCATCTACTGCTAATTATCACATTAAAACTGGCCTCTTATCACCAGTTTCAAAGAGCTGCTTGAGCGGACGATAATGCTTAGAAATTTGGGGCTAAGCAAAAATAAACAGGAAACCAGTTGCGAACTGTACGGTTGGCATGGTCGTTGTATTTTGGTTGGTAACCTTTTGTCTGGTAAGCATACAGTATATGTTTAGTTTTTTGCTACATTTTGCGCTTCAGCAGCTCTGAGAAATATGGCCCATGGAAGCTCAATGGTCTGGTGGTTATTCTGCATGTACAAGCAAGTCTAGGCTCAAAGTCGGTATAACATGTATAAGGGGGTCGATAAAATTGTCAAATAAATGGTCAGTTTACACTTTAAGCTACAGTGCCAAGTGTTTTTGAGCTTCTACGGTGAGCAGGGCTTGTAATTATCACTGGATTGCAGGACCAACATGACCAAGGCTAGTAATTTTAGCGATGGACCAGTAAACATGGTAAACTCTCGACAAGACAAGTCTGACAGTCTTGTGTTAAATACAAACAGAAGAAACCCATGCACCCAATGCTATGTACGTGGCAGTCTGTGGTACCAGTGGATGGGGGGGGGGTGGGTATTGTACTCACATGTGCTCTTTGAACAGTTAAAAAAACACGCACACAAAACCCTCAGTACCTTAAAACATGTAATATTCTTGTTGGTTCATTTCCTTGTATTTAACAATAGTACAATACATGAAGTAGTACATTGTACATTGTCATAGTGTGTACATTTTGTATGTATTAAATGTATAAATATATAGACATTTCCTCATACAATGTCATAATATAAAAATTTAAATTTACAACCATTGCCACCATGTTTGTTACCACAAACATTGTCACCATGTTTGTTACCACAAACACTGTCACCATGTTTGTTACCACAAACACCGTCATCATGTTTCCACAAACACTGTCACCATGTTTGTTACCACAAACATTGTCACCATGTTTGTTACCACAAACACTGTCACCATGTTTGTTACCACAAACATTGTCACCATGTTTGTTACCACAAACACTGTCACCATGTTTGTTACCACAAACACAGTCACCATGTTTGTTACCACAAACACCGTCATCATGTTTCCACAAACACTGTCACCATGTTTGTTACCACAAACATTGTCATCATGTTTGTTACCACAAACATTGTCACCATGTTTGTTACCACAACCATTGTCACCATGTTTGTTACCACAAACACCGTCACCACGTTTGTTACCACAAACACCGTCACCATGTTTGTTACCACAAACACTGGCACCATGTTTGTTACCACAACCATTGTCACCATGTTTGTTACCACAAACATTGTCACCATGTTTGTTACCACAACAACTGTCACCATATTTGTTACCACAAACATGACAAACACCGTCACCATGTTTGTTACCACAAACATTGTCACCATGTTTGTTACCACAAACATTGTCACCATGCATGCCATGTTTGTTAACACAAATATTGTCATGATGTTTGTTAGCATAAGTATTAATTTTCACAAAAAACAACCCTAAGTATCCTGTCATAATGTCCACAAGTAAAATAATGCACTGTATACAAAATGTAAGCAAGTGATTAAAGTTCCATCTCGCTTCGTTTGTTGTACCCTTGCTCTAAGTTGGAGTCATGCCGGCACGTTCATAAATGTTTGTGTATCGTACAGTCATGGTCGAGCTTTCACAACAATTCTTCATGGTTTTGGGGACGACGGCTCACATTGAGTATCATGCGCAGTTGAGCAAACAATTTTGTTTTAACTCAAAATTTGGTTTCAGTGAAAGAGATAGTTACAACTGTTTTGTATTTTCACTCAAAAATGTTGGCTCATTGCCCCTTTGTCTTTTTCAATTTAGCCTTGGTGTCCTTCCCTTTGGCCTTGGTTCCTGCTTCAAAATTTGCACCTACATGTACACTGTATTGAACTTGAAGGAAAAGTGGCCTTTCCCTTTAAATGATGATATTCCATGCAGGCCTGCATTACATCTGTATCAAGAACAAATTCTGACAAACCAAGTCATGAAAATTGTTTAGAAAACCATACCTTTAATGAATCAGACCATCACTGAGACCAATGGAGGCCAAACCTGGTCCCAATGGGAAACTTTGTAACGATAGGTGGCAGCAGACTTATCAGGTAAATTGTCACTGTTACATGTATGTAGCTATGAGCGTGCGCACATTTCCGAGGACAATGGATGTACCTGGTGAGTCTGCTGCCACCTATCGTCCTAAAAAGTCTCCCATTTCATGGCGTGCTTTCCACCAAATTCTTCGCATCATAGCGCACTGTAAAGCACATAGATGTATTTCTACGGGCCATCATGGCCATTAAAGCCGAAAACCCTTGGGAAGCAGTGCCATGAAAGTAGGCTCTGGTCTCTACAGGTAAAATCTATTAATGTACGTATTACGTTGCGCATTAAATTTACATGCCGCGATGTTTTGTGTTTTTGTTGCAATTTAGTTTATAGAACTGCAATAATATAAACTACTCTGAGGAGCTTCTCCTTGGTGGTTTATGACCAATGCAGCTATGGCTGCCGCACGTGCACGCAACGTGGCAATAGCGCTTCAGCCACACATTCATGTATGTACCAATCAGAATTGAGGATTCACAGTGCGTGTGCATCGACAGGCGCGTCCGGAGGCCATACATGTAGCTGTGGTGGTGCAACCCACTATGGACGAGCTGCTTTGATTACTCTATAGACAACCATCAACACAATTACAGTCTACAGTCAGACAGTTGAGAGAAATACAAACTTCTTTTTGGTAATAATTCTTTATTATTTTTTGTAATATTTGTGTGAGCAATTAAGTTTAGAAATGCAACAAGTACATAAACCATTAAACACTATGCAAAAAAGCCCCAATGTACCAAGTAGCTACCACTTTCTAGGAAAACAGAGAAATTTATTTTTAGCAATTTTGTGGTTTAATAATGATAACAGTTAGCCTTTTCAAACGTCACCAGGCGTCTGGATTTGCTCAACAGCAGGAAAAACAAGAGGAAATAATTGTTCAACTTCATAAGGTACAATGGAAAGTGCGCGTGTGTGTGTGTGTGTGTGTGTGTGTGTGTGTAAAACAGTACACCTGCACCAGGTCACTACACGAAATGTCGCATAAGAAATGTAGGCTATACCTTGCCCACATACAATCTACAATACATGTACATGTACATCCAGGTCTACAGTATAAGGAAATTAACATTATTTCTTCTTATTTTTTCCTGATTTATCAATGAAATTCTACCCGAAATCCCCCACAAAATTTTTACCTTTATTCTTTGTGATTCTCAACAACAAGACCATCATACGTGACATGTACTGTACAATGTACTTGATATTCACAGCTTGGTTTGGTTGCATTGTTTCGATTATCTTTCTGAAAAACAAATGCTGAATAACATACATTTTTCATGTTGTGTTTTGGGCAAAAATGGATCATTATAATCTCTGTGGTTAACCACTTCACTTCAGCATAGGGTCAAATCTTGAGGCCATTAACAAGTTTTTGCATTTATACAACAGGTCCTTTTGGTTGGTAAGCATTTTGCAATCAGCTAATTTTATTTTGTCAAATGTTTCAGCACAAACAATAATAAGAAACAAGAGAATTTAGTAATATTGTCGTGTCAAATATGGTACCAACATTACGAGCCTGGGTAACAAAAAAGGTTACAGTCCCATCATTCTTTGTTTTGGGGTAAAATTTCGGAATGGTAATCATTGAAAAGAAATCGAGAAGTTTTGATCTTGGGAAGCTGTATTAATTGGTAAAACTACAAAGTTTACACATTATGCACCCTGCTAAAAGCATCAGAATGCAATTCAGTTGAAATAAAAACTGTTCTAAACACAGCAACATGCAGAGCATCGTCATGTCGTGCCGTCACGTTGTGCTGTTGCATAGCTTTGTACCACTGGTAAAAGGCCGTCACATTGTCGCATCACACTGGCAGAAAGTGCCGTTGCATTTTCGCATCATGCCGTCACATTGTCATATCGCATTGTTGAACTTGTTGCCCAGACCAACAATGAACAATGTGATGATGTGACAATGCGACAGTTCGATGGCACGACACGACAAAGTACCACTGACAAAGCAAACAGCTAGGTACTCAACTATTATTGCCAAACATGCAACTTTCAAATGACAGTAATGGAATTCAATAGCTAGATGGTGTACACACTATGTGTACAATGTGCTGTTGTATGTAAGGCCATTAAAATATTTGCAACCAAATATTACACATTATATCAAATGTCATATAAACCCTTTCAGAGACACTGTAATGTCCATATTAGGCACACAAACCTGGAAGTCATTGTTTATTTAATTTTCTAGTTTTCAACAGTACCTTCCTTTAGAAGTACAGTGTACATGTAGGTTATCATTTTAACCAGTTCCCATCAGGAATCTTCCATTTTCTCTTGCCCAGGCTGACCAGATTATTTTCTTGGAATTGCCTGAATCATTTTTCTTCAACCTCGTCATCAACGTAATGGAAACATTTTTTGAAAGGGGCACCAAGGCCAAATAAGACCATGGCTCTCATTTCATGGCTCTGCTTACCGTGGAAATCTGCGCTTAGGCTATGCCACAGCCCATAGGAGTACAGGCTTTTCAGGGCGCCATAAGCGCAGAAGTCTTTGGAAAGCAGGGTCATGAAATTGGGCCCTGGGCAACAGAGGCCATGGCCTCCATGTAATTCCAGGCAGGCATATAAATGTAACCTGTGCTATAATTATGTTAAATATACATGTAGGCCTATATTGCAGCCATGTGTACAATACAATACACGTGGTTGCCACCAAAGAATTTAACATGATTCATGAACTGACAATGATAAAGTTCCAAACACACAGCACATTATGAACATGTACAAATGTACATGCATCGTTAAGGTGCTCAATTAAACAGTTTTTATAAAATCAACCCATAATCGTAACATCTATTCATAAATACCTGAGACAGTTTATCCATTCTGATTGGCCGAGAGGGCATCACGTGGCCATGTTTAAACGGGCGATATAAACACGGTAAAAAGTGTTTAAAACCGGCTAGCTTGCGAACGAAAAATATAGCCCCTGTATCAGAATAAAGAAGTATACGTGTTTCCAGCTGTTGGGTTTCTGATTGCCCGAGAGGGCATCAAGTGCCTATAACAGCTGCAGAGACATTAAGATCGACATTCTGCTCAAGGAATTGGCCCGTATGGATAGAAATTTAACGCAGAGTCGAGCTGAGAAACTGTCAGATTTGTTCCCAATTTTTGAAGGTTTTTGCATGTTTTTGACAGAAAGGCATTTATGAATGGGAATAAAGGTGTGCTGAATTGGTTTTTAACTATTGTTTAAAACCTCTGAGGGGCCTGGTGGCCGATAATTGCCCTCGCCTTCGGCGAGGGCAATTATCGGCCACCAGGCCCCTCAGAGGTTTTAAACAATAGTTAAAAACCTCTTCATCACACCTTTATTCCCTTATTGGAAACTTTTCTGAACACATTAAAATTTACAGAATTTTACATACATGGTATGGTAGCATGTGTAGTAAAATGTACACGTGTACAGTTTTTAAATGAAATTTTCAGAGGAAATTTCTCCAAAAATATGTTTGTATCTCTTCCTGCTTGACCAATGTCAAGTACACAAACACACCTAGATGCTATATTCCATTCTACTGTGACACACATGTACACTGCCTCATACAAAATTAGGTACAAAAGTTTGAATGAATATGTTCTTACCAACATGATAAATCATCAGTTCACACAAAGCACCTCTGACAATGATAAGACTAACACCTCTGTAAAATATATCAGTGTTCACTCAACAAGGAAGTACTTTCATACTGTCTATTGGCCAATCATCGGAAAGTGATTTGAAGAAAACCATGTAACGGTAACGCTATCAATTACAAGAAGGAAGTGATAAACATTGTCTCGAGTTAGCATACACCGTGCACACATAATTTCTTACGTCTTTCTAAATTGTTCTAAATTGTCAATCAAACTTAACACTTATTAAACTTATTAAACTTAATTATGTGCTATAAAAATGCTTTTCAAATGCGCAAGCAATCAGGGGCAGGTTATTTAAACCCTTACCCTCCCAAATCCTACTACACTGTATGTCCTCTTTGTCGAATTGATAAACCAATGAAGGATTCAGAAGGACCAAGGGCTGTAGGACCAAAGAACAATTGAGAGGCTAATCATCCTTACTCACAGCTGAGACACTGAAATGCGAAGGACGCGGCCACACTGTGTTCGAGCTGCAGGCATGCAAGGGCGCCTTTGGCAGCCAGCCACATCAACCCAATGACCACGGAGTACAGTCAGAGATCGAAAGTGTTTAACTTTTTCTGGAGGGAGGAAAACCGGAGGGCCCGGAGCAAAACCCTCGTGGCACAACTCTACTAACATAGCCTAAAATCATGGCAGATTAACTTGATTCTGTAAGTACATTTACCTTCAGATCAGATTTTCAATAATTAAAACGAGTACGTTTTTCAATAATTTGTAAATTGCATTAGAGAATATCTTCATATCTTCAAAAAAGCAGAGTTCAAATTCAATCTATAAATTACTCTAGAAAGGTTTTAGATTACACAGGAAAATAAACAATGTCATAATATTGACATTAAGTGATGAACTTTGTATGATTCAAAAGAATCTCTACTATTTGGAATATGACAGAATGAGATAAATTGTTTTGTTTATAATTTGTATTACCGTCAAGATAGAAATGACCAGCTGAATTTGCAGGGCCTTATTTCAAAGAGCATGCATGCAGCCAACACTGGTAATTGTCAAAGACCAGATTATATGCACACTTTGTGTAACCCAACATGAACTAACAAACCCTGTGAAAGTTTAAGCACAATCGGTCATTGAAGTCACAACTTATGTTTTCACTGTTTTCAACACTGTTCAGACATCAAATTTTGGACTACAAGAACTGTTTTGACTCACTTCTCAAAAACTATAGCACTTCAAGCCAAGAAATGTCAAGGAAGTTTTCCACCATGACTATCTTTTTATTATATAAGTTATGTGCAAATCTGTAAACAGTTATATTTTCTTTCTTACCAATAATGCGCACACCCTTTAAGCACAAAAAGCAGCTAAGTACAACAAAATTATGCTTACCCGAATAATGTTACAAGCCAAAAAATACTATGTCACATGTACCATCTATGACTGGTTTCATGCTTATTTTTGCTCAGCAGAAAGTTGTTTCTGCTCATATGAAATTGGGCCCTGGTTAGCCATGACAAGTGATGTTCATCCAGATATCGTTGGGTAACAGAGAAGGAAATCCAGGACAATTTTCTTGACTGGACAAATGTAATGTTATTGTTTTTGTTATGTAATATCACAAGACATGTCGTGATATGATAATATTATCTACTTTCACCATGTTCACAGAGTAGAGTCTACAAGTCAGCATGCTAGTTCTGACAAGAACTTAGTTCTGCTATTTAAAATCACTTACCAGGCCTGGAATTACATGCAGGCCACCGAGGCCATGGCCTCTGTTGCCCTGGTCTTGGCCTTAGCGCCCCTCCAAAAGTTTCCCATAGGACTTTCAGATTTTCTAATGGAAGTGCCCTTTGCAAAATGAAAATGGCCTTGCCCTCTCAAAGATAATCTTCCAGGCCCGCTATTTAATTTATCTACTGCAGTAAATAAGATTTGGGGAACAAGAGGACTTCTGTATGTTTTAAGTTGCCGGAAAGGGGGGCAACGTTTCGACTAGCCTGCTCTCTAGTCACCATCAGGAGACTGTTTATTGAGAAAAATAAAAATAAATGGAACTTACAATGTTACAATTTAGCTGCTGTACAATGTATCCCCCCCCCCCCCCCCCCCCCGCACAATATAATAACTCAGTTTACAGATTCTGGAGTTTCATTTTAGGGTCATGAAGGTTCAGAGTCACAACTAATGAGAAATTCAAACAGCATCTTTCACTTTTTATAGTTTATTTGATTGTAATCCAAGTGGTTGGCCTATACAACATGTACGTACTATAATAATAACAGGCACGCAACTTGGACTTAACAAAAAAACAAGGGAATTCCAATCTTTACAAGACTTTGTACAGTGTTTTTCAATTTTCAATGGCATGAGTACAGTGTATGACAATGTATGAGGTGATAAACATGGAAATCAGCTGATCTGAGGAAAAGATGCATACCTGATGCATACCAGAATCTAACAGCCATTGCTGATACATGTATGTATTTAATATTTAAGCTAAATACATTTAGTTCATAATATTAATTTCTTGAATCTACAACAGGTATGGTGTCAACCTCTAGTCTGGTGTACACGTACCTTAAATGATTTTAGTACACACAACCCTCCTAATTATTGCCTCTCTCCTGGGTAACATTGTGCAACACAAATTGCTATTTCACTGTTAAACGATTCAGAACAAAAGAAGTTATGCAGGCATGAGCTTTAGAAGTCACTCACTTTATTTACAATGTACTACAATAGAAGTAGTGTACATAATGGCTTAGGCAACAGGTCACTGAGCATCATGACCAACAAACACAACAGTCGTGTCAATGTACTCAGTTCACTAAGTACAGTGCATATAAATCAAGCAATAGATGTATTTTTGAAGAAATAGGGGTGTGACTAATATGATGAGTTATTACATGGTACTTGTCTAGATGCCGTTCATGTACATGTGTAGTCAGTGTTTTGCCTGAGAGGTTAAAAACTTGTCTTTAGGAAATCCAGTTTTTAGTTTAGATCCTAACTTATTTACCTGTGCATGTAAAATTTGATGTTGTAAGGAACAGAGTATTTATAAAACCAAAACTTTAAGTGGGAAGTGAATATTTTGGAAAGCCCTTTTAGTATACAGTATGAAAGTGGGGTTAAAAACATGTCATCAATGATTTTGAGATAACTCAAGTATGTATCTCAGCTACAATCATTAAATGTCAACATACATATGAAAAAAACTTTTTTGTACATGTAATTCACACATTATACATATACATGTAGCAACTTGACCTAAACACTGTCTGACTGTACTACTGTGTTTGTTGCCAGTGTAACAATGACAGGTTTCGATATGTACAAATGTTTTACAAATAGTATCTAAAAATAGATCCATATGGTGTCACAGTAAGCATTGACAGTTTCAAGGCAACTGAGTACAACTTCCAAGAATTAAGACATGTGCACCAAGAATATATATTTTTTTTAAATATACCAGTTTTCTCTGTACTGCTACAAGTAGGTCAGTGTCGGTACTTGTAGTGTTGGTCAAGATTAGATTGTATTGCTATTTGTTTACACATTTTAAAATGTCTTTGCATGTAATGGTGTCGTCTGGCAACTTTTTAGTAAGTACCATGCCCACAAAAACAGAAGCAGGGCTCAAATTTTACACTTGACCACTGGACCACAGGCCCGAGGCCAGTAGTATTTTAGTATTGGGCCAGTAAACTTATGACCGGACAAGTCCGGTGGTCTTGGGTTTTTAACTTGAAAAACACCTAACTGTGCATTATCTTGAAGGAAAAAAATGATGTGCAACTGTTGAGTTTGAGTCTAGTACTTAACACCCATAAAGACAAATGAGGTAAATTCTTCTCTTACATATGTACATGTCTTTGTGCTTGTTGAAATAAAAACACTAGAATTAAGAGTTACTAGCACTCTCTCGTCAATAGCTCTGTGCTAAAGCCCAACAGGATCCAGCAAGATCCAATAACACATTGCTGCTGAATTTGGTAGATTGGTGTCTACATGTGTATTTATCAGGGATGAGATTTGACGTATACATGTGAACATTCCTGAAAAAGGTTTGCGGGCCTGGGTTCCCCTTACATGTATTTCAGAGCCAGAACCTACCAGATGTTACAATAATAATAATATTTACCAGTTCTTATATAGCGCATTTCACAATAACGTCTCAATGAGCTTTACATTAGTGCCCTGGTCATTGAGCCAATGACATTCCTGTAATCTTTCTCAGCTCCCTGGGGAGTATACTGCCCCGAGTTGCCGTGGCGCTCCGGAGGCTTTTCCAAACACAATATCAACCTCTACCCTCGCATGTACCCATTTATACCCCTGGGTGAAGAGAAGCAATTATAGTAAAGCATCTTGCTCAAGGACACAACTGTCATGACCGGGATTTGAACCCACACCCCGATGACTTAACCACCAGAACTTGAGTCCGGTGCACTTAACCGCTTGGCCACGACTCACTACAAATTCAGGTTTACAGACTTCAGAACCAGAAATACAAAACTTCAGGTTTGGACACAATGTTGACTTTTTCTTTCTCCCTTTGGCGACTGCTTCACTTTTTTTCAAGAAAATGTGAAGGCTCAAGGTGATTTTGAGAAAATCCTGACAAATTACACACCTGCTATATTACATGTAAGTAGATCACAGTAGAACAATGCACTTACCTTCTTGTTTGTTTTAGGGCTGACACTTGGGGATCTTTTCTTGGGAGGGTCCCACGATGTTTCATTGGTACTTGGCTTGTAGTAATACGTCCTACCCTTCTTGTCCTTGAGTGTCTCCCATTCATCAGAGCTACTGGTAACCAGTTGAGTGGTCGGTGCCAGCTGCTGACCGGTTGACATCGGGTTGGGGTTTGAATATTGCGAGTGCAGGTGAAACTCGTGAGAAGGTGGCGAGTAAAAGTCGGGCGAGGTGATACTAGAAGGCTGAAAAGGATGCAAAATTCACTATAAATTGGTAACAGGTCTGCGACTTCACGATCGATGGCCACCATGCCCCAAGTCATTGCCTTGGTACCCCTTGAAATGTTTCAATAGAAATTTAAAAAAATATATTTCTCCAATACAGGGGCCATTTGGAGGTAAATCTAAATGAAGTACATACACATGTATAAAGCGTACATAAACCGCAGTCCTTTATAGCCCTACATGTACATCCCACTAACAAACCTTTTAAAGCGCACATTATTTTTACAACAAGTATGCAGAGCTATGTATGAACTAAGACCCCCATTAATATAACTCCTTGCAAGGGTTCATAAATGGGGAGGCGGAGCAATCTGCTGCTTACTATGCCACAAACATCAGGGCAAACCCCTTCTCTAGTCTTAATGATAAGTATAGGACTACTTGGTTCTTTTACGAGCATTACACAACACAAGCGACCTGACCTACGTCTGGCAGTCCCATCCAAAGCAATTATGGTTACATGTAAGTGTCTTGCTCAAGGACACAAGTGACATTACCATGACCCCAACCCACACTACGACAACACGATAACTTGAACCAAGTGAACTCGATTACTCGGCCATGACACTCCAAGAGTTGATTACCCAGAGTTGAATAGAAGAAAGCACTAAGGCGTCACTATGAGCAAACTTGATTTTGTACATGTGACACATTCGTACAAAATTGCCCACTTAAACTCACAGCTTACACTGCAAAGCATCCACGTACATACTGACAATTGTCTCACCTCAGAGTATGATGAAGGTTCACTGTCTGTCATGGGCGACGACGTGCTTCCTATGGGCGTGGTAACCACAGAGCCACCCTGTCTACCGTTACTATTCTGGACATTCAACTGTGAAGGTCGTTTTTGATGCTGGTATTTCATCTTCTCCTGTACATTCTCATAATCAGGTTCTGGTATTGTCACCCGCTGTTGTAACCTACTAGCAATCTCACTAACAAGGTTATTATGTCTGAACTGGGAAGCAGCAGGATCACTGCTTTGGTAAGGTTCTTTAGAAGGTTCGACAAAGTTAGTACGGGGAATCAAATTCACTGAACGCTGATGGGATGCCTTAGCCCCATGTCCTAACAGTACATTATCAGGCTGTATTTCCAGATATGTTGCTGGGAGATAGACCGGCTTTCCTTCCCCTTCTCTCTTGACGTACCACCAGTCAGAGTTGGACTTGCGCAGCAGTGTGAACACATCACCAGGATACATTTTGGTTGGTGCACCATTCCCAGACAAGTATTCATACTCGTATTTTGCTTGGACGAAAGATTGCTCCATCTTGCATGAGTTTTAATCCTTTGCTAATAAAAGAGAAAGGAACACTAGTTCACTGACACAAATAAACTGATCCAATCCAAGTCTTGCCCACCATAGCTTAATGCTTAAGTTATTATTTGAATTATGTACTTGGTGTTGTTTTGGAATGTTGATATGTTATTTGTTATTTGTACTGTGCAATGAGTGTGAAGACTTGACTTACATGTACATGTATACTGGCATGTAATAAGTGCTCATATTATTATAACATGTACATTAAAAACCCTACTTGTAACTCCCTTGGGTGATTTAATACTGGGACCCTGCATCAGTCTGACAAAATCAAACAACATATGGTAACTTAATACCCAAACTGTTGGACTCTGATGATGTATGCCTGATCCCATGTAAAGACTAACCTGTTTACTAATTCTACATCCATGCTCAGACCAACAGCATTAAACATGTCAAACAAAACATGCTGATTGGAGTTTGATGGGTTAGGAGTGGTTAGGGTCATGGGGCAGAGTTTAGTGGATCAGTCTACTTTTATTAAATGAAAGACTAAAATAGTTAAAGACTATCATTCTTTTACTGTTTTTGTTTTTTTGCCAATGTATGTACATGGAATCCAGCCAGGTTAATTCCAACACTGCAGTCGCTCGATTAGGAAATTTCCGTGTATTTTAACATTGAAATCTATAGCTCTACCAGCCTCCGCACAAACAGTCACATAAAGGTTTAATGCAGGTACAGTGTACTTGTAAGATACACATATCATTCCATAATCACTGGCACAAAGTTAGCCAACACAACTAAAAGATTCTGGAGAACACCTGGGGAATTTCAATTTATGCTCGGGCCTCACCATGCTATGTGTTGGATTTAAGGGCACCGTTGTAATGATATTTCCAGCTATACTTTTTCTGCAGACAATTTGACCTTTAACACAGACAACTTCTTTGGAAAAAGCAGCTAAAGTTGACTGTGACAAATAGATGGCTTCATATTAACTATGACGTGTCCGAATTAATGGCTTTCGGCAGTGGCTATGACGAGAATGCCGAAAAGGCCTACAGCCATCAGCCATAGCGGCTATGGCTGTTAGCCATAGCCGAAATAGATTGATTCAAACCTAGCCTATGAAACTGAAAGTGAGTATAATGTAAGCTTACAGTTATAGAAGTTGGTGGTTACATTAGGAGGTGATTTCATGACCATACATCTGGTATGAGATCAAACTAGTTGGCTCCAAACAGCCACATCTCCATGGTGTTATTTTTACCCAAAGAGTTGGTGTCCTCAATCTGTCTTGAAAAAAAGGAAAAATCAATGTAAGAGAGTCAGAGTTCTCAAGCATTGTTTTCATTCAGGCAAAAATTCAAACATCTGTATTTTTTTTTAATTTGTCTGTTGATTTAAATTTCTTTGTAGCCAGTATATTGTGACAGTATAAATGATGGCTGAAACGTAGCCCTTGTGATAGATGTACATTATAAGTTTACATAGTACATAGTTTTCAATTTTGGATGTGACACACATAACTCAATAAAATTGCTATTAATATAACAAACTCATCAGTGTCAGTACATGAATCTAGTAAAAATAGTTTTGTAACTCAACTTCAAGTTCTATTAAAATTATATATGGTCTGATTTTCGCCAATTGAAATTTTTTGAAAGATTTTTTTTGAACAAATTTGGACAGATGATGCCATTTCAAAACAAAAAAACATACAAAAACTTTTGCATAATAATATGCCATGGACAATACACAAAATACATGTAACATGCAAGAAATGTTTGTACATGGCCTGATGTATGTGAGATAATGTTTGAATCCCGACAATAAGAATCTTCTTACTTTTTAATGAGGAAAAAAATAAATAAAAAAAAAACCCATGGAGAATTGAACCCGGGAGCGCTGATTTGTTTCCTCTCCAGCTATCGGCACCTGGACGAAAAACCCAGTAATTTAATACCTTGTCCTTATCATGCTTCTAAATAAAAAAATACTGTCGGCTAGTCATGTATGCGTCAACCATACAAAGAGGGCACTATACAGTGTACCATTTCCTGTCTTCATGTTTAAATACTAGCCTTGAATTTGTTTAGTAATACCAAATTGGGAGCCGAAAATATCTACTATTTTTTTAATTAACTAGAGCCCACCACTCACTGAATACTGGTTACTGGCACTTGTCATTTATTGGCAAATTTTTTCGTGAAATACATGTACCTAACCTACTCCTAGAACTATGAGGTTTGTTCCGCTATCGTCTCCACGAACCTCATAGAGTGGTATGTACAAAATCCTATTCGAAACTTTCTGCCCTTCACGTTTACATGGCTACAGTTCTTTTTTGAAATCAGATCTCGCCAAAACTAGGCTCTATGTGTTCTTTCAACTCTGATCGAGCGTTGCACTGGTCCAGAAAATCCACTCCGCAAACTAAAAGTTGTTAAAAAGTGATAAATTCTCACCGCAATTCAGATCCCATTCAAACAGTATTGCAACAAATATGGCGACCGGAGTTGCAAAATTAACTGGTATGCTGCTATGCGGTGCGCTGGTCCTATGGGCTGGTTCCGTGTACCAGTTAATTTTACAAATTTTTAAATTAACTGGTACGCGGAACCAGCCCATAGGACCAGCGCACCGCATAGCAGCATACCAGTTAATTTTGCAACTCCGGTCGCCATATTTGTTGCAATACTGTTTGAATGGGATCTGAATTGCGGTGAGAATTTATCACTTTTTAACAACTTTTAGTTTGCGGAGTGGATTTTCTGGACCAGTGCAACGCTCGATCAGAGTCGAAAGAATACATAGAGCCTAGTTTTGGCGAGATCTGATTTCAAAAAAGAACTGTAGCCATGTAAACGTGAAGGGCAGAAAGTTTCGAATAGGATTTTGTACATGTCACTCTATGAGGGTCGTGGAGACGATAGCGGAACGAACCTCATAGTTCTAGGAGTATACCTAACCTAGACCCAGTAACTGGGGTACTGTACTCCTTTAGTGAGATTTTGACACTTATCGGCCGTACTAAAGGCGCTGTAGGGCTATTCCTTTTCTGAGATTTTGACATTTATCGTCGTACAAGTACATACAACAACGAACAAGCCACCGATAAATCTCAAAATATAAGAAAAGGAGTACTCCTTTTTTGAGATTTTGACACTAATCAGTCGTACTAGTACAACCAATTAACTGTCAAAATCACAAAAACGGAGTACAGCACCCCAGTTACCAGTTACTGGGTCTAGTTAGGTCTAGTTTAGTTAGTAGTTATTATAATTAAATGAAAACTTTTAACTTTCTCGAATCTAGTATTATTTCATTATGAAAACAGCTATAATATAAATTTGGGGGCCAAAAATCGACCAAGCATCTTTAACATTAGGCCTAGGCTTGCTTACTTCAAAGTTCAACTTGAGTTTGAGTTCCACGACTTCCGCACTAAGACTTGGGAGCAGTCACCAACCCACCAATTCATGCCAAACCTTAGTAAATATTAGTGAATAGTAGGCACTGTATTCGTACTACCAACTACTCCACCGTGACCATTTGTCCACGATTCTCGCTGACTTTGTAAAAAGGGGGCAAGTCAACCACTACACACAAAACAAAAGAAGCCATCAATAAATTTGATATTGTAATTTTGCAACTTACCAGATACAATTATTGCTTTAGTGAATGTACGACAACAAGTTTTCGGTCGGCGATAAACTTCCGCCCACTTTCTCGTCGACAATGTCGCCGACGTTCGCATCGATTCGTTTCATTCAACGTCCGTACATTGCATGCTGTAGTTAGTTAATGCAGAGTATTGAGTCCGAAACCAGACAAAATTACAGTCCACCGACTTCTCATATTACAACGCCCTCTGGTGTCAACAAGTGGTTAATGGTTGCTCTCGTCCCTTTTTCGGGCCAGGGGCAAAATTGTTTTCCCAACACAGTAAAGGCGAATATTTGCATAATATTTTCTTATTGGATCTCGTCTGCGCAAGATGGTGAATTAATCATGACTTCACAAGCGACTGCAGTCATCAAGTCTTGCCCTTACAAGTGTTGTTTTTATAGTACAGCCATCTTCTTTCGGTAACTGGTAAAGAGTATCAAAGTCGTATAAATGGAAATTACACAAAGTTTCCTTATGCTGCATGAATTTAATACAGAAGTTTGTCATAGTTAATTAATATGCTTGCTTTACAGCAAGAGATAATTGTGATATCTCTGCTTTACAGTGTGTATGGGAGAAGGAATACGCAGTATAGAAAAATATTTTATTCTATGCTTTATTGTTAAATATAGCATATGACTTCAATAATCTTTGCTAGTTACCGAACAAAGTTGGACATGTACATGTACATGTATATGTATAGGCATAGGTACTTACAACACCTGTGAGTGCGGGAGACTTGATGATGGCAAAGTGACACACTGTAATTGCTTCCAAAGACAAGAATAATCCTGTTGGTAAGTGCGACAGAATTTCACTGGAAGTGTGTATAAGTCGCGCCAACTTTAAGTTCACACAAACTGGCTCCACTGATTATATTGCCAGAACCCCTTGAACTTTTTGTCTTTGATGATTTATGTATTGTATGACAACATAATTTACGGACTTGATCCAACCAATAGGAAGCAAATATGCAAATATTGGTCTTTACCATGCTGGGAAACAAATTCGCGGCCAGGGGATGGGATCACAGATACTGGGTTCTGTGGATGGGATTTATCAACAACGGGATGTAGGGCGCCCTCTACCGGCCGACTTGCTCAACAAGAAAAACAACAACATTGATCCATCGATGAAAGTTTGCCATCTTTCCTTTTTAGATCAGATCATTATCATTAATAATAATATGTCGATACTGCATTCTTTTTTGCATCGGTTGAATTTATCTTGTTCACGAGAAGCCACTGTTAAACTTTCAGCAAGTGCAAGTAATTTTAATACAGCTACTTTGTACGACTTCAAGTAAGTCTAATTTTTTTGCAAATAATGATGGGATATTTTTGTACTAGTGACGTAGTAGGCCTACTTAATGCATAGCCGGTACGTATATTGTGATTTTTAAATAATCTTATCCTCCCGACGATCGATCTTAATCTTATAAAAATCTACAAGGTATAACAGGCATGTAGTCATATTATTTAACTTGGACCCCAACCCAAACGTATCATCACTCTTAACATTTGTGATTTATCTGGTGTATAATAATACTATTAGTTACTAGAGAGGGTCCCAGTCTGCCAGTCAGTGGCCAGTGTATGGCCAGGCCCAGGGCCAGGCATTACTTACAACAATTTAACAAGTAGGCTACATCGGCCTAGTAAATGAACAAATTTAATAGTCTTGAAAACAAAATCAGAAACAAGTAAGAGGTCACTTGTGTCTGACCAAAATCAGTGAAAGAACTCTAGAATAAAGGTAAACCTGTTAATGTGTCCTAACAGTAACTAACAGTAACACTAACAGTAACACTGGGTTAGTGTTGTGCTACTTTGAAAGGTTTAACTTTATTTAAGTTTAACAGAAAATATGAATCTGTATAAACTGACCAACTTTGTTCCCATCAATTGGTAGCACTATGTCAAATAGTTTAAATATTATAAAAATTAAAAACAGGAAATTTAGTGACACTAAACTTAACTCTATCTATCCCCTCTCTTTACGAAATAAGTTTTTGGGTTTAACTTTAATAATGATAGAATTGCAATATATTTTCCCCCAAGCAGACGATTCTGCAGAAGAATGAGCGACCATCTTGACAGAACAGCTCATAACTTTAGGCAACCGGTAAGAATTCCAAACAATGTGTAAAAATCCACCTACTGAGAAATCTGCCTCTACTTTAGTGAATTAATGGCTTCAGCAGTTGCTAAAAAATCCTATTCTTTAACCACTGTTGCCACCGGGAATTTTCCAATTTTTCATCTTCCATGACATATTTTTTGGTTGGAATTAGTGGAGTCTGGAGTTATTTTTCTTTGAGAGCACGGCTGTTACAAAGAAACCTAATTGACTTGACAAAGCCAAGAGAACAAAGATTCTCTTTATTGCACCGTGATTTTTGTTTTCTTTATCGAGAAATTGTCAAATTAATGTACCGTGAATGTACCAAACATATACTTTTGACAGGTCTTTCTATTGACTTTATTTGCTTTTTCCCCGTCATTGTTGCAGGGTACCAGCAGTGCCACTATAATTAAAGTGATAGATGCCTCACCTTCTGTTAAGTTCTTGACCTTAAAGGTCGCCAATCCCCAGTTCCATTTCAAAGCTGGACAATGGTAACGTTTCTTCTTTCATGGTCATTCTTTGTAATATATTGCGGAAATACATGGTGTAATTAGTAAATGTACATTGTTGCATGAGGGACCCTTTTTTTCTCTTTCTGTGGGTGTGCTCGAGTAGTTTTTCCAATGCTGCCCGAGTCAAGTCAGACGGGTGATCCTTGGCAAGGACTAAGCGATTGACCAAACATTTTTCTTGCGTGAATCACGTGAGAGAGTAAAAATGTCATCCATTATTAGATTTTAAATCAAAATCGTACCCACTGACTGATCCATTAAGGCCCGCCCACCATAGGAAATACCTAAAAATTGTGTCCGTGTGGGTTAGGCCACTCTGTGGAATGGTGCACTGTGCCACACACAGTGTACAGTGCAGCAATCAACATGCCGACAGCTTTAATCGCATTAGGATTTCAGTTAATAGCATTTTGACTATAAGCCGCACAAAGTTTGTTAATGGGGGACTTGCTCGAGTCTAGTTTGAATGGGAATGTTACCAATAGACCTTATGCACATGACGTTATTTGAGTAGGGCGCCCTCGTCTAGAGGTCAAAATGAGGGTGTTCATTGGCCAATCCTGTGCTCCGCGCGTACAAATCTATGCGTTTCCATTGTTACATCATCGATTTACCTCTAAGATGGCGGCGTGATTACGTCAATGCATAAGGTCTATAGCCAAGTTCGCACAAGGACCATTTTTCGACAAGTGGCTGATATTAACTGATTCTCATGATGCTCAAAAACATGTTGGGTACCAGGCAATATCAACTTCTAGTCAACAAATGGTCCTTGTGTGAACTAGGTCAAGGCTGTACCAACTCTCTAAAAAAGCCATTGGTGTGCTTGCCCCCTGTTTAGGGTGGACTTCTTCATCCCAGGAATGGATAGTTTCACTGGATTTTCAATGAGTACAACAATAAGAACTTTCAGAGAGGAAGGCATTTTTGATCTTGCCATACAGAAAAGTGACCACCCTCCAACTTTATGGGTCCACACACAGGTACAGTCAAAACTTGCCTTGTCGGACTCCTCCACTGTGTAGGACTCCTCCACTGTGTAGGACTCCTCCACTGTGTATGTAGGACTCCTCCACTGTGTAGGACTCCTCCACTGTGTTGGACTCCTCCACTGTGTAGGACTCCTCCACTGTGTAGGACTCCTCCACTGTGTAGGACTCCTCCACTGTGTAGGACTCCTCCACTGTGTAGGACTCCTCCAATGTGTTGGACTCCTCCACTGTGTAGGACTACTGCGCTGTGTCGGACTCCTCCACTGTGTCGGACTCCTCCACTGTGTCGGACTCTTCCACTGTGTAGGACTATTCCACTGTGTAGGACTCAGATCCACTGTGTAGGACTCCTCCACTGTGTAGGACTCCTCCACTGTGTGGGCGTCCTCGACTATTTAGGACTCTTTCACTGTATAGGACATGTACTTGTCTGATGGGGTATTGTCCAAGTCAGTCACAAGTCAAGCAACACTGATAGATGCACTTATGCAGCTCGTAAATATCATATGTAGACAGTACACAGACTACCTGTGCACGTTTGTTCCACCATACCCATACATGTACCTGTGCAATCGATTGGTTGGTCAACATACTGATAAATGTTATGTGAAGTTGAAGAGAGACTTTACACAGTGATGCACATCTTTGGGAAGGTTTGGATCAAAATTCTTCTTAAATGTCATTCTGTTTCAATTCATTGAAGGGTTGACTTTTTCATTTCGGGCGTCCGAACAGTAGGCGGCTATTCCATGTGCACATCTCCCAAACTGTTGCGGACAGATTCCCAAATGGGGCTAGTAGTCAAGTACAGTGAACACGCCCCAGCCTTTTGGGTTCATACAAAGGTAGGGCCGTTGAGGAGTCTTTCACAGATACAGTGCGCCACCAAGAGTTTGCCAAGGTAGAGAGGACAAATTTTCGCAATGCATCATGGGAAAGAACTAACATCAATTTTAGTGTATCAAGCATACAGTACATGTAGGCGCTGTGTACATGTGAATGTAAACATGTATTATACATGTCAAAGAAAATTGATAAATAAATGCATGAACAAGTTCACATTAAAAAATATGTATATCATGGGTATTTGGGTGACGGTTATTGCAAAACTTTGAATGCGCTTCTTTAGCACTTAAGTCTTCTTTAATGTAGACTGCGATAACTGCATGTGAATGTTGCCTTCTCTAAACTCATGGTGGTGCACTGTAATGGGCAAAGCCCCTGAATTTTGCATTGTGCCAAATTTAATAAGGTTGTTCATAACAGGAGTGTGAAGGAAACATTTTGGGGGATGGCGGATACCCAAGTCAGGCGTGGATCCAGTAATTTTAATAGGGAGGGGTCAACAAAAAAGTACCTTTCGTAGTGCGGTAGCACTAATAGATTTGGTGGTCTTCACAGGTCTTTACAGTGTTTACCATGAGCTTTTTCAATGACAAGCCAGCTGGACCAGTGAGCTTGTCATTGTCTAGTTCAGCAGTTTTTCACTGGTTCATATGAAATCGGGACGCTTTTCAACATTGATCAAGCCAGCTGGATAACTTAGGGAGAATTGTGACTGGTCTGGAATGTTTTAACTAGCATTTAGCCAGAGGAACACTGATCAGAGAGAAGGCTGCTTTAGCTTAAAAGTGTCTCTAATTAACCCTTTTTTCAAACAAAGTAATGCTCTGGATTTGACAGAATTTTTAAAAGTTGAATGTATACATTTGTGTTTTCAGTGCAAAGTGGGAGACACAGTTGGCGTTCGAGTCGGCGGCGATCAGATAAACTATGACCCCTCACCCGGGGATCCTAGCTGGGATGTTCTACTCTTAGCAGGTGGTATTGGTATCAACCCGCTGTACTCCATCCTTCAGCATGTCAAAGACTTGCATCAAGACAGGATGAATGACCCAACAGCTTATGAACCAGGGAGAGTAGAGCTTCTGTATAGCGCTTCCAGTGTGAGCGAACTTATCTTCAAGGTGGGTAATATAAAGACAGAACTAGACAGAGGACAAGATTAGTAATTAACCCCTAAAAAAAGAAAAGTTTATTAGTTTTAAAAGTATTATTTTTTTTTAATGATTTTCATTTGTCAGGAGTCAATCGAGGCCATTGCTGCTGGTGCAGAAGACATCCGTTGTCACTTCTTTGTCACGAAAGAGAAGATTACACCATCTACCCACATATCAGGTAAGCTTTTATCAACCTGGGCCAAAGTTCATAGAGCTGCTTAGCCAGTTCCCGCCGACAATACTTCTATTTTTTACAGTCCAGACTGGATCATTTAATCAGAGTAATGTTTCTTTGAGAGTACCGCTGACGCAAAGAAACCTTGACTTGACAAAGCCAAGAGAACAAAGATTCTCTTTGAAGCACCATGATGTGGTATTTCTCTATTGAGACACCGTCATTTTCACGTAACGTGAATTGCAAAACTTTAGCAGTGAGCTACAGCCGATAATTGGTCCTAAATCCAGAACCAAGGCTGGATCCCCAGTTCACTCGGACTTACCTCCATTGAGCCGATATATTATAAAAACACACAATCATCAATGGGGGAAGCCTCTCGATGCCACCAGGAAGTAAACCCATGATTTGAGCAGTGCAGATTTTCTTCCATTCTCTCTGACCTCAGATAAACGCATCGACTCGGAAGCAATAGCAACTGCAATGCAGCGACTTGACAAGGAAAAGCTGCGTTGCTTCATCTGTGGGCCACCACCTATGATAGCAGACATGGAGACACACCTAGATGAGCTTGGAGTCAGACAAGACCAAATACATTGTGAAAAATGGTGGTGAGGTCGCCCATTTGGGATATTTTACGGCTGGGGAATGTCTGGCACGTAGTAACTGGGTTATTCCATTTACTGCTATAATCGTGACGACACAGCCCCTTAAACATAGGTAATCAATCATCAATTAATAAAAGAGGACTCTTGCAATTGATGTATTTTACCAAAAAAGAAATTTATTTTCAGTAAACACTGAAATCAGTAACCATACAGAGGGGATCCAAGGTCAAATTCAGTTTTGATATGCACTCATTTTCCAACAGAGGTCGTCCTTATGAAAGTGACAACAAATTTACAAGTCACGTTCAAATATGTGGGTCTGTTTATTTTTGTACAATAATTTTTTTAGTTCATTCCTAAATTTAGATGACTTTCATTAATCAAGGCATTGAATTTGACCTTTTGACTGACGTAAAAGTTCCTCTTTGGAATGTACAGACACATTTGTTGTTGATATCTTATGACGTCATGGTTCAAAATTTGCTCTGAAAGAGTATCAAGTAAAATAACATTTTAGACCATTTAACAAGAGGTTGGAGACTTGTAATTTGTTTTCCACTTACATAATGGCACTATCTAGTTGAACTGAAAATGAGTTCATCACAAAACTTAATTTGACCTTGGAGACACTTTTTAACAGTACTGAATTACCAGTAGTTAAATTCACATCATCAACTGTGTAATTTTTTCTTTGAAACCTCTTCTCTATCTGTATTATAAAATTGTTATTAACAATAACAAAGAACATGTTCCTCAGGATGTGATTTGAAAAAGACCATTATGTGTCATGTTTTAACTGAAAAGGTAATTTTTATAATCTCAAATGTACCTCAAAAACCAGCAGTGGCCTAACGCCAGTCACAACAAATTCTAATGGGGCCACTACAAATTCTCTGCAATAGTCTGGCTGGCCTGAAAAGGCTTTAAAACACATTTTTAAAATACAAGCGTATATATATTATAATTTATATAAGTTTGGAACAAATAATAGTATTATCAAATTGCACAAAAAAATATTTGTCTGTAACACCAAAAATAAAGAAAGGGAAACAACAATTGTGAAACTGAACTTGTCAATGGCTGTCTGATTTTGTGGTATTTTGTATGACTGTTCAAAGATAAATGCGAGAAATTCATAATTGATAATCCAGACTTCCAATATCTCACAGCTGTGGGTGACTCAAATAAACACATTTCACCAAAACCTCATTCCCATGGGCAGCGCGCCGTATCAATCCCTCTTGTCACTAACCCCTGGAAGGGAAGCACTGACAAATAATGCCGAATGGCTCCTTAAAGGTACTGCAATGCGCGCACCCTTGTTAAAAACTTTCGAGAGCTTGTCAGGCACTTATGGGCGCTTAGATGCACAGGTGAAAATGGAAGTATTTTGATGCCAAGTGAGAAACTTTTGAAGGGGCACCAAGGCCAAGACCAAGACCAGGGCAACAGAACCATGGCCTCTGTGGCCTTCATGTAATTCCAGGCCTGGGTGAGATCAATCACCCATGGGAAGAGGTTTTGGTCACCCATGGGAATGAGTTTGATTTCCCACCCCCACCCCTCTGGAACATGTACACATTTAGGTCAAAGCAATGTTTCCCCTGACTGATAAACTGAGCGAGATGGTAAAAATTAAAATTGATGGTTGAAGCAAAATGTACATAGTCTGCAAACTTACAAGAATGCAGCGCTCACACAAATGTGCGATGATTCCATTTATACATCCTAATTGTGAGTTCATGATACATAGAGGTCAAGGATGAAGCTCATCAACAACACAAACATATTTTGATTAGTATTTCCTTTATGGCAGGTCTTCACAGCGAGGTGGTGATATTGGGGGGAATACAAGACTGAGGCAACCACTGAAAGTAGCAACTTGGGCCCCCTTACTTTTGAATGGGCAGGGGAAACACTGGGTCAAAGGTCAGTATTTCATGTGGAAAGGGCAAGGGCGACAAGATGGCACCTTTAAGCATTGTGAATTGGTCTCTAGGAGACAACTTGTAGGGTCTGAGAGAGATTTCTAAGGCGGGAGATGAGCTCTTCTTTCTGACGCAGCAGATGTGCCTCCATGGCCCGTGCCTCTTGAAGCAACTTATCAACTCTGGTTGGGCAGAACAACTCAAACTGCTCACTCTCTCTGTTATATGATTCAAACAAATAGTGCGAAAAATAAACAAACAAATAAATGAATAAATAAAACCAGTTAACTGCGAGGATCTTTTTTTCTGTGCCACCTGACAGGATTAATTTCTTGCAATAGCCAGAGTAATTTTTCTTTGAGTATACCACTGGCGCAAAGAAACCCTGACTCAACAGAATTGAAAGATTATCAGAATCAACGTCAACATTTGAACATCATTTTTTAAATTAAAGTTATTTACACAGACAATTAAAAAACAGGACCACCGGACATGTCCAGTCATGAGTATACTGGCCTGACTCTAAAACCACCATGATCACTGGCCTTGAGCCCGAGTTTAAATTTCAAGCTCTGTGATACCTTGTGACGCGTGTGTATTGCAGAATTATATCATGCTACTTGCGCATTATAATAAAATCAGTAGTGTTTAAGATAGAGGTTTGCAATGACAAAAAAAGTATGAAATCTTTGCAGTGTGTGGCTCTGAAATGTGGCGTAATGGCGAAGTATCTCACTGCAAGTGAAATTTCCCCATACATGCTAAACATGGTGTAATAAAACACTGTGCTCATCTATAAATTGGTCTCACAATCGAGTCGCATGGATAATAACACACACGGCATTCACAGGATTCTATTTCAATGATCTATACTTACACCATCAGTTGTTCCCACTCCAGACAGGCAGTCTTCATCTCTTGGCCAATCCCTGTTTGTAAAGCAAATAAAAACAGCTGTTGAAATGCATGATTGCTCATGGGTAATAATCGCACAAAATAATAACAATTTCTGTTTTTTCTTAAATTCTCAACTCATTTGTTAATAAACACCATACAAACAACCGACCGAATTCAGGTGGCAGAATTTTGTGCAGGTTCATACTTGGTTTATTTTGATTGCAGCTAAAAAAAATAATAAAAACAAACAAACAATTCTCTGGAGGATTACACTAATCTGAGCGGCGCTTCTTTAATGGTGTTTTACACCACCACAGCTATGGCCGCCGCACACAAGACAATAGCGCGTCAGTGTGCATATGGACCAATCAGCATGAGGATTCACAGTGCGTTGACGTCGACGCGTGCATGTTGTGGCCACAGCTGTGGTAGTGTAAACAAGCTGTTCGGATTAGTCTATTAACTCTCTTAATCCTTGAGATTTCAAAATGAAACTCATTTGTTTTTGCATGGTTTACAATCCTGCACTTTGTCATTAAATCATAGAATCTTTATTGATATTTACCTTTTAAAGTACTCCCAATGTGTTTATCTGTCACTCCGACATGCAGTGGCATGTTGTCCTCTGAGAACAAAAATGCAGTTATTTTGACACTTTAACTTGTTTTTGATATATTTCAAGCACTAAAAATGGATGTAACTTTTTGTCACACTGAGTTTAACTTTTCCCTAGCCCTGCACTTATAATAACAGTACTGTTTGTTACTATTGATCCATTCCATTTTGTTTCAGAAATCCTACCAAATATACAAAAATACACCATCTTTCAACATATTAAATCAACTTTTATCACGTGATGATTTTTATACATATCATTGGAATTATTTTCGGTATACTAAGTGTTGTCTTTATAATTTTTCTGACCCAAAATAATGCTTCAGAATATTAATTTTTACTCCACAAAAACCCTAAAATAAAGAAGCTTCAAGGGGCATGCCCTGAACCCCCAACAGTTCTGTCACACCTGGGCCACTAGAGGCCCTGTGGGCTCCCATTGGACCCAGGGTGAACTGCTGTGCTCATCGGGGACAAAAAGGTCTAAAACTAGGATCCAAGGTTAAAAGGTATGCTTAAAATAGACTGCCTTTTCAACCCTTTGGTAAGCCCTGGAGTCATAGATTTCAAGGAGCTTCTTGGAACAGCGTTCTCAGCACTTGGGAAGAAGATAAAAGAGCATGACTTAAGTATATTTGAAGAGTATAGCAGCAATATTTTTTCACCATGCATTAAAGGTGCAGTTTCAGATAGCTCTGAAATTTCTCATCCATGGGCTCGATTTCACAAAGAGCTAGGACTGATCATAACTGTGAATAAATTATTTCTAAGCGTGATGTCACAATACAAATCACTATGATAACACTGACAACTGACCTACAGATTAATCTTGGAGCTTCGTGAAATTGAGCTATAGATGTAAATCTCAATAAGTACAAAAGATATTTGTAACTTCTCTTACCTTTTAAGCCAAAACTCAAGGTCCCTTGTGGGTCAGCCTTCTGATCAATGGAATGGTTTAATATTGATGGGTTGGTTCCTTCAGAAGGTGATGTTAAGACAGAACTTTCCTCATCAACCATTGAGCTTTCCATGGCTACCGATGACTCCATCATCTCAATTGGTCTGGAAAAATCACATAAAAATACTCAGATCCCACAAGCTCATTGTGAATTTTGAGATTTAAAGCTTAGCCCTCAGTGTAAAATTAGGTCAAGTCAAAGCAAATTAAGAAAACCAAAAGTTTCTTGTCCAGGTTTTTTTTAAATCCAAGATGGCAGATACTTTTTCTTGAAAATGAAAAGAAACAAGTTCTTCACTGTTACTTGATGTTTTTCGATGTGAATCATTTATTTTTTAGTATCAAAATTAAATAATGTAAATAAAATATCGAGGTGGCAGTGGAAAAGGAAGTGGGCGGGGACAAGCAACTGGTTTCATTTTTATCTTTGGGCGTGCAGGTTGTACCCCACTAAATAGAAGTCCCATGCAACCAAATACTAGCTACGTCACTACAGTAGGCCTACTACTACTAGTAGTATAGTTACTACAACTACGGTACTGTTTATTACCAATCATGCCACACTATTCTGTTGGGAAGTGATAACGTTTTTGAGCCGGAAGTGCAATGTGAACGAATGGTATACTTACTTGTACATTGTACGTCTCCTGACGATGACTAGAGCAGGCTAGTCGAAACATTGAGACCAATTATTACACTCCGCGGCACTGAAGTTAAACACAAGAAGTTCCCTCGATCCACTAAGTGAAAGAACATGAGCCTAGTAGTAATCGCAGCCGATTTCCTACCTCCCCAGGTAGTACATTGTACTCCTAGAACTATGACTTTTTTTTATGAGGTTCGTTCCGCTATCGTCTCCATGAACGATAGCGGAATGAACCTCGTAGTTCTAGGAGTACCCAGGTAGTACTAATAAGCAGGACAGTTCTTTTCAGAACTAAGATGTCCCCCCGAATTTGTGAATATAATCACATGGTGTTGCCGCAAACCAAATTGATACCTCCTGCTCCTCACCATGCAATGCCTCCAAACCCATACATGAACATTCGTTACACTGCACTTCCGGCTCCAAAATGTCATCACACCCTGGGCTTTTTACCAACCCTCCATTTCAAGCAAGATCTATGAGGCATAATTGATGATTAGGAATAGTAGGCCCTACCACACAGTGTCAGTGACCAGTTTGTACAGTTTAAACTATAAAGTAGGCCTACTGTCTGTGTAGTGATGAGGGAGGTGATATTGTTGGTAAAGAAAGTACTATTATTCCATCCAGGCGGTTGAACGAAGCTAGTGTTGAAATTTTAAAAGGACAGTGTGATCCTTAATACTCTTAGTCTTATGCCTTGAAATCTAAACAAATATTGTAATAATAGTAATACACGTCAGCTGGAGTGGAAGTTCATCTTATTTTTGTTCACTGAAATTTGATTGAATGAATAAAATAAAAGCCATAACAAGTCTACTCGTCAGTCATACTGCCACAAAGCCTAGCCCTATATTTGCCTGGCTTTACATTAGTTATGTTATAATTTAATCATTTATTATTTATGTTAATGGTCTTTTATTCAGTTATACTTACATGAGCTGAAGCAGCGATGTTTTAAAAATATACAATGTCTTCGTGTTCCTTGGCGAATTTCATAAAATGAGATTGGTACCGGGGGTTAGGTTTTCACGCCGGTTTTTCCTTCTTCATAGCGCCCTCTATCGAGCAAAAAACTTTTATTACGACGTCATTTTACTTGAATTGAAGAACGCCTGCTGATATGATACGATGCGGGCGCTGCAAGGGGTGTCGGGGAGGCAGAGGGGGGGAGGTAACTAGCAGTCACTTGAAGAATAATAAGTAACAATTTCACAGAGCTAGTGCAAAAATAATAATTTAAAAAAAGGAAAAACAAATGAACAGGGATGAAAAATCTTTGACAAAAGTCATCACCCACTAGCCATGTAAAAATTAATGTGTTGCAGCTGGTGCCCCCTTAACTTGCTACGAGTGGAAGTAAAACAGCTCTATGAAACTTGCCCCAAGATAATGGATAAAGATTTAACCCATTGACACACCCATGGGTGGGAGTAGGGTGGAGTGGGTAGGGGGTAGGGTGGGGAAGGGGTAAGGTTGCCAATCATATGCCACTTTCTTCCCTTCCCATCACCTAAAAAGAGTAAAAACGCAAATAAAGGGGACCTACTAATCATTGTTCAAAGGCGGGGAATGGTCAGCCAATAGCATCCCTTGTCAGGCCCTTATCCAGAGTGTACCCATGCTGTATTTATTCGTGCAATGACTTAAAGCTTATAGCTTTCGCAATTCTATAAAAATAGCTATTTGAAACTTATTTCTAAATGTTCACATCAAATCGGCCAAAAATCGAACATAGCATCTTTAACCATTGTAAAAATAAAAACAACTGAATAAGTTGTGAGATGTGCCCCTTTTCTTCATTTCAAAAGTTGATAAGAATCATACCATGAAACTTGTAAGAACTTAAATTGTAAGAACTTATGTTTCCTTCCATGGACCTGTGTACAAACTGTGCCTGCAGGAAGTCCCAGCTCTGTGTTTCTTTTGAACATGTGATGATACAGATAAACCGGTCTATACTACAGAAAACATATGAAACGATAAATTAATAATAATCAAAAACAAACTGTCAGAGAATGCACTTGGAAGCCTGGCGGGTTTATTCTAGTTATGTATAAAGAAGACCTGGTTGAAAATCAAGTTTGGAACAAAAAAATAATACTAATAACAGCAATAATAATAATAAACAAACAAAACAAAAAACCTTAAAGGGGCTGTGTCGTCGTGATTATAGCAGTAAATGGAATAACCCAGTTATTACGGTGCACCCGGCGGTAACTTCACAGTTTGACAAAGACGGCACCCTTTGTGATTTGACCACAACCGCGTGTGCAGTATCTGGGTGAGAGTCCATCTTTCCATGCACAGCCACAGGCCTGCTATAATCATGACAACACGGCCCCTTTAACCACCAGACAGATGGTCTTGTACTTCAGTAAGTTCACCCAACCAGAAAAAACTACAAAAGACCTTTATCAATTCTGTTTTTTTTTTTCTCCAAATTTAGACCCTTTTCTTTTAACATGGTGAAAACCTCACACATTAATACCATAACAATTATTGATAACTTCACAAACTGTACATCACTCCATGTCATGAGAACACTCAGCTGTGAGTTTCCAGACCACGCTCAAAAAAGCTGAAGTTTACTTCAAAATGTAAAACCAATAACTGAGTAGCAATTACAATTTACTTTTCCTAACACTGAAGTATGGACTGTGGCGCCAGTGTTCCCGAGACCTGAGCCAAATTTTATAAAGCTGTTTACCAGTAAGTAGTCCTGGAGGCTTTATGAAATTGGCAGCTAAAGGGAAACAATTCACAGACACATCAGTGGGATTTGAACCCGCGACCATACAAATCATTGAGCAATGTCTTAAAACACTTATCTACTGAGCTTAGTGTATCGTATGGTGTGTTATAAACAAATATTGACCGCTTTTACTTGTGCTATGGTTAAAACTAAGACACCCTCGTTGATCCCTGGACCGTTCTACTTTCCTCAGCTTCACCTCGAGAAAATAAAATGCTCTGGGGATCCCCTAGGGAGTCGTAGTTTTAACCATAGCACTCGAAGCAGTCAATATTTGTATAATATTTTATTTATCCCTGATGCAATATTATTGTCAGTTAAGTATTATACATAGTATTAGCACATGTTGATACTGTTAATAAAATAAAGATAAGACATTACATGGCAATTTTAAACATCTTTGGACCCTGTACGTTACAGTGTAAACAAGTCAAGTTAAAGTAATGGATTTTTGGTATAATAGCAAAACTCTTACAAACAAGCGGCATAAATGTGTTTTAAGTTATTTCAGACTTGAAAAAAGGTATGGAAAAAACATAATTGAAAAAGCATTAACGCTAATCTTTTTAGCAATACTAATTATAATTTGATAAATCTTATTGGTTTATTTAATCATCACAGTAATTATTAGCAATTCAGAGACAAGTGTCTGCAAAAGCATCAGGCGAGGATCCAGAGGTTATGATGGCTCTAAAAACTACCCAAACGATCTATTAGTTATTTAGACCCACCATGACGCTTATAATAAAATTATCGAGAACCAGGCCTCACCATGTTTAAACAACTAATTGAAAACCTTTTCACCACACTTTCATTCCCTTATTTCTATACTGCTGCTAAAATTTTGTGTATTTCAAAAATTTCAAATTTTAATACTGTAGCTCTTAATTGGAGGGATACATTTTGACCAAACATACGTTAACAAAATTTGATGAAAAACATCGTCAGCAGTAAACATTCTGGTGATTTGGTTGGTAGAATTCATATGTCACATGACAATTATGACACTACTTTTTTTTACTCTGGAGTGCAACACTCAGCAGACATAATTTAAGTTTTGTCCTAAAATAAGCACTTTCATGAGCTCAGTTGAGCTATAATGATGTCATAGCTTGATTTAGTCACTGTCATGGCATTCATACACTAGAGTACTGCAGGCTAGTTGAACTTGCCTCTTAGATAGCCCAGTGGGCTTGTGTAATTTAGCAACCTCATTGTGTGGAACTATGTTTATTTTATATTAAAATATCACAGCACTATCACAATGGTTAGTCAATATTTATATGAGCTAGTTGAACTTGCCTCTTAGATAGCCCAGTGGGCTTGTGTAATTTAGCAACCTCATTGTGTGGAACATTGGTTATCATTAAAATATCACAGAACTATCACAGAACTATCACAGGGGTTAGTTAGTTGAACTTGCCTCTTAGATAGCCCATGTAGTTTAGCAACCTCATTGTGTGGAACATTGTTTTGTTTATATTAAAGTATCACTGAAATATTATGCGGGTTAGTCAATATAATATATGAGCTAGATAAACTTGCTCTTTAGGTGGCATGGCAGGCTGGTCCAAATTTCACAGCTTTCGTGAAACTATGTTCATTTTCCAGTTTCTTACTGGAGAATAATTTAATGTGACCCGTCTTTGCTTTTAACTCAACAAACAAACAAATAAACAATCACTTGAGGATATGTACATATGCAAAAAATCACTAAGTGAACAATCACTTAAGATGCTATCTTATTGAAACTCCCAAGGACAGTTCACTACTTCAAATTCTTTCAAATGTCAAATCAATTTCAAATGTCACTAACAGACCCAAGTACTGATGACGTCACGCCAAGTTTACACATGTGTGCATTGAGACTGTAATTTTTTTTTCAAAACGACAGAGATAATTCAGCAAAACTTTGGACTTGGGTGGAAAGAAATAAAGAATCTATACTATTTGAACTTAAAGAAGGTGGAAGGCAAGTCATGGCTGACAAAATCTTAAAGCGTGTCAAAGTTTAAGAATGATATACACACCGTTTTTAAAAACTTCTCTGAAAAATGGGGCGGGGTTCCTTCGGAGTTTGATGCAAGCTGGCTCCTTCCCAGCATTCGCTTTATCCTCAATATCCCAGATCTCAGGCAGGCTGCATCCAGGCCTATAAACAAGATATGGGTAGCGACATTTATTAAGGTAGGCCATACCTCCCGTGTCTCCAAGACAGGGTTTTTAATCAGAGACTAAGGGAAACCCCCCACTGACATCCCACCTTGCCAGCATGTTGGTATGGCAAATATGGAAGAAAACAGCAGAGGGCTGTATCGATCCCTCCTGTCACTAACACCCTAGAAAGAATACACTGACACAAACAATGCTGAGTGGCTCCTGAAAGTGACTGCTTTGTGCGAATGGTTGTTGAAAACTTTTGAAAGCTTAATTGTTGGAGCCAGTTTGTTCGAAGTGGGCATGGCTTACAGTGGAATTACATCACATCAAAAGGATTAAGGATGAAGACTTACCCCGATCTACGGACACACCAAGATTCTTCAAGTACAGCATAGTCGGCCTTCAGATCTTTGATACCGTTGTACACCTCCTGCACTGGCTTCCTACTGTACATTGCATACACAACCTTAGTACGAGCTCTGGAGAGGGCGTGAGAGGAAAAAAACAAACAAAAAGTCAATAAATGTTACGATTATTTTATTCTCACCAACAGGTATAATTATTTATACACTTATATTATGCAAGTTTGAAATTTTAAAATATGTTCTGGTGTGCATTACAGATATTACCAACAAGCGACAATATTTTCAGAAACTTTAAATTGAGATAAAAAAGATCATAAAAAAGATCATCGAGTGCCTCGATCTACGTCGCGATATCGAAATGGATAAAACAAGTTTTGAGTGATAAATAACGAGTTAATAACTCATTAAAAACTTATAAAAAGTAAAGAGTATTTTTTTATCAGCATAAAAAATTGTAATGTGAAAAAAATACCACTTCATGGGCCCTTTAACAGTTTTCTGCTGAGCTGAAGTGAATGGCAACAATACTGAAGGAATTTGGGCATGATTGACTTACCGTAAGCGAGAATCTTCATAATGTGGATGATTGACCACTGGTCTTAGTGTGGATAGCTTGACTGAAGCCATGGTGGGCATAGGACCTGCAAACACAGCATCTGGACAAATAAATAAAAAGTGGAGTAAACTCATTGATGACTAGTACAGCTGATTTTTGGCCAATTTGACTCAAAATTTCCATTTCAAAATTCTAAATAGATATTTTTATAGATTCAAGAAAGTTATAAGCTTTCATTTAAGGTATTGCACAAATAAATCCTCCCCTGATAAGTGGTAGTTAAGTATTACAACATATTTAAATTTTCTCGTTTCTGCCTTTTTCTTCCAATAAACCGATTCAGATCAGATCAAATCAGTTTGGTTTACTTTGCGGAGTGTTGGCTTTAATCCATTCCAGCATCTCTTCCTGTGGCGCGTTACTGAAGTCTCCTTTAATGCTCCATTGATGCTGTAGATTACGTATCCCTCCAATAGACATCAGGGCTATGAGGATAACGATGAGAACTGAGTGTCTTGTCTTATCACCAACATAACTGAAGATCTGCAACAGTAAAAGACAAGGATTTACCAATAGATGGGTTGCAATAGACAACATCTTTGATGACGATTTCTATTCTGACCTGTAGCTGCATCAAGCTCTGTGAGTTTCAACGCAGCTTGAGTTGATCACCTGCCAATCATAAAAGGAGTTTGTAAAATGCATGCGTGCTGCCTTTATTTATTTCTTATTCAGGGTGACCTGTTCACATGTAATGTGAGCTCCCACAGGGCCCTGAGAATAAAATACAGAAGATAATATACAGAAGGTCCAGTGTGTTGTGTAATGTCCGTAAAAGAGCCCAGTACACTTGTCGATAAGAGAAGGGGTTTGCCCTGGTGTTTTCTGGTATGGTTGGCTGCAGATTGCGAAACAGCACCTTGTAAACCATTACATGGTCCTATGTAAATAAATGGGTCTTATAATTCAAACATAGCTCCAAATGCCTTGTAGAAAAAAAACCGAAAAAATGAGCACATTGCGATGCCTTCAGGTGTGATAATACGCTATATAAGAATTGCGTATTACTATTATTATTACATACCTGTCTAGATGCAAGAAGGCTAGAAACCAGACAAAGATGCGGGGAGAGAAACAGCTTGAGTCTCATAATGATTAGTGCCATGGCAAGGAATGCCATCAGCTGAAACAGGTGGTACACTAGCTGTAAACAAAAACAATCAATGACATTGTCAAGACACAATTCGGGGGTGTGGGGAACGACTACAAAATAAATGGGGGGTGGATTTGACTTAAAGTCCCTCATATATTGAACCAAGTCACCTGAGGTCATCACCACAGAAATCTTGGTTGCGCATTTTGGAAGTCAGATTCCCGTTGCGTTACTGTGCAGTGTGCATTTTAGGCGACGTGTGCAATCGTTGTTGTTAGACACACACAATCTCTTTACGTGCAATTTGAGTTTCTTGACAGCCCAAATTGGCAGACTGGCATGACACCAGTCTAATCTTGCAGACCACTGCCCATAAGATACGTTAGACGGTGTGTGTGGTCTGTGCACGCTCAGCAGTGGAATGTCCAGGTGACCATTGTTCCGGTATTCTGATTTTACACCATGGCGTCGGTACACCGCTTCCGTTTCCAGGCAGGGGAAACATTTACATGTATACACGTCATCCGGCAGCTACTGGTAAATTATTATTCTTCATCAAAAGGAGATTAAAGTAGAACAAACTTAATAACAAATCTTACCTCCCCATGGGGCTTTTCTTTAGCGTCACTGAAACATGTGAATAAAAAAAAACATCACACATGTGTAATTAAAACTTATCCATTTACACGCCTAGGTGGAGAGAAGCAATTACCATAAAGCGAATAATTTAAGATGGACTGTTATGGGTCACCCAAAATTCCAATGTAGAACTTTGGATTTTAAAGATATATGGTTATATTATATTGACACTGTGACTATTCAAAAATACGTGTGTTCGTTCTAAGGTGTGTTTATTGGCAACCTGAGGAAGGGAACAAATTTACTCTTCAAAAATACCATTGATGAAGTATCCCTTTATAATCGTAAAAATCATTATAGCGCGAAGTTATGTGGAAAGGTGGTACTTCACATGGCAGATGTGAATACAATGATTAATCAGTTAGTTAGAATTTAACCTTTTAGAGATCAATCATTTCTGTATAGACATCACCAAGCTTGTGGCTGCTCATACCTGCTATAAAGTAACAGTAAATCAACTTACTCGCTGGAAGGTTGTTCTCTATCACTCTCAGTGTCTTTTACTTCCTCATCTGACGGGGGAGTCTGTCCTTTCTGTCTGCTTAACTCAAGTCTTACAAGCTAAGATGATAAAAAGCAAAGGGCCATGGAATGTCACAATCCTGTTGGTAAGTCAATACATCACACACTCGTTCATCTGCTGTATGCACAATTTTTAGGGCCACTTTCGCCTCCAAAGCTGGCATGCGTTTGTGTGTAATTTTACCCCAAATCACTCATTTCATCATTCAAGGGCATTTCTTATGACAGAAACTGACGATTCTGACAAGACCTTGAGACTCTGCAAAACATTACTGCAAGGCAAGTCCAAAAACTATATTTTGAAGACAGAAAATTCTCAAAAGAAACCCTTGCTGAATGCATTTCCTATGGGCTTCTGGTAATCATTGGAGCCAGTTTGTGTGAAATGGGTGTGGCTCACGGTGGAACTATGTCACAGGATAAGTTGACTGACTATTTGGAAACATTCAACTGCAAGGGTTGTGTTTGCTACACCAAGCGCGGGAAACAGGAGCTCAAACGGCTCTAAACCCCCACAGGCTCAATCATGGAAGGCGGCAACATGGGTAACAACTTTGCACGTCAAAGCTATCTGAGATGTGAAGGAGTTTCTGCCATGAGTTGGCAGCAAATTACACTGAATCAAAATCCTTCCAAGTGACTATCTGGGTCATTTCACAAGGTTTGGACACTGGGCATGACATTAATCCATATCATTAAAAGCGTTCTTACGTTTGACACAATTATTTCATGTTACGTTCACCATTGTGTGTGAAAGTGTTTCTTTAAAGTTTTAAACTGTGTCAATTTATTTTGACAAGTATGTGACCAAAAATGTGTTTAGACATAACATGGATAAAACAGAATTTAGTAATTGTCTACTTACATGAAAAATGGTCCCTGAAATGGCAAGTATGGCTGCTGGTAACAGAAGCGTCTTCAGGTATCGAACAGGTGTCTGAACACAATACAACAAATCATTATCCATTTTTGATTTTCAACTTTAAAATGCACAAAGTCATAATATGGGGGCCTCTTGCTTTATTAAACCATTAGTTTTTGCATGTTTTTGATCTCATTTGGGTGGGGGCGTGGGGGTAGGGGCGGCCCCCGCTGTTTCAACACTGGACTGAGCCAACCTGAATATCATACATCCAGAGTAAGGCAAAACCAAATTAATAGTACACTTATTTGAAAGCAACTTTACTTCTTTCACTGAAACTCAAGAGTGTTAAGTAAAAAAAAACTTAAATGCCTGGAAAAATGCCCACAAATAACAAGCACAGTATGAACTCACCTCTTTCTCCATGAAGTTAAACTCTGGAGCACAGGTGTAGAGCATGGTATGGAAGTCTTTATAGTCAGAGAACTTAGAACGGAAGAGATTTCCAATATGTGCCTAAAAGTGAAATGAATAAAGCATTAAGATCTGTTGATAACTGGGACAATGTCGTTGTGGGCACGGCAAAAGGGCGTAAGGCCTTACGCCCTTTTGCCGGGAACATAAAGTAGTTTGTCCCAGTAACAAAAGGACGTAAGCAACAAAATGGCTCCTGACATGAAAAACATGTCATTTTTGTTAGTTTTTCTATGCTAGAATTACCCTAAAAACATGTTTCCCCATTCCCCATGCAGAATTTAATCTTTCTAGAATGACTTTTGCATTGCAAAAAATTTACCAAACTTTCCTGCTCATAATTCTTGAAACACTAATTTTAACATAAATTGCTTACACTGTACATCCTTTTGTCGGGCACACGATGATGTATTTATACCATGCCTTTAGCAGGCATGATAGTTCAATGGGTCTTTGCATATGGCGTCACGAGCTCAAACAGCACCCTCACTGAAGGTTGAAGGAAGACCTCTCAATGGTTGAGAATTGTACGTGGTGCGAACGTTTCCATTGTTTGACCTCAGCAATAGCTAATGCAAGGGGTCTAATGCATTCATGTTTATTGCCTTGGTGCCCCTTGAAATGTTCCAGTAGAAATTCACATTTCCCTCACTGGGGTGCCCTTTTCAAAGGTAAAATTGCCTTGCCCTTAAAACAACATAGTATGGGGTCTGCTTTTGCCATCTATTCATGGGCGATACTTCAAGCCAGTTTTCAAACGGTTAGTCAAAAGTAGGAGGATTAGTAATACTGACCGCTTATAGAAGCTTTATGTACACAGTGTACTTACATCATCTTCCATGCTGAGCAGTCTTGACAGTAGAGTCTTGCACATCACTGTTAAGACAACAAGTCCGGTGCCTTCCACACCCTAACCAGACATAAAGAAAATATTCAACCAGTGCATCAATGGCGAAGGTCATGGGTTCGCATCCCATCGAGTAATATGCCTTTTTTTCACAGGAGTCGGGAAAGTACTGAGTATACAGTGCTTAACAAACATCAGTGTATGGGTAAAAAACAAATAATATTCATTATCCCCGATGCAAATTTAACAGACTTTTCCATTGTATTTGCTTCACAATTTGTGTCAAAGTAAGTATTTTTTTTTTTAATATCATATCTTTCTCCTGGTAAATACACCAAGGGACCCTAAAAAGGGACTAGCAATGTGACCCGTGGGCCTGAAGATACCTGTGTAGAGAAGATGTTTGCAAAATGTTAGTTTTAGATGTGGGAGGAAAACCCTAAAAAGGGAAAACCCACATAATCAGGTAGGGACTAAAAACCCAATCCACATGCAAGGCTCCGGTCTGAAGTGGGATTCAAACCAGGGTCCACAGAGGTGAAAGGCAGGCACTAAGCCAACCTGAATGCCCAACATGATTTAATATTTGTTGCATATTTCATACTGTTATTGCAGATTAGTCAACACTTATTTGCCTGTTAAGATGGGTTAAGTTACTTGAAGAGGCTTACCATAGTAACAATGGGATGAGGCGATTTATACTTCCACAGCGGAGCAACCAACAACATAATCTAGAATCAGGAATAATACGAGTAGAAGTTTGATGCTGTGTTAATGAGGGGCTCTAAGAGATCAAATTCAGTTTTGTGACGTACACATTCTAGAGACACAGTGTTTATGAAAGATTTATGTTTTTCAGGATCACCACTGCTTATTTTGATTGGCACAACTGAAATAAGCCAAAGGTGATTTTCAGGATGACGACAGGCTAGGGTATTATAATTGGATGGGAGTATTTCTCTACAGGATTGGTACTGGTGCACTTATCAGCTGGTTTTCTTGGTTTCACCGCTTTAAACAGGGACCATATCTTTTTTCAGAAAATTTTTGAAGGTTGGATGTAGAGTGTTATAAAAGAAGAATAAAACAAAAATGGACAGAAATGAGTATAAACTTCTGAAAACCTATTTGTACGATACTATCCCTTCAAATGTACAAAATACTAAGCTGAACTTGTAATATCATTATTATTATTAATATGTTACAAAGGTTAAAAAAGAATAATAATTGCATGGAGGCAGACACAAACCCAATTATCTTAACAGTATTTCTTTGGCATTTGTACCCAATGCTCTTCTGAAATTCGGTCCTGGATTTACATACATCCCCTGAACAAAAAATTAGATTTGACGTTATTAATAGAAACTCACCCACACAGCAATGAGACAAGAGGCAAAAAATGACGTCAGAAGCATCTCATTGCCAAAAAGAAGAACATAACTCACAACTAGACCAAGCTGAAAAGATCAAAAATCTAAATCCATGGATTAAAAATTAAATCATTATGTATAAAAGCAAGAGAAACTTTTGGTATCTTTAAACGAACCTTTGTTTCAAACCTAAATAACTGTAGATATATATCATAAAAGCAACCTGTGAAAATTTTGTTTCAAGAGATGTTAGTGTTTTTGAGATATCAGTGAAAATCTGGAGCAGTTATTTCCACGCAGAAGGATCCAAAAATGCTGAAACTGCATGCTTTTCATTACATGAGAAACGATTCAATGAAATATTTGCTCAAGGCATAGAAGAGAAGGAAAGATGCCCGAGACCCTCCTGAAACAGTTGAGCTTTCTGGAGTTCTTTGTTAAAAAAAAAATCCCCTGCTGTATGGACAAAACCAATTAGGTGAATAAAGACACTTTTAAATGAACAAGATGTAACCTTTCCACTGAACCATGTTAAGACCTTGTTGTAACTACGCCATGGTATGTTTTATTAAGAAAACTTACACTTTGTCCTTGCACCACACATCTGAGCTTGCTGCGACTTGTATAGCCAAGAAGATAGGAAGCACATACAGCAAGGGTCTTCAATAGAGATAAATGAAGGCATTACAAAAATACAGAGGACATTTTTGAAACTATGGTTTAGGCTTTTGCTTAGGCACCGTCCGACTATTTGCAGTCCCATATTGAAAGTGTACATTTTCAAAGTCACTGAGCCAAACCCAGTGCTAAGTTGAATTTAAAACTGTGGTTTTGGCTTCACCTCATGCTTAGGCACTGTCTGATTGTTTGAAGTTCCGTACATTTAAAAAAATCCTGAGGAGTCCAAGTCAGAGACTAAGTAGAAACTGTAGAGTTATTTTCACCAAGTTTCTTTACAAATTTTTAAAACAATATGTACAATTAGACAATGGGGGGGGGGCGGACTCAAGTTCTCGTGTTGTCAGAGTGTAGGTTTGTAGGTCCAGTGTGTTGTGTGATGCATGCAAAAGAAGACACACTACACTAATTTTTAAGAGAAAGGGGATTTTCCTGGTGTTTCTGGCTTGATTGGCTTCAGATTGGGCCGCAATATAAATGCGTCTCATAGTTCAAACATAGCTCTGTATATACCTGTCATATAAAAAGCTATATAAGAACTTTGTATCATTATTACTGACGTCCATTCTTTAGTTACCTGCGTCATGAGAGCAAACTGGGCAAATTGCCAGGGCAGCATGAACCCAACAGTCGCAGCAGCAATTAGGAGAATATGTGTCCACCCTGGCTGTTTAGATCTGTAAAAGAAATCAAAATAATCTCAAAATTGTCTCTTTCCGTTCAGGGTGTTCAAATCCAGCTCACCAGCATCTGTTCCCAATGGGAGTGATGGAAGTTTCCATTGAAGTTTTTTAACATGTTCAACTATTTATAAAAAAGTAGCAAGTATTAAGAACAATTGGCTGATGCTATCCTGTCGGTACGTCACTATAATTCCTTGAAAAGTTTTCTTCTGAAATCAAGCAAATCTTTTTCTTTTTGGTCAGTTTTTATCAATGAGAAATTCCCAAGACCAGGGGTGGATTTCACAAAACTAGTCCTAACTTATGACTAGTCCTGTAAGTTAGGACTAGTTACTCATCCTAATTCAAGATAAGACTAGTCCTAGCGCTTTGTGAAATCCACACCAGGGCTACCTAGCACCATGCGTGTCTATTGCACATGCCAGCTTTTCCCTACACTTCTGGCTCCAAAGCAGAAATATATTTGTGTAATTTTATTTTTAAAACGCTCATTTCTGACATGTCCCTGGTTCACAGTGGGTCAATAAAGAGCAGGACTTTATCGTACATACCTTAAAGTATGAGTAACAAGAAACATCTGCAGAACAAATATAGGATAGGCCATGCTCTCTCTTAGTGGTGGCGTCCACTGCACTCTGGTACACTAAAGGATATTATAAGATTGTCTTAAAAATAAACAGTTTACATGTATACATACATTTGTGAGGTTCTAAAATTTGTTAATATTCTAATAATTTTGCCTTTCTGCCAACGTGTTTAGTTTTTCTAATTGACCCCTTGCACGCAAGTCACACGCAGCAACTCTGCCACGCTCACCATTTTGGAAGTCAATACGTACACCTGTAAAAGCCGCATCACCTAAAATGCGCACTGCAATGTATAACACATGGACTTCCAAAATGGCGCAACCAATGTTATTGTGATGAGATGACGTCAGGTGAATTGGTTCAATAACCATTACATATAAAGCAAAATCAATATATTGCTTGTAAGGGGCAATTAAGATCTAGCAATTTTTTTCTCTAACTTTTGTTTCCGTGTTCCTTTTTTCTTTTTTTCAATTTTCATTCTTTAACTAATTTCTTCCGACAAGCCAAGGCCTGATACTCCATGGATACAATAGAGGCAATTGCATCCATACTCCTTGGTCATCGCCTTGGTGCTCCTTGAAATGTTCCAGTACAAATCTACATTCCTTCATTGAGGTGCCCTTTATTACAGAAACTCTACCTTGCCCTTACCTGAATAAAAAAACAGGTCAGCAAGCCCACCAGGCTAAGGGGCAAGTCTTGCTATAGACTCAAATCAAGCCCAGTACATTCCCCTTCCCCTCACACACACACTAACCTCTCCATGGTTATAGAAGAAAGAAGCAACGGTGATGACACCTCCCCACAGGCTTCCAGACAGGTGAGTGGCAAACAGAAACAAGATGCTCATCAACAAGCCATTCTCTACAAAGATGATGTTTGTGTAGAAAACAGCTAGGTCCCCCATTCCTGATACAATGAAAATTAAACTTTTTAAATTAACTCTGAAAGAACAAAGATGAAGCTCGATAAAAACTGACCAAAAAAATCAGATTGGCTTGAAATCAAAATTTGTAAAACTTTTCAAGGAATCATTCTCAAAAAGAGGTCCAATCTTGGGAATCGCTTTTTAATTAGACTGCTTTTGTGAACCTACAATATCCTTCTCACTTGGATTATCCTTGGTTTACCCTTAGATTATCCTTGGCTTACTTGGATTATCCTTGATTTATTTGATTTATCCTTGATTTAGTTGGATTATCCTTGGTTTACTTGGTTTATTCTGTTCTTGTGACATCTTATAAGCCATGCACACTTCACACAATCTGGCTCCAATGGTTACCAGAAGTATACAGGAAATGCAGTGAGCTAGTTCTTCTTTGAGGGTGTATGTATGAACAAAATAATTTTAGAAATACCTCTGAACAATAGCTAATAACAATAACTAAAGATTTGTAGATTTGCGATTTCCAAAAAATTATCAACCACGCATGATGACGATGGAATGCAAGGTTCTTGGTTTGAACTACACACAAACAATAACCAGATTTGGAGCTGAAATTAGGCATATGAGGTAAGATGTGTCTGCATCTGATGGAATGACTCACCAACATGACCGACAGGAGTTTGATCAGCATCTTTATATACATTTCCTTCCTCAAGTTTACTTTATGGATGTAATCTCATGTAAAAGCTACGCATTGGGGTCGACCTAACATTTATTTTTGACCCGAACAACATAATGTATGGTGAATGATACACTGTTTATTATTTAGGTCCCTGGAACAAGTAAGAGCAAATGAATATAGACTCTTACAACATCACCCAAAAAAAGGTGAATGCACACAAAAGATTGGTACACAACTGGTTCAAAAGTCTACTGAAACTTAACCAGTTCACTGCAGAGGGCCCAATAACAGGCCGAACTCTTATGCAACACACTGTGGAGGTTTTATAAACTGACAATTGTGTAAAATCGGAATACCAAATGCTTTATGTATTACGGAGTTGATGGTCTGGGTCAGATTATGTTACTGTCGTGCACTACCCTACCACAGCCCTCACAAAAAGGAAGTACTGAAAATTCTGATTGTTCAAGTGTTTCATTCAATTTATGTAGTTTGGGTTACAAAGTTCACAAATTGATTTGAACAAAAGTATTATTGTAGCCATATGATTTTATACAGAACTAATCGATTTTCATACCTAGTTTATTCTTCTTCGATATCATTTTGGGGGGAGGTGTTCTGAGCAGGGGGGCTCAAGCCCCTCCCCCAATCTTATGCCACTGAATGGTCTATACCCTTACCTTCACAATTCTGAACAGCACTGAGTCCTCTACCTCTGTTGACCGTGAAACATTGCTTAGTGACCAGACCAAACTTCTGGGCGATACTATCAAAGAGTCTGAAACCTCCTGCAAGGGCTACCTGCCAAGTGAGAAAATGGGCAGCCCAAAAAAAAAAAAAAAAAAAATAAAGACATCACAAAGAGGTTTAACATTGTCCCAAACTTACCTCTAGAAAATGATATTACAATCTGCTTTAAATAACGGAAGATAGTGTCCCTTTAAACAAAGCACCAAAGTTGAAATATACGGAAAAACAAACAGCATTTGTGAGACACTTTTTCTGTAAAAACTTTCCAAAATATGCATCAAATTTGGAGTGAACGCATGTATGAATGGTTCTGCTGCTGGGACGAGCGACTTATCAGTGCCATAGAGCGATACGCAACAGTGCCCTCACTGAGGTCACAGCGGGTGTAAGTTTACTGTGGGTAAAGGGTGATGCATAAGGTCTACAAATGCGTTACACATTGTCCGAAAATTGAGCCAATTTAATCAGCCCAGGATATTGGTAAGGTTAAGCACACAAATTTGCTTTGTTTTCCAACATACCTCTGGGTAGAGATTGAACCGTTTCAACACGTTTATAGTGTTAGGATACTCTGTAAGGTTATCGTTCATAATGTCTTGAAGTCCTGACAGAAAGGATGGGGCATTCACCATTGACTTGTAGTACGAGTAGTACAATCCCTGCAGATTGGTATTAGCATAAAAAAAGAAGAAATTTTTTGTCACAAATTTCTGTCTGTGATGTTCGTTATGTATTTCACCTTCTGTCTAAATTTTGAAATGATTCAAATACTTATTTCTGCCATAATTGAGACTAAAGGATGAGAGCAAAAATGTCAATCATTTCAAAGTTATTCCAGTGTTGTTTACAACCTATCCTGTCTGCCCATGTGACATGTTACCCTTCTTTAATTACCATGTAATTCATTAATTACACTGACATAAAATTTCTTTATACATGTTATATTAGGGCAAGAACAATCTTTAACAGCATTACTATTAACGATGGTAAAAACTTAAGACAATATGTTTGTTTTTAACACACTCTCCCACTTCACTTAAAAAGTTATCAGTTGCACACATTAGTGTGGATGGGCCCAAGTACAAGATTTATATTTTTAAACAAAAACAATTTCTAATTTCAGTATAAAAGCACACTGCTTATAAAATTCACACCGAAAGACCAAAATCTCCAGGTGAATATTCTTGTGTGAATAATGTAAATGCCGGGGATGAATGACATGTCCCTGAACAAACATCAACAATTTTTCATTGTCTAAAATGGGATGATCATCTTTACAGGTTAACATACCATTTCTGTTCTAAACGTCATCTCTCGCTCAAGGTCGGACAGATGGGAGAAGAAGCGGTCATTCTCGAACATGCTTGAAATGTGCATGCTGACAAAAAAAAAAAACAGAATGATAGAAACTAACAATACATAGAGCAAGTGATCAATTTGTCATGAACTGTTTTTGTCAAAATGCACATGCAAACAGTCACAGAGTGAATATTATACTGTACTAATACGCCAGTGTTATTGTAATGCACATTATCCTAGTACATGTAGCTATATCATGGGGCTTTACAACATTTTTATCACCGTTCATCAGGCATATTTAGACCATTTCTCAAACTTACGTACAAATATCATGTATTGTTGAGGGGGGGGGGAATTGTACAAAAAGAGAAAAAAGTTGTTTGAAATGTAACGTCCAGTCTGTACCAATTTTACGAGTGTGTCCCCTTTTGAACCAAGACAGTATTAGTGAACACATGAATGTTAATAATGATACACATTGCTTAATCACAGGCATCTCAAAGTGCTCGTTAATTTTACGACAGGAGGTAGATTAACGCAGAGCTATTTTTGAATTATGAGTCCACGATTTAAATAGCACCTTGTACTTGTTGTAAGGGGTTTACAAGGTGATGAGGCGCAATCAGCAGCAACCATGCCAGAAAAACACCGGGACCTAATTTCATAGAGCTGCTTAAGCACAAAAAGTAGCTAAGCACAAACAACATTCTGCTTACCAGAATAAGGCTACCAGCCAAAAGAGCATCACACATGTACAATCTGTGACTGGTATCCTATTTATTTTTGCTTAGCAGAAAACTTTTAAGCACTATTTTCTGCTAAAGCAGCTCTATGAAATTGGGCACAGATCAAATTCCTTCTCTTGACAATAAGTGTGCTGGATTCATTTACGTACATGTACGTGCAGATGGCAACACACGGAACCTACATACCGATTTTATCCCCACTCCTCCAAAGGACGAAGCAATTATGGTTTAATAGATGTTTTGCTCAAGGGCACAAGTGTCATAACAGGGAACCGAAACCACACACCAACAACACGAGCGCTTGAGTCCTACACACTAGACACCCGGCCACGACATTCCACACACAATGTAGCATAACAAAATATGTTAATGCTATTGTTAGGGTATATATTACTTACAATGTGTAATTAACATTAATAACAGCTCACAGATTGGTATTTCCATTTGTTGAAACCTTTGGGAACATCTGTTACCTAAGTAAAGCACAACCACTTGACCAAAGTCTTCATTTCACTATTGTATCACTGTTGTATCACATATGTAGGTTTAAATTTAATACAATTTCTTCAAATATAAATGCACACATTTTGAAACAAAAAAGAAATGCTGATAAACAAAATATTTTCAACATTCTGTTTTCCCCAAATCTAATTTTTGCCCTATTAACTGATTAATACAATACTAGCTAAAACCCTTTGCAGTTTTAGGTTTACCTATTAAAGGCAACTGCTCTGTTTGAAAAATCAGTGTTTTTTTTCTTTCAGACATGAGTAAAACAAAACAAAAATTAAAATAAAAATTAATAATAATTGTACTTCTTTGCATGTGAATTAACTTTAAAGGACCAACAAACCCAGTTGTGATGGCTACCATTATAAACACTTTTCTTTTTACAATCTAAGCATTCAGACTAAGATAGATGTTTAAAAACTGGGTTACTTAAAAATTCCTGCATGTAAGTAAAAAAAATAGTTAATTTCCTGGTGGGCTACATGTGTAAATTTATGACCCTGGTCCTGAGCAATATTAAACGGACATGTGAATAGGCAGAATTAACAATGAAATGTATGCTCACCTGTGTAGAATTCCACAAAAGGAAGCTGTATAAAGACAGGAAGGGGACAGATAAAAACCAACCTCGAATCAGAATTTTAATCATCAAGCAAACTTGTTCAAGTATACTTAAGGTATGGAAAATGATTAGTAAACTGATCAAGCAAATGAACTGATGACTTTAATTCTGAAATCTCACTGCAAAAATAGTATCCTATTTACCCCGTTATGATTATATGGTAATAACAAGTCAAAAAGTGGTGGTCGGATTCCGCATCTTTTGCTGTCGGCCGGCCCCCTGTTGATTAAAGCCCAATTTGGACAAGTAATGTAAGTAATAAAAGGGGCTGTGTCGTCATGGTTTCAGCAGTAAATGGATTTGACCACAAGCGTGGGCGTGTGCAGTATCTGGGTGAGACTTCATCTTTCCACGCACAGCCACAGGCCTGCTATAATCATGATGACACAGCCCCTTCAAGTAAAATAAGAGTCATTAAGTCGGTTCTTCTTTCAGGCTTGTGCATTTTTATTTATTTATTTATATTTTTTCGGGTTTTACAGGCTTGGTGCTTAACGTTGCATATTAAATAATGTGTAAACATCTCCATAAAATTATAAGAAAACCAGTCACTGGAACGATTTTTCTGTCGCGTTTTAAAAATAATCATCAGAGTAAGTGTACATTGTGGGTGAGATTTGGGCTAAAAAGCCTGTAGCCGGTTTAATTGAAAACCCTTTGATGTCCCTGGATGGATGCCGTACATGCCATCAACTTAATGTCATTTTCAATGATTTACTAAAGAACTTAAGGGCATGACATTTACAAAAATATTGTCAGCTGTTTTCTAAGTCTTTTTCATAGTTGTACAAGAACATATTTGCAAGAATATTTGAACATGCAAAGTGGCCAGTGACCGATTTGGGGGGCTTAGACATTTTACATTAGTCTGGTTAAGCACAAACATTGTAAAGTTGTGACTTCGTATTCACAAGATGGGAATCAGACCATTTACAATTTCTGAATTTATTTCACTTTTAAACAAAATCCCCGGGAGCCACAAATCAGAAAAAGAAAAGGCAATATCATCAATTTAAATGTAGGAGTCAAATTTTAATGATAAAAGAAGAATATTCTTTTATTTTGTTATGAACACAAAATTTGAAAAACTATGATTCTAAAGCGGCAGGTGTTGTTGCAAAGCGGGATCATTTTCTCTGTGGATTATCAGGATGTGGACGAAAACCTGGGTAATTTAATAATTCTTGTGTACAATTCAAAGAGGGTGGTATATGATTTCCTGCCTAAATAACGTTTACTAAAAAAAAAAAAAGGTCAGATCAGGCAAAATATCCACAAACTTACAATTAGTACTGTAAACATGCAACCTGTGGGTAGCTCCGAGCGAGGCGACCATAGATGCTCAGACCTCTGCTCTGGCTTTTATTAATTTCCAAGTGATTTTTATGTGAGTGAATGTTCTGATTTCCTGAAGTTTTTGTAGTTTTTTGTACACTTACTTGTTGATTAGATTGTAATTCTCTTTTCTTTTTTTGTAACAAATTTTAATGATGATTGTTGTAATAAAAAAGAGTGTAAGCAATTTCTTTAATTAAAAAAATCTGTATTTTTATTTAGAGTATTTTGCTTTGTTGGTTTTCTGTACAAAAAAAAATGTATTTCATATTATTGACTATTGTGCATCTTTCATGTCTTTCTTCTAATTCTAAAGACACACTCACGTCACGCGCAGAAAAATATTTTTACTGAATGTATTGTAGGAATTTGTAACGTGATAAAATTGAATTTGCCCGTGTGGAGTGGGACTCCTCTCCCACCGTTCACCGTTGCGTTGCATTCAAACAACGGCAGGTACGCGAAGACAGGGAGTCAGGTCGCCCGCCTCGCCTGTTTTTTGTACGTCAGAAACTTACCCAAGGCTAACGCAGCCACAAGCCAACCATTTGGCAACACTTTACTGTCAAACGACACACCATTCGTTTTGAAACCACCTTTCCTCGATGATGTGATTTTTGGTTTACTCTTTGAGGCACCTTGAGGATAGTTTTTACAGTCATCGTTTGTCGTCTGCTTTTTCGGCTTTCTACTCTTCGCTGCCATTTTGGAATGTGACGTCATGCAATAGTGGAGCTTGTTGGGTGATTCGATCATCGAGTAACAACTGAGGGGGACCCGGATGATAGTTTTGATAGCACCAATACAGAAGAAATGTATTTCATTTAAAATACAACGAATGCAATACTGAAATAAATTTGCAATCACAAAAGAAATCTGTGTGATAAATAAAATATACATATATTTACTAAAAAAAAAAATTTTTAAACGAAAATTAAAAAAAATTCACCTTTGACAAATAAATCGACTAGTCCATTAAAAAGGAGTCTCATTTTGTTATTTAAATTACCTACAACCATATTTGGCAAAGCGTAAATAAATCATGGCGGAAGGACGTTGATCATGGCAACACACGTTGTTGATGGGGGCCGTCACCAGAGAGCTAAAGCTAGAGAGAGAGAACAGCAACAGCAGCTGGAAATAAGTCCTATATATATGCAACAACTAGAAAAGTGGAAGTTTACAGCAAGAAGTATTTAAGAACGTCAACCATTGTGAAGTTTTAAATAAGTGATAAATCGTTTTTATTGAGATTGCTGCGAAGTTGGAAAACAGATATAGAGAAAACATACAGAAGGATTTATGATAGCCTGATTTTTCTACGGATTTTGATTTTTGGACCGGGGTTGGACTGAATCCAGCAGAAACATGGTGGATACAGCGGTACGGCCTTATGGTGATCTCCGTCTTCACCTTCAAACCGACACAAATGCCGGACCAAACAGCATCCAACAGGTTGTGTTAAATCGCCAGCAACGTCAGATGAAGTTCCCACATTTACGTGGTCGATGGGACGTAGACAGTTTCCAGTGGCATTCCAGCCCGAACTTGGTTAAGTACCACGACGACACGCTGGCCCCCTTACGGGACAACGTCCCCATCATCGACCCTGTCTCAGGGTTCGTTTCAGCCGCCACGGACGTAGACCGTAACACGGGCATCAGTCGTATTCCATCGTTACAGCAGGTTGACAATACCCCAAACACGGTCACACCGCAATCTCCTCGCCCAACAACGACCAAAGCTCACAGGGGGAAGGAAAAAGAGAAAGAAAATGGAACTTTTGAGGCAAAGAAACCTGTAACACCACACTTTTCTCGTGCAAGGTCTAACCCAGAGATGAGACTTGTGAAAAGCGAATCAGATGTGACACATGTATTGAATGATCCTGGGACATGGGCAGGCAGGAAAATCAGTGACGGTTTCATAAGGGCGAAATTAGGAGGTTAATATTTGTTTTGACAAATTGCTGTAGTTTTCTTGTCTTGTCTTATGATGGGTACTGCACCGACACCCCTGGTTGTGATAATCGTAACCATCCTCCTGACCATGCTGACAGTCCTGTCTTACGAACGTCAATAGGATGGAGGGTTACAATTATCGCAACTACATCACCCCTTCTCAGGGTTCACACGGGTAGGGTCGATTGTGCGAATTTAAGCCAAAGGCATCATGCTGTTCTGTTTTTTAGTAGTGATCGATGATCGTAACCCTCCTCCCCGATGGTTCCCAACCAGTTGTTAGGGAGGTGGGTTATGATTACTCCAACCAAAAACTATGAAGTTGTTATGCTGTGGCTGTAACAACCACATAGTTCTAATTTTACTTTTAAAAAAGGCACTAAACAAGTTAAAGGACTATACCACAATCATGGTTAAATTGATATGGGTTGGAGGTTGGATTTGAACCAAGACCCAGAAAGAGTTCAATCGACATTAAAAGTATCAGTAATGGGTAGATTGAGTAGATTAACTGAATTGTTGTTCAAGGTCTGTGTTATTTTATTTCCTTTTTTCTCTTATCTGTTCTGACAGGTTGGACAAGCAAAGTAGATCCGAGGCAAGCTGCCGCTGAACAAACAAGAATTTGGAAACAGCTACATGAGCGGAATATAAAGAATCAAATTAATGTAAGCAGAAAGATGGACAACAAGTGTTTCATTCAACATTCTTCGGTGGTCCTTGGTTTGCCCTGTTTCAATATAGACCATGTAACTTTCGTTTACAAAAAAGAGTGACCTTGGGCTTTTCTGGCAGGCAAGCTTACTGCACTGGATGGGAAATTTTACATTTTGTGTCATAATTTCCACATAATATCAGGAGTTATACAAGTAATTGTGAAACCAGTTTTGAGATACACCGTCTTTCTTCATATCAGAAGTTTGACAAAGATGGCACCCTTTGTGATTTTACCACAAGCATGCGTGTGCAGTATCTGGGTGAGAGTTCATCCTTCCATGCACAGCCACAGGCCTGCTATAATCATGACAACGTAGCCCCTTTAATTCCACTGTAAGCCACACCCACTTCACACAAACTGGCCGCACTGATTGAAGCCCATAGGAGTTGCATTGAGCTAGTTCTTCTGATGATTTGTGCAAGTGTACTAATTGGTCTTTGCTTTTACATACATTCTCCGAAGACAGAACATTGAGCTTGTGTTTGTGAAAAAACTAATATTTTAATAATAACCTTAAACATGTCCTTGTATATTTTGTTCTCGCTTTATTTAGTCTGTAGATAGATCACCTGACTGGAAAGATGAAGCAGCACTGAGATACATTTACACATCAGCTGCACAACGGTAATTTCAGACTGTCACATTCTTTATTAGGTGGTTTTTTTTATGAACATTTTGTCATATTTTAACAGTTTTTATTTGTCTGATGGAGATTGTTTGTAGCCAATAAAAAAGCAGTTTCAAAATTGTGAACATGTAGTATGAAAAGAATTTCTTCTAATTTAAATACACAGTGCCTCTGAAGATGTCAACTGGGACAGCAAACTGGCCCCCAAGGTTCTTCCTCCAGCCTCAACATTGGAGTCACAAGCCGACCCAGTGTCCCATCGATTCTCTGTCAACAAAAGATATGATCCAAATGCTGAGGCATGGCAGGTAAGACCCTCAAGCTTTTCCCATATCCAAATAGACCTTTCTTTTGCAACGTCACAACCCAGGTTTTTGCCAACCAAGATGGAGAAACTACTTTGTTGTAAAGCCAACAGAAGGTAATCCACAACTTACACAGTCACTTACAGTAATGTGAATGTCTTTATTTTCTTACACAGAATTTCGGAAGATCTTGGGACTGGTTCCAAAAACGTGATGGTCACCATACAAGAGGACCCATCGATTTGTAAGTAAAGTTAAATTCAAGCATATGCCAGGCACAAAGAAAATGCATTTTCTATAGTGAGGTTGGGGGACAGTGGGGGGGGGGGCATAAAGAACCAACTTTGCTGACTAACTTTTTTCTTCAATGATGTGTAAGAAACAACTTTCCATCTGAAACAGTTCTCTGTTTTAAGGTATTTAAGGATGCACAGTCACAGCTCTGATTGTTCATTGCGATACCAGAGGCAATATAGCTCAGTAGACTGTGCAGGTCTTGTCCATCAGACATCAGGGTCTGTTGAAGCGCTGGACGTTTCAGCATTACAAATGGGAGCCCATTTCCAAGTGTTCCCAAAAAGAATTTGAATTTGTGCTTGAACAGTCTTTTGATAAGATTAAGTGTAATTTTCTTGTTCTCTTGTAATGCAGCTGCAGCCCACATAGAAAGAACAATCAGATTCCAAATTACACTGGTTGTATAGGAGGGGAAGGTGAGAGAGAAGACCCTCATAGATTCTTCATACCATCGACTGAGCTTCGTACGCTGGTTCCAAAGTACACCGAGACGGCCAGGTAAGGGACTCACTGTCTTAAGGGTGTTTATTCTGAATATTGGATGGCAGATAGGTGATGGGATTGTGCCTTTGATGATCAAATCATGCAATTTGACAAACAGTCAGAGTATGTCATGTCAGGGGTGCCAGTCAGAAGCCATTCAACCTGAAACTGCCATATAACCAGGGATCAAATGCAAGTTTATGATTCAACCTGGGAAACAGCAGTACAGGGATCATCTTAATGGGATGCTAATTTTTAATTTCAAGTATCAAGCATTAAAGCAATTGTGTTTGTTGTTTTTTTAGGCGTTCAAATATTCCGGGTTACACAGGATGTACCCACTGGTGCAGTGATGAGCCAGCTAACATGAATGTGGGCATCCCTCAACCACAAACCACAGCTAGAGTACATAGGTAAGCACTGGAAACCTCATTTTAACTTTAAATTGTTGCCATATTGCTTTATATAATTGTTCCCAGTGCTGCTTGGCAGTGCAGTCTAATGACGATGTGTCATTTGTTTACATCTAAGCCACCCTCTATTAAAATCTGCGCGGTGCGCGTATGCATTGTGTTTTGCATAAAGTTGGTTAAGGAGTGACGTTTAAGGTCACATGATTCAAAGGTGATGTGACTTGTGACGTCACTTCTAATCCAAATTTATGTAAAAAAGATGCATTTGCACACCAGCAGCGAGAAACTTCAATGTTTAAGTTTCGCCGTGATGTCATGAAGACAAATTGTCTATAGTTTTGGTTACCAAAAGTCTCCCTACTGGATGTTAAATAAAAGGACAGAGAAAGAGACAGGGGTGGATTTGGGAACACGACTGACTTGTGGCTCTGGCGTCTGGAGGCAGTGGGGTCATGAATGGGTGATTTAATATGTAATCCTTTGCCATTTGGTGGACCACTACGTATTGCTGAATCTTGATTCTTAATGTACAAAAACTTTGAATCCTGTTTGAGGCGTAATGGGTGCAGTCAAATTTCTCAATAAACATTCATCAAGACGAAGAATGAAACGGTTACTGCAAAAAGCCAAACAAAAATGTGCACAATTTTGCAGGCTTGGCTTCAACATGCAAAGCAAAAACATATAGGTCTATGTTTTTGTTTGGTTAAAACGGCCTTATTTCATAGTTAAACTTTGGAAGAAATATTGCTTCTCCACCTTCCCCCAAATCTTTTTTGAGCCCACACTAGCGGAGCACAACCAAAACATTAAGAATTTGTTGGGGAGAGGATATAAAAAATGCTAAAAGTGTCAGAGAAAAAGATTAACCATTCAGATTTGTTTTGCAGGAGTTTACCTTCTGGTTTGAACAGGTCCCCACATAAGCGTACATCGAGAATGTCACGCATGGTCACGCTAGTACCCCCAGGAAATCCCTTCAACACGATCGATAGAGACCAGAGAACACTGGAGCAATACCACTGAAGAGTTTTACTGTGAGAGATAGCGGTAGAAAGGCACAGTCCGAGCTAATCGTCAACCTGACTGCCAGGACATCAATTTGCCTCCGATCATGATAGGCAGGTGAAAAAATGTTGTCGGATCATTAGGGTTTAATTGTTCACTGCAACTACCCTGTGTGGTATGCACCTTCAGCGGGGAAAAAAAACATATTAGCAGATGAACAGGTAGTCTGATGAATATCTTGTTTTATTATTCTTACTTGTTTGTTCCGAAAAGTGTCTGAATAATATAGATGTAGGAGGAGTGATTTATATAAATAAACAAAGGGAGGCCAGGTCAGTTGGGTTTACTGTAGGGTCCAAGATGGTGTCTCAAACGGAGTTTGAGTGTTTTTGGAGCTTGGGCCTCCACAACTTGTAATGTTTCGTCTTTTTACTAACAAAGGGCATGAAGGGAGAACAAAATATATTCAAAAAGAATGAAAATTGGTACTCTTTTTATAGAGGAAGGGTGACAGAGAAGGATTGGAGTAAAGAATCAACCAAGCCCTCCCCCAATAGCCCCCAGCTTTGACTATAGTTGACTATATTTATACATATTTGAATGATGCTTTGTATCACAGTGTGCTTGAATATTTTACATCCATATTTCATGGACGAAATCACAGTGTTTATTTTTCATTTTACACCAGATTTCAATAGGCCCTCATCATGTGGCGGCCATCTTTTGTTATTTTTTGTAAACAAATACTCGTGACTGTTTTATGTATGTAGCCTACAGAGAAGCGAAAAAGATGGTCGCAACACGAGGATGGTCTAAACCATTTGAAGTGCTGTGACAAACAAAAATTAATAGAATGTAACTTTATTTCACTTCTATTTTCTTTACCCCAAGTCAGCAAGTTTGATAGAGGCTGGATTTACTGGCAATACTGTACTAATTCATAAATTCAAAAGTGTTCTACTGGCTATTTATTTTAGTTTTTTTATTGGGACTTGCAATTAAAAAACACCTCCAAAATGACATTGTAAACAATAATAATTCCAATAGTTTTTCTACCTAACAGCTTGGGTGACAAACTATACCAGGTAGGCCTACTACACTACAAAAACGGTATAGGGCCTATTCAATATGTAATACACCGTCCTCTGTAACTGTCATTTTAGTAAATTAGATTCTCGCATAAATAGTGAATTTTGCAGGAAACTGTCCGTGTAAATCATACAGTAATACTGTTTTGCATTCAGAAGGTAATTGGGGTAGGCTACCGTAAATTGCAGATTTCTTACAGAATTATATTCAGTGGCAATTATAAGTATATACCGGAAAGAAAACTTTTTTAAGAGTAATATGCTGTTACTTTCCCCCATCTTGGGCTTAAACATTTTTTTGGTGCAACATATCTACATGTTGAATTTGAATACCTTTTTTAGACAAAATAATAAGTAAAAATGAATAAGAAGCCTGGAGGGAAAAATCTCGTTACTTATTTTCGTATCTATCTAACTAACTCGACCAGTTATGATTAAAATTACACGTTTGAATATTAAACATTGTATTTTTGTATGAAGGTTTTTCTATTTGCACTATCAGACCTATTTATTGCTAGGTATAGGGTCAATTAAAGTAATGTTTTGGTGTGTTTTGGGATTGAAAGTTATGCAAAAAAACAACAACAACAATTATGCAATTTTTAGTATTTATTAATTTAAAGTCTGAATTTAAGTCTATATGTATATTCAGAATGAACATTAAATCACATTGGAATGAAAATTTATTTGAAGAATTGGTGTGATATTATGAACGTTCCCGTCAGGCTTTTCAAACAAACCAAGGATTCTGGGGGGGGGGGGGGGCGCAAAGACATATTTATTTTATTATTTGGGTGGGTAGATTTTGATGTATTGAACCGTTCATATGTGCATCATGGTTTCGATACCACTGTGGGGTGGGGTGGGGCTAGGGTTCCACCCTCGCTAGTTACGCCATTGGTGTTAAAAAGATAACTGGGGTTCTTTTAAATTCGATCTTGTGGGCAGAATTTTACCTGCCGGGCTTTGGGGCATAAAAACCAGTCGGTGCCTTCTTTGAACAAATTATAAATCTGGTTTTAAAAAGATTGGGGCCTTTCAGTGCAGTGCTCCTTGGCCCGTGGGTATGCAACAAGGGATTATTCATCAACACGTGCTTCACAAAGATGTCGTCTGCAAAATAAAGCGCGCCAAAGCTCTGCTGGTAGTGGTAGTACAGTACGCGCGCCGATAATACGCGTAACCATCCTACAAAAACAAGAGTACATGTCATCCATTTTATTTTTGTGTACACACAACCGGCTGCAGTCAGTCGAAGAGCAGACGACGCTCCTCTCCGAGTCCTAGCATGTGGTGTATTGTTTTGTTAGTGACTATAGCAATTCGCCGATTTGCAGGCCGTTTTTTTGACTAAAATTTCGGTTATACTGGTTCAAGATGGATATAACACCCGAGGAGGTAGGCCTTGGTTACAAAATATATAAATTTGGTACAGACCTTTCTTTAGTTTGAATAATTGTTGAAGTATGGGCCTAATTTTGCTCTGGTCCGAATACTAAATAGCGCTGTGTGGGCTGCGCCTAGCTAGCAACGCATGCCTCGTTCTATCGTTAGTGCCAGGCGAAGCTCATACAACGCTAGGCCTAATTTAACCAAATGTAAAGCTGAAGGTTTATTTATCATCATACTAAACACACTTGTTTTTAAAAATGCACCCACCTTAGACTTAATAAAATATATAATTATTAGTTATTTTTTGTATTTATTTTAAATGGGACTACCTAGGCCTAAGTTAGTCAATATCAATCATGTCAATACATCGTTTTGTCATGCTGATAGGAGTGGCTGTGGTAGGAATAGTACTTTCATACTGTACCATGACTACACGACAGTTACACAACAGAGACAGTCATGTGTAACAGAGACTGATATCCTACTAGTAGTACCATACCAGGGTAACATTGAAGTAGTTCTCAGACACCTAGCAGTAGCACTAAGTAGTAGTGTAGTGGTACTGTTTACTTTTTTAGACAGCTAGGTAAAGGTAGGTAGCAGACTAATTATCATGATTATTGATAGCAGTAATTAAAGTAGTAGTACTAGTAGTAGGGCCTACCATTGTTTTGAATGTTTTGAGTTCCATGGTTAAAACTTTGAGTCTGACTCCCAAGGTGATCCCTGGAGCGTTGTAATAAATCACCAAGGATCACCTTACCATACACTAGACGTCTAGGTAAAAAGCTGTTGTTGCTATGGGTATAGTACACTGGTTGCTACAGTGGGTAAAATACATCGGTTGCTATGGGTATAATACATTGGTTGCAACAGGAAAATAATGCTCTTCATACATTGCAGGTGAAGGAGCTATCTTGGGTTCAATGTGAAGACGAAACTTGCCTGAAATGGAGAAGGATTAACCGGGAAGAAGTGACCAGACTTGAGAGCCAATCCTGGTTCTGCCATATGAACAGTGACCCAAAACACAACAGGTCAGAAAATTGGGTCACAGGGTACAGAGAGAGAGTGGGGTATAAAACCAAAAATGTCTGTCCTAAAATACAATATACTCTGATAGAGAAACTATCTTTGGAAGTATCAGCTATTTCTAAAATGGTGCATGAACAAAGTCCAGGTTTGGTATAAATCGATGGGGTTGGGGGGCGGACGTAATCTCACTTGATCCTGAACAAAAATCAGTGACAAAACATAACTTTTTTAATGGTCTCACTAAAACGTGACCACCATTTTTTGACAGTTTGGTCACATTGTATGTTTATTGGAAATTAGAGGGTCAGTGGTGTTACCAGAGGGGAGGGGGGGGGGGCTTCAGCCCCCCTGCTCCGCTCCCGCTCAGAACCCTTGGCCCCCCCCCCCTAAACGAGATTGAAAAAATGCACAAATGAAGGGTTCGAAATATTAAATAACCCCCCCCCCCCCCCATTATGTCTTTGCCCCCTCTCCACCCCTCAAAAAAAAAATGAAAATGTCTGGTTGAATTACTTTTCCCCAAAGCAGTTTTTGTATATACCTTTATGGGGCAAGTGCTGAATGCATCATCAGTCTATTGCTCGACCATTACACTTCTGTGGTATTTTCTTTTTATCTCAGATGTGAGGACCCAGAGGAAGACCACAGGAGAACGATCCAGACAGCCAACAAATGTGGCTATCGTTACATCTTTAGTCAGCTACCCAAGGGCTGCCTAGTCTGGGCTAAGATGACAGGTCATGTTAGGTCAGTTGATAAACCCCAACCCCCCTCCCTCCAAAAAAAAGGGGAAAAAAAGAAAAAAGGGGGAAGGCAGGAAGGGCTTCACAACATTTTTGTACCAGGGAACAACTTTTCAAAGCAAATCTCAGGCCAGGCCTGTGTTTTTTTGTATAGTAAGGGCAAGGTATTTTTTCCAAGGTTAAGGGCACATACTGGAAATTCAGGAAATTGACATTTTTACTGAAATGGTCCCAGGGGTGCTGAGGAAATATGACCAGGGCATGGAGGCAAAATGCCCTCATGGAATATCGGTCAGGCCTGAAGTCTTTTTGCGATAACTGAGTGTCACAAAAAGTTTATAGAATTTCAACCAGTAATGGGTCTAAGGTTTAATCTTTTAAATCAAGTGTAATTCTAGGAGTAAAAGACAGTTTTTAAATAATTGTGAGGTTTTCATTTTTCTGTATAGATGGCCAGCAATTTTATCTGAAGACCCTGCTACTGGAGACTATTCTGTTATAAATAATGAGACGGGGACACCTTCTGAGTACCACGTTGAGTTCCTTGGTCAGCCTCAACACTCCCACTGCTGGGTGCAAAGCAGCAATGTTGATGTCTACGGGTCCTCATCTTCTTACCCCAAGCCACAAAGGGTATAGAAAATTTAACAAATTATATTTGATCTTAAAAGGATGTAATTGGTCTGTTAGGTTTTATCATTCAAAATATATTTTGGATACATACACAAATCCAGTATCTTGTGATGTGATCATTCAAGAGCTATAAAACAAATTTCCTCTAAACTTATTTCTGACATTGCCACTGACCAGAACCTTAATCAAGTTTTCCATTATTTGTTTTTTTTTTAATGTAAAGAGTTCCAAACGAGGCAAGAAGTCTATAGCCATGTCTGCATATGTTCTGAAGAAGAGTGAGCAGTACACCAAGAACCTACATGCATCTATTGAAGAAGCTGAGCTCATGAAATCTCTCAGCAATGAAGAAAGGATGACTAAATGTGTCTTTCTTTACAGACCAAAGTCAGGGGCAGTTGAAGAACACAATAAGCCAATAGGTAGTGATGTGAGGGGTTGTCAATTTTTAAGGTCATACAGTCATACAAAGAAGGTCGTACAAAAATGTTACTTTTTAACACCCACCCCAAGTAGTAGATAACAACATTTTTTTTTGAATGTCAGTTTTGATGTGCTTAATACAGTGTGCATAGTAACCCCCTCCCCCACCCCCAACAATGTAATCAATGTGATGACCAGCTAAATTTTTCTTCATTATTATTTTTGTTCCACAACTTTTATCAAGTCATAAACCAGAAGGGAGACTGTCTGAGTAATTGTAAATAAATTTTGTGGTGAACAAAATAATTGACTAGAACAGGATTTTAACCTGCGACCTCTAACTAAGCTATGTAGTCCTTTGTTGGCAGTCTATCTACATGTATTCTGTCAGAAGTATCATCAGCATTTTTAAATACCTTCTCTGATTCCCCTCCCTCCTGTTACACTCTCTGTACAATTGTGAAAATGTTGAAATCTTTTGCCGACGCTTAATTGAGGCGAAAATCAAAGTGTCCATCTTACTGCGTGTCATCTGTAATCTGTTGCAATAGCAACTTTTGTGCCTATTTAGTTGCCGGTGCTGCATACTCCTAAGGAGTTGAGATGATTTGAAGGATGCTTAAGTCATGATAAACAGAGTAGCAGTAGTGTTCTTATTTTTATTTTGAACTGTATATTTAAATTATTTTGTTCATTGGAAGATTTGCCGATCTGTAACTAAATATATCCCTACAGAAGAAAAGAAAGACAAACGACACACACAACAAAATGGAAAGAGTGATGTGGTGAGCCCAGCAGGGAAGAAAAAAGTGGGAAGACCGTCCAAACCTAAGGAAATCAGAGAATCCAAAACGGCCAGCAAATCTACACTTAAGAGACTGGTAAGAAAAGGTTTTCACCTGAAATACTATTAAGTCAAGGAAATAGCAATTGATGTTCCTCAAAACCATTGTGGGTTATTTTGATTGCTGCAGTTGAAACACATTGTTTATACGCCCGATTGAAAATAAAGCTTGATTTTAATGTGTTTGTTCATTGTTGTTACAAAATTTGACAAATAATTTTTTACACAGAAATGTTTGGTATGTTTATTGGAAATCTAGAGAGTGGAAATGAAGTTACTTTTCCAAAATCCAATGTACTTGCCCTCATAACCCTAGCAGTGCCATGTATTATTCATGTGTGTAATGCCATACCTTGGCTTTATATTACTGCTTTTTTAAGAAATTGCAGAAACATTGACTGCATAAACACAACTTCAAAAATGACTTCCCAGACTTTATTTTGGTCACAACTTTGACCTTTTACAAAGGTCATTTGAAGGTCACATGGTGTGTTGAAACCAATACAAATGCATTATAAATAGGGCCGGTCAGCCCTGCCATTGCACAGTTTTCATTGCTGGGGTTGATTACGGTCCAATCATATGCTGTTTAAGTCCTTTTCAAAAATGTGACAGGAAGGTCTTCAGAGTCTCAACTTTATGGTATGAACGGAAATACATCTGTTCTTGCACAAAGGGAAAGTGAAAAGAAAGTCATGTTTTTAAAAAGTTAGCCTATGAGAAAGACTCTGCTAGGGTCGAAACGAGAGGCCAATAACATTTTTTTGTGGGTTAAAAATATGTATACATTGATTTGTACTTTCTTGCCCAAACATCAGCAGAAGACGGTATCATTCCATCAGCATCCAGAGTTTCTGCATCAAGCATCTCAAGAACTTTCACTTACATCTTCAGATGATGACTCCACTTTACAACTAGTACCTGAGGTTATCACCACGAAAGAGGAGCGACTTCAAGCTGATATCGAGGTATGGGTAACATTCATTGTAACACAGACCTTACACTTTAATTGTTTTCCTGACATTAGAGGCTCCATCAGAGGTTCTTGAATGAGTAAGGGCATCCAGGCATTTTCTTCTTGATAAAGGGCACCTCCATGAGGAAATTGTAAATTTCTATTGGAACATTTTATAGGCACCAAGGCAATGACAAGGCAATGACCTGGGGAAACGGAGGCAATTGCCTCCGTTGCCTCCATAAAGTATCAGGCCTACAGCAAAATATCAGAATCTACAGCAAAATACAATTAAAACTGAAATGAAGGACTAGCTGCCCTGTGTCTTGCTAAAGGACACAACTGCCATGACCAGAACCTGAACCTGCACTCTGACAACATGGGTGTATGGCTTGATATACTGTAGACATGGTAGATTACATACTGCTGAAACTCCATGAGAATGACTATGAACCAAAACAGAAGATACACTGTTTGTCATTTATGAGATTTTCTTACTGTTGAATGGTGATGAAGACCTCAATCATCTTAAATCCTCTTCCGGTATTTTACTCTTCACCAGCTGCTAAGAAGGGCGGAGGAGAAGTTTGAACGACGGCTGCGGAGATTTTCACAACGTCATGGGATACCGGTGAAAAACAGTAGTCCCAAATGGCAAGGGCGCCAGGTTAGTCACTACCAGGTGTATATGGCAGTGCAGGAACGAGGAGGCTTCAATATGGTAAGTCTTTGTCAACCCCCAAATCGGTACATATCCGCCGCTTGCATGATCAAGCAAGCAAGCAGACTGCACAACACACAAACTTCTCAGCGAAGCTCTCTTTTTGACGGCATTTGTTTACTTTTTGTAATGTCAGATTTATGAGGCGCATCCGTTGTTGTGATTAATCAATCGAGCTGAGCTTAATTGATTTGTTATAATGACAGTTCTAAACTTCCTTCAAAAAAGGATCCTACCATTTGAAATAAATGATGCTCATGTTCCAGGGGCAGACACATTTCTTTAAGGAAAACAACTCCATGAAGAAAACAAATTTTTGGAATTAGAAGATTCCAGGGGTTGCCTCAAAATTGCTACGATTTTCACAGACTCCATTGGAGTAAAAGACAGAAGCAAGGTTTGGGTGAAGAAGTAGATCCCAATGAGCTCAAGGAAAGCTGACCACCCAATAGGTATGATGGTGGTGTAGTGAAAGCCTACGTCATGTTACACATAATGACTATTGCATACACCTATGTATGAAAAGCACTTTCCCTGTCCTGGCTCCTCTCTTGTCTAGGTTGTGGGTTCAAATCCCACCCTAGTAGCCTGTAGATTTTTCCCTGCAGAACTCAGAAAGCAATGAGTGTCTTTTTAAGGTTGAAGACCAAAATAATATTCTTTATCAAAATGCAAAATGGGTAGGTGTTAGGGTTAGGGTTTTGAACCTCCTCACAGTTTTCCCATGGCAAAGACCATTGCCATTTTGTTGACTTGGTGTACTTCCAAAGCCATGCAGCATAATACTCGTACAGTCAAAATATCTGAATGCATTATTTTTGTGTAAACTCAAGGTGTGTGCCAACCGTGCCTGGGCTCAGGTCTACAAGGATGCCTGCGGAACAGGCTTGGGACCTCATGCCTCAGTCAGTAGCGCAGTCAAAACATACTACACCAGGTGATTACTCTACATTAAAAAAACAACTTGTGCTTATCTTACAACTTGATTTCTCAAACCTCTTTAGCCCTTGTCACACAATGACACAAATGAATACTTGGTCGAACAGGGCTCAATTTTTGGGGGATCATCCACAAGATCACAGGGCTTGTAGCTTAAAATTGTTACTGGACCAGAATTGTTTTTTATGAGACTAGTTTTTAAATTGAGAAAAACGATACTGTTTTGATTTGACCAAGTTATTGCTATAAGATTGATCTCATTTATAGTATGGTGAGTCTATATCAGCACTCACAGCAGAATGGGAAGATGTTTATCAGACTCAAAGTCAACATCTGAACAACATTTTTATTTATTAAATTGAAAAACACAAGAATTCCAGACTTGTTCAGTCATGGGTTCATTTGCCCAACGCTAAAATCAATGGCCGTGGGCCTGCTGTCCAGTGTTAAACTGACCCCAGACTTATCCTGTTATCTTGCCGAACTGTTGTCTTGACTCTCTGTTTGATGTTCTTTAATATGACTAAAAACCAAATGAATTAGCTTGAAACCAAAGTGTGAATTATTCAAATTTCATATTTTGTTTTGACATACATTTTGTACAAATCTGATTTCAGATACCTCCTTCCTTATGAACTGCATGAACTACGTTCAGTTGATGTTAAGACATTGATATCATCCGATATGGACCACAGAAAGCATGTGAAGAAACACCATAAGAGTAAGAAACACACAAAACATCCCAAACGAGTCAGACAAAACACCCCTCCAAAACAAGCCACGCCAATCATCACTAACCAGGAGTGCCTAACCAACCGACAATTCACTACGTCTGGTCAGTATAACAGACCAATAGTAGGGCTTGAGCAGACTTGTCAGCCTGTGATTGGAGAAGCAGCAGGTGGTTTTCATCAGCCAATCACAACCAAGAGTCAACGTTGGTATCCAATAGCAGACGAGGACAAATCTGAAAGGGCTCAGATTGGTTCTCAGGGCCAACCATGCTTGACGCCAACACCGCCTGGGTTCCAAAAAGGTATATGTACTACAATAAGTGAAGAGGCATTTTGTTATACTCTAAGAAGCATCAGCCGATTTTGCTTAAATTTGGTTTTGTCCCTTCATCCAGGGAATTTTACCAAAACCTGTAACAGCAATGAAGTCGTAATTCATTATACCAACTTGTTGAACCAGCCTGACAAAAGATCCTGTGCGTAGACCACCATCACCGAGATCGAACAATGGAAACAGGCACGTGTGTACGCCCCACACCCAACTACCAACCACTGCAAGGTCTACCTTTGACCTCAGTCAGGGCGCCGTTTGAGCATGTGACGTCATATAATTTTCTGTACTGAGATTTGAATCCCCATTTTTGTACAGATGCAGATGCTTCAGGTTTGGTAGACGTAGATTTTTTACAGGAAGAGTCAAATCAAGCTCTGATAGAGCTAAAGGTCATGGAGGAGATGCTGAGTAGTCTAGACCACCAAGAGGGCAAAAACAGTACCTCGGCTGGCCTAGTTAGGACCTCTACTGGACTAGATAAACCTACTCACCACGGTAAGCCTACTAAAAACATGTAAAACTTCACCCAATTTTATGAAATGCAAGTTAGGTCTCCAATGTTTATTGAGCTTTGTGTCTAATGGTCTATAGTGCTTGCATGACTCAATGTAGCATTGCATGGTCTTGTTTATTAAAAAACAAATTCACAATTCACAATGAGGGTGAACTGCAGTACAAGAACCTTGGTCTAGTGGAGAATTTCATGTTATACCTCAGTTTTTTATATCACCATCTTTTAAATTCAGAGGCAATACATCACCCCAGTCCATTATCAAGCAGTAAGCCAGTCTGTCTGCAGTTCTATTCCAGTCCATATGACGAGGAGTTTATGCTGATCAATCAATCCACAAGCAGGGTAAGAAATGGATTGACATGTTTACAAACCCACAATAGTCCTTATATGACTTTAATTGAATACGGCACCTCGTGTAAAGGTCACAAGGAGGTTGCTCAAATAGCCAGTTCTGTGTGCTGCTGATACATACATATAGTTGTACATTTCCATCGGGTGCGTTCCATTAGCTTACCCGCGTCTCCCCGTGTCGGTTGAGTAGCTTATGATCGATGTCAAACTGGTCGCTGAACTGAGTCACCACCAACTAATCCTGCTCATAAAGTGGAGTAGTGGAATTATGAAGTGGAGTAGTGGAGTAGTGGAGTAGTGTCGCCACAAAAAATGGCGACGTGCAGCAAAGTTAAATTATTCATCAAACAGCTTTTTCAATAACTGGGTTGTCGTAGTTTCACGATTTAAAAATTGCCTTGCTGTTGAGTCACCTTATAGATCACTGAGCATGGAAACTTTTTGTTACCAGGGGCCAACAATTGATAATGCACGTCAAGTACCAGAAAGTTCTCACTTTAAGACAGAGAGTAACAATTCTATCAGCAACTGCCACAGGAAACAGAGTGACCATGGGGGAGAAAAATCTCTCCTGCATCACCAAGACGCCTACAGTAACATCCTCCTTGATTTGGATGCAGTTGGAGAAGAGATTGACCGTCTAAATGAGGAGCTTCTTGAAGGCTTTGTGGACATCTGAAGACAAACTTTTGTGACGTGGCAACATTTTCATTACACCTCACTATGTAATATCTCTCATATAAAGAAACAATGTTCAAATTACTTTGAGTTTGAGCCTGGTAAAATCTGTCAATTCTGTTGAGCATCAAAGTAGACTTACCCATAAGACAAATGAGATAAATCTTCTCTCAGTGACAGTGATTATTCAAATCAAAACAGTTTACATGTTAGATTTTGTAGAAAGTTCTTTCTCATTTAGATTTTGGTCCTGTAAAATAAATTCAAGTCCGGTACAAATTTTGAGCCACAAGCCCTGACCCCACCCCAGATTTTGCAAGAACATGTAACTCATGTAAATTCAGAGAGTTCAGAGAATATATTACAAATTGTGAACTGTTTCTTGTAGTACTTTATTTACTGCTAAAATTTTAAGTTTTAATTCAAAGTTCAATCGTTTTAAATTGTTTCAGTTCCATGCAAACGTTTTATTGTACATCAAATCATTTATGATTACTTATTGGTATTTATTTTCATTAATATATATACAATGACAAGCTAGAAAAATACAAAGAAGTTTAAATCTATTTAATTCTTAATATATAATTGGAAAGATATTATAAAATATGATTTTTAGATGCCTATAAAAAGTTACCACAGGTACACAAATGCAACATAAGTCGTGTTAGCTGATCTGATTCCCCTTCCCAGGGCTGTAGCAAAGGTACTTATTTTTGGGGAAATGCTGATTGTACAGAGGCCATCTAATAAGGTTTGCGGTAACATAGGAATTTCAGGAATTTTATCATTTGGCAAATCTCATTCCTGTCTTTGAGTTGTGGTAGTTCTGAAAAGAACCAGTGGTGTAACAACTCAACAATTCAAGGGGTGGGGGTGCAGGTGTATGGAAGCCAATAATATGGCCGACGGTGTTCTTTGTGTTTGTTCAACATGTTAAAGACAACATTTTGTATGCCTAAAAGCTTGCAGCGACCCTGGTATTAACAACAAACATGAAGGCAGATTTCAGGGTCAGAATAGAAAAATCTGGACAACTCTGGATTTGCCAACTTAATTTGAGCTTAAACCTTAATTCATAATTTGAGCCGACTAAACTTAAAAATACCACAGAACATGCTGCACTGTTGTACTGCTTGCATTGCGTTGTCACATTAATTCACATTTTTAAAACAATATTATATCAAAGAACAAAACATTAATGTTAACTGTATGTCAGACGGGTGTTGTCTGTTGTTTTCTACACAAAATATTTGAGGCTGATATTAAAAACAATGTAAAAACGAGAGTGCACCATTGCACTGCTTGCATTGCGTTGTCACATTAATCCACATTCTTTTTCAAAACAATGTGTCGAAGAACAATGCATTAATGTTAACTGTATATTAGACAGGTGTTGTCTGTTATTGAATACACAATATTTGAGGCTGATAGCAAAAACAATGTAAAAACTGAAGTGCATTGTACTGGTTGACATGTATATCTTTATGTTAACTTATTCCAGAGTAAAACTATGGCTTGTTGCAGCGTGTTTTGGCAAACTTTACCAGAAACAAGTTTCTGACGTAGAATTAATTGGCCAATTCTAAGATGCATGTATGTCCATAACCAGAAACAGTTCAAGATTCGAGCATTTAAAAAAAAAAATTCAAAACAGGGTTAATGTTGTTTTTCTTTTCCTGTAATGAAACACAAATGTAGTCTTTAGAATGTCTATTAATGGTTTGATTGGTTGGCTTCAGTGTTTAAAGATTTCCGCAGAAAAATATTAATTTCCATTATTTTGTAAGCTCAGCATCTTGAAATCAAGCCTTACCAAGTCAATGTCTGGATTACATTTTGGTTGAAATCAACTAATCATCTTGTTCCTGAAAACGCATGACCAACAACTGAGGCTCACATGTTTCTGGTCAGGGTCGCAAAACTCTGGGATGAGAGTCATAGCTGACAATACGATCTGAAAAGTAATCAATTTAGATATTTAAGTAGGTTAAGACGACTATTAAACCCCTCTATTAAACCTAACTGAACCAGTTTACCTGTTGAGAAAAACCGCAAGAAGGCATGCATCACAAATGGTCCTTCTTCGATGAAACTTCTTCATCTTTGATCACAACTTTGAGTTGTCCAAAAACAGGTTTTTGATGGCCATCAAGCTGGCGTTTACGGAGACAAAAAACTGCTTGATGTCGGTCTCTTTGTCGGACTTGAAGGTCAGAATACACAGCGAGTAGCTGTAGTAAAACAGAAATCAATCTTTACAAACTTGCTGTGAGGGTTAAATACACCGTTTAACTGTAACTAAAACAGCATCATTTCAACTTGCTTTCTTTTCAGTACATAAATGAAAAGTAGTACACAGTGCAAGAACAGACAATTTAATAAGTTCAAGTAATAGGCCTAAACCACAGGGGAAACCGACTTGGTCATGTTTTATTTTTTTTCATTTTGGGGTGATCAAAGAAAAATTGACTAGAACGAGATTTAAATGCAAACTCTGGATAAAAACATGCCAGGACTCTACCAACTAGGGTGTGATCCCTGGGTAAACGGTAGTTTTGAATGGCTTCTGACTGGCACCCCTGAGCAAACTGACAGAATAGGGAGACTGCCATCATAGGGCTAGATAGATCAGTTGGTAGAGTGCCGGCACGTTAATCCGGAGGTCGCAGGTTCAAATCCTGTTCTAGTCAATTTTTCTTTATTCACCAAAAAATGTTTACTTGCATAACCGTGATAATCATTTTTAACAAGCCTTGCCTTGCCTATCAAGCATTGGAGGGTGATGTCAGGCAATAAGATATGAACAAATCAATAACAATACACAAGATCAGCAACAAGTTTTAAATCAAGAAATTCAACTAACATGACATAAGCTTAAACCCCTCTGCATATAACAATGCAAGACACTTAAAATGATATTATCAATATGTACACACATATAAAACTTTGAAAAATTACATAAAAGACCCTCGGAAATAACTCCAAGGTAGGCCCTAAATAAACATGGCACTAATGATAAAAAAATAAAAACACATGACACAATGTATGTATTTATCTTCCAATATGCACTAATCCTCCAATCAGATTGCTCAACGGGAGTGTGATAATAAACCATATCATACTCCCAGTAAAATATACTGCACTCTGCGAACTGAGTATTATGCATCATGCTCCGTACACTGACAGAGCAAAATACATTCTAAACTTGAATGCGCGTTGAATGTGCTCCTCATTATGAAATACAGCTCAATATTGTATTCCTTCTAATTGGCTGGAAGATAAATTCCTTATCACACACGCATTCATGGATTACGGAAAACGGCGCGTCTGCATCCCACTCAGCCTGCGGCCTCCTGGGATATGAAACACGGAAGCGCTACATTTTTCCGTATTCCACTCGCGCTTGTGCGATAACTTAGATGACTTATAATGAATGAGAATGACTTATGCACTCATGTTCAGTCAAGAATTATGTAAAAGGATCAAAAGGTGCATAAAATAAGGAGATTCTTACTTATCGTCTGCGATACTATAGAACGCCCCATACCCATTTTTAACCATAGGGGCACAGGCTCCCTGAGATTGGGAATAACCAGTACAGCTTGTCGACATCTTGAAATTCCCACCGCCTCCACTTTTAGGAAAAAAACAAAACAAAAGATATTTCACAGGTTATATATAATGCAGAAACTGGTACTTGACTTACTAGTCATCGGTGATGTTGTAAAATGCAGAATAGCCATCTTTGCACATTGGTGCCACTGCCCCAAGACTGTGGTCATAGCCTGCACAACTTGTCGACAATAAGAAATTTCCTCCACCACCACTTCATGTTAAAAACAAACATTGATTATCTATCTGAGAATACACCTGTTGACCTGTTACCAATGATAATAATGATGAATATTCATAAAGTGCCAGTATCCGCCACAGAGGGGTTCTCATGGCAGGTATGTGGATTTATGAATGAGACCTATTACTTGTAGCACCTTGTAAAGTTTTTACAAAGTGCTATGGCTCAATCTGCAGCCAACCATGCCAGAAAACACCGGGGCGAACCCCTTCTTTTTACGATAAGTTCACTTTTGCGAGCATTACACAATACACGGGACCTACGGCTTTACGTACCATCCAAAGGACAAAGCAATAAATGGTTAAGTGTCTTGCTCAAGGACACAAGTGTTACGACCGGGACTCGAACCGACATTCTGCTGATCAGAAACACCAGAGCATGAGTCCGGTGTGCTAGACCACTCAGTCATGACACGCAGCATTACTAGGGCTTAAAATACCCACTGGATCTTTGGTCCATCTGTAGTAGTTATTCAAGCAAGTGACTCCCATCAGTTTTTTGGTGGACGTGCAGAGGTGCGTTCCGTGTTATGCAGGGGGTCAATACACTGCTTAATTTTGGGTCATTATGTGATATATACTGTAGGACCTGTTTAGTATTGCTATTATTAACAAGCATAAACACTGATGTGTATACAGTGCTTATCACAAATTGGTGAAAGGGTAAAATCAAAATTGTATTCTTTATCCCTGACGCAATTATTACATCAATGAAAAGGGTGTCTTTGCAATAGCAGCTGCTATGGTAGGCAGAGTATATTGGATCAGTCTATGGTCAAGTCTTGTTACCTTTTTGTATATGCGGGATCGGTGTACAGTGCAGGCATGGGCAACCCTTCCTCCATTGCTATTGCCTGGAGACCCAGAAGGTGCCGGTCACAACCTTGTGCGTTCATCGCATCTGCCATGTTTTCGTTATGCCTCTTGAGGGCTGTGAGGAATAGCGCTCGTCGTTCTGCCGTCTGTGGATTGAGTGAGAAGACGCCATCATCATCAACATCAAAAATGTGTGATGAATGTATACAAAAATCAAGTATTATATACCACACACACTGATCCCTGTAATTTAAATGGTGGAACACGCGTTACAACTCATCCATTATTTTGCCATGTATTTTCTGCCACAATGCTCCAAAATTTAATAACAGATAGGCCCGTCCAATATGGATAATTATTGGATGCTTCGCAGCGTCGTTCCCAGCCTGTTTGTACAAAGGAGGCAAGCTTCAATGAGGAAAATATACATTTGTTTTGGAAGATCTCAAGGGGCACCAAGGCAATGACCGGGGACATGGAGGCAATTGCCTCTGTGAAGTTATATAACATCCAAGTAGATCTTTGCCATTTGATTGGAGGATGAAACTAGCAAAGAATAAACAAAATGTGTAAGATTGTGTTCTCCATGAAGGCGTTTTGTACTGCTGTGTATAACGTGAGAAGTGCTGTAGTACACACACTGTATGAGCTTTATAACCAGTCAGTTTTTAGACTGAAACTGAGAATGACCAATCCTGTGTTTCATCTAACAAACAGATCGAAGTAAACACTCACCGATTTGGATGGATCCAACATAGCCTGGCACCATCTGACAGACTCCATGGTGCAGGAGCGCACCGTTTCTGTCCTCCCATGGTAAAACTGTCGCGTTGTCGCCGTTTCATATGTTGCTACAGGCCTGCAATCAAATTCATACCAAATCTCAACGAAACACACGTCTTGGCTGTTACACACTTGGTTAACCATTTAACGCTTGTGGGTGTGTTAAACAATTTTCAAGGATTCCAAAATTAACAGACTTTTTTATTAACAGGGTTTTTGTTCTTACTTGCCGTGCAGTGAATAGTAAGCAAACAGCAGTGCCAACTGGACGACAGAATCCGGATGCAGTTTATGAATCTTAGTCCAGCGTTTTCCAAAGGCCACACAGTTACTGGACAGGACCAACAAGTTAGATGCCTGTTTAAATATAAATGAGATTATTATATAAAAAAAAGAAGGGAATTACATCATTGTGTTTTCGGAAGATTAAATGTATTCCCATTCACTAGATTACAATATAACATTCTGGCCCTACTTTGAAGCTTTCCTTTTTTAATACACGCATATGTTTCCCCTGCCTGGAAATGGAAGCCATTTAAAGACGCCATTATGTAATAATGTAATGTAACTAACTAGACCAGGATGCACCTCATTCCTCGGCTAGCCCTCGCGTAAAAAGTATTTGCGAAGTTGTCTACGACACCGGGCTAGCGTCAAGGGTAAGCCCTGACATTAGTTCTGATAATATGAAGTGATCTGTCAAAAGCTTTAGGGTAACTAGAATGAGAAACTCACATTTGTATGGAAGATATTGACAGCCTTCTCCATGGCTCTAGTAAGAACTTCATCAACAGTAAAAATCATCTCCTGGGGAGGTTTGTATGACGTACCGATGGAGTCTTTGGTCTGTAAAGAATGATAAAGTTAACCGTTAACCACTTCATGGAGGTATTAAAAAAAAAAATTACCATGCTTCCGCAAGGTTTTTTTTTTCTCCTGTAATTTCTGGAATAATTTTAGTTTTGTGAGAATATTGTTGTCACAATGAAACCCTGACTAAACAAAGTAAAGACAACAAAGGTTTTCATAAAAGGCACCGTGTGTTTGTTTGTTTTTTTTTTCCCTTCTGAGAAACTGTATTCACCGCTAATAGCCCAAACCTTGGCCTTGATTCACGGCTGCTAATCGGCCTAGTATGCTTGAATCTCAGACTTGCCTCCCATATTAAAAAAAAATGATATTAAATGGTGGCAGCCTATCGATCTCTCATAATCCTTGTTTGTACAACAAAAGGACAAAGGTATGGAATCAGGGTTTATACAATAACCCCTAGAAAAAGGAAGATTTTGAGAATTGGACACTGGACCGCAGGCCCAAGGCCAATGATTTTAGTGTCAGGATTTTAGTATCGGTTTAAATTGTTAAACAGTAGAAGGGTTAAAGGTTTACTACTGTTTTCACTCACCGGCCATCGTCCAGCCGTCTTGACCAGGTGTTGATATATCACATTATTGATAGTAACAAGGACCATGCCATCGAATGGTGCATGCTGCAAGACACAAAAATACATCAAGTAAATAATAGTTGCTTCTTTGTGGTTGTGTAAATCTTGCCTCTCAGTACTGTGGCCCTAGTTCAATTCCTGGCTAGGGTCATATGTGAGTGGAGTTGTGTGTTGGTTCTCTCCTGTGCCATGTAGGTTCTTCTCTGGGCCTTCCGGTTTTCCTCCCTCCGGAATAATCAAACACATTCGATCTCCGGCAGTACTCTGTCGTTAGGGGTTGTACGCCCTCAAGTGTTTAGTTTGATTTAGTCAAAAATGGTCCGCCTAAAGAAGAAAAGCAGTCACTTTTTTCAACTAAAATATGAAAATCACTAAAGGCATACGTACATCAGCATTACATGCAATGACTCCATTGCTGCAACAGATGAGGTTGTAGGACTTCTCAGCCCAGCGGCTGTATACATCTCCCTTGATGGTGGTATCCATAAACTGGTATATGAAAAAATACAAACAAAGTAAAACATAGATAAGATCAATTCTGAAGATCTTGGCACGTTCACTCGACCATAATCCCATCTCACAGGGGATTGTGTGCCCAGTGGCGTAATTAGATATTTTCATTTTATTTAATTTTCCATTTTTGGGGGGGAGGGATTATGATGTATCAAACAATTCATTTGTATTTTTTTTTAGTCTCATGTTTGCAGGGGGGGGGCATGGGTTCTGAGAAAGGGGGCTCCTGGCCTCCTCCTTTTTGGGGGAGAGATTTTGATGTATCAAACAATTCATTTGTGTTTATTTTAATCTCATGTTTTTTGGGGGGGCAAGGGTTCTGAGAAGGGTGGCTCCTGCCCTGTCCCCCCCCCACCCCGGTTTTATCACTGTGCATCCCATATTGTCCACACTCATCACTGAGGAACCGTTACAATAAAGCTGACTCACCTCTGAAGGGGTCTTCGGGCAAGTGTCGTCCAGCTGTACGGTAATAACAGCTTGCTCAATAAGATCCAGGTGTTCTCCATTCACAGGGTCTAGCGACCGTAGATGCTTATAGGCCTACACAGATTTCAGGGGGGACAAAGATATTTTAAAATTTCTGTTTGGACTGGATGTTTCCTTTTCAAAAACAAAGTCCTTTAAAGGTGCTATCTTATCAAGATTTCCCTGGAAAATTCTGTGCCTGCAATTCTCGCTGTGATAATGCAACATGTTTCAGCGCGTTACACCTGAAGCTAAATTACCGAAGAAAGACATAAAACTTAGATACTCAAGATAATAATAATAATAAAAACAATAATAATGATAAGCCAACTTATCAGAAACTTTGAAAGACAGCTAATTATCAATGCTTTACATCTTTCAATGATAATTTTGCTGGGAAGCATGGACATGTGGAGGATCACTTTAAGCTTCCGTGCTGTTGGGTACATTTTTAAAGAAAACTACTTTTGATTTTGCATTCACAATACACTACCTTGGCAAAAGAAGTTCTGTCATCTGCCGTTAGAACACATACACCTTGACCTCGTGACTTACTCAACTTTTTAATGTGACACAGCTGCCTGGAAGGTATGACACAGAGAGAAAATGAATGGCGCCATACTGAACACTGAAATGACGAACATTTGGCTATACCAAACACGATCTTTGGCTCCAGACTTTGTGCACAAAACATACCAAACCCCCTGGCGGACGCTGACGTGCAATGACCGGAGTAAAAAAATGTCTAGCATTAAAATGATCAAACAGTCAACTCTCATTAATACGAGCTCAGAAGAGACGAGACCCAGGTTTACACAAGGCTTTTCATTGGTCCCGAACTGTCCCATGCGTGTTTCTAGGTCTTAAATAACAGAAAGATGCGAGAACAGTCAGAGCAAGAGTATGAATAATACAAAATATAATTTCGGTTAAGTTGTTCATTGAATGCACCCTGAAATTCTGCATAGTACAAGTACATGTACCATGAATGACTGGCGCCTTTGAATGTTTTACAGATAAAGTGCGCCTTACAAATGCTGTATTATTATTACCTGTAGATTTCTTGAGCAGGGATGATATGACCGTTATCATCAAAGGGCCTCATACTGAAGATGTGACCGTTACTGAAGACGACCAGATGGTTAGGACATGGTCCCTCACGCTCTGAGTGGAAATTACAAATCAATTTAAAACAAAGGGTCGATAAAAGCACTTTGGTTGGTTGAGAAAAAAAGCTTACATGATGGCATGCATGAAACTGTTCATGATATCTGTGAGGTGTGATAAAGCGCGACATAAGAAGTGAGTTCTATTATTATTATTAAACTTTGTTGATCCGATGAAGCCAGTTTGTATTTGAAAGTACAGCACATTGGGAGTGATGCTACCCCATAATATTATTCACAAATGGACCGGCACTTGACTTGACTTCCACACATAAATGTACATAAGTACTACTTTTATTTCCCCCCCGCCCAATAAAAGTAGTACTTATCTACATTTATGTGTGGAAGTGCGTGAGGTCTTCAAAAAAGTATTACCATCTGTTAACCTTAAAAATGTTGACGAACTTTATTCGCCAAGCCAATTAATACATCATAAACTTTGATTTGAAATCAAGCCGTTGTCTGCTGTTATTACCATCCAATATCTCTTTTGGAGGATTGGTTGGGTGTGTCTGTACCTGTTTTGAAGAAGCGCATCAGCTTATCGCTGACTTCACCAGGGATTCTTGAGCAGTTGTACAGCCCTCTCATTTGATTCATGGAGAAAACCTTGCCGTTTCGGCTCTTGTCGACAGGAAACTCTTCTCTGGGGGGTAAAGGAGAAAAAAAAAGCAAACGATATTTAACAAAACAGAATCTACCAGTAGGTTTGAAGCAGAAAGGCTGGATTGGCAAACCACTACGTATTTGAGTTGGGGGAAAGTAAGATGACCATGCATCAGTGCGGGTCTCTCTGTAGTTTTTCAGATCAGCTAGGTTCGAGGGTCAACTCACTCTCTGTCAACTCAGTCCAACGTTAAAATCAGTCTGAGGTCAACTTGGTCCAAATTAAACTTGGTCTAAATTCAACTCATACCTGTCCGGGCAAAGTGGTCTAGAGCATCAAAATCAAGATCTTATGGCTGAGTCATCAGAGTGTGGGTTCGAATCCAGGTTGCGAACACAAGTGTCACAACCTGGGCAAGACACTTAACTATAGTTGCTTCTCATCACCCAGGAATAAAATGGGTACCTGCGAGGGTAGAGATTTTCCGTGTGACTGATAGCAACCTGTGCACCCATTTGGTTGCAGGGTCTGCGTATTCCAAAGGAGATAGTGTGGTTTCAGGAATGCCTGTGGCTAAATGATGTAGGGGTAGTAACAATGTAGACACTTTGATATTTGGTTTAAAATTGACTAACAACTTTGTTTACTCCCATGAAATCACCTTCTCAATGTTTGGAAGATGCTCATCTGGTACCAAATGGAAATAGCAGCCCGTTCACATTGAGTGCCCTCCGTAGGATGCCAGATGTTGTCGTTATAGGGCGCCAGACCACTGATGTTACACTGTACTGCAAGCGGGGCTCGGCCGGCCATGTAAGCTAGCTCCTCCCACCATTGTTCCAACTGCATTCAAATGAACGATTGCGGCAGAAAAAAAAATAACCTTGTTGGATGCCACATACATGGTTTCTCACATTAGAAAGAAGAATCTCAGTAAATTTACAGAAGCTTGATGATGGGTTAGCGAGCAAGTCTTGTAGTAATACTCAACAGAATTGGAAGCTATTTATCAGACTTTTGAACACAAATTTTTTGTATTAAAAATATCACAGAACTGATCATGAGTTTACTGGCTCGACGCTAACATCACTGGCCTCAGGCTTGTAAATTTCGAACCCTGAATAAGAAACTCCAGAAACTTGTACAACATTTTGTTCTTTACTTCAGATACAATATTTACGCCAGTGAGACAGTTTGAAAAGATCCCGCACAGTAAACATTCGTTTCACAGACACACACATTTGTACATTGAATATATCAGTGTGGTTTATTATTTGATATTTAAAGACCAACTTTGAATCCCCTTATTGATAACCCCTTCACTGATGCTTTCCAGGTTGTGTCTTAACCGGGGCATGATCTCCAGCTATTATACAACAACAAAACGACCGCCAACACAGGCCTTACTAGCTCAGTGAGTTGGTAGAGTGCTTGCATAATAAGCAAGATTCAATTCCGCTTTTAGTAAATTTGTCTTTGTTCACCCTAAATTGATTGATAATTTACCCAGTCAGTTTCCCTGATGACTTGACACATTGAACGTACCCAGTTTTTGCTGGTGCGTGCTTTTTCCTGTAGTTTACGGTGCAGTTGCAGACCGATTCCATTTCCAAACGCCCTCACAACCTCCTCAGTTTTCTTGAGCTCGTCTTCAGTCAGAAATGGTTTGGCTATAAAATAATAGTGGGCATTAAAGTAATAAACCATATGAATTTTACATTTCATTTTGTGCTTTTAAAGGGAATGCAACGCCAAAAAAAGGGTTGCGCTGCCCTCCACCGTCCAACCCAAATTTCTGAAATTTTGGTCGGCCTTTTCCTTTTGTCCCTAATTCAATTTTAGTTCAAATTTTGCTATGTTTAGCACAAATCTCTGAAACGCACACAATTTTAACAACTTGCTTTAAATATAAATGAAAACAAACACACATACAGGATGTCAAGACTTTATGAAATGCGCCAATCAACCAAAGTTTGTTTATATGTACATGTATTCTCCCTTATCTTTTATTTTATGTTTGTCGCCACATTAAATGGTACATATGGCAACATTTCCCATCCATTTAATCAGACAATAGTACTTACAAAATGTCCTGCTTAACAATAACAAGCAGGAAAGCAGTCACAAATGTTTTTTTTTTTATATGGTATTTTGGCCGGTAACCTTATTCTGGTAAGCAAACTCATTCTGTGCTTATAAAATTTTTGTGCTTTTATAAGCACGTCTATGAAGTTGGATCCAGTTTTGATGACTTACTTGATTCCAAATATTTCTGCAATGTCTGTTCCAGAGATGGCACATAAAGTGAAGGTAGTGAATCCTCAAACTGGAATGTCCTCTCTTCAGAACCAGTCGTAGATGATTCGTTCATCTTTTCCTGCCAAATTGGAGAAAAAGTTCTTTTTATTTTTGTAAAAGTTGGTTTAAAAAAAGATGTTTTTTTAAATGCTTTTGGCAATGTGACATCAATGGCGTGTTGTGGCCGAGCATGGTATGGGTAGAGCACCATATTCAAGCTCTGGCAGCTCAGTTATCAGGATGTGGGTTAGAATCCCAGTCATGACACTTGTGTCCTTGAGCAAGACACTTAATCTCTTCACCCAGGAGTAAATGAGTACTACCACTGTTAGTGCAGATATAAAGGTTCTTGTGTTTTTAATAGCATTATTGTGCGCTAGTGTACAGTACATACTTGGCAGCACACTAGCTGTATACCCTCCAGGGAGCTGAGATGATTTAATAGACCTTATGCATCTGACGTCACGAATCCCATAGAGGTATGTACAACAGCGCCCTCAATGAGGTCAAAATGTCTGTAAGTTTACTGTAGGAAAACAACTGTGCATACCCTCTATAAAATAAATGGACACGTTTAGTGACCAAAATATTTGTTCATGCCACATGGGGATGATGAGCGCCACAAGCATGACAAGTGGTGAATATCCGTGGTACAAACTTACAAAAAAGTACAATGCAACATGTATTGTAAATTCAAACAATTTCCAAACCTTACATAAAAAATATATTTTAAAAATTTATGCCTAAGGAGACAGTAGCCTACCACCAAGCACCAGCTCTGAGCTGTGTACTTCCACCAGTACGTGCTGACGTAGGGTGGGGTCGTGTACGATTCTAGTTGTACCATTGTACATTGCAAGTTGTAATGTCTTGTTTATCTCCCTCTACCCGACTCGTCATAGTACCCAGCTGGTAGTACCTTCTTCTACATGTACATATCATCTATCAAGAATTACTAAGAACATGCGTTTTCAAACTTGCTTACCTGCATCTATTATAGGTGTATCAATAACAAATCAACAACTTATCACGATGCCAAAAATTCTAATTCCGACCTCACTGTTTTGTTGTGTTGACTTCCAGTTCCTGAACGAGCGCTAGCGCCCTCCAGTGGTGGTACTAGTAGATAGGATTCGGTCCGTGCGATAATTGACTCTGGAAAAGACGCCAAGTGTCGGCCCTAACTATAACCAGGAAGATCTATCCAATTCATATTGCAGATGTCTTCATAAAATGTAAAACTACTAAGGAATTTTTATTGAGTGTTTCTTAGCAAATTTGTTTGCGTGTGGTGGTGGTGGTGGTGGTGGTGGGTGGAGGTGGGGTGGGGTGGAGGAGTTATAGAGCGTTTCTCTGCATGCCACAGTCATCAGCATCACCGATTGCCTTTTTATTTCCCGTAACGGTGTCGTGACCCTAGCAGCTGTCCCAGTCCAGTCCCAGCTTTGAAAGTAAAACTTCAGCTGTTTTGCAATCCTACTTCTGAAGTGAATCACCCGTTAAAAATGTGTATTAGGGCTCGATAGCGAATTTAACTCCTTTGACAAGCACCATACTCCGAGTTGAAGTTATTCTCCATTACCAATCTTAGCCTTTTGGTGGTAGCGTAGGCTTTAGGCCATGTCAGATCACCTGTGACATGTTTACAAAAGAGCCACAGAGCCTGGACTTCCTCTCTGCAGGCATGATTTGTACACAGCTCATGGAAGAACACATCAAATCTTACATTTTATGGAAACTCAGGCACTGTCCGATTTTTATCAACTTTGATGTGAAGAAAGGGGGCCATATCTCAAAAGTTGTTCAGCGATTATTTTTATTGCTCTTGAACAAAATCATAAACTTTCCCATTATGACCAGTGCAGTATCTTGCCTGCCAGCAAGGCCCTGGAATATCACAAGGTCACTTTTTCTGTAAACAAAGGCGTCACATGGTCTATAAATGAGCACATAAAGTTTTAGCACGTAGGCCGGATGGTAAGCTTTCCACCGAATTATTACATGTTTACTTCCACAACTATTGTATTTTTAATAACACACAAAATAACCAAAACATAAGGCTAAATGTTACCGTTATTTTTAATGAACGATTACCCGGATATGGTGTTATGACTAATGCCACGGAAGTAATGGGCTTACATAATGAAAACAGGGAAAAAGAGACTAGACTTCCCGTAAAACAGCCTTAACACAATAATTGGGGCCCTCTCGTGTCCAAGTGAATATTCTCCCCACAATTTTTGTCATGGTTCTCACCAGCACTCACGCTGACAGCAATGACATACATGGTCCAAAAACTAGATTAAATTAAGGTTGATCCTACTAAATAAACTCCAACTGACCAAGGAAGTGTAAGACGTCCTAAACTTCAAAGTCAATTTTAAAAAACGTTTTTTTATCTTCCTTATTCATGTAGTTGTTGCTGTTGATGTTTGTATTTTTTTTATTTTTTTTATTTTATTGGGGGAGGGGGGGAGCGCCACGATTACCATACTGATGATTAATATTTTGTTATTACCACAGAAAGAACCAGCCGGGGAAAAAATGTTGCCAAACCGGAAAGCCTTTGACCCGATTTCAGATAATATCCTTCCGCTTGCCGTTTCCTTATAAGTGGCACCGCATAACCTCTTGTTTGGTGACAACAAGATATATTAGAGAGCACGTGTCACGGGAAATGCCCCTCAAAAAAAAAATTTAAAAAAAAATCATAATAATTATATTTTGTAAACTAAAAAAAGAATCTAAAAAAATTGCAAACGTAAAATTATAATAATAATCATAATAAGAGTATTATTAAATAAACCGAAGTTTAGGGAAACCAAGAGATGCCACTGAATAACGTGTCGAATTTTAATAACATTATTGTAAAAAAAAATTACATCTCAAAGGCATGCCTCTAGGACAGCTTACAATAAAGAATACATTATTCCTTTGGATCATGCTTGGACAGAAGAAACTGACAAAAATATTAAGTATACATTTCAAGGGGGTAGAAAAACACTCCACAAGTCTTTTTAAGCACCCCACGTGCTTATAACGGACTCTAGCTGTTAAAGGCAGGGGATACTTTTGGCAATTACTTCAATAATAAATGACCATAACAAACTTACTAGGTAAGTAGCAACGGAGAGCTACTGATAGTATAAGGCATTATGAAAAAACGACTCCTACGAATTAACGCAGTTTTTGAGAAAGAGGTAATTTCCCGCTAAAGTATTTGAATCTGAGAAAGGCTTCAGGCATGAAGCCTTTTTCACGTAATGAAAGACATTCAGTTTCAGAATTTTCGGATCCTTCTGCGTGGAAATAACCGTTCCAGATTTTCGCCAAAAACACCACAGATACAAGTGTGAAGGTCTGAAAGCATTAACAAAAACCACAATGCAGACCCCCAAAAAACAACAACAAACAAACAAACAAACAAACAAACAAACAAACAAACAAACAACCCGACAACCCAACAACCCAACAAACAAACAAACAAACAAACAAACAAACAAACAAACAAACAAAGCAAAGCAAAGCAAAGCAAAGCAAACAAACAAACAAACAAAAACATACAAACAAGCAAACAAAACAAACAAACAAACAAACAAACAAAAACAATCAAAAACCCTTTGGTGGTCCGAGCCATCCAGTAAAATAATCAGCAGAAAAAAACGTTATCAATGCTCGAGATGGTCACTGTAGTCCGATATGAAATCTACATTTGAAGGGTCTGCACCACAGGAGCATTTGAAGTTACCATCCCCAGCAATGATCCATCGAAAATGTTCTGACTCAGGTTTATGTGACTGAGCTTGACAGCGGCTGACAACACACGAACAAGTGCCTCGGTGTCCCTGTCACGAAGACCGCACTTGCGCAGGGTGAGCTCCTTCAAGCGCGGCACGTTAGGCACCAGGAAATCAAGCATACCGCTTAAATTGTTACCACTCAGATCGAGGACATTGAGGTGCTTTGCATCAGAGAGGAGATGACACAAAGACTTGATGTCCTCCAAAACAAGGCAACAGTTCGTCAAGCGCAAAGACACCAGGACTCGGCTGTGCGCTGCGAAGACATATACCTTATCGTGCATATCGACGTCTGATAAATGAATGGTAGACAGGTTGATCTGGTGAGAGACGAAATTAGGCACCATTGAACTTTGACTGGGAAGAGATAATTTAAGGGAGAGGAAGAACATACAAGTCCTAAGTTTCGTCAGTGTTGGGATCTCCACCGAACCTTCACCTGTACCTGAATCCATTGATCCCTTAATACAACACAGCAGCGTCTCCAAATTCGGTGTATGCTGTAAAATGTTCATTACCAGGAGAGTCTCTGCCGATGAGGTGCACTCAAGATTTAAGCTTGTAATTCTCGGAAGGGATTGCATACCTTGGACAAAATAGTGAGCTGCAACGAGGTATTCACCTCTCAAGAAGGGAAACGAAACAACATCTGAAAGGAGGCTTATCAATGTCTTAGACCTTGCCTCCAAGTAAAGCATCAATCGCAGACGCTGAAATGCACTTCTTTTGTCCAAGACACACCGTTTGTGGAGTTTCTTTGCCCGAGAAAGTATCCACTGCGCAGCTTTCTTGCTCTTGCCACAACAAAATCGAAGAAGGTACTCCATGTTGATCATCTTACTTGGGGTAAACTTGGAAATGTATCCGATGAAACGTTTCTTATCTGTTTTGGCAAGATCTGCCAAGTATGAAGCAGCACAAAGCTCTTGAAAACTTACATGTAAGAAGGCTACCGTGGACTGCACATCCAGTCCCCTGGGTGCATCTTCTGGCACCAACAGGCCAATTTCACAGCTTTTGACTGCATCTTCTTGCTGAAATTTGTCAACGGTAAAAACAAGTTGTTCTCCTTCTTTGTCAAGTAGTCCATCCAATGCTACACGCCCCAATCTTTTCATTAGTCCACCAGGTAGTTCACTCCTATTAGGCAGAGAGTCCTCTTTCTTACCATCACGATGCATCAGGAGAATCCTGACAGCATTGTCATACAGCTCCGTTAATCTCTCTGGCAATGAATTCCTGTCTGCCCATACCAGACAAATCATTTGTAGCAGAAGTGGGATCTCACTTAAAATTGAAAGAGTTACAGAAGAACGTATCGCAGAAATAAGCTTTGCACCTGTCTGATTATTCTCAAAGTACTTGCTAATGTACTCTTCTCTCCCTCTTAATCCAAGACCAGTTGTTTCAACTCTTGTGAAGAAAGGATAGATTTTAAAAAACTCGTTTGCGATGTGATGTTTGCTTGTTACAATAATGCAAGAACGTCTCAGTGCCCGGCGAAGAAGTACATCTTTCAAGTTGTTGGTAGATTCGGTCTTACCCAGAACATTGGGCGGAAGCTCATCGAGTCCGTCCAACAAGAAAAGCACTTCATCTTGATGATTTTCTATGTAGTTTTTTAAACCAATTTTCGAAACCTTGGTGTCACGCGACAGAATCTGATCGAAGATGGCATCGATTAGTCCAGGATTTTCACTCATTTGATTCAGTTTCAGTGTGAATAGGAGGGTGAACTTCGATAACGTTGAACCTTGTTCGAGCAGGGATTCTGAAACGCAGCTTCCGGCCTCTGAATTTGACGGGTCGCCATCATCAACAAGTGTTGTCAAGTTACTCCAGTCGTGTGTTATCTTTTTAACAAGGGTTGATTTTCCTGATCCGGTTTTACCTGTCAGCAAAATTCTATACCTCCCATGACCATCGAGTGAGACTAAATTTTGATGGCTTAGCTGGGTGGCTTGTGTGTTAGTTGTGTTAGTTTCGGCTTCCAGTGAAGAGCACCGCAGAGTTCCAGATTGCCCATACAGACACGGGTGTGTTCTACTGGCCATTTGAAGATCTGTGTATATACTGTCCAAGTCTCGCACCAAAGATGGAATTAACGGATGCATGCGAACCTTGCAGAGGTTGTTCAAGTAATGGTCTACCAGTTCCACTTGGCACGCCTTGAGGTCAAAATCTGTCCTGTCTGTACGATTCGTTGATTCTGTTGAACAAGAAAACGCAGTCCATAGTTTAGATTTAAAACTTCCTGTTTGCTATGACTGAGTGATACATTACCAGTTGAGACGTCATACATCGGCGTAAGGTAAAAACCTAAATAATATTCTTTATCCCCGATGCAATTATTACAAACGGAGAGTTTCGATAGAAAGTATAATGAAAAGTTAAAATGAACTTCAAAGACCTGCACTATACATTTGATCGAGTTTCTATTTATCTTCAAGTCTCGATCGAACATGTAGGCTAGTAAATATTTACCTGTTTGGGTATTTTAGACTTACCGACAAATTCATTTCTGGCAACTTTCCCTGCCAGATCAGTCCGATCAACTGCTTCTAAACCACAGACGAGAAGTTGTTTGAAGTCAGCATCTTGTCCCAAACCCCGTCGCCATGTTAGAAGCATATCCATGATCTGATTCTTCATTTGTAAGGGATTATCAGCCATAATGTATTCGATTTGGGACCATTTCAAGCCGAGATTGATTCCGAGGGCCCGCCATTCCGATCCTAACTGCCACGCCAAATTTTGAAGGGCAGTCTCGTCCATCAGGAGTTTTCCTGTTAAAGAAAAAAGACAGGATTGGTAATTATTAAAAAAAAAAAAAAAAAAAAAAAAAAAAAAAAAAACACAAAAAAAACAAATTTTTGATTGATCTATTTTAATGCCGAACAGCTCACTAATTATCAGGTTCGTATCAATAAAAGTGTCCCAGTAGTTGGTTTAACGATATGGAAAAACTTACCAGTCATAAACAAACACATTAATAAACAAATACATGAATAAATAAATGTAAAACAGTAACTCCTGAGGTATAATTAATTATTGGCAGTTTTGTGCACTTTGTTGTAACAGCAGGAAACTTGGTAGGCCTACACTTGTATGTTGTACAAAAACATGGAACATTAGTACCATCTCTGAAATGTCCTGTAGTGGCCTCGGTGGTCATTTTTAAAAATGGCCGCCATTTTGCACCATAATATTGGAAGTAAGAGGTCTAACTCTGAAATCTACATTTCCGTGTCGACATGTAGGTTCACATCGTCTATATGGAGCTATAACAAAAAGGGCGTCCCACTGCCAAAAATTGTATGGGCCATGGAATATTAATCCGGTGAGAATAGTAGCGTCTTACAGGTAGGATTTGAATTATGGAGCTCTGAAATGTTTTCCGCCCCAGAAATGGGCCCTCATGTCCAGGACGTCAGTGTAGTATTAATTTTACAAAAGTGAAAGCCTCCATGGCTACTTTGGACGATGCTTTTTGTTAGCTATTCGACCCTGTATATCTACATACAGACACCGAAATGTATATGATCTCATGTGAAGAAACGGTTGTCATTTTTTTTTCAAATTGGCCGCCAAGAGTTGGCCGTTTCGGCGTTGGCACTTTTATATTTATTTGGTCATGTTTTGGTATAGAATACACGTGAGCCAAGTTTAGTGCTTTTACCACATGGAGTTCATGAGGTTTGAACTTCGTCCAATGTACTATAAGTAGTTACATGTGAACACCATCGAACATACCGTTATCAATTCGGAAACTGCTTACCACCAGGATACTGCAATATTGTACCAATACAAATCACCGTGGCTGACTGTTGCAATAAAAATGGCCCGCATTTGAACGTGCAGAACTCGGACAAAAACGAACCAAGTTTCTGTCTTTGCTTCCAACGTGATTCTCCTGAAGACAAGCAGAGTATACTGTTCGAAACGTCGAGACCACACCAGCTCCTTTTCAGAGCCAACACTCCTCCAAAAGAGATTTATACATACGTCGTACCTGCAAGTTTACTACTTCAGTAACTTCCTGAAGTTTTTAAGTGGAAATATCACAGTTACGCTGTAAGGTGTGTTCCTCGAAAGCCGAAGGATGGGATTGAAACTGCTCCTCTTTCAAAATAGATGATAATTCCACCAGTAACGGGCAGACTGGCTGCTGCTGATGAAATGTGTACTGAAAGGACATGGCATCCTGTTGGTAAGTGGTGACGTTTAGGAGCCGGAAGCAAGTGCAGTGTAACGAATGATCATTGTATGTACCATTCGTGTACATTGCACTTCAGCTCCAAAGCGTCATCACTTAACAGGATAAGACCAGAAATTGCGCAACCTTTCAAAGGCTGTTGTCTAATAACCCAGGAAAAATTGGGAATGTACCCGTGCCCTGAATGAAAAGTGTTTACTGTTATTATAAATATTATAATATTCGTGAAATCACCAAATATAGTTTTTGGAAAATAAAAATTAGCAACATTGCACAAAACTGAAATAATTTCTGTATACGTTTTTTGAAAGGCCGACATTATTGCGAGCACTGGTGTCCCTTCGTGACCGCATTACAAACGTTTCACGGGATAACCTTTTGTAACCCATACGTATGGTCGGCCAAAAAGGCAAAAACTATCGTGGCTTTAAAGGGATATCGCACATATTGAGGTCAATATTGACGTCAATGTTGCCGTCAATAATCACGATATGTGCCCAAGTCGCAAATATTGACGACAGTTTTGCCGTCAATATTTTAGGGGGTACAAGGCTTGCTTGTAAGGGCCTCGGCGAACATTATTTTTTCTTGATATCTTTCCAAGCAAAGTAAGTTGAGCTGCAAGTGTCTATTTTTACATAAATAGTTATATAACACTGAAATTACTAAATAAAAGCTTATACAATGTAACAATTCATTCTGGTAATTCTTAACCCAAATCTAGATTTCAAATGGGGGGCACCCGGGGACACGGACATCAGTTGGGGGTTAGTTACGCCACTGAGTATCTGTGTTTTAATGTAAGATCCCTACAGGTCCCTATGGATACAGGGGAGGGGAGAGAAAAGAAAAGAAAAGGGGAAAAAACACCCCAACAAAGAAACAAACATGTTATTCCATCTTTTTTGGATCTTCAGTTTAGAATAACTGCTAAATCAGTTTATTTATGTTTATGGTTTTAAATAATGCATATAAAGCTATATATATATAGGCCTATTTATATAATAGCTATCTGATTACATGTATACATCATCAGTATCAGTAAATGCATTACTTGTGTCCTTGGTAGAGCAACGGTATGTAAACAGGGAGGTCGCAGGTTCAAATCCCGCTCTGGTCATTTTATATTTTGTTCATCGAAATTAAAACAGTACTTTCACATAAATCATTGATGATTAATGGATAAGTGGTATGTCGCACTCCTTGAACTCCTAAAAAAATAATAAATCAATCAATCAATCAATCAATAAATAAATGAAATATCTTAAAAAGTAATAAAAACTATAAAGTGCCCTCGAGCATTCCATGGCATTTCCTGGCAGGCAAAAAGCTGAACTAATGATAAAGGAAGGTGTCATGTTAAGTGATGTATTGCATGGCCTAACACCTGGGCCCAATTTCACAAAGCTGTTAAGCAGAAAATACCACTTAGCAAATTTCTTTACAAAGCAAAAAAAGAGTGGGGCACCAGTTGTAACGATGTAATTCTCATGGAATTTTGTCCGATACCCTGTTTCCACTAAGCATGAATTTTCCGTTCTTAGCAAGTTTTTATGCTTATAGCCTTTATGAAATTGGGCCCAGGGCCCAATAGAGCTGCTCGGCACAAAAAGGAGCTCAGGAAAAAACAATCTTGCTTACCAGAATATGGTTACCAGCCAAAATACCATATCACAAGTACCATCCGTGACTGGTGTCCTGCTAACTTTTGCTTAGTAGAAAATAGTTAAACAAAATTTTGTGCTTAAGCAGCTCTATAAATTTGGGCCCCGATTGAAGTACATTAAAATGTGCATTTCCCCTCCCCTGTTTGTTCATATCAACAGTTTATCAAAAACGAGGGCGTGGCTTTAGTGGGCGTAGCCTTTTCTACCTGTAAAACAACTGACCATACCCATTTTTATTGTTATTTATTATTATTTAAATCCACATTATTTTATTCACTACCTATACCCTAGTTTCTAAATGGATTTCTGCATGTGCAGTCCAAAGCATTCTGCAAATTACCGGCAGCTGTAAACACAGAATTCCCTGATAAGCAGTGCAAAGAAATCTGACCTCGTATTCCGAGTTTATTTTGGCACGAAATAGGAATGCAACTTTGTACCACACTACTTCACCGTCCCCCCATTATAGCATATCGAACAACCGATCTCCTTGAGTTGCCCATGGCAAGAAAAATTGTCAAACATTGTCCTTTACGGTGACCTTCCGAAGGTTGGCGACAAAGTAACGGCATGCCGCTGGCTGGGCACTGTCAGCGACACCCTGAGCTCAAGGCCCTCCAGGTGGTTCTGTGGGAGCCCAGACATGGCAGGAAGAGGCCAGGTAGGCAAGCTATGTCCAACGTTGGGGTGCTGAAGAAAGACACTTGAGTATGGAGACGGCTGGCGAGCTTGTCACCCTTATGTCAGACCAGAAGGAATGGGGCAGTCATATCGGAGCCCAGCTGTGGCCGACCTGATGATGATGATGATTGGCTACGTCTACCTTTAAGACCCCAAAATTTACGTTGGCTCAGAGCAGTAAGGACTTATAGGACCTAGAAAGACCCAGTCCACTCAGAGCAGAAAGGACTTATAGGACCTAGAAAGACCCAGTCAGCTCAGAGCAGAAAGGACTTATAGGACCTAAAAAGACCCAGTCAGCTCAGAGCAGTAAGGACTTATAGGACCTAAAAAGACCCAGTCCACTCAGAGCAAAAAGGACTTATAAAACATACACGCACAATAAGGTATAAGTCCTTTCTGCTCTGAGCCGACATAGCTTGTTACAAACTGAGAAAACTAACTCTTTTGAAGAGATGATACTTTGCTGCTGTCAGTGATCCCTGACTAAATCTGAAAACATTCCGTCCTCGTTTGCAAGCAGTTCATCGGGATGCCCAAATTCTGCTACACGTCCACCATCCAAAACGAGAATTTTATCTGATGCTCTGATAGTTGCGATGCGGTGCTATTATGTGGAAGAGGTAAAAACAAGAGAACACAGCTTACTTCTCTGGCACAAATACAAATGAAACAATTGAAGTAAGCAAATCATGGTCAGTTTAAATGTTAAACAAGAGCACTGGTGTAACAAGATATTTGATATTTAAATCAAGTTTAGAGTTGTCTTTTTGGCCTTGTCAATCAACAGAGTAATATATTCCGAGTAGCACATATACTTACTGCTATTGTTAGGACAGTTCGGTCAGCAAAAGCAGTTGCCACAATTGTTTGAAGTAGTTTATCCTGGAATCAAAAATGGAAACAATTTCACCTTTAACCAAACTTGAAGATTTGACCAAGCTACAATGGCAAGTACTTGCATTGGCTCATTTTTATGAATAAGTAACTCAGTCGTACCAGTCAAAATTGGTCAAACATAATGTACCCTATCCATTTATAACAGTTAAATTAGCAGTTCAAAGTGATATCAAAGATAGATACGTTCATAATGTATATATTTTAATGCATGACAACACTTAACTTTAATATACAAAAATAGTATAAAAGAAATACAAAGTGTGTTTAATGACAAGTCAAACCCTGTCCCCACAAGGTATCTCAATAGAAAAGGGAATAATAGAACAACAACAGCATGTCCCCACAGCTAGGTGTTAACAAGACTGTGTGTTGGGGTGTTTGTCCATTTGTTTGACCATCTCATCTGGATTGACTGGCAGTTTGTTTGTTTCTTTGACTGTCTCATCTGGATTGACAGGTAGTTTGTTTGTCTGTTTCATCTGGACTTACTGGCAGTTTGTTTGTTTGTGTTCTTTAGCTGTCAAATGTTTTGTATTTGTTTATATTTTTACCTTTGGCACTTTGACCTTTGGCTACTGAAGGTGCCCCCATATCGGTTAGTTTCTTATTTATAACCGCTCTCTTAGATTTTGATTTTTTGTTCTATCTCCACTTCAATCTTATTTTGGTTCTGTTGTACTGGTTTCTGAATCTGTTTGATTTATTGGTTTATTCTGGAAATAAATATCGTATTGGATTAAATGGAATGGAAATTGAATTGAATGTTATGCAAGGCAGTGTCCGAATATGGTGGCTTCTGTAGTGGCTATGGCTAGATTGCTCAACAAAGAGCCTATTTATCAATATGTACCAACAGCCACAGCCGTAGCCGAAGTCACCCGATTCAGACATGGCCCTTTTAACTCACCGTTTCCATGTCAATTGAGGCAGTCGCCTCGTCCATGATGAGGATGCGGGACTTTCTTAAGAAGGCCCGAGCTAAACAAAAGAGCTGGCGTTGTCCAACACTGAAATTCTCTCCGCCCTCAGTCACCTTTGCGTCTGTATTAAATGAACGGCAATGAAAGGGTGTCAATTATCAATAGAACTAAAGGTGAATGTAGCCACACACACATACAAAAAGCGGGCGGAAGCAGTTGCAAACATTCGTGTGTTTATCAAACTTGATTTTGTTTTTATTACCTAATCCTCCATCGAGCTGGGAAACAACTAGCTTCATTTGAGAAATCTCCAAAGCATGCCACAAGTCATCGTCCGAAAGCGTCTCTTCTGGATCCAAATTGTATCTGAAAAACAGAGAGTAATTTTCATGAAAATCATAACCAGGCATGTATGAGAATATTTTGACCTTTGAAAAAGTAGGAGTTTTAAAGCACAAGGATAGCATTGGTAGTTGTTAAAGACTAGTATCTGCACTTTATGTGACCCAACATCTACATAAAATAACAAACCTGTAAAAGTTAGTTTCATTGGTCACAAGAAAATAGTGTAAAACTACCATGTATGTTATAGCTACGTGTGACGTCAGTGCAAGGAGTCCATAGACTAATCAGAGCAGCTCGTTCATGGGCGTCGATGCACACACACTGCGAATCCTCCATGCTGATTGGTACATATGCACGGCTGACGCACTTTTGTCGCACCCCACACGTGTGTGGCAGCCTAAGGCATTACCATGAACAAGCTGCTCGGATTAGTGTATACTGACCTTATTGATCCAGTAAAGAGCACAGGGTCTTGTGGGATAATAGACATTTGACCTCGGAGTGACGTCAAGGGAACAGATTTGATGTCGACATCATCGATGAATATACAACCTATCAGAAGTAATGTGGCAAAGTAACAAAGATTAGGTACGATCGTCCGCAATCGTTTTACCAAAACGAACTCTCTTTGAGTCCAGATACAGTTCGAGTTAGGCTTGCAGTACCCAATGCAAGTTTTACTCACTCACATGTACCATTTAGGTCTTTTCCTTCAATATTTCAGTTTTTTATTTATATAAAGTACTTGATGACGTACTCTTACTCAAGAGATCCATGTACTTTGTACTCAGCTGTTGGACTTGGTACTCGTTTATCAGAATATTCGGCACTTGGACACTTGTACTCAATACTCGATGGCCCAGGTACTCGTGCTTGAGAACTACTCGCCCACCGTAGTACTTGGCAGTACTTGATACTCAACTGAAAATTACTTGACTACAATGCTGCTCAGATGCTGTGAATGTTGGTGTTACCTTTGAAAGTGTCAATAACCCTTAGGAGTGCTAAAGCCAGGGAGGACTTGCCACTTCCTGTTCGGCCACAGATACCAATCTGAAAATTGAAAAAAGATGTCTTTCAACCACAGAGTAATTTTATTCAGAAAAGTACTACCACAAAATTTGAAGGAATAAACAAATTCTATATTTAAACATAAAATGAGCTCACAAATTTAAAGGGGCTGTATCATCATGATTATAGTAAATGGAATAACCCGATTACTATGCAGAAGTGCTCTAAACTCTAAACTAAACACATAATAATACGCAGTTCTTATATAGCGCTTTACCCGGTGGGCGTCTCAAAGCGCTCAGTATTTTTCCTGCAAGGTATGATGAGTTATGTTTTTGAAATATGAGACCTGCTCATTTACATAGCGCCATGTAATGGTTAACAAGGTGCTATGGCGCAATCTGCAGCCGATCAAACCAGGAACACCGGGGCAAACCCTTTTCTCTACGATAAGTGCACTGGGTTCTTTTACGTGCATTACACAATACACAGGACCTACGGCTTTACGTCCCATCCGAAGGACGCAGCAATAATGGTTATAAAAGTGTCTTGCTTAAGGACACAAGTGTCATGACTGGGACTCAAACCCACACTCTGCTGATCAGAAACACCAGAGCTTGAGTCCGGTGTTCTTATCTGCTCAGCCACGACATGCCACCATCACAGTACAACCAGGACCCGATTTCATAGGTCCAGTTAGCTTGTTAAAGTACATTAATGTTAAGGGATCAATACCTGTGCTATAACTACATAGTTACCTTCTCACCAGCCCTGCAATGAACTGAAACACCTGTTAGGACTGCGTCAAGATCTTTGGCATAGCGAACCGAGATATCATCTATTCTTATATCTCCTCTTTGGGGCCAACTGGATGGTGGTTTTGTACCTGCACGTTTATGGAAAACAATAACATTACAACAAAGAACCATTGTTGTAAGGGGATGAGATCTCTTGCCTTCAAAGACTTCCAAACAGATGTGCCAGGCTATAGTTTCTTCAAAAAGCCAAAACACTCCAACACCCCACCACTTCTTGAACTGTTAAAATCTGTGAAGCATCTATGAGAAAACGTCTTTGTATGAGTGTCCACACTGAGCTTCACTGACGAAACGAATAATTAATGGATAGAAACAAAACAGCTGCTTTGTGACTGAAAATAATCCCGCAAGGGTAACAGGAAAAGGTTTTTTAATCACGAAGCCAACCGGTTAAAGTGCCTGGAGTCATTTGGCAATTTGGAGCTATTTACAACCAGTTATTAACACTGTAATTATTAACTCAAGCACACTACTTCCTCTACTCGGAGACTTTTGAAATTATTTGAGTTGCGTATGAACTTGTACCTCCGTAGTCTTCAGTAGGGACTTCGGTGAAGTACTGTATTCGTTCTACTGCATTCATCTGCATCTCAACCAGGGATCGATTCACTACCAGATAATTCAGGTACACAGAAACCTACGCAAAGGAAATAATATACAAGAAATGAAAGTATACCTCTTGCATAGACTGGTTCCCGGTCCCTACATTGTTTACGTTCTGACTGAATATAGGGACCGGTAGCAGGTTATGAAAATTAGCATATACCTGGCAGATTTCTGCCTGGTATATTCTAATTAGAATTAGCATATAGGTCAACGTAATCCCATAATGCAATGAGGCCTTTACACAAACTATGATGGGCACAGAGTCTCAGAATCTCCCATCGTGCAGACTAACATAGTCAGATATTTTTCTAAAGTTAGCTTGAATTTTGATGTTGAAGGTTAGTTCACTATATGTCCAGGTGAAGGGTTATGATACACACGTGTGCTAGTGTCAAACAACAACATGCACACGTCACAAACGTCATCTCTAAAACTAGAAAACTATTACTGCGCTCGCGCAATTGAGGGCCAATCAAAAGCGCCATATCGCTGGTAGCTACCGGTCCCTATACACAGTCAGAAGAAAAGGATGTAGGGACCAGGAACCAGACTAACCTCTTGCACTGAAGTCACACGCAGGTTACTGTCTGCCCATGGTCTGCCATTTTGGGAGTCAAATTGACGCCATACACGCGGGGAATCCCACTCTGAAAATTGCGCAAGCAAGATTTATCGGGTGATGATAGCAGGTGAACTGGATCAACTAGCCGCGCTGAACAGCGCAACTTCTTTTTTTAGTAGATTAGATGTTGAATGTTTGAGCTATGCTCATCCAAAATGAAAACAACCCTGAACGAGTAAACTGGCCAGACTCCATTTTTGGAAAAAAAAGGACCCTTCACTTGTCAGCAAAAGTAGGACCATTGTTTAGAGGGCTAGTGTACCCAAATTGTTCCAGGTTAAAAGTCAACAACCCCAGGGGCACATTATTGAACCATGTTCACAATCTATTAGCCATTAAATTGTAGGTTGACATTTTATTAACGAGGCTTGGCGCATGATTTTCTCTCTAATTTAGTGTAGTGCACCCCTATTGAAACATTACAAACCTGAAGAGCATACGTTGCACTAAGCCCTACCAGGCTCGGGTCGATGCCAAACAAGACTGCACCAATCAATGTTGACAGAGTGGCAGACAAGACGAGTAAAGAGCCCAAGAAATCCTGCAGAGATCAACGACTGAGAGTCAGTTTTCAGTCAAATAGGAAACTTTAAGACTCTATGGATAAGAGCAGACATACAGGGTGACGTGTCAATTGCACATTTCTGGACACTTGGAGATTTTTCAGAGGGCAATTGGTATGTTCACACGAGAAGCTAACTTCGCTGCTAACAAGCGGCAAAATATTTGGCCATCAGAACGCAACATTTAGCTAACTTCGCTGCTAAGTCCAAAAGTTAGCAGGAGAAATTTGGAAAACACACGGTTATGTACGCATGGCGCACAACAAGATAGGGCAAGGAGCAACATCCTTTTTTACCTCTACGTGACATCGTCCCACTGCATCATGGTTGTACCTCTTATATGACAGCTAGATGACATCATCATGACATCATCATGACATCAAAATGCATAAGGTCTGTACAAGTTTACTCACAAAAGCGCCCGAGTCAGATCTAGCATTAATGTTTAAACACAAATGTACTATCTGTACCTCTATCGATAATGAAAATCCTGAAGACACTAGAAAGTCTACAGCAAACAATCCATGCATAGAAAAAAAAACCTTACCAGCCGGAATCCCAACCATCGCATTGATGTGTGGACGTATAGAAACGCCGCTGTGTTTTTATCAATCAGATTTAATATGGTCCTGAAGAACTTCTGTTCATACCTACAGTACAACAAGTCACATCAGTTGTTATCAGTTGTTAGTGCATGGTCTTGCCCTCAAAAGAAGAACAGATACTATTTATTTTATGGTTTTCAAGAGGAAGTGATGACCTTAGACAAAATTATTCAGAGTAATTAATAGACCGATCCATTAAGCCACACCCACTAAACACATTGACCAATCACAGCATTGGCTGCATCATCACTCTATACCTGGGCAGCACAATGTGCGTGTCTTCAATGCCACACTGCACGACATGAACGCGCGCGCTGTAAGTGCGCGCACACATGTTTACATTTTCAAAAAGCTTTTTCATTGTGTCGGACTTTAAGAGGCGTAGCCAAGGCTGTGATTGGTCAACACGTTAGGGGTGGGGCTTAATGGATTGATCTATTCAGCAGTCCTGTAAGAACTGCTTGCATGTGTAATAATAAAAATAACATAACATAACATAAAATCATAATATAACATATAATAGCAGAGTCTTTCTCAAAGGCTAAATGACAACACACACATGCAAGTAACGTGAGGCCATTAAAACAAATTGCACTTAAAAAAAATAATAAGAAAATCAATAACTGTGCCTAATCAACTCAATGTATCAACATAGACATACATCGATTGATTAAAGTTTACCCAAACAAATACGCAAATAGTTGAGAAATACAACTGAGGGCTCACCCGTATGCACGAAGTGTCGAAAGACCTCCAAGACTCTCTGAGAAGTAAGCCAACACAGGTGATTTACTTATGTTTTCTAATCGTTGAAGCTCCCTGAAAGATTAGCGACAAACAACGCAGACTTAAAGAACATTCGTCTGTCTTTCAGGTCTTCCAAAATAATAAATTGCGCCACCTTGAGTTGTAAATAACTGTAAATAACTATGCAATGCATGCATCAATTCACACAGTTACTACACGCGTCAGCACAACCTCCATAGATCTTTCATGCCACCCCCCTCTTCCCCGCTTCGAAAATCCTGGATCCTGGTGAACGTTTGTTGCCTCCACTGTACTTAGTCAGGGTTTCATTGTGACAACAATATTCTCCCCCCAAAAAATTTATATTTCGGATACTTTGGTTAAATCTTACCTGGATGTGGCAAGGAAGTATTTCTGAAGGAAGTAGTAAACGACAGCTAAAGGAACGATGAAAATGACAAAGAAGTACATCACTATGGAGACAACGACCAGTGACGATATACACTGCATAATCGTGATCAGAAGTCCATCCATATTGTTAGACAAACTCTGAGAACGTTTTAAGAGAAGAAAAAACAAAAGCACCAATCAGATTTAAACATGACCCTCCGACAAAGTACAGAATTTTTAATCATCGAATTAAAACAAAATTCAATATAAAAGTCCACTGAATATAAAGTAGTCGAAACCAGTCGGTGTATGCTCCTGCCCAACTGGCCCTTGCCACAAAATTCCACAGGAGAATGTGAAGACTAAGTCCACAGTACACAATCCGTGGAGTTTCCTGATAATACTAGCAGTACAAACAGAAGAAACCCATGCACCCAATGCTTTGTGCGAGTAGAACGAAGCGATAAGCAGCAAGTGCATGCTCTGTGCATGCACCGTAGTGGAATGTCCGGGTTACCTTTGTTCCATGCTTCGAGTTTCACACACAAATACAAAACTGACTTCACCCGTTTGCTGCCTCGGAAAATAATGGGGTGTTAAACCTCATCCGGCGGTATCTGGCTAGGGGCATTTTGGTACAAGCTGCTTGTGGCTGCTCTGGTCTCAAAGAGGGTTAAGCCTGATTGGTATTGCATAGGACAAGCTCTGAAACAAAGTCTCAAATATCAACAAAAAGTTTCACTCACAAAGTCAACTTGCTGCACATCATTTGAAAATCGGTTCAGCACTCGTCCAATAAGAGTAGTATCGAAAAATCTAGAAAACAATTCATGATTAAAAATTGTAAAGAAATATTATCCAATGCAGATCAGTGCAGAAAGCTGCCTACAAGAATCACCACAGATTTAACAGCATCTTTATACTTGGTTTATGTCATCATTTTGTTTATGTAATCATTTTTTTTATCACTATCCTTACCTTAGTGGCACACATATAATATTCCTTAACATTCTAGCATGTAAACGATTGGCAGCAATCCAGAAAAACAACATGACTGTTGCAACCGATAAGAGTTGGCTGACTGCTGAGGCCAACGATAACCCTGCATAGCCAACCAGGAACGCCTCCTGAGACCGTCGACTCTGAATAAAAAAAAAGCGTTTATGTGCAAAACAATGTTATCACTTGTGAATATGTATGAATACTAACTTGAACTAAATTTGGCACCACTTGATGACCATAAAATGAAAATACAGTAGAGCGTCCCTATACTGAACACCGAAATAACAAATACTTGCCTATACCGAACTTGACCTTTGGTTCCCGATTTTTGTGCACAATACATACCAAATATTTATTGGGTAAAAAAACCTCTTGGAGAATATCTGTACCACAAGATATCTCGGAATAATTTTGACAAGGTCCCTTGTGATAATAATTTGGGTGGCTAATCATCCTTACTTGCGGTTGCGACGCAGAACCGTGCGGGATACGGCTACAAAGTGGTTGAGCCGCACGAAGTAAAGGCGCCTTTTGGCAGCCAGCCACATCGACCCATATCACAGCCAGAGATAAAAAATGTTTGATTTTTCCGGAGAGAGGAAAGGGCCCGAAGAAAAACCCTTGTGGCACAGGAAACAACTAACGCACAACTCTACTCACAGATGGCCCCAGCGGGGAATCGAACCAGGGCCACAGTGGTGAGAGGCGAACACTTTATACACTAGCCACTCATTGCCACCCCTAAATAAACTTACCTCATTGGATAAACCTGCTTCTGACCAACCGGACAGCCAAAAATTTGTTGACACAGCAAAGGCTGAGTGCATGACGAAAGCAAGAATGATTAAAGCAGTCAAGCCAAATCCTATACACCTCATCAAGTAGAAATAAGTCTTGTATGAAACGGCGCCACGAGCAATCTCCTCCTTCTCGACAAGATCTCCCTTCTCTTTGCCCTTCTCTTTGCCCTCTGCAGAATAAGAAACACATAAAATGCATCATCAGTTTCGGAAAAATAACGGGAATGAAAAAAACTAACAACTTCTTACATCTAAGAAGGAAATATTTAATTACTTTTTGCCTTTGCCTACTACTTTTTCCACTCATGTACCCCCTTTCTAAATCTGTCTTGTTCACTAATTAACTATTTTTCCCCTTTTCCGTCCTTTGATTTTCTCTTTTGTGTTTCCAACCCTCTTGTGGTTAAATCAGAATCTTCCCTCACCACCCCCCCTTTGTCTCCCTCTTCTTTGTTCATCCCTTGCATCTTCTGACTGCTTTCTGCCTCTCTCTTGTCACTTCTTTCCATTTGACTGCTTCTGTTACTCCAGTATTCTTGTATGTGTGTGCTGTGTTGTCATTTAGCCTTTGAGAAAGACTCTGCCAGGTCGAAACGTGAGGCCATTAACAATGTACACGACACTCCACATACAAGCACATGCAATGACGGTGCTATGACGAGTTACGCATAACCTACTAACTTAGCGTATGATTTTGGACTTTGAACCGTACATGAGACATTTGTAAAAACAAATACTGAACTGAATTTAAGGGTCACGGTACCTGTAGAAATTTTGGACACCATTCGCAGCAAGATGTGCCGTTCTTCCTCGGCGCTTTCTGCCCGATTGTCGTCCCATCCCACTGCTGCCACCTGTTTTATCTCTTCATACATCTCAGGATCAGCTTTAATGATGTCATCTAGGTCCCCCATGGCGGCAATCCGACCGTCTTTCATTTCTAGTATCTGATAGAATGGGATCAAAGAGAAAATCTGTACAAGGATGTTCTCGCCGTAGAATAATTCAAGTATTGTAAAGAAATACAATTAGTAAAAGCTGCAACACAGTTGAAAACCTTGAAAGTACGACATCTTGAAAGTGATACCTCATCTTCAATCTGTGAATGAGACCTAAATAAATGTCGTTGTGGTAAAGTTTTGACAGGAATGGCATCATCCTTAGAGCAGAATATCATTAACCTGTGCAAATTATCTTACACAAAGAAAAACCTTATCCTACACAAACACATGAAAAATAACAAAATAGTAACAAATCAATAAAGCAAATACATATCCTTGACCCTTAACCCTTGAGGATTATCAATGCAGAACAACATCAATTCAGAGTCAGAAGACATCTCTGGTATTTCCGAACTTACAAGATCAGCCCTGTTTAGATACTGCAGCTGATGAGTAACAAGAATTACGGTTTTCTTTTTGTTCAGAAGTAGCTTTATAATTCCTTCTTCAAATAGTTGTCGACCAACATGGACGTCGAGTGCCGACAGCGGGTCATCCTGTGGAAATAAGACACAAAAGAAGATTCATCCAAAGGAAAAGCCAAGTGCTACCACAAGATCCACAGTCCCTGACTCTTAATGGGAGACTTTTGAGATGTTACCTGGTGCCCCAGTAAGCGGTCCTTTTCTATTACGAGATTGAAAGAGAAGGACTGCTCACTGGGGCGCCCGCTAACGTCTCAAAGGTCTCCCTTTGTTTGCGCTATGAGTATACAACCGAAGAACTAGATCCTGGCTCTATATGTAAGATCTATGGTGTGATGAATTACTCCTAACCATTTTCATCTAAAGTTCCAAACTATACTACAAGGCAGAGAGAAGCAATCATGGTTAAGTACTAATGAGTGAATGAAAAAAGCCAAAAACTTGAGGGTGAGTTAATGGTCTTGAGATGGGAATAATTCATAAAAATTAACAACAAAGGTCCTGAGCCGATTTAAAACTACATAAAGCTGATTTAATCCCACTCCAAGTCTAAGCCTGACTAAAGGCCGCGATGATTTGGAAAAACCAAACTTACCTCCGATTCTAACATACACTAGGCTCGCTGAACATGCAAAACTTGGTAACGTGTTTAGAATAAAAGTTGTTGTAATGATTATCTATCGCTGTTTACACACTTCCACGAAGTTCGGCAGTGGCCAGAAGTTTTCAGAAATTTGTAAAATTAGCAACACTTACCAGTATGATGATGTCCCTGTCTGCGTACATGGTGCGTGCAACACTTACACGCTGTTTCTGTCCACCACTCAGGTTTATACCTTTCTCCCCAATCTCCGTCTCATCCCGAGCTGGTAAGATAGAGATATCAGGTTGAAGTGCGCAGGCCTCCAATATATTATTATACCTCAAGAGAAAAGACACAATTGGCATTCGTTTAAACGTTTGCTGCAGGGATGAGAGTGGATGAAAATGAAAAAATCCACGAAACACCGGTGGAGGGTTTGGTGGCTCGCCATAACTCGTATCAATGGCAGCATGCCGTGCTTAAATGTACATGTAGATGGGGCAAGCACCTTGGTGTAGTAAAAGTACAGTACAAAACATGTACTGTGTTAAGGCTTTACAAGGGCCTGGATGTATGTAAATGACAGCAGTTGGATGGTTGTCAGTTCGATTCCCATCTGAGCAAAATAAAACTTACAGCATCAATAAATGAATGTTTGATTCAATTGGAATATGGAGAATTCAAAATACAGTACACTACCCACTGCCTGGGAGAGGTCATTACCAAAGTAGTTGTTTATGCAAAGAATTATCGCAATGGAGGCAAAATTTTGAGGTTCAAGCCGAGAAAACAAACCACTTTTCAGAAAACAAAGTTTCAGAAAAAAAACAGGATTAAAATTACTGTCCGGGCCAAACTCTTGGGAGGTGTGTATTTTAAATCGCCAAAGTTTCAAGAACAAGAGGCTCTCTTGAGTACCCAAACTGTGTGGTCTCGTTACAATTTTAATTACCGGTACAATTTATCTTCTAAATTACCTTCTTCTTTCCAATTCCGATGAGAAAAGAATGTTGTCTTTTAAGGAAGCATTCAGCAACCATGGTTTTTGAGCTGCAAACGCAATAAGGCCCTTTTCTCTGTTTAAAACAAAATGAACATCATTTAACTCAATAATTTTCATAAAACACCGAAATAGCTCCTTGTGGTTTGAGAATTGTGGGTCATGCAGCTTTCATTGATGAATGTTTCAAGAACAAGTAGTGGATGTTTTGCATTCATGCAACGGAGAAAATATTTCCATTCCTTGAGAGATGTGAGCGTTCCATTCAACTTAGCTTTGCTTCTTTGAATGGACCATTCCATTTTTCAACTCATGAAAATATTTCCACATTTGCATTCACAAGCATTCATTATTTGTATACTTCACTTGTGTCAAACAATGCTATTTTCAAATCACATGGGCAGATTCGCTGATTTCATGCAATTTTCATCTTGTTTTTAATTTCTTTTCAGAGACAATCAGCTGAAAGGCAAAGGCACTTATCGACACATCCCCTCTTCCTAGTTCTAACTTTTCCAGGCCATTAGTCAGTCCCCCTTGACTTGAAATGACACACAAATACTACAATGTGTTCTCAGGGTGACCATACTGTGAACACAGTGTAGAAGCTAAACACCTGTGACTTGGCCCACAGTGGACATGAAGAAGACGTCACCGTGGTCTAGTTCCAAGTTCGCTGCATTAACACACCAGGAACACATATTTGTCTATGGAATACTATGTGATCACCGAGTGGATTAACTACGTGAAAACACTTTGACATTATATTAAGGGAGAGACTGCGTCTTTTGAGATGTAAGCACTTACTTGTTTATTTCAACATTGCCAGAGAGCGTTGCCATTTCACCCAAGATGGCGGACAAAAGAGATGATTTGCCACTACCCACCTGACCTATCACCATGGTCAGTTTCCCTACAATGGACCACAAAGAAGAATAGGCCTTGTTAGTCGACATTTGGACCATTTTTCAAAACCACAACTTTGGTTCCGAATTAGTGGGCTCCACTCGTAATTTTGAAAACATGCACTTTTGGTTTGGGACTTCAAACAGGTGGAGGGTGCCTAAGTCGGTATCACAGACAAAGCCATAGTTTCGTAAATGGCCGATGTTTAGTTCGATAGTTGTGATAATGATTTGAGGTCCTGGTTTTAATCCCTCCTTAAGGTGACTCGGAATGTATACAGTATTTAAACAATTGGGTAGAAACTAAAATGAAATTTTCATTAATCCCTCTGTTGATGAGGCCGTGCAATAAAGGGCCTTGTCTTTGGCTCGGGCCTTTAAATCACACGGGCCGCGACACTGACGGTTTTAAACAGCCGATTAAGACCTTGTCGTCACTTTTTTATTCCCTTATTATAACACCCCATACCATAAGTTACAATCGCTAGCATTACATGGTTTTTCTAGTAATGGAACAAAGGATGTCTCAAATCAAACTGAATCACTTTAAAAAGTATGGACGTAAATCTGTGTGTTTATAACAAGCTTCACAAATGTGCAATAAGAGACGGACAATTTTATCATGTTTGTAAATGTTTCTGCTGTTGTCTTTATGATAGGCTCTAAATAGCAAGGTATCTTCTACATTATTTTTAGCAGACAGGCAATAATTGTGTTCCTCTTATGTCTTACCAGCAGGTATCTCGACATTAATATCGGCCAGCAGAGCCGACTCACTCTCAGGATCCCATGAAAAATTTCCGTTAGAGATCTATTCAAAGAAGGTATTAAATCAAGAGGATCAGGGTTTATGGTGTCCAACGTAAGTGCTCAGATTTAAAACAATGCTATAAAAAGCGTTTACTATGAAAAGAATATGATTGGAAAGATATTTTAAAAGTGGAATATAATGATTCACATAAATATCCCTTGATATTGTGTGGTTTTTGTTTAATTTGGTTTTTCTAGAGGGAGGAAAACCGGATGGCCTGGAGAAAAACCTCGTGGCACAGGAGAGAACCAACACACAACTCTACTCACATGTGGCCCTAGCCAGGACTCGAACCAGGGACACTGGTGAGAGGTGAGCACTTTCACACACGCCACCCATGCCACATTATTCTCCAAGCGCATAATGAACTTTGCTCTTCTATAAAATAATTTGCCATTTTTGCATGAAGACTCCCAGGTCCCCAGTAGCAAGTTCGCCATGGTGAAGTTCCATGACAAACTGGGCACAGCTAATGGGCATCTTGAAAAGTTCTCATGCATGAAGTGCCCAGCATAGAGCACAATGAAAACCATCATTTATATGGTATAAAGTTTACCTTTACTGCTGGTGAGTTTGAACTCTGTTGGGATGCAGCCTCATCATAGTCTGCCAGGGAAATCTCATTCATCTCTATCAATTTATTCCCATCCAGATCTTCGTCATTAGTTTGCGTCCCAATAGAACCCTGCTAAATGAAACGCAAAAATAACGCTACGATAATTCACCTGCAATCCTATTGTACCCAACTGTGATTTGAAAATTCCCTATACACAATTGACTTTTCTCCAAGGATCACATTTACTTTGAAAATAAATGCGAAATCTAACTGGGGTAAGGGACCTTTTTGAACTGTAGCTACCATTGATGGGCTTCCTGTATCCGGTTTGTAAGTGCAACATAATTCCACTGTAAGCCACGCCTACTTCACACAAACTGGCTCCACTGATTACCAGAAGCCCATAGGAGTTACATTGAACTACTTTTTCTTTGATGATTGGTTGAAAGAGAACCTTAAAGCGGCTTTTGTTTGCAAACCGATTACAAAATCTTCGACTTTCAGCATTGGTTCATTGGGAAACTTTTGAGGACACTAGGTGGCAGCAGACTTATCAGGTAAGTCCTTTGTTCTCAGAAATGTGTGCATGCTTAGAGCTATACAAACATTCAAAATTTACTTGGCAAGTCTGCTGCCACCTAGTGTTCCTGAGTCTCCGATTGCATTGAAATAGTTGCATCGTGAAGAGTGTCTACAGCCACAATAGGGAGACTTGCTTGCCAAAGACAGGCACAAATCTCTGAGGAGGATCACGGCTTAAGATTGTCTCACCTGCATCATGACCTTCGGCTCAAGATGGTCTTGTTCCTCTGATGTTTCATGCCTCCCTTCTACCTCGGGCGCCAAGAAGAACGTCATCAATCGTCGAGAGCTGACGATTGCACTTACGAGGCTCGACAGCGAAAGGGGAATGTTGTACAACGGAACTGCTATCTCGTTGAGCAGTGCCAGAGTAGAAAAGGTTATTTCAGGAGTCAGTAGCTTGCCGGACAGAGGGGTGTATGTGCCAAAGGCCTGGACAAGGTAATAACAATCTTTGTCACAAACAGTTGGAAAAATTTCACGCTTCATCTTAAGTGGAAAAAAAGTGAAAACAAATTACAGGAGTTACCGTAACAATATTTTGGGAGGAAGTTTCTCTTAACATAATGTACAACTCATGGATTGCTAATTTCACCCCTTGAAACTAAATGTGTAAGTGAAGAAAATTTCTCAGAGGACTAGCTAAACAACTAAAACAAAACCCCACCAGCGTTAATCCTCCTCATCAAAACACCAACCACGTTAACCCTCATCATCAAAACACCAACCACGTTAACCCTCATCATCAAAACACCAACCACGTTAACCCTCATCATCAAAACACCAACCACTTTAACCCTCATCATCAAAACACCAACCACGTTAACCCTCATCATCAAAACACCAACCACGTTAACCCTCATCATCAAAACACCAACCACGTTAACCCTCATCATCAAAACACCAACCACGTTAACCCTCATCATCAAAACACCAACCACGTTAACCCTCATCATCAAAACACCAACCACGTTAACCCTCATCATCAAAACACCAACCACGTTAACCCTCATCATCAAAACACCAACCACGTTAACCCTCATCATCAAAACACCAACCAAGTTAACCCTCATCATTACACCCTTAATACCTGGGTTATTAACCCACTCACATTTTACCCTCAAAACCAAACCAAACTAACAATTGTCCTCTTATCATCAAACCCAATCCACATACACCCTCAATACCAACCCTCGTATCCAGCCCCACTCACATTATACCCTCAAAACCAAACCCAACTGACTATTTTCCTCTTTTCCTCAAACCCCATGCACATATATCCTCAACCCCCATTCAAATACCCTCATTACCAAAATAAATCTTAAAAGTACATACTGACAAACACAAGAGCCAGTTTCCAATCAAAAGTAAAAAATATAAAGAATCCTTTTCACTTACCAAAAATGTTACCAAGAACGGTGAGCCCAACGTTAAGAAAACTACAAAAATGAAACAAAAATATGCGTGGTAGAAAAATGATTCTGTGTGTGTGTGTGTGTGTAAATGTCTTCTTTAACTAAAAGAAGCAATCTAATTATTTAATTTAATTTGCACCCATGTAATATCACCAGTGACATTGACAAAGTCATATGGCCAGTGTGCTTTCTCTACATCATCTCCCACTCTTCAGAACAAACTCCCCCAAAACATCAAAGATGCACAAACTCTGAATCATATAATTTAAATGCTTTCTCAAAAACCATTTGTTCAAGTAAGACCACTTTTTGTTCAAACTCATTCACTCTTACAGTGCATTAGGACTCGGTGTGTAATGAACTTTAAAAGAACGTCTTTTTTTAATTCGATTTTTTGGAATAATTTTAAAAAAAAACATAAAAAAAATTAATATTATGAGATACCTGAAATAATAATGCATATGTTTATCCGGAGTAGATGGCCAAGTTCTTTTTTTCTCACAGCTTCTATGGCTTCACAGTAGAGTTGCTCCCATGCGTACATCTTCAGTAGCTTAATTCCTTGGAGAAGTTCATTGGTTTGCTTAAGACGCTGATCCGAACACAGCTTTAAATAAGAAATAAGAAATAATAAGGGAATAAAAGAGACGTGACCGAGGTCTTTAACGGCAGTTTAAAACCTTGCAGGGTCATGGCCCTGTACTGTGATAAAGGACTGAGCCGAAGGCGAGGTCCTTTATCGCACGGCCATGACCCTGCAAGGTTTTAAACTTTCAAATTCAAATCTGTGATGGCCCTATAGCCAAATATCTTTCTCATGACATACTCTGACTGTATGCCAAATTCCATGCTTGTATCATCAAAGGCACAATTCCCCCAAATACTCCCTTATCTGCTCCACTATGATACCTGTGCATAGATGAAGGAAATGGTTGGAGAAGGCGAGAGGGGCTGACTGGGGAAAAGACGGCAACCGATTTGACTTACCAAGATGGCCTTCTGTCTACTGGCGAGGATCGCTCCAACTTTAGCTTGGATAGGTATAACTATTAGAAAGCACGAGGCACCAATGAGCGCTGAGACACCAATTTGGAAGTACGTCAACACAAGGACTAAAGCAATCTGAAGGAGAAATCGTTGGTTTCATGAAACATTCAATATTAGGACTAGCCTAAAAAACATACATGTATACACATTAATATTGCTTGTGTTTTTTGCATAAACACCGATGAATTTTAAGCACTGTATACCCAGTAATTTTCCCCCCGAGTCCTGTGAAAAAATTCCACAGGCATACTACTTGGAGGGATTCAAACCCACGACCCCTGCCATTCTAGAGCAGATGTCTCACCAACTAGACTACCGAGATTGCCCGGCAGCTAGCTAGGGAGACTTTCGAGACTGCTTGCTAGTAGGTGTCAAAAGATTTAACTGCTAAATCCACTGTAAACCGGACTAGATTTGAACGTGTTTGAACATAAAGTGCGCAATTATGTTTTCTTCACACAATAAATAAGTGTATATGATGAGACAATGTTCCCAACAGAAATCTAATACCAGCGAGATTTGTATAATATTATCCAGTGTGTCTCCATCAACCTCTAACGCATCAAGGTGTCCCACTGAAATGGTATGGTGCAAAACCTACCTTGATGGGTCCAGACCACAAGAAGTTGATCTTCTGCACCATGGTCATAATGTTGAATGCATCACTGGACATATGATTTGTAATCTGACCCATGGTCATCTGGCCTCCAGTGGTGGCAAAGGTGCTCAGTCTCAATGCCTTCTCAAATACCATAGTCTAAAAGGAAAAGTGCAACTGGGTGATTTTCCAACAGAAATGCAGCGTAGTAAAGTTTGCAGTAACACATACTTTTCCGTTATGAAATGTGGTGGCTCTGAAAAGAGCCAGTGGTAAAACCCCTCGACGTTTAGAAACAATCAGTGTTTTAATTTTAAAGAAATTTAAAGCATTCAGAGAAGAACAATTGACGAGAACTGGATTTGAACCTGTGACCTCCAGATTCGCATGCCGGTGCTCTACCAGCTGATTTGCATGCCAGTGTGAAAGGAGATTCTGTCCGGCAGGAGATTCTGTCCGAGCATACGGCGAATTGTGTACTAACTCCTTCTGATAGCGCCCTCTTTTGAATAAACTCCTCCAGCCCACGTTAATTTACCGTATGGTGGACACATTACCCGGAGGACAGAATACCCTATGACATCGGTGCTCTCACAACTGAGCTATCTAGCCAAATTTGATGACTAGAACGGGATTTGAAGCCGCAGCCTCTTGCTAGATATTCTAATGATTACACGTACCTGAAGTGCTGCACGGACATTTGCGCTTTCCAAGTACACAATATGAAAGTGTCTGGTAAAGACGCCGGACTTTACAACCAGTACAAGGAATATGACCGCAATCAAGACGAAGCCATTGGCGAAAAACTCCCCGAATGTGACAAAATGCGGTTCCATCAGCTGTGGAAGAAACCAATAACAAAACCAAGACAATCATTGCATCTTTAGGTGAGAGTTTCTCATTAAATTGTATAGAGGGGAAATTGAAACAGTCGTTTTACTACTAGCTATCAGTGGAAATCATAGTAAGTGAACACATTGTTGTCCACTTAATCTCACACGTTTTCTCGATTTCACTTCAATCATTTCTTCTGAAGAAGTGAGCAATTACCAACTTTTAATAATAATAATAATAATAATAATAGTAGTGTACATTTATAATGTGCCATGTCTGTCATAAATGACACTCCTGGAGCCGAATTATCAAATCTGGTGGAGATTGTTACAAATGATTTTATAAGACAAAGCAACCATAATACAACACCTTGAAAGGGATACAAGGTGAGGTGGCACATATTGCTGCCAGACCATGCCAGAAACACCAGGGCAAACCCCTTCTCTTTACGATAAGTGTACTGGGTTCTTTTACGTGCATTACACAGCACACGGGACCAAAAGGACGAAGCAATAATGGTCAAGTGTCTTGCTTAAGAACACAAGTGTCACGACCGGGACTCGAACCAACACTCTGCTGATCAGAAACACCAGAGCTTGAGTCCGGTGCTCTTAACCGCTCGGCCAAATGAGCTTTCCAATGATGCATTACTTTCAACCCTAAATGGGAAACCTTCATGGACGCTAGGTGGCAGCAGACTTACCAAGTAAAGTCATTGTTCTTGGAGATGCGCGCATGCTCAGTACTAATTTAAATGGAAAGTTACACGGAATGTCTGCTCTCACCTAGCATCTCAGAATCTCCTGTTTTTTTTCAAAGTCCTTCTGGATGTCGGGAACTGTCGTGAGATACAAACCTGGTCAGATTCGTCAGGATAGGCGAGTGTAACAACGTAACCCGTCAGGGCCCCTATACATAGAGGGCCTATGATGTTTAGCAGGTCGTAGATTAATTTCAGCACACCGGCTTTCAGCATCTCAGTCCAGTACACCATTACGTAGATCCTCCACATGGATGGTCTGGTACCCTTCCTCTTTGCCCTGGCCTGTTAACATAAAAATACGATGAGGGTAGATAAGACTAGACATCAGCAAGTGCTTCAGAATAGGGAAGGCACCATCTTACCATGCAGAAACGGAATCAAAAAGGTATCCAGGCCCAATGTCATTGCACTGCCTACCACAGAATTCTGAGCTTATGACAACCTGAAAAGCATGTGATTCTATGGGTCGTACTCGCAGACTTCTGCAGAAAGCAGTGCCACCAAATTTGGGCCCAAGTTTTCTTTTTTTATTTTATTATTATTATTATTACTATTTCTGGTAATGAAACCAAGGATGCCTCAAAAGCGAACTTAATCACTGTAGCTCAGAAGCCTGAGGAAACCTATTGATAAGGATGCTTGCTATCAGAACCAGAAACACCAGGGTAAACCCCTACTCTCTCACTATTAAGTGTTCTGAGTTCTTTAACATACACTACCCATCCTAGTACAAGGGACCTATGGCATAACCGAGAAATTCCTGAAAAAATATTCCAGTCAGGCTAGTCGGGAAAAAGTGGAAGATTCCCTGTGGCAACTGGTTAAAGCATATCAGCCACAGTACAAAAAGAATTTCAAAGGTAATGCTACTTATACATTGTATGTTTGCAAGCATTTTCATTTATCCAATCTTACTTGAGCTCACCTGCTCAATTTCAAAGGCCTCCTTGAATTTCTGGTGATTGTATTGTGCCTGGTGGCGTTCCGGTATATCACCCAAGTCAGTCATCTCCAGCGGTTTCTTGTAACCCTTCACAAACAGCCAGTTCATCCACCAGAGTGTCACAGTGGAAGCAAGATTGACGTAGTCGTTCAGGAAGTGCATGTTTGGGTTAGTGAGGTCGATGTGGATGCGCTTGTAACTAACTCTGCATTTGCACAAAACCTGTCAAATAAATCATTTCATTAATCAAGGAGCTTGTTTGATGCTTTCCAAACGCTAATAATAATAACTGGTTCTTATAGTGCACATATATCCTAGTACATGTAGCTAAATCAAGACACTTTACAACAATATTCCTGTTCATCAGGCATACATCCCCCAAAACTTGCTCAACTCCTTGGGGAGCATACAACCCCAAGCTGCTTATATAGACCGTTCCGGCTTTGGCAACAAACCCCGCCCACACACATTAGTTTGTGTACGTTTATGCTGCACGTGTGGCCGAGTTTGACCGAGGTCACATGACCAAAATGTGTGATCCAATTGGTCAATACAGTTTGATTGACAGGCTGGAACGGTCTATTAGCACCAAGGGGGTTAATTCAACTCAACACTGTCTCTGCCCTCTCAGGTTCCCATTTATACACCTGCGTTAAGAGAAGTATTTATGGTTAAGTGCCTTCTTCAAGGAGTTAAAGGGGCTGTGTTGTCATAATTATAGCAGTAAATGGAATAACGAAGTTACTACTCGTGCGTGCCCGCCGGTGGTCACATCACAGTTTGACAAAGACGGCACCCTTTGTGATTTTACCGCAAGCTCGCACATGTGCTGTATCTGGGTGAGAGTTTATCTTTCCATGCACAGCCATAGGCCTGCTCTAATCATGACAACACAGCCCCTATAAGTGTCATGACTGGGAATCAAACCCATACGCTGATGATTCAGTCATCAGAACTCAAGTCTGATGCACTAAACCACTTGGCCATGACACTCCACACAATAGCGTTTAAAAGTTTATTAGCTTTGATACCTTGACATTAACATTGAAATCATGCACTTACTTTAATTCTTATTAGATTGATTTCAGTAAGAAACAGGCTGCAGAAAAACACCAGCATAATAATCGTTGAATCGAACCGCAACAAGTTAACGTCAACTAGGTTCAACTGTTTCAAATTAACAAGACGCATCCCTTCTCCTACCACGGCCATAGCCCAGTAGCATACGAGAGGGATAGACATTATTGGCAACTGCCACAGCTCCATGTGATGGTAGTAGATAAGAGAAAATATCATTGCTACGAACGATGCGGCACCGGGAACGTACAGATGCAGCTGCGTGGGATGCTGCCACGCTCTATACGTTGCATCAGTGAGGACGCCCTCACCGACAACTGCAGCCAGTACCAGGAGAGAAATCAAGCTAACAAGCCACCGAAAGGTGTGTCCTTGATAGAGCAATAGGTACTTGGTTTTGCTAGAGCGCCTGGATTCGCAGAAACATACAGTCAGGAGTAAGAATAGAGACGAGACTACCAGAAACACCACAGGGGGGAGTACTGTCAATCCATTGATGAAACACGCATTGCTGGTCCATTCTGATTGGTCTTTTGTCAAGTCGGTATTGTTCTTCCCACAGAACCACTCCCACTCTCGGCCGAACATAATGCTGTTAATAAAAGACAGGAAGTTGTTAAGAAACAATGCAGGATACTTAAGAGCAATGCAGGGTACTTGAGCAACAGGTCAATGTGCTTCAGCTAAGATAAGTGAGATTGCATGAGTGAAAGCGTAGCCTCTCCACCTTGGAGAATTTGCTTATTTCTTAATTTTTTTGAGTGGAACCTTGATCCAAGAACTTAGAATTACAGTGTTTCAACAAATGTTTCAAATGAAAAACGTTCTTGAGAAAAGTATTTACAATGGACATTTTTTACAGGGTCAGCATTTATAATCTGTTTACTGGTGCAGTCCTCAGTCCAGCAGAACTAAACAAACCAAACAGTCAAATACAATTTTTTTTTACAAATTCAACAAGCCCTTCCTTGGAAATGAAATACTCAGTGACCAAACCTCCCCCTTAACTGTTAGTGAGCCACTGAACAGTATTTATGATAATTTATTAACAGCTTGTGATCCCTTAAGTATCATAATTTATCATTAAGTCCGTCGATATTTAATCATTCAACTCATAGCCCTACAGTATTTTTGGAGAAAACCAAGCTATTAAACAAAAATATCACGATTGGTGGACACTTTTTTGTGAAAGCAGAAAGCATTGGTTCTTGTTAGAAGGGCAATCAAATTAAATGGGAAGGAGGCAAGAGTTTTGAGCTCGGTGTTGACAATATTTATCATGTGCCCGGGGCCTTATGCCTTTTTACTGGGTACATAAAGTATTTCGTCCCAGTATTAACTACATAAGGATGTAAGCAATAAAATGGCCCCTGACATGAAAACTATGACATTATTGTTACATATTTGTTGCAAGAATTAACCCAAAGACGTATGTTCCCATTCCCATGCAGAATTTACCCTTCCTGTAATAACTTTTGAATGGCAAAAAAAATTTCAAATTTTCCCGCTCGCTTTTCTTGAAACACAAATTTCACATCAATAGACCGATTGCGCAACCAATGTTTACATGTGACCTATTGTGGGTCATAGTAATCTGAGCTGATGGCAAACTACGTGCAAATACATGCCCTGACCGACAGAGTCACACCAAAAAACGGCTTTTGGTAATAATAACACAGTTACTGGGCCATTTTATTATAAAGTAGTATGTTGTGACAGTGATTTTTATCACATTAAAAAGAGGTTTATTTTGAGTTTTGCATGAACGGAGTCGGACGACTATGTAGCCACCCGCCTGTTATTTTGTTTGTAATGTAGGCCTAAATCACTGTAAAAAATGGGTAAAGAACATTGGAAAAGTGAGCATTTATACCTAGCCTTGCGAAATTTCAAATAGGCAGAGGAATCACACAGTTTTGGAAAGCAATTTTATTGATGATTTCAGCTTCAAAACTTTGAAATTTTTGTGTTGAAAAGTGTGTGATCGCGGTCATCTGGCCTAAAAGATCTGTCGTACACTAGTACACATTTATACGTTACTTGTACAATTTTCAAGAGGTGCTGGAACTGTCCTTACTGGTTTATTCAGCCACTCGAAGGTCTCTGGTACAAACTCTGGAATATTTTTCACAGATTTCGACAGTCGGGAGAATGGAGGGTTACGATTATCGCAACTAAGATTTCGAGCAAGAAAAGCCTCGATCGAATAAACTAAATGCAACAATCATCATGTTCCATACCGCACTTTCCTATGGTGGACACCGTGTGTGTTTACATTTAACACCAACAAGAGGTCATGTGACGCGGGTCGTACAATCGGTCTATTGCTTACACGCTTTTACCAGAAACTTGGTTGATCATCCTTTTATCGGGCACACAATGATTAGTACAAAAATACAACATACATCAAACTTTGAAAATAAACAAGTGGGTTTTTTTCGGATAGCAATTCACCCACATTTACAAAATTTACACAAGTATTCCAAAATTATCCTTTTTTTTAATTTTTTTATTTTAATAATCACTCACAAAAATACAGTGGTACAAGATCCCTGGAACAACAACATGCCAACTAAAATGAACTTTGAAAACTGATGATTATTTTAATAATTATGCTGGTACTGTGGTAGGCCTATCATTTTTCGTTTCATATGATAAGGTAGGCCTACTTACACTTTTTTACTGGGCATCCACCACCATTCTCCGGTAGCGGTAGGGAGCTAACTAAACGTTATAGCATGTATTAGAGGGGTAACTGATTAGTGCATTTTAAACAGTTTTTCTTACCTACCTCAATTATATAGAAAGTGTGACTGATTAGTACATTTATACAAATTTGCTTACCTACCTCAATTATTATAATGCGTGTAGGCCTATACAAATTATGCCAGTGAGGTTATGCGCAGTAGACAACCACAGAAGATCAGAACACGAGCCGCCAACAGTTGTTGATGTTCAGTTCGCCACTGCCAGCTGAAAACTGAAAGCATACGAGTACAACGTGCGTTGATCATGTCCCAACAATAAGGTCTATTGTCGATCGGTTGATTTCAACAGAGGTTGCATCCTGCGCTGAGGCATGATGGGATAGGAAAGGGATCATGTTTCTTGCTGCACAGTTGCCACTGCCCCCTTTGTCTTCCCATCATGCTTTGCGCTATTTCGTCGTAGCGCGATCAGCAATAAACCTTATGCTGCAATTTTGACCTCGATACACCCTAGACAGATAAAGGTTTATTGCACCACACCATTGCAACAGCAATTAGGAGAGCCTTTGCACTTCTGCACTAAGCAGACCGTACGAAGTTAGCCGTACACGGTACATCAACAGTGAACGTAACGAAATGATGATTTGCTGCAGCTTTTGATGATAATGATCGAAATGTCTTTACAAATATCAATTATCATTCTGTCCTTCCCCGGTGGTAGGAAATGTACACAGTTATTCTAGTGCAACCGGTTTCCGATCAGATAACAGGAAAATTGCTTGGAAACAGAATCAACTAAATAATAATTTTTAAAACGTAAAGTCCGGTCGGGGCCGGAGTTGGTCACACCATTGAGGAAGGCCCCCTCCATGGTCACACTATAGAGCAAGGACTTGACTTGCTCTATGGTCACACGTTGTTTTCTTATTATCAAAGTTTGCCACAAATGTTTACAAAGCGCCCTCTGTAGGCAAGTGTTGGCAAATGAAAAAAAAACTTTCACTGTGGCTACAACAAAAGGTTATAGAGCGCCGCTACAACAAACATCGTGAGCTTCAATATTTAGCCATTTCCTTCCTCCATGTTTAGCGGAACCGTACCTTATAGGACCCACCATGTAAAATTTCAAATCCTACTCCCCCACACAGTTATAATAAATTCAAAATAAATTAGTACTTTATCCTCTCAATATTCTTCATTTTAATGTCAAATTCATTACTCCATATGGGAAAAGGACAAAGTAAATAGTTATCACACAAGCACGAGTGGAATACGTAAAAATATAGCGCTTCTGCGTCCCATATCTAACGAGACTGCAGGCCAAGTTGGACATGGGACGCAGCCACACTTTATTTTCTGTATTCCACGAGCACGCGAGTGATAACGAATTTATCTTCAAGCAAACGCGCCTCTTTTGAATTTACAAAGAATTTACAATGAATTCTGAAGATGGGAGTTAGAACAGCGCGTAACAACAGCACGCTAGAGAACAGGGTGTGATATAGGCCATGCAATATGACTATATATCACACTCTTGTTGCTATGGATCGACCAATCATAATTGAGGATTCAAGTTTGCTTGAAGATATGCAAATTTTTAACTTAATTTTTAACAGATTAAACCACTATGACTACATTGATCATAACGGGCCCAAGCTCACACAAGGACCCAATTGGAAACAAAACATTCAAAATTGCATGACATTCATTTACTCATGCCAAGTTATACATGTACAGTGGGTACCAGGCAATATTAGCCACTAACCAGCATATGGTCATTGTGTAAACTTTGCCAATATTGCTGCAAGAGTTAATAATATTCATTTTATTACATGGTACACTTTCAAATAAGAGACATTCAACACTAGGTGGCAGCACACATAACTGGTAAATTTCCATAGTTTATGTAAATATGGGCAAGCTCACATTTTCAAGAACAAGGGAGTTTATCTGCTAAATCTGCTGCCCTCTAGCATCTCAGAAGTTTTCCATTCTTTGAAGAGAGAGTAAATTCCACTTGACTCTTACAGGAACGGATCTTAAAATTGTATGCATTCTACACAGGGTTTGAGTTCCACCAAGCTACTTTTTTTATTAATATTCTCAAGCACGGAGTGTCTTGATTCTTGGGAGAGAGCACCAGTTACTGTAAATGTTCTTAAACAAATATCATGAGGTTAAAGATTCTTTTGTACGGCCATTCCCAAAGTGATTTGATTCACCCACGTTGTAACAGTAAAGTGTGAGTCAAAAACTATCACAAATACATAATTATTAGCGGGTCCACCACTGAACTTTGCTATACTGTCGCTTTAAAGTTTTTGAGTAGGTCAAAGGTCAGAGTTAACTCCTGTGCAGGCGCGACAAGACAGTACCTTTAAATTGAAACGGGATTGTAAAAATGAGATTTAAATAACAGTATTGACTGTCACCGTATGGTTGTATTCTCATGCATATCATCAATGGACGATACCGATAGGTAAGACAGTAGGAGGGTTGACTGTGTACTGTGTAGAGGGCAAGGCATTCATCACATGATATCATATTGCGGGCTGGCATAGTTAAAGACTACAATGGATTATATTAAACAGCTGGAAGCATAACTGTCACCCCATGAAACTTAAAATTGCAACTACAACTTCTAAGCCTGTAGCCCTCATATTTCAGTAGCTCACTCAGTAATCTTGCAAAGATAATTGAAACAAAATTATCATTAGAATATGAAAGATTAATAACTTTACATTTCACCCCAAATACATTCACCACAGATTATTACACAAAATGCTTGGTAAAGACCTAATTTGCATATTGATCAGGCACTCGCATTGCACACTGGTAGAAAATTGGTGACACCAACTTTGTCATTTTGCAAATGGGTCGAGGCCAGATTTCCAGCTAATTTGATTGAATTCAACCGGGTGTGAGCAACTTCAGTCATGAAGTAGGGTCCCATCAGACTGCAACTGAAAATCTGTGGAACCTAATTTTCAACTTCATTGGCTTTTGTAAACCCAAAGTTTTGTCTTATGTGGATGGACTGGTAAATATGCAGTTCGTGGTAATTGCACAGTGTGAAACAGTCATTGACTTCAACCGTCTGTTACATTGTGTTAAAGTTTTGGTAGAATTTGGTAGCCAATCAAATACCATGCTTTATGAGTGCTTGCTCAGGTTTGGTGATATTTCATGTAACGGTCGGTAATGTGACTTTTTACGTGTCCTCAATTAAATAAGATTAAAATAATTCAAAAACAATCTCATATAATTATTTAAGCAAATCTGAACAAGTTACCGTGGAAATAGTGACAATTTACCTGGTGAGTCTGCTGCCCCCTATCGTTCCAAAGTCTCCCATTAAACATTAACAGATGTACATTTACTAAAGTAAAATTATCAAAATTGTACGTGACAGTGATGGTATAAAAAAAGATCATGAAATTGTAGCAGAGCATCTTACAACATCCTTAGTTTCTATTATTGTATTTGCATGATTAAGGCTCAATGCGATCAAATTTCCAACAAAATGCAGTTTGTTGGTTCCAGAGGAGAGATGGTACCTCTACAGGTACGGTCAATGAAATCTGGTATCACAAGTTTCTGGTGAGGTAATCAAGCAATTTGTAATGACTCGAACTCTTGAGAATATTTCCAGTGAGTTTTCCTGTGGCAGAACGGTTCGCTTTGAATGGGAGACTTTTGACATGCTAGGTGGCAGTAGACACACCAGATAATCTTCTGCGTTTACGTACACACGCGCAGTTCTGAAATACAATGGAATAACCTGGTATGCCGCCACCAAGCATCCCCAAAAGTCTCCCATTGCAGGACCATATGAACCAAGGTTTGTGAAGGTGTAAAGAGGGCGCTGTTGATGAAAAAGAGGATGCTCACGGTGACATCAAAAGAGGGCGGTGTTGATGAAGAATGAGGGATGCTCCCGATGGTATCAAAAGAGGGCGCTGGTAGGGATCTTATGTGACACGGACCTTCATTTGCTTCATGCCAGGGTTGAGACGTTTGCGCATGTCCTTACGATATTGCTTCTCCTGTGAGAAATCAAACATTGAGGTTGACGTTTTATTTCATTTGCATGTGGACATTTAACCCTTTCCTTACCATCGGCGACTTAGGTCCACTGCACTCATACCCCCTCTTCTTTACCATTGGCGACTTCAGTCGACTGCACTCATGCCAAAGCTTACACACACAAAAGCACTCAAGCCTGAGCACTAAGGCAATTTGTTATGAAGCTACAGTTTTTTCCATGGTCATTCTCCATACCCAAGCTTACCATCATTGGAAAGAGAAAGATCAGATCTTTCTAATGACGGTAAAATAAAATAAGGTTGCTTTTATGCAGTCCCTTCAAACTGGAGTAAAAAAGATAAGAAATGCCAAACAACCATGCCATGTGATTGTTGTACAACACTTAGCAAACAAAGATCAACAACTGGGACATGTATGGACAGATCTTAATTGTTTTTTAGATTATAAGGAAGGGATTCATTAAGACTTTTTTATTAAATAATTTGCCGTTGAACAACATCTTCAAGGAAATAAAAAGAATTTGTAAAATTAGCCTTTGAATGAAAGATTTCTGTTGTGTAAGAATGTGCGCTTCACGCTTGAGTGGTCAACTGATGTGGTCCTCTGAGGTTGCATATGTCCAAACGATTTGGTAACAAAAGGAATAAAGGGGACAGTAAAGGGCAACACCACAGGATGTTATCAGACTCTTAAAAACAAAGGGGGGACACAACTTCTTAAAGATAATGCACATACGAAAAAGAATACAAGTTTAAAAGTTCCAGTTTTATAGAATTGTGTAAAATTAAGCTTCCTGTCTTACCTCCAGCTTACGAGCTTTTTCTGGGTCTTCTTCGTTGAGCAGGCGATCCTTCTCAACACGACGCTTCTCCTCACGTCGTAGCTGGGCTGCCTCCTGGCGCTGGGCATGGGCCAGCTTGACGAAGGACTCAGACACCTTAGCGCGGGCCTTGTCTGCTTTCAGCTTGGCCTAGTCAACAGTTCAAGCAATGACTGAAGTTTGAGTTTGTTGTCAGTGAAAAAATGCACATTGTCAATTCGTTACCTCGGTGTAAAAACATTGTTTCCCACTTCTGTTATGATTTAACAGTGTATTGAGGCAGTTAGGAACCACAGAGAGACTGTTTTTCTTAGTAGGGAGAAACTTTGGAAGTACGGTTAACTATTAGAGAGGTTTCGCAAGTCTAGGGATACATATACGACGAGGTATATGCCAAAGATTTGTGCATTCGTGCATGGTAGTTTACACTACCGCAGGTATGGCTGACGCAACGTGACAAAAGCGTGTCAGCCGCATACATGTGCCGATCAGCGAATGGAGGATTCACAGTGCGTGTGCATCGAGGAGCGCGTGCAGTAACCATAGCTGCGGTGGTGTAAATGCCCGAGAATGAGCTGCTCGGATAAGTCTATTCGGAGATCAAAATTACCTCTCTGCTGAGCTTGTATCTCTTGACCTTCTCAATGCAGTACATGACAAGCTTCATCATGGGAAGCATGCCCTCCATGTCAGCTTTGGAACAGCGAGGTCCTCCAGGCACTAAAATAACCAAGTTGTATCACAGGTGAGATTTTTCAATTTTTAAGTGGTAAATGGGGACGGTTGTGGGCTACATGCATGTGGTCTTCAGGGAACGTCGTTGGACTAAGTGGTCAGTGGAGGGAGGTTGCTGGGCTAAGTGCTCAGTGGGGGAGGGGGGTTATGTGATCATTGGGAAAGGTTGCTAGGCCAAGTGGTCCTGGGGAGGTAGGCTGGGTTTATGTGGCAATTTGGAAATGTTTTCTGGGCTAAGTGGTCGGTTGGGACAGTTGCAGGGCAACGCATCCTGGGGAAGGTTCTGAGCTTTATCACCGGTCAGTGGGACAGGTTGCTGGACTAAGTGTTAGGTGGGGAGGGTTGCTGGACGAAGTGCTCAGTGGGTAGGGTTGCTAGGCTGCTAGTGGTCTATGGGGAAGGTTACTGGACTATTAAGTGGTCAGTTGGTAGGGTTTCTTGGATAACTGGTCAGTGGGGAGGGCTGCATGGTTATTATTAGTGGTCGGCAGAGAAGGTTGCTTGACTGACTGGGAGGGGGACTGTAAGCTAAGTGGTCCATCGGGGAGGGATGCCAGCTAAGTGGCGAGTGGGGAAAGGTTGCAGTGCCATGTGCTCAGTGGGGAGGTGGAGTGGGTACTAAACTACATCACTGGGCCAAGTGGGGAAGGTTCATGGACTAGAATAGGTGACATCCTTACTAGAGCGGGTAAACTGACCTTTGAAACAGAATATGAGAACTTTCTTAGTCTCTGGCATCTTGGTTGGCTGCTCCTCACTGTCAAAAACAAACAAACAATAATATCAAGCACTTGTACATGTATGGTGCCATCTATATGTCACATAGTGTAAAGTCGGCCATCTTTACAGGCAATGACAGTCATTTTTTTAACTCACGACTATGCGTCCACCATGTGCAGCACGCAGGAGCTTTATATATTCCTCACATGATTGGTAACACTTGACAAAAAAGTGTAAAGTTTAGAATGCTTGACGCGGCCCAAAGCCAAATCCCAAGTTTCCTGTAAAGATAGCGCCTATCTTTTGAGAACTACCTATACAAATATCAAACATGTACATATGGACATTTGAAAGTAGATTTGAAAGAAGACAGGATTTCGATTTCGTTTTAAGGGTTTTCTGGAAAGGTCAGTGGGGAGGCTCGCTTGGCTTAGTGGTCAGTGGAGAACCCAAAATAAATGTTGCTTAATCCAATTATTCTGATTGAAATAACTGTTTGTTGTGTGTTTTTTATTATGAAAATCCATGAGATAGCAAATCATTTTTCACATTTTCCCCACTAAACTTGAACCTAATTTATGAAGTTTTCAGAGCTTGGTTGTATAGTGTGTTTATTGAAAACTGGGGAATTGGAATGAATGTATTCCGAATATATATTATTCCTTTAAACTTACTCTGAGTTGGGCTTGGGACCTGAAAACTGGTCTGAAAAATGGAGGTACTCGAAGAGTTCCTCATACTGCGCCAAACAGCTGGTGATCTGTAGAAAATAAGAGGCGCACAAAAGCACTGAAAACTTGTTTATCTATGAGGAGGGGGTTCGACAAGAATGCTGGATTGGTCACATCCAGTGTATGAATGAGGACAGCTGGCCAAGGAAGATCCTTGACTACCAGATCCCTGGCAACTGCCCACGTGGCCCTCCAAAGATGAGGTGGAGCGATAACATCAAAAATGACCTGAGTTACCTGAAGATCAATGCCAGTCTGGCCCTGAACCGAGTGGAGTAGAGGAAAGTTAAACTCAAATACCTTTTTGTACACAACCTCATGGCGCTCCGTAGGTGAAGTGACATTTCAGATCTTTCCACTCCAATTTGAAGGGATTTAATAAGAGCAAACTTAGTTTATTTAACCAGAATAAGAGCAACCTTAGTTTATTTCACCATCATTGGAAAGGTCCAATATTTGTCTTTCCAACCATAGTAAGCTTGAGTATGGAGGGTGAACATGGACAAAAATATAGCTTGATAACAAACAGCCTTAATGCTGAGTGCTTTTTGTGTGTAAGCTTGGGCGACAAAAGTCAACAATGGTAAAGAAGAGGGGGTACTAGTGCAGTCGAAAAAAGTCGCCTATGGTAAGGAAAGGGTTAAGGGAGAACACTGCTTTTTACAATCAAAATAGCCAGAGTCTTCTACTTGCCGGGTTTGGAACTTGAACTTGAAGCCACAATGTTTATCCAACAGTCTGACGTAACATAGAAACTATGAGGCTAGGAAACACATAGGCGTGGAGTGGGTTTTAAATCCTATTATCGTTTCAACATCTTACCTTCCCATCCATGACCCCCTGGATCACCTCGGCTGACTCGGCTAGCACCACACTGGAAGATGACAACCCGTACTTGTCACCACTCCGTTTATCTTGACAAAACTGACTCTGCAAAACACACACACACACAAAAAAACACTCAGATGTTGTAAAACTGCAGATATATTGGTATTGTTGCAGCAAAACGCATGTGAATGTTGTACTGGGAGACGCTCGCGGACGCTTGGTGGCAGCAGACTGAACAGGTTAGTCCATAGTTCTCAGGAGTGTGAGCATGCTTAGAAATACGTAAACAATGAAATACGTCTTCTGCCACCTACTCTCCCAGAGTCACCTATTGTTTTTGTCTTCCATATCTTGTTTGTGGCACCACACTAACCTATATCTGTATACCAGGTGTGTGATTGCAGAAAAATGAAAAATCCTTAACATTTAGTATACAGCAACCTTTCTTGGTCCTCAGAACTTTCAAAGCGGAACATTTTATATTCTGTAGAACATTGAACATTGCTTACGGTGACATGCGCACAATAACTTTGGTTTTATTATTATTATTGCTAAAGGTAACTGACCATCATTTAGATGGCAACAGAAACATAATCAGATTGATAACTGAGCAACAACGCAAATTCACCTGGTCTGGCACAGAGGCTTACTAGGTGGCACACTCCATATTTGTAAAAGACACTGTACTACATTCAATCTTCTAGCCTTTTAACTTAAAATACACTCACCAAATCTTGCATTTCTTTTTGCATCTTGGAAGCGATTTTCTTTCGTCCCGCAAACAAGATGAAACTGTCCATGTCTTCACTGTTCATCGTCACGGTGATAACCTGGATAGTGCAAGATGAACAACAAACATCTGATTTTTGTCGAACAACTACACACTCTAAATGTGCCTACTGCGACGGACTCAAGTTCGGGTGACACCTGTGTCTTTCAGGAAGATATTTAACTACAATTGCTTAATTCGTACTTTGGATTAGGCGGTAAGCCGTAAGTCCCGTGTGTTGTCTAATGCATGTAACAGAACCCAGTACACTTCAATTAAAAGGTTGGGGATTTGCCCCGGTGTTTCTGGCATGGTTGGCTGCAGATTACAAGACATTACCAAGTAAACCCTTGACGGAAATGAAAGTGCTATATAAAATGGGTCTCATATTTCAAACACAGCTCTGCATAACTGTCGTGTAACTAATGAGTGCTTTGAGACGTCCTTTGGGTGTGATAAGCGCTACATGAGAACTGTGAATTGTTACTGTTACGAAATGCTTTTCAAATATCTTCTTCAGGAAGTTGTCAGATTTTGTTGGATATATTATACTGTATACAGCCAAACTACAAATGTATATCCACTGGGCCATGTACATGTCAGAGTCCAATCATTTGGATGTTGAGTTAAGATCAAGTGGGGGTATTTTGGAGTCATCAGAAGGGTCTCTAGCCAAAGACTCTACAGCGTTGGTGTTACAGAAACTCACTAATAATGCTATAACTTTAAACAAATGATAAATGATGAACTTACTAATTCGTCTGACCCAGGCTTCATGAGTTTAGCCACTACACTCACAAGGTCCTGCCTTTTTAAAAGCTGAAATAAAAAGAGATTCCAACATGTATGTCAGACGCCAAGCCACTCATCAGCCAATATAATCGTCAGCTCTGGTTCTTGAACCACATCCTTTGAACATTTTTAAGGTCAAACCCGACAGGACATACACCCTGTAGGTTCCATCACACGGCAGAAGAAACCTGAAGAAGGTTCTCTCCTATGCCACGAGGGTTTTTCTCTGGGTTCTCTGTTTTTCCTCCCTTGAGAAAAAATCAAACACTTCCCATCTCTTGTTGAGCTCCGTGGTCATGTATGGGCGAGTGTGGCTGGCTGCCACAGGAGCCCTTGCATACCTGCGGATCGAACATGTAGCAGTGTCCTTCGCAATTCAGCTTCTCGGCTGCGAGTAAGGATGATTAGCATCCCAAACTATGAATTATGAATCTTTTGGTGCCTGCTCCTCTATTTCAAATGAAGAAGACTTTTTTTGTTTAAAAAGAAAAGACTTGTCAATTGCTCTTAAAGACATGAGACTTGCCCTCACAGACTTGATGACAACTCCGCCTACCACTTACCTTGAGTTCGACCAGCATGCCTTCACAGCAACTCCTACCAGAGCACCAGAGACAGTATCGACTCTCGCTCTCCTTCAAAAGCTGGCCGGTCACAGGGGGATCCTTCTGACCCCCGTCATCCCCAACTAACGCAAAGTTTGACTCCAAGAGCTCCAGATGCGAGTTCAGCCTGTGTGGGGACACAAAATCTCACAATGATGTTCTCTGTAAATGCACTAAATCACACTAATTGTTCACAATAATAATCTAAATACTTTGAATAATTGCATTTAGGTCATGAATAAAATGCTCTAATTGTTAACTGGCAACCTCCTGGGAAAATAGTTACCCCTGCTTGGGAGAAGGGTCAAGCCAAATAACCCCGGGGCTAGCATGCCGAGTGATCATCCTTCCCAGGAAAATTACATTGAGAGTAAAATGAACATGGAGTGGAAGTTGGGTTAAAACTCCCCAGGAATTTCCTGGGGTTATGTTTCCTGGGAAATGGCTCCGTCAGGGTGGGGTCTAGAGTGGCATTACACCACACTTACCAACAGGATTGCTATGGACAGTGCAACTTACCAGGCAGTGGAAAGCTTCTGATTTTTACTCTTGCCGCTGATGTAGTTGAGTACGTACGCTAAGATGCCCACAACCATCAATATCTCCATGTAGTAACTGTCCCAGTTATTACGCAAATGCACAGGGAGCTGTCAGAAGAAACAAAAATATGATAGCAGTTCCCTTCAAGGGATGTGTGCCGTACCACCTTGTCCGTCTGCCATGTAAAAGTTTGTAATTAATAAATAATGAATCAACTAAAAATATACCTGTTTTTATCCAATTTGTATATATTTGTTAAAATTTCATTTCAAATAATGCTGTCAATGAAGTCCCCCTGCCCCCACCCCCATAAAAATGATGGCTCAGCCACCAGAACTTGACTTCGGTGCAGTAGATCCCTCAGCCACGACACGCTCAGCATTGGTTATTGCCTCGCTGCCCCTTGAAATGTCCCAGTCCAAATTTCATTTCCATCACACAGATAGATGCCCTTTACCGAGGCAGAATTGCCTTGCCCTTACAAAACACAAAGAATCTGGCCAGACTGGAAACATTTTAATATTCTGGATGTACCTTTGCAATTTCCAGGTCTGGTGTGTCGGACGGGCCCTTGCCTTTGAAGGGTTTCTCTCTCTCAAAGTTTTCAAATTCTTCCGTGTCATGGAAGTGTTCAAATTCATCTTCATCCTGAAGTTAAATAAAATAGTTAAAGAGATTAGTTGAAGAGAATAGTTAAAGAGATTAGTTAAAGAGATTAGTTAAAGAGATTAGTTAAAGAGATTAGTTAAATATAATTGTACAGAGATTAGTTAAAGAGACTTGTAAAGAGATTAGTTAGAGATAGTTAAAGAGACTAGTTTAAGAGATAAGTTAACAAACCTGTAAAATTTGAAGCTCAATCCACATGTATCATTAGAGTCACGATAAAATATTGAACAAAAACCTTATGTATTTTCTCTGTTTTCAAACATCAGGTTTTGGACTCACGGGATCAAAACTAATTTTGTTTTACTCATTTCTCAAAATCTATAGCATTTCAAGCAAAAAGATTTCAAGAGAAGTTTCCCACCATGGCCATCTTTATACACTGTAAGTTAGGTGCACATCTGTGAACATTTATATTTTCAATCTCGGCGATGTTGTGCACACCCTAAAAAAATCAGTGAGCTTTTAGTTTAGTTTGAAAGTTATCATTTTTTTGTTTGCTACATAAAAAATTTAAATGATCCCATCATTTATCTTTAAAGTAAACCCATACATCGTATCATCATTTAGAATGATGAGATGAAAACTTGTCACTTCATAGAATCTAACCTCCACAATTCCATCGTCATCATCTTCATCGAACTCTTTCTCGAAGGGTGCCTCAGCCTCGTTACCATCTTCAAATTCATCTTCACCTCGCTCTGTCTCTACAACGCCGTCCTCTTCCTCCTCATCTCCAAGATCCTCAAACTCGGCAAACTCATTATCCTCGATGTCAGCTCCACGGTGATTGGCTGCCCCAAGCACCACTGGGGCCAGGAGCAGCACAAACACACCGAGTATATAAAGGGAACGAGGAATCATGGTATCTAGTATAGGAAGAACAAAAAAGATACGAAGTGGTTTGGCCATTTTTATATATAGATTGATGATGGAGCTATTCTTCTGACATTGCTTTTGTTTTAAATTTAAACAGTAAACGCAAGTCACAATAATGATTTCAAACCCAGTATTTAAAGTACTGAAAACTGTGAAAACATTCAATGATTTTTTGTTCTAATACTTAGCTAGTATACATTAATAATAACATAATATTATAATATTTACCAGAACAAGAGCGAGAACATGAACCTCCACGAACAAACCAGCAGTTTTAATAGTATGGGTCCCATACACACGACACAACTTTGCCATGCATGCATGGAGCAACCAGGAACCCGTCTAAATCTTGTAAACAGCGCCCTCATGTGATGAATATTCGACTTCTAACCGCCTCCCCCCCCCCCCAGCCAATGCAATTAGTCATCTAGTTAATAGTCAGGTAGAATACGGACAAAGTAATGATTCATGATACCAACAAGTTGACATAAAGTAACAAATAACTGCCACTTATTACTTTACTATCTGATTAATAAAATATTTTATCAATTGGCAGCATCGATTGGGGTGTAAAGGTACAACGTAATTCTTATAACACCCACAAATTGAGACAATTGTAAAACTCATGGTTCGAAAATACAATTGGTGGCCATTTTAAAAATAAGAATGGCTGACGTTTATTAATATAGGCCCCTACCAATGATTACAATTGTGTGCCGTTAATATTATTGAGACGTAAATCGACTGAAACTGATGAAAATGATACCCACAAGTTGAGTTATAGTCAGAAAAAGATTCAACGTGGCGGATATTTTGAAAACCAAGATGGCCGCCATCTGCAGCACCTCACTTTTTGCCAACATGACTGTTCTTGTTTTTCTGTGATCAACACTAGTTATCTAACTAGGTGCTGTGGCGTAACCAGACATCTTCTTCCTTCCAGCCCCTTTCAGCCCCCAGAACTCCTAGAACCAGATGCTTCCGTAACCTATCGCGGCCCAACGTATCATTCACACCCCCTAGTCTGTCACCTGAGAGTTGACCGTACATAACCAAGATTTACATACAGCTCTATCCTGTTGGTAAAAGTCTGAAGTCATTACAGCATTAACCACGCCCACTTCACACCTTCCAGCTCCAAACGTCATCAGAAGCCTCATCACAAACGCATTGGCCTAGGCAAAATCTAAAGCTACAGTGGTTGTATTAAACACGTGTTGTGCAGACACTAAATCTTGTTAGTGATGTCCTCTATTAAGAAATCTGTGTAACCGTGTAAAAACAAGGTTTTTAAGGTTACACACAAACAAAATGGGCAGCTTTGGAACCGGCAGGAAGCGAATTCGAAACGTATATGCGCGTACTACCAATGAGCGCGCGTACGACTAAGTAACTTACCAACAGGATAAGAGATGGCTTTTTATAACGTTTAATGCAAAGTATACAACAATTGAGCAACTTTTATTTAAACAAGCAGACACACTTAGTAATAAAAAATCAATTAAACAGAGCTAAAACAATATTATTGAACCATTCCCATTATAGGTCTAAAACACCTGTACACCCCTCCACAGAGTGGCCTTTTCAACCACAACATAGGCCTACACTCTCCAAATCACTCCTATAGGCCGTATCTTTGACAGCAAGAGAGCGCAATACTAGTTCCATTTTGAAAGTACAAACATGTTTCAAAACATTAAAATACATTTGAAGCAAATATCTTAACTGTTTGTTACAAGTCTAATTACATCTGGTTTACCACATTGTTTGACCCACAATCTAGCCCAAGGGCGCCCTCTTGCATTAGAAAATAATGCCCATAAGATTGAAAATCTCTCTTTTCGATTGAGGCCAGGGACAAATCTTTTGCAGTTTTGCCCTTGTTTTAATCAATTAGAGTAAACTTCAAGTGAAGAGAGCATCATAGTGGATTATCTCAACGTTACAATCGTAAGGAAGACCTTGCCCAGAAAAGAATTATGTATTAATATAAATCATCCCTTAATGTGTCTAACTAACCGAACTAATTCTGTACAACATCATTAGTAAGTAACATTCCTGAAACCAATTTCATTTTATAAAGTCTGTACATGTAACAAAACCTTTTCTGCTAGCTGCGGCCGTTATCATAGTTTCTTTCGTAACCAATGCTTAAAACCGTGTGCAAAGCAAAAGGCAAGCTAACTTGTACTTACCGGCTGTTATTATTAGTTTTATATTATTTATTTATTTATTTATTTGGTTATTTTTTGTTAGATGGATAACGCAGCAACGAAAATATTTTTTGTGAACAAACCATGCACACGCTGTCGAATGATCGTTCTTCACGAAATATAAATGTAATTTCCTAAATAAAAAATTACGAAAGTTCAGCTTAGGCCTAAGTGAGCAGTTTGCTTACAAAAAAACAAACCAACAAACAAACCAACAAACAAACAAACAAACAAACAAACAAACAAACAAACAAACAAACAAACAAACAAACAAACAACCCAACAAACAACCCAACAAACAAACAAACAACCCAATGAACGAACAAAAAAACAAACAAACAAACAAACAACACGTTAAATACCGAACTCTCTAAGTGTTAAATCAACACTTAGAGAGTTCAGTCAGTGACAACAGTTTGAAAAGTTAAATGCAACTCAATTGAAGAAAGAGTTGAATTTACACTAGTAAGAGTTAAATCTGAAACTCTAGTTTGACACTTGTATTAGTTGAATCTAACTTTAAGTGTTGTCACTGACTGAACCCATTAAGTGTTAATTTAACCCTTGAATTTTTTTAGACTAAACATAACGAAACGTAACACAATAATTAAAATTTAGAAGGCGCTATTCCATCAAGATAGCGCACATAAAAGCACTTAACATGGATAAAGATGAGTCTTAAGAGCTTTACGAAATAGAGATAAACTACAGATTCATTAATGACAGGAGAAAGATTGTTCCAAATCAATGGACCAGCTACACTGAAAGCTTTTTGACCCAAAACTTTGTTTGCACGGGGAACATATTCAAGTGAGTGATGTCAAGTGTGGAGCGAAGAAAACGTGGAGGAGTGTAATAAAAAATTGACAGTAAATTGGAAAGATATCTAGGAGTAGTTCAAGCATTATTTTTTAAACAAACAGAGCAAATTTAAAATGAATCCGTTCTCTTATCAAGAACTTGGACCAATGGAAATGAAGAATTATCTAGATGGTGTGGTGTGGGACCATGTGGAAGCTAGCAAAAAAAAGATGAATATTCATTTGTGTGTGTATTTTTCTCCACACAGTCGTGTCCCACAGGGTTCTTTAGGAATCCTTGACTTGTCTTAGGGTTGCAAACTCAACGCCTTCCTATTGGCTTATATTTCATTAATGTATACATTTACTCACAACAATGCTTTTATGTTAAACTACAAATAAGTAGTTTTATAACTCTGAAGCCCGAAGGAGCGAAAAGCCTGCGCGTGTAACCATTACTGTCATTGCAATAACTGCAATCAACATACTTAATAGACCTTATGCACATGACGTCAGTTGAGTAGGGCGCCCTCGCTTAAAGGTCAAAAGGAGGTTGTTCATTGGCCAATCCTGTGCGCCGCGAGTACAAATCTGTGCGTTTCCAATGTTTCATCATCGTTTTACCTCTAAGATGGCGGCTGGATGACGTCAATGCATAAGGTATATTGAAGTAGCCAGTAGCACAGGGTTTGTAGATGTTCGTGAAATTCTTTTCCCTTCAGACATCCGTGGGTTGTGCCTCCTCCACCTCCTCTTTCTTGGCTAGTTTTGCTCCATCGTCCATAGTTTCGGGAAGGGATCGGTTGTTCGTCTCCGGTAGGGGTAAGACCAGCACCCCGGCTATGAGTGACACCACACCGAACACAATGAACGGAATGGAGCTATGTATTATATTCTGAATAAACAAAACAGGGATACGGAGTTACCTATGTATTTTTTCTCAAATTGTACCCGATTCGACTAGCCACCGTAATTTATCAGCAAGGCGGCCACGTATCATGATAGCCACCATGGCATATAAGCAATGCGGTCAAGTATCATGATGACGCAATCACTTGATAGAGTGGATGATGGCATCATGGAAGGTTTATAAGCGAGGAAATCATGCTTGACGGCAAACTTATAAACTACGGTGGCTAGGTGAATCAGTTGTCACAAGTTGTACTGCTGTTCGCCGTATAATTCGGAGTCAGCCAACCTATGTCTTATTACAAGACTACAGGGCCCAATTTCATGGCTCTGCTTACCGTAAGCAAAAAATCGGCGCTTGCGGAAGCAGAAAATTCCGCGCTTACTTAAGCGTATTTCACAGGTTAGCAAGGAATTTTTGCTTGTGCGCGTGCGTAGTTCACGTGACTAAGGATTCCGTGCTTACACAGCTAGCGCAGTAATTCGGCGCTAAGCTCGTAAGCGCAGAATGACGCAGTAAGCAGAGCCATGAAATTGGGCCCAGGTGTGTAAGCCTGCAAATAATACTTATAGCAGCCTGACTATTTTCATCTGCTCACTTTCAAATGTCGCTGATTTTTGTTGCATCTATAGATGAAAGACCTGACGCTAGGTGGAAGCTGACGACGACCTGCACCCAAATTGGGTCCGGTGTACTAAACCGCTCAGCAACGGCAATTTACATGAATGTATAATATTACAAAATAAACATTTATCAGGGTAGAAATCTACTTGGCTGACTTACAAGGAAAACAATGAATGGGGCCACCATACCCCCAACACGGCCGACCAAAGATGCTGCTCCAGCGGCCGCATTTCTGCATCAGAATGTAAAAATAAATTAATCAATCAACACACGACTTAAGAGTTGTTTGTTGTTGCTGTTGTTGTTGTTGTTGTTGTTGTTGTTGTTGTTGTTGTTGTTGTTGTTGTTGTTGTTGTTGTTGTTGTTGTTGTTGTTGTTGTTGTTGTTGTTGTTGTTGTTGTTGTTGTTGTTGTTGTTGTTGTTGTTGTTGTTGTTGTTGTTGTTTTTGTTGTTGTTGTTAATTTCTGTTTTTCTGCATTCCTCTTAAAGTCTTCACTTGTAAAGAATAACTGTAACTTTTGTAATGACGTGTACTCACCTCAGCACAGTTGGATACATTTCGATAGTCACCAGGTACGTCAGATCAAAGGCCGTGGATGCAAAAAACCTCCCAATCATTGCCAGTGCCAACTTCAACATACTGAGATTGGTACCGTCACCTGCAAATTAAAGGTATTCAAGATACCGGTATTGGAAAAGATTTTACATTTTTAGCCTTGGACATCCCAGTGTCCTGCAGACGAACACAGCATACTGTCCGAAACTTTGTCACCGGTTCCTTCGGAACCATAATATAAAGAAAGATTTCATAGTGTGTTACAGCAAAACATTACCTCACTTTCTCACACCTTACAAACCTTCAAGTCCTATTCAATAGAAGGTGCACTGGTTATATACTTCATATTATATATTTCGACATTGATAAAACTATACAGTAACCTTTGCATTCAACTCTGCTTATTATACCAACCTGATACGTCAGGTATTACACCGGTAATCACACAGGCCACTCCACCGACGCAAAAGAAAATCATCAGGGGACGTCTACGTCCAAATCTATCAAAAATTACAATAGTGTACTTTAGGCATGATACATCATTGTGTTTTTATGCTGCATTAATCCCAATTAATGATCTTAATTTTGAAATGTACTTCACACAACATGTACTCTTCTATATCGATCAACTTTTTTTTTGGTGTCCGCTCACAGAAGTGAAAACTCTAAGCATCCAGTGTCCAATCACATTAGACCCTAGGTACCCGACCTAGTTACTACGGCTGTTGCTAAGGGCACTGCTAAATCTCAGCTTCTGAAACGCTTCCTTGACATTTGTATTAGTTGAATCTAACTTTATAAAAGTGTTCCCTTTAAGTGTTGATGTAACACTTTCATCTTTTAGAGTGTAAGGGCTCAGTACTGTTCTAAGGCTCCATACATTCTGCTGCCACCACCATTTTCAGTTAACACCACATGAACTGTTTGACCGACCTCTTTGTAATGAAGTAGTTAGCGATGTAGCACGGAACCTCGGTTAGTGACATCAGGGTGAAATTGACGTACTTATCTCCCACTAGGTTGGTCGCTATTAGGAAGAACCCGTAGTAGACAGCAGAACACGCAAACCTATTATCAATAAACCTTGTTAACTGAGGAGTTCAGGCATTCCTAGTTATGTAAATTGAAACGGAGCAGGGGAATTCCCTTGTAGTGTTAAGGTTATTACGTCACCATAGGTAATTATATAATTATGCATAATTATTATCAGCAATTAGCCTTTAAGGGAAATGCTTTGATACATTATAGTTCGGACGATAACAACACTCCCTGATACTTTTCTTCCATTTTTCATGGGAGATTGTTGGTGGCCGGTTGCAGTTTCATGCACTGCGCCTAAACATCTGAACCAAGAAATTGAATAGTCGTTCATATCCTGACATTTGACCCCCTCTATGTTGTACAGTAGCAAAAAGCCTTTGGTTATGTGGGAGGCTTGAATTCAATGTGACTTGTGGTACATTGTACAACTATACTAAAACTGAGTCGACTCCATTATTTACGAATTAAGTTGCATTGTGAATAATCTCGCCACGGGGGAATCTCTGGAACTAAGTTGTCAGGGAAAGTTTATCAGAGCAAGGTATACAACCTAAGACCGAACCACAGAAGTCGACTTACCGTCGTTTCTAAGATTATCAGTCGAATTTATTTTCAATGTTATTTAATCGTCTTAGCGAAATAGATTATAAAACAAGTCGACTTATAAATCCATTCAAAGAAAAAAACAATTTGGCGAGAATATCCCTTTATCCGGTAAATTGGTATGGCACTCACGGAGCACCTTACTTACCAGCAATATAAAACGATCAGTGTTTGTATAATCAAAACCCTGGTTCGGAACAGATCCAACAGGGTGTACTTTTTAGCATTCTTTACGGCCGGAACGTCACTCTGCTGGTGATAGTGTGAATCCTTCTCCAATGGTGGCTTTACGTCCGTATGTTCCAGCCTGGATCCGTTTGTCAGCTCCAGTTCCTGCTGTGGAAGGACGAAGTAGCCAGTGTTTGAGATGTTCTTGGACTTCGAGATCCGCTGGAAGACCTTCTCGGCTTCGTCTACTCTACCTTTCTGAAGAAGCCATCTTACCGATTCATAAGAATACCTTAAATACAGAGTTTGAAGTTAATGAAACGCGTTTTTTTTGTTCAATGGGAGACTTTGGAACGCTAGGTAGCAGCAGACTTACCGGGTTAATTCCAAATATTTGCTAGACTGGTTCCCGGTCCCTACATCGTTTTCGTTCCGACTGTGTGTAATGAAAATTAGCATATACCTGGCAGATTTTGCCAGGTATATGCTAATTCGAATCAGCATATAGGTCTACGTAATCCCATAATGCAATGCGGTCTTTACACAAAACAAGATGGACACAGAATCTCCCATCGTGCAGACTAACGTTAGTTATGAGATGTTTTTAGCTTGAATTTTGATGTTGAAGGTTGGTTCACATGGGTAAAGTATAACGATACACACGCGTGCTATTACAGCAACATGCACACATCACGAGCATCGCCAGCGTCATCTCTAAAACTAGAAAATTACTACTGCGCCCGCGCAATCGAGGGCCAACCAAAAGCGCCATATCGGTAGTAACTACCGGTCCCTATGTACAGTCAGAAGAGATCAATGTAGGGACCGGGAACCAGCCTACATCGTTTGCATATTTCTGAGCACACGCAAATTTCCAAGAACTATGGATTTACCTGGTAAGTTTGCTGCCGCCTAGCGTCCTCAAAAGTTTCCCATTGCTGCAATAAACATAACCAATGGTGTTTTGGGGTCTCCAATAATTGTATTTTCTTAACTTTGACCTTATGCCTGATGGAGTTGTGGAAGATTGAGGGATTGACATCAGGAAAACTCGAATTGGCGAGATAAAATATCCGTTATCTGGTAAATTTGTATGGCACCCACGGTTCCAGGTTGGAGTTAATGACAATTGTTTTCGGTGCTAGCCAATTACATGTACATGCTAGTGTTTTCCCTAAAGCCATTGAACGGAGCGAGGGGGTAAAGATTCAAATTGATGAGTAAGGTATAGTGTGCCGTGTTAACACCCATACACCATGTAAAAGTATGTAACTAATGAATCAGTTCACATACCGGTAACTTTTTTTTTTTTTACGTATTTCATTTTAAATAACGCTCCCCGGGAACTCCCACAAAAACAGGCTTCGCTCACGATGTGACGTCGCTGGTGGAACAATACACGTTTGAGTCTCATTGCTACCACACAGGCACGTACACTGAATTTAACCCGATTTGGGGCTCAGTAAGGGTTCCGACAGGTGTCCAGACGTCTTATTATCAACATTAGTGGGAGTATTTCAACTGTCTCTTTCTTCGTTGCACGGTTACTTACCAAATCAGCAAGATGAGGGGGGCACAAAGAAGTGACACAGTCAGCTGGAAGTGCCTCCAATTGGGCAAGATGTAAGCCAATGGTGCGACGAGGCTCAATCCGAGGCACCATAGCATTTCACAGCCTAAATGGCACCGCACACGTAAGCTGGGAGGGAACATCTCGATGACGCGGACGTAAGGCACGATGATTAACCCCTTTAGAGAAAATGGTTTCAGTGCGTAAATTATGACGTCACGTCAGTGCAACGAGGTAACTCAGTTTAGCGGAAAATTCTGACCCGAGAGTTTTTAGGGTGTAACACCCCCTGTATGAAAGCATATATGCCTAAAGGTAATTAAGTCTAGTTCCTCACTCGTAAAGCAAACTGTCAACATTTTCATGGAGGCACAAACAAAAGTTCACCAAAATCAACTCATTTGAAGCTTGGCCCATGATTATCTTTCCATTGAGTTTATAGAAATCTATTTATAGACTTCCCATTTGCTACAGATAGTCCAAAAGCCCAACCGTCAGGCAGACGGACAGGCAAACAAACAAACAAACAAACAGGGGCAAAAACACAACATCCTTGACGGGGGTTATAGTTGGGGTCAAGTGTTTTGAATTGGGTTACCCACTTACCGGGATACAGCAACCATTGAGGAATTTCAAGACACTCATCAGTCCGTAGTTCTGGGCGAAGCTAAATCCTGTACCAGTCAACACGATACCCACGAGCGACCCCAAAACGGTGATGCGTCGCCCGAAGATGTCTGACATTTGCCCGGTAATGTAAGATCCAAGAAGGCATCCACCGAAATGGACCGACAGAAGAGTGCTACCAAGAATGGCCTGGTCGCAAACGAGATTCAGCTGAAGGAGAAGATAAAAACTACATCACTTTGGTTGCCTTTGAAAGTAGCTGTAGTGTGACATACATTACTGGCACTATCATGGGTTAAATTTATATAAAGGTTTCACCGATAAAACAGTTTTTGTCCTTATTCAAAGATACATTACATGATTGGCATTGATCCATTTTGTTTTTATTAATATAAAAGCTTACTGATTATGAAGTTCATACCAGTACCAATATTCCATAGTATATTTCTATCTGAACACTGTCAAAGTCGAGAAAATAAAATTTGAAGACCCAAATTTGTAAGGACATTGTGGTTACATTCTAAAAAAAGTGTGCAATGTTTTTCTCTATTTTTTCTGACATGGACGACGGATTGAGCCCAAATTTTCACAGGTTTTTTTTCATTATTATATTGAATCACACAAAGTAAGAACACTGCACTATCAGCTTGACCAATCCTATATACTTTACCTTTACGAAGAAATATAACCGTATGAAATAGTGTTTCTCATAAACGATCATTAGAAGATTTGTAAAGCATGTGGGTGCGTTTCACGACGGATTTGAGTTATTGGGTCAATTTATCATCCCACTATTAAAACGCAGAATCGCCAGAGTTAGCGCGCATTTTATTCATAGCTTACTCCAATCAACGCTGCGGTTAAGCAATCTAAATTGTGCTTAGGAAAACGTCTGCTTTTACACACTTTATGAAATTGGCCCAATCTTTGCAAAAGTAAATGCGTCTCACGCTCACACACGTATTTCCGGTCGAATTACGTAGTGCGTAATTTTACCGCAATCTCTCGTATTATTGTTCCAGTGCATTGTTGTGACAAAATATTGATATTTCTACTTGGTTCTCGAGTCCCATTACCAAAGCACATGCGAATGCAAGTCCAAAGATTTAAATTGTCACAATGTAAACATACTTTTCTTCATACAAACGAGATTATTCCCATGGTGACTGCATTTCGATCCGACACCCCTGTGTTCCGACAAACATAATGTTCCGATACTACCTTGTGATCTACACACCAGGGTTGAGGTTAGGATCAGGGAAACACATTAGGGGTCTCTGAACAAAGGGGCGTAGCCGTTTCCTATGGGTTTCTTGTAATTGTTGGAGACAGTCCATGTGACGTGGGCGTATTTTATGATGGAATTACATCACCAACAAGTTTGAGCTATTAATTTGCATAGTGACAATAATGTAAAACGACTGACAAAGTTTCGACAAGGCAAAATTTGCATAAATCCAAGTGACATAATTAAGTCCTAGAACAGGCAAACAGTTATTCGAAAAGGTCCAGCGCAATAGTTTTTATAGGTTTTCATGGGTAACATAAGTGGATTTTTGTCTCTCCCAAGGTTGCAAAAGGTTATACATTCGTAAAATTCTCATGATCATTTTAAAGTAACATCTAACATTTTATTAATAGTTTGATGAGATATCCGCGTGCAGCCATTCCGGATCCATGTCATTTAAGTTGATCAAACCGAGGCTCGGAGGAAAATAGCCTGGTACCCTTTTTCATGATTATGACGGTGTTAGGGTTGACATTGTGTGAACAAGGATTATAGAGTTGCCATCGATCACATCATGACAAAAGGGTAATTGTTTTAATACAATGATTGACATGCATTTACCAGCACTGATGACCAGTAATTTGCAAATGCATTTAACTACAACGAGGACATTTTAAGCTTACATCTGTGACAACACTGGTCTCGCCATGGACGGTGTCATATTCCCAGCCACTCGTACATGCCACCGTCTCATTGTCACCTTCCGTGCCATTGTCATGGTAGACCAGATGACAGTCATCTTCGAGGGAATTCGTGAAGCTTGTCTCATTCGCAGGTATCCTACACCAGTGTTTGTCCGGCTGGCCAATGGTAAACGAAACACCCGTGATATGCCAAGCTGCCACGCTGACAACAAGCGCGTACGTGAAGTAATTGACAGCCTGTACTCGGCCAAAACTTCCAAGAACACCAAGTGACTTATCCACATCCATATCAGCTCACGAAGTATGACAAAATAACGGGGACACAGGCCATCCACTTGTACCTAAGATACTATAAAAGCTCCTGGTAGAACTATGCTTTGCACACGGCAACGCTCCACCCACAAATCCCCGATTACTGCTTTTAGATGTCGACCACAACGAGCATTATGGCACTGAAAAGAGACTCCCACAAAGAAATCACCTGCTCCGGGAAATACCTTGCCGGCTGCCTGTCTGTAAAGCCCAAAGAACTACTGCAAGCATCAACAATAAAGAGCTTACCTTTATCACGCTTTATGTGCATTATTTTATATCCCGAACGGTACCCTTTGACACGACTTTGACACGACATTGTTGAATGCAACTCACTTAGTTGCTACCCGGAAAAAAACATACCCAGGTAAAATCGGTTTTGGGACTACGACAGAAATAATCCGATACTGTGAAATGTTTTTGTTGTTTATCTTCGCTTCAATTTTTTTTATTTATTTGTTATATTCATTGAATTTAGCACTGTCTCTCTTATGACAAGGAAGTCCGACACATCAAGTCCAGGCAGTGGATGCGGCCCGTCCGTCTGAACAAACCCACTACGATAGACTGAAATTTCAAGGGATTCGGTTTTGCTTGATGTAAAACGTACAAAGCAATAAACATATTAACCTTTATTATGCTGTACCAGTACAATGCCATGCTTCCTGCATGCATGATAGTGGACTACGGATTGTCATTACGAAGGGGTCAGACTGTTTTGCTTATGTACCTCCTTTGGGGTGCATTAATTTGAATTGATTTGAAAACAAGACAACAGTATGATAAAGTTGTAGTACCACGGCCCCGCCCTGGAGGTAAAGTTCTTTAAAGAAGGGGAGAGGATGAGGAGACGGATGTCAGAGAGCGGAGAGGGTTGAGCCTCCGTTCACCAATCAAGCAGTTTCTAGTTAGTAAAGACATGCATTGATTATAGTTTGGTGGGGTCTTATCACATGCGCACCCTCATGAATTGGGGTCACGTTTTAGGCCTCTAACCACACCGCCAACTAGTACGCAAGTCCCATGAGCAATCAAAATAAAAAGTTGGAATTGGGGTCAAGACCTGAAAGCACAAAGTACAGCATATCTGATCCCAACAATGCGACTCCAAAATAGTACATTCTTTAAAGCCCCAGCTCAACATAGGTAAACTGACTGTAAGTGCATCCATTCTTTGCACAAATCAAGATATTTGTAAAAAAAAAAAAAAAAAAAAAAAAAAAACTGTAGAAATTTCAGGTCATTTCGTTCTTTCATTTGTAAAAAAAAAAAAAAAAAATTGTAAAAATGCATTCAGCATTTTGTACGCATTCCTATAGGCAGAGTTTTCGTCTCACTGAGACGAAAACTGAATTTGGATCTCATTTAATTTATTATATAAAAACGATAGCACTTCAGGCAGAACTATTTCAAGGACAGTTTTCTACCATCATTATCTTTACACCATGCAGGGTATAATGTGAATCTGTGAACATGTTATGTTTTTCTTCTTACCAATGTTCAGCTGTGGCTTTAAAGGCACAGTTGTCTCCGGTGTCTATACAATCTGAAAATATTATTCCCCCCCCCCCCCCCCGTGCACAAACACCTTGACATAGAGGTCTTCCTACGGGGTCTTCTTATTGTTGTTTTATTGTTCCCTTTTGCTAAAGAATTCCTCTATGGAGCCGCACCAGAACAAAGGAAAACCTTGTGGGGTATACATTTTCGTTCCATTGTGTAAAAGTCGGCAAATGTGCAGTCGGGACCCTCCCATTGTTCCTACTTTGCAAGTTTTTGGCAACAGCTCCCCATCGGTTTGTACGTGACCTTCCAATGTGCAGGACCTTCACCCAACCGGGGACCCTATATTCCTTGTGTTATAGATCCCTGATTTGAATCTGCATATCACCCAAGTACACACCCAACATGAGTAGATAGAGCTTTATTAGTTCGCTTTAGTATATTATAGCTAAACATGGGAAATGCGAACATACAAAAGTAAACCAACAAAATAAACGTGACATGAACAAACAATGAACCCTAACCTCATTAAAACAACAACAACAACCAACCAACTTAAATTCTTATGCAAACTTAACGGATACAGCAGGGTGGGATGGGGGAAAATCCAACTCAAGAGAGTAACGTCCATTAGTGTAGTTTACCTTTATCACCCCCTGCCAACTCCCCTTAAACTTGCTGAACAAGAGTAAGGTTGTCAGTTTGTGAATAAGAGATAGGCCTAGTTTTCTTGTTTACCTTCTTTGGTAGTTGAAAAGAAAACCGAGTGGCACTGAACTGATAAATAATCTCTGCCATGATAACAAATATCTATATACAATTATAGTTTTTAACAATTGAACATTGAATAATCTATTTTTTATCACCAAAACACATTTTGAACGTAATTAAATTTATGGTGCGTATAAACTTCTAGTGCATGAAAAATGTTTTCAGTGAACTTCTCCCTCGTAGACGATTCGGAATGGGCCATATTTAAAGGGGCTGTGTCGTCAGGATTATCGTAGTAGATGGAATAATCCAGTTAATACGCGTGCGGTCATCACACGTCACAGTTTGACACAGACGGTACCCTTTGTGATTTCGGACCGCAAGTGCCCAAAAGTGCAGTATCTGGGTGAAAGTTTATTGTTTCATGCACAGCCACAGGCCTGGTGTAATCATGACCACACAGTCCCTTTAATGGTTATAAAAGAACATTCCGAAAAGCTTATTTTCTTCGCTGCAGTATTGTCCTATAAGGATAGAAAGAGGGCTGCCGAAAATCTAACGGGATTATCGTGCCCATAATTCTTTTCAACTTTACAGAGTTTGCGTAAAAAAACATGAATAGAAATCCGATATTTACAGTCTAACCAACATCTGATAAATTTAGATCAGAGTTGACAAAGTTTGAATGGAAGTGTTGATTATGTTGGAATACATTTCACTTAGTAGCTATTTATTTATTTTTATTATTTTGTTTGCGTTCAATGCCGCTCCTTTTTTTTTTAAAGTTTTGTCCGGTACGAATTAAATTGTAAAACAAACAACGTGAAGTCTGATCGTGCCGTCATTCTGTTTCAACGTCTTAGGTCAGAAGGTCACACAAGCAATAACATGGCTCGTTTTTAAAAAGTAGGTCATACCGGTAAATGTTATGTTTGTTGCTAGAATTACACCCAAGACATGTCTTTCCATTCCTATGCGGAATTTTAACTTTCTTAGAACAGAGTTATAGACCAGAGTCGACACATTACGACTGGAAGTCTACGTGAACCACATTATACCACATTGTTAAACTTTGGGAGCTAAATTTGCCGTGTTTGTACATGCATCTTTGAATCAAGATAAGGTACGGTTTGCACTTGCAAAAGTACTGCGGTACCAATTCGCATACATAACAATACATCAGACGGTGTGGTGATACAATGGGGACCACTACCATAAAATAACATGCCTATTATTAGGTATCTGTTTTTCTCCCAATAGATCGTTGTAACGGTCATGTATCACTGCTCTAGGGCGAACCGCAACATGCCGTGTGATCGCACGGTGATTTGTAGTGTTCCAAGCCCTTTGACGCTACCCCTCTCTCCCTAAAAAAAAAACAGGGGCTGCAAAGGAAACCCAATGAGAACGCTGACAAAACAAATCCGTCACCCCCCTGACCCCGTTTCCCGCTGAGCTATTTTCCGGCTACCATGGCTCTTACAAGTTGCCAAGTTGCGACCATGATCACGAGTGAGAACTTCCCCACAAGGGGTGTTAAAATACAGGCCATAAAAACCAAGTTTTTGTAGGGGCTATGCGAAACCAGGTGATTTACATCTGACCTATTTTTTTTTATTTTTTTTATAATCCCATCGGAAAGTATCATAATACAAGATAATTTTCGCTGTAAGCAAAACATTTTTCCGATCGCTGGCATAGCCATTGTGGTAAGGATTTCGGGAAGTTTGTTCTTATTAGTGTTTAAGCTCAGATATCAATCCAAGCTCAGACCAACCCTCACATTTCCCTTGGCCTCATAGCGTTGCTGTGACACAATAAATAATCCATTTTACAGGTTATTGCTCCTGAAAAAGAACATGTGGTGTAACAACTCGACGTTTCGATCAAGCCACATTTGAACCATGAGACACATCCAGGTAGAGTACAAAGGCCCCGTGAGGTAAAGCAATTTTGTTTAAAATGTTCTGCTGAAGGACACAAGTGCAATGACCGGAACCCGAACACACCAGAACTGGAGTCTGGTGCACAACGATTTTATATGTTAAAATACGAACGAACTTTGGTTTCTACATGTATATGGTTTTTGTATCCCAGCAAAATGAGGTCGAAAAAGGTACAAGTTGTTGACAACTTTACGAGTGAATTCTATTTCATTCATTCATTCATTTCATTTAAGACATTTATTTCCATTCCAACAAAGAGAAAACGTCTTAACAATCACAGAGAAAAGTAAAAGGATAAGTGGAAATGGGGGCATAGCCATAAAAGCCAAGGCTTGTAGTAGGTATGCCCGTACAGACAAGGACTAACAATAACAAATACAGTGGAGAGCTTTTATAGCTAAGATTAGACTCTATGTAAACTTAAATGAGGCAGAAACAACATGGATTAGTTACAATATATAAAGGAGGGTACATAATAAGATCACAAAGCGTAAAGTAAACAGGTGAGATTGAGCAATCTGTATAAAAGACAGAAAGCTACAAGGATTAGATCGGATTTAGAACAATGTGAGCTTTGAGTTTGCGTTGGAACGCAACTGTATTCCTACTAGAGGTTATGTAAGAAGGAAGGTTGTTCCAGTTGCAGAGGCCTGACCATAAAATACTATGTTGAAATGCAGCTGTTCTATGTCGGGGGAGATGTAATAAAGATGAAGATCTGATTTGATAATTGTGAAAATTACTATTAACCTGAAATGTGCTAACAAGGTGTTGAGGAAGTTGATTAGTTGAATACTTGTACATAAATATACACTGCTGATATAAATTAATATCATGAATGCGTAACAAATTGTATTAAACAAGGGTACACTGTGAGCTCTAAAATGACACTTGGCAATAATGCGAATATTTTTTTTCTGCAGCAAATCCATTTTGTACAAGTTACTTTGAGAAATATTTCCCCAGACCATATTACAGTATGATATATAAGGAAGAATAAGAGAACAATAAAGTTTACGCAAAATGTTGTCAGGAAACACAGATTTGAGCCTGGAAATAATGCCAATTGATTTAGAGATTTTTTTTTACAAGTTTCGGTAATGTGAGGTTTCCAAGTGAGGCGGCTGTCAATGTAAACTCCAAGAAACTTTGTAAAATCAACTTTTGGAATCTCATGATTAGAAATGCTGATTTTGAGATGATGAACATCACATTTTTTGTTACAGAAGATCATGTAGTTACACTTTTGGAGATTCAGAGACAGCCGGTTTGCTTGAAACCATTCACTGACACTAGACATATATGTATTGGCAACATTAAATAAAGAAGGAAGGTCCTTGTTACTGCACAAAACGTTAGTGTCATCTGCATAAAGAATGAAAGACAATTTTTTGGTCGAACGATAAATGTCATTAATGTACAAGATAAATAAAAGGGGACCAAGCAGTGATCCCTGTGGTACACCATAAGTAATTTTTGAAAGATCAGAAGTAACATTCATATATTTAGTACATTGTGTGACTACTAAATATTATTTTATATTATTTCTTGCTTGTTCAATTTTCGTGCCTTTCATAACTCATTTTTTATTTTTGCTCGATTAAGCGTGACTTTCCATGTCGCATTCATATACTTTGTTTATTCCGACTAATTCATTTACTGTTTTTCTTTTTGTCAATCATTGTTCGTTGTTTAGTTAAAAGCGCCTTTTCTTTTTCCACCGATGTTTGCTGATTTTGTTGATGATAATGACAGCAAAAGCAGCAGTTTTTATTACGAGAGTAATGAATTCAATAATTTAAATGTATATTCTGTTGGTACCTTTTCAATTTTTCATATGAATGCCCAGAGCCTGTGTAGCCATTTTTACGACATTCAGGATTATGTGTCTACTCTAAGTCATTCCTTATCGATCTATGGTTTTACTGAGACATGGTTTAAAGAAACTCCTCCGTCTTACATTCACTTGGATAATTATAATCTTGTTCACTCGTCACGTTCTCATAAATTAGGCGGAGGGGTTGCCATGTTCGTTAAAGACACGTTGAATTTCAAAATCCGTGGTGACCTCGGTTCCACTTCAGGTGATTTTGAATCTGTTTTTATTGAAATTCAACGCGACCATGCCGGTAACATCATTGTTGGGAATGTTTATAGGGCTCCGGGTAGTCCAATTGATAACTTCAATGCTTCTTTTGATTCTTGTTTAAATGTCATAACGAAAGAAGGGAAGCTGTGTTACATAATGGGTGATTTCGATTTAAATCTTCTCAATTGTTCGGAGCATCAGCCAACTGACGACTTTGTTAACTCTGTCTTCGCCAATGGATTCCACACTTTGATTGATAAACCGACTCGCATTACACCTTACACTGTCACACTTATTGACAATTTACTAACTAATTCCGATCAGGATATCCTAGCAGGAATCTTATACTCTGATATTTCGGATCATTTTCCTCTCTTTCAGATAACTTCTTCTTGCTTTTCCAACGTTAAGACTACTCCTCAACAGTCGTTCATTTCCAGGAACATCAATCCTGCCACCATTCGTTCATTCCAATCAGACACAGCTAGTGCTGACTGGCATCAAGTCTATGAATCTGACCAGCCTGAAGCAGCTTATGATACCTTCTTCTCTATTCTCATTTCTCGATATAATTCTCACTTTCCCTATGTTACTAAAACATCTGGCAGTACGAATAAAAATCAGCCCTGGATTAACCAGTCTATCATTGATTCTTGCCATTATAAGAACAGGCTTTATAGGCGTTTCCTACGCAATCCTAATGAGGTTAATGAGCGTATTTATAAAACTTTCCGTAATCGTCTCACCGCCACCGTTCGGAAAGCGAAACAAGATCATTATGCCCACTGACTGGATCTCCGTAAATCGAGTCTCAAGCAATTATGGCAAGAAATCAACGGTATTCTAGGTAAGAAGAAGCGGACGTCTTTTCCTGACGAGATTACTGATGGTGAGCGTCTGTATTCTAATTCAGCTGACATTGCCAATTCTTTCAACTCCTTCTTTACTAACATAGGTCCTTCACTGGCTACTAAGATTCCTCCCACCCATGCACACTTTTCCAGCTACCTGCACAATTCAAATGCTTTCTCTTTCTTTCTTACTCCAACCAATGCAGCAGAAATAACACGTGTCTGCAATGCATTGAAGACCAATACAAGTCCTGGCTTCGATGACATTAGCTGTTCTGTTGTCAAGTCTATCATTTCTCTTATTGCTGAGCCTCTTGCTTACATTTTCAATCTTTCTTTTATCTGTGGATCTGTTCCCTCGAATCTTAAGGTCGCTAAAGTTGTTCCTATTTTTAAAAGTGGGGACAATAAAGAAGTCAAAAATTATAGACCTATTTCCATTCTTCCTTGTTTTTCTAAACTTCTAGAGAGACTTGTTTACAATCGTCTCTACACTTTTATCTCTAAATTTCATCTCCTATGTGATCAGCAATATGGCTTTCGCAGTAAACACTCCACTGACATGGCTCTCATCGAGTTCATCGACAAAGTTACTTCTGCTCTTACCAACAAACTCTTTGCTGTTGGCGTTTTTCTTGATCTCTCTAAAGCCTTTGACACAATCGACCATACTATTCTACTTTCTAAACTGGAGCACTATGGAATCAGAGGAGTTGCTCTTCAATGGTTCGCCAACTATCTTTACAACAGGCAACAGTTTACTACTTATAATAAATGCGACTCTCGCTGCCTTAATATTTCTCACGGTGTGCCTCAAGGGTCCATTCTTGGTCCTCTTCTATTTCTTCTCTACATGAACGATTTGTGTTTTTCTTCTTCTTTGCTATCTCTTACACTGTTTGCTGACGACACAACTATTTTCTACTCTAGTCCTAATTCTAATACTCTGATCAACACTCTTAATTCTGAACTTACTCGGGTTTCTGGGTGGCTCAAGGCAAATAAACTGTCTTTATTCTCTTCTCCAAATCTAATCTTCCCATCAACTATGATCTCCCACCTGTTACTATAGACAATATTCTTATCACCAGGGTCTACTCTACAAAATTTCTTGGTGTCATTATTGACCATAAACTTTCCTGGTCTGATCACATATCTTCTCTAACAAAAATCACTTCTCGTAATACCGGTGTCATGTCTAAACTGCGATCTTTTCTTCCACCTTTGTCTATGGTCTTACTCTATAATACTCTTATTCTTCCTTACTTAAACTACTGCAATATTGTCTTGGCTCGGTCAAGTAATAACAAACTGCACTCCCTCATTGTCACTCAAAAGCGGGCTATCCGCACTTGTACTTCCTCACATACTCGTGCACACACTGCACCACTTTTTTCACAGCTCAACACCCTTACAATTTCTGACATAAACAAACTCCATACTGGGATATTTTATGTACAAGTATTCCAGAAATCTTCTTCCAAGTACTTTCTCTGCTTACTTTTCTTTTGTCCAAGATCAGCATACCTACTCAATCCGATCTTGTCTTAATCTCCTGGTTCCTTTCACTCGCACCACTTATTCTATGAACACCCTTCGATTCTATGGTCCTCGCTTGTGGAACGCCATTGACGAAGAAATCAAAAGCCAGCTGTCAGTAGACAGTTTCAAAGCCTCATTCAAAAGAAGACTTATCTCTCAGTATGTAACATAGCTTTCTTTCAACTGACTGCTTTGCCATGTATAATCATCATTTGTTCTTTTCATATTACAACCGCATTTCACTTTTGTTATTTAAGCGTTTTTGTTGTTTTTGTATTCAGTTGTGTTGTTCATAATGTATGTCTTCTGTCTGTTCGTTTGTTTTGTTTCTGTCTGTTCATAGGCTGATTTCTACAAGTCTCGGCTTATCAAATCGGCCTCCATACTGTTCCCTTTCTTTGACTGTATAAACCTTTATTTATTTAAACTACACAGTTTGCTTTTGTATGTAATTAATATTATGTTTTTGACAGTATGGAAATAAATGTGAATTGAATTGAATTGAATTGAAAAACGACTGGATAAATAGCTACAAAAGCAATCATGCGCGATACCTCGAATACCGTAGTGATCTAGTTTGCGTAACAAAATATTGTGGTTAATCGAGTCAAAAGCTTTGGACAAGTCTATGAAAATTCCCATGGTGTAATAATTGTTTTCGAATCCGTTGATGATTTTGTTGGTGAGGTCAACCAACGCCATAGAAGTGGAGTGTTTATTTCGGAAACCGTACTGACCATGGAAAATTAATTTAAATTTGTCCAAAAACTGGACTGTTCTGTCATAAACAATCTTTTCGATTAGTTTAGAGAACACCAGCAGAACCGAAATGGGCCTGTAATTGTCAATTTCAGATGGATCGCCTTTTTTATAAATCGGTGTGACTCTGGCCAACTTAAGTTTGCTGGGAAAAAGACCTTTAGATAAAGACAAGTTAAAACCATGAGACAATGGCTCACACAGATGCAAGATGACAGATTTGACCACACGTGGACTTACGTTGTCAAGACCTGCGGCACTGTCTCTAAAGGATTTCACAATTTGGCAGATTTCGTAAGGAGAGGTTGGATTCAAGAACAGGGAGTTCGTGTTAGGATTACCAAGAAAGTCTTTAAATTCACGGTGCACAGGTCTTATGTTTGAGTCCAAGGTTGGTCCAATCTGAGTGAAATAGTTGTTGAAGGCATTTGCTATTTCAGCAGGATTCTTCAGCATTTGACCATTGTGTTTATAATCACGTTGGATGTTGCCCTTGGACTTTTTCTTCAGAAGAGAATTAATAATGCTCCAAGTTTGTTTAATGTTAGATTTAGCACTAGAGTACTTATCTGCATAATATTTTGCTTTGACACCTTTGATCAGACGATTAAGGTCATTACGGAATCGCCTGTATTTGATTTTATTGGCATTATTCGGCTTGGTAAGAAAAACCTTGTACAATTTGTTCTTGTATTTAATGGATTGAAAATGCCTTTACTTCGAACATTACTTCGAACTCTTATAACACATGCCGACGTGTATTCTTCAGGGGGCATGTACAATGCAAATCACCCCATGTTCCAATGAATATTCAGATTCTTGATCGGTAAATAAAACGGGAATGTGACCTTGAAGCCTCTCTTTCAGCTTAAAAAAACACTTCTCTTGGTAAAACAAATCTCAGGAGTTATTGTTGTACAAACTGAACAAAATTAATAGTCAAATTCTGAAAACTGTTTTATTTCGTAATAGTTAAATTTTGTTGATAGCATCAAAATTGTCCTGCTTAAAAAACACATTCTGATTCCTTCAAAGAGCTTTCGTTCATTCATCAGCCCACAATGAAGCAGATTCCTCATTGGTGGACAGTTTACTAACTGTTCACGGAATTCTCACTCTGTTTACAATCTCCGTTGACGTTGAGGGCGTTCATTATGCTGCGAAGTTTGAACTGAACTTCAGACATATCAGAGCTGTAAATAAAATATAAATAACATGCTCTGTTCACCTGCGCTTGGGATGATCTGAAACTCTGCTTATTTTTTGCTCAGAAGATACATTTCTTGAGTAATAGTTTCTGCTTTACCGCTGTTTTGAAACCTATTTATATTTTCTGCTTTTTAAATGTTTAAATACAATAATTGACCCAGTAATTAAACCAACTTAAATTGTCCGCCTTACGGCTTTACAGAATTAGACCCGGTATAAGAATACCGGGGGTACATTATATTTTCACCTTCACAATTCATTCTTATACCCAGTATTGAAACCTACTATTTTCTGCTTTACTTTTGTGGCGTACAAAAAAAGCAAGTTTTTAAACCTGTACAAACATATATATTTTACAGCTTTTATACAATCGACTCAGTAGTAGAACCTCATTATATTTTATGCTTTACAAATTTACATAATTAGGTATTGGAACCTACAATATTTTGTTGATTTACCAATTATTAACAATTAAACCTCAGTATTACAACATGTTTACGTTCTGCTGTACTAATGAGGGTAAACAAAATGGCCGCAGATTGGTAACGGAATGAAGAACATGGGGACGGTTGCCGGCAGCATTTGCACAGGTAATTTCCCACTGTTTACGTAGTTATGAGGCAGTGCACATTAAATTTCGAGTATAGGTTTACTTGGTAAGTCTGATGCAATCTAGGGTCTACCCTAAGTTCCAAGACTCCCCTAGTGTCATTTTACCGAAATACCGAAATGGCTCAATTCTAACTACAGGGGGCGTGCCGAATTTGATCTCATTTTCTGACTTTTCTGTCACTCGAGGACAATCTGTACACATACAACGATTATTCTGCTAATAAATGTTGCGGTCGTGTTATGTTACAATAGTAAAGGTTTGGATCAAGACTATCTAGAGTCCCTGAGGGTCTCTCATTCCCGTGTCTTACCTGATTTTATCCAGAGAGTTCCGTAAAACTGAAAAATCATCTGGATAAGTGATCTGCTCTGTATCCACGTACATGGCTCTCAAGCATCGCTCTCCAAGACTTCGACTCACTGCCTATAGCCAACCAATTATATCAAACATTCATTACGTATTTAATAACTCACTCACTCACTCACTCAATCTACCTATTGTCGATCAATCGACCCATTCAATATTTAACGGACCACATGTATTTGATAAGCTATCAATTTTGTCGGTTATAGTCTGTCGATTGATTTGGCTATAACAGCTGGCTGGTAGTCGGGCGAGTCAGCTGCACTGGTCTTGCTGTGAGCCAATTAGCCAGTCTTACCATTTAGACAATATTAATGTGTATGGTTATAAAAGCCAACCAACTGGTCAGCTTGACGGCTTGTAGTCTGCATGTTCTTCTCCCAGGCCAGCTGACAAGCTTAGCCTGCAAACCAGCCAGTTTGCAAGCCAATCGACCATCATGTCGTTCAGTTAGCAAGTTTGCCCGACAAGTCTGTCTAGCCATTCCGTAAAGTCTGTCATTCAGCCATCAACTCATTCAACGAACCGGTCTACCAGTGGTCAGTGTGTGAGACAGCTTTGTTTTCTTTGTTCCTTAACCATTGATTGAACACTCAATATTATCATCTTACCTTATATGTGTCGTGTTCATTTTGTTGTTCTCTGCAGCTTTGCTGATGACCAAAAATAAAGGAAAAAAGTATCCATAATGATTGTTAATTCACTGACAAGCCAAATTCTCATCAGAACAAAGTTGTAACAATGAGATGTTCGTCAGTTATAAAACAAACGGTTATTTTTGTTTCACTTTTAAGGCATGGTTTATGAAGACCACGCCCATTCCAAGTAACAATTACTCCACTGATATAGAGTTGGAATATTACATCCCAATAAGTCGATACTCTTGTTAAAAGCTATCATAGTTAAAGGCAAAGTATACCTTTGGTTTTTGGAACCCTACGTTTGCCTTAATGTTATATAATTGTAGATGTACACCATAAAACTAATCCGTGTAAATTTTATTTCAAAAGGTGGCAGCGTTTTTGAGATATCGCCAAAAATCCGGAGCGGTTGCGTTCACGCAGAAGAAGTATCTGTCATTGGAATACACATTCTGAGAAGCGTTACGGCCATAACGCTTCTCAGATTCAAGTTTTTGGGGGATAAAAAGTTACATATTTTTCCATAACTGCAGTACTTCAAAGTGAAACGTTTCTCAAAATGCATTATACTATCCAAAGCTGCTGTGCTTCTTACCAAGTAAGTTTTTATTGCCAACAATTTTCAGAGTCATAACCAAACGTATGCAATGCCTTTAAGCGGATAACCAACAACCGACAGAGGTGGCAGCAAACTTGTATAAAAGAAATCATCTTGTTGCCGCATTGTCACATTGTCGCCATAGATGGCAGCAGACATACTTTTACGGCCGCCACAAAAGCCCACCAAACCCAACTGTAAGACAAACCCAACTGTAAGTAGATTCAACGCCAAGACAAACCCAACTGTAAGTAAGCGTTCTCTCCCACGTATTGCAATGAATATCTTAGATTTAGGTTAGCCTATAATGATGTAGCTGTTGTTACCACAGCACTTAACCAAAAGTGTCAAAGTGCTCGAAAAAGAAGGTTTTTTGAATGTGCTGAGCCCTACTAGGTTTTGGCAAAATCTAGCACAACACTTCACAGTCTCAGCCGTTATACAAACCTGTAAGCGAGGGGACCCCAGGTTGATGCATTTATTTCGGATGCGCTTGTATAACCAAATAATCGACTTGACTGTAGGTATGAGGTTGAATGGAGGTGGGATAGTTGCCTTGTCTGTGATGTACTCCGCCTTGATTCGCGTGGTGGCAACCTTCCACTCAGTGGTGGAGTTTTCCTGTTAAGACGAAAAGAGAACATTTTGACAAGTTATAACAGCATGTCTGCAACCCCATCAGCAGCCTTTTGTTACATTTACACGGGGGGGGGGGGGGGGGGGGCGTAAATCTGTGTAGAGACCCCGTTATGTGAACGGGTTACTTTGGCTACAGATAAAAAAGGAATACAAATAAATTAATGTGATGAATGACGGAAGAAAATGTAGTTACTATTATAATATTCAGTTTACGATGAGACCACGTGATAACATCTATTTTTACTGTAATGAGTTGTTCTTAAAATGCGCAACACACTGTACAGCACACAGTGACGTTGGCTTTCAAAATGGCGCAACCAAGACTATTGTATGAAGATGACGTCAGGTAACGTCAGGTGAATTGGGTCAATAGTTTGAGGAATTCAAACTTAAAACAGACACTTGTAGCTAAGAAAGTAATTGTAATAAAAAAAATTGTATCAGACATTAATACAACTCGCAAATGGCTTATTTGTTGGCCAACTGGGCTATATTAAAAAGGGGGATTTGTATAACTAATTTTTTTCCCCGGTGTTGTCCACAAACTTCACTGACCTCAACCCTGGCAAATGTGCTGCTCATCATGGCTATGAGGGCGTTTAGCAGAACTATTGGCCCAATCAGCATGAAGCAGGCGTAGAGGGCGGTGCCGACCGTCTCAGTAATCTTCACGTCTGAGTTGAGCTGGAGGTTTGACAGGTCCGCCATATCGAATAGAGACCAAAATAGCGTGGAAATCGACTGAGAAAAGCTGAAAAATAACCCCAAACAGAATGTTTGTTTTGAAACGATATAATATTATATAATTAATTTGTGGTTGTGCGTGTGTGGGTGTGTGTCAGCATTATGGGAAGTCCTAGGACCTATAACCCATTTTACCTAGCGGTCTCTGCCATATAATAGTTATAGTATCCCGTTGCACACACTGGTGGCCCGAGATTGTTGTTTTTTAACCAGAACCACGCCTAACAAAACATTCCAAATTGAAACATACAAAATTGCAGACAATTTACCTGATGAAGGGTGTCTCTGGGCAATCTACATTCTCCATGGAGCATGATTTCAGATCAAGAGCCTCAAACGTATGATACAGCTGAGTCATGCCGATAGCGAACGATACCCACACGAAGCCAAAGATTAGGAAGAACTTAAGTACATCGTAGACCATCCCGCCGAAGGAGATCAGGAGAGGCCCTAAGAAGGCGAAGACGAGCAGGTGGTGGAAGATCTGGAGGAAACTCAAGACGTTGGCGAGGGCGAAAGCCGCCTCCGAGACAAGCTTGACGTCAAAATCGTGCCATTCGTACTGGGTACCATTAGTCCGCTCTAAAAAGGTGACACAACAAAACAAATCGTGATAGGGTTTTTCATGTCTGATACGTGACGTAATTTTTTGTTCTCCTTTCTCCTCATGCCGGTGTATATTAAGTTCAGATCCTACAACTGACACCAAACCAGGTGTGCTCAAGGGAGCGGGACGAGTGCCTAGAATTACAGTCATGACGGAGAAAAGTGTGACAGTTCATGCTTGTTAATTCAACATCAACCTGACGGTTACCAGTATCTTTTGAATTTTGCTCGTGCTTATGAGATTATTTGAGGAAGTTTGAGAGCCAAATCTAGTCTTATATTTGACAAATAGACTGCTCCTTTTGTTTGTTTGCAAGGCGGTGTGGAGGTTTTGGTTTTTTGACATTCTTGTTTCAACGACTGTTTTGTCATTGGTGTTTGAGGACGACTGGCTCTATTTTAAAGGTGCGTTCTCGTCCGGGGGAAGATCCGGGTGTTTGCGATTTGATGGCGCCTTTAAACACAGACACACGAGAACGAGTCTTTTTAGGGTAAGCCCAAAGTGTATTGATTATAGTATTATGGTTATGATATACATGTGTGCACATACCGTACTCAAGAGTCATAGATGTTCCTACAGACTCGTTTGCTGGTGTGTCATGTTCCTCAACTATTCTCCTAGCCTAAAACATGATAATATCATAAGCAGAACAGTTATCATTATATCCAATATTTCTCTTGATAGAACATGAACACAATGTAGAAGACAAACAACAATAGATCAACAGTAGGAAACAATTAAAAATCACAAACCATTGTTCCTACATACGCATAGAGTGAGAACCCAAGGGCTAAAGGGGTTGAGGTGGGCGTTTTTTAAAAGTGTCCCCACCCAGTAAATCGAGGATAAACAGTTACAATTTTCAGGCTTCGGTGAAATGCGCATTGCTATTTTTACAAACATTTAAATAATTTGATCTTACCTGTACGTACGAAAAAATGCCACCGATAAGAAATATCCAGTACAAAATCAGCTGCGGAAGGTCCATCCAGTTCCAGCGGTTCTTGACATAGAACGCAACGCCTTGCTTGCTGATCTTTCTGATAGCTCGACATGTCATACCTTATAAAATAAACGGTGGTAATACTATAGTACATAAATGCGCCATGGTTGTCATTAATGACACTCATAAACGCCAAGGTATCAGACTCTATCGGTAAACAAGTGATAATGACTTCATGAAACCAAACAACCATTACTTAACAAACTGAAAGGGACACCAGGTAGGCCCCCTAATGTGGCTCAAATTGTTGTTGGGGCCAACTCCCATCTCTTATCGATGTGCGTTCTAGATTACTGCATGTGCATTTACACAAACAGTGACATAGTTCCGTAGCGCCCGGTGACAAGGTTAGAGGAAGGTGGCCCTTCATTTCCTTTCTCTTTGGAAGTCTTAGCACTGTTTTGAGATGTCAGAAACCATCAAACAACCTTACCAAAACAAAAAGCAAAAAGAAACACAAACAACTAGGTCGATTTGGCACTCCAGTGCCCATGGCATTTGCCCCCCTAACATCCACCCGTAACTTATCCTCAATGATTCACCCTTTGTGGATAAACTTTCCCGCAACTTATCCTGTAATAGTTATGAGGTGTTCCAAGTGCCTTGTTCAAGGACAACCAGTTCCACGAGCGAGATCCAAGTTTTGTGAATAATTCAATTATTGCTATATTAAGGGCAACAACACATTACTTTGGATTACAATACATTTCTGGGAGTCTCCAGGAAGTGGAAGTATCATCACTTCCAACACGTTTCCCAGTATTTTTCCAAATTGAATTGATCAATGTTACAAATTAATAACAATAAAAATGCTGACCTAGAATCCAAATGCATATGATAGTGTATGCTCCATTTAAGGGATTGGCCATGAAGGCGATGTAACGGTTGATGATCCAATCATCACTGACGGTTACTTGGTTGGTAGCGCTCCAGACCAACAAGTCTACGATCTGGGCTCTCGTGGATGCGATAAGTAAGATTAAGAGGCACAACCTTGAGGCAAGGTGGATTAAAAACCGGATCTTTCTGTAAAAGAAGAAAAACACATTTCGCTGATTCTAAAGTTCGTAACAGTTTTAATTCTTCAGGGAGTTATCAAAAGTTATCAAACACCTTCGCTTATTATGTGGCGTGTCGTGGGCAAGCGGTCAAGCGCACTGTACTCAAGCTCTGGTGTTTCTGATCAGCAGAGTGTGGGTTCGAGTCCCAGTCTCGACACTTGTGTCCTTAAAAGCAAGACTCTTAACCATTATTGCTTCGGATGTGACGTAAAGCCGTAGGTCCCGTGTGTTGTGTAATGCATGTAAAAGAACCAAGTACACTTGTCATTAAGAGAAGGGGTTTGCCTCCGTGTTTTCTGGTATGGTTGGCTGCATGTGTTTTCAGCTTTTTGTGTTGTTAATGTTTGTAGTTGTCGTATAGTAAGGTTTGCAGTAACACCATGTAATGATCTATCTATTAGTTGTGGTGGTTCTGAAAAGAATCGTTGATTAAAAACTCGACGTTTCGATCAGTATGCTCCGATCGTCTTCAAGAGAATTCTGAAGTGTAATCTTCATTCCTCAGTAAAGGTACATAAACTTACGGTCTCGTCATAAAGTGAAGCGTGTTGCCAGGTTGTAGTATATACCCAACACATAGCACTGGATACAACATTATGATCAAGATATAGATGATACTAGACTTGGATAATCGTGGAAAAGCCATCATGAATTGCTGCGGAGGATCCTCCCACTGGAGAGACAAGTAGGCCTGGCAACTAGGGTGACTCACAAACTAAAAAAAAAGCAAAAATAAATAAATAAATAAAAAAAACATAGGTAGTGTAGTTGAGCAAAATGAAGAAAATCAAATACATAATAGTATATTGCAAAAAGTTTGTAATTCTACCATCATCTCATAAATTCTTGTGAAAAACGCCAGACGAAAGGCCAAAGGCCACTCAGAGGTGAGGGCTAAAATGAAAAGGGGCAGAGGTATTATGTTTACATTCCTCTTGAACATTGATGGATTGTAAGTTGTTGAAAACAATATACTGTACAGGTAATACTAATAGTGGGTCTAAATTCTAGCAGTAATAGGGCGAAACAACTTGAATAACAGATGGCATGATCCTGCCATTCTAGAGTAGATGTCTTACCGACTATTAGCATCAATCTACAAATAACTTAAATAATATCTCACAGTACACAGATCTTTGTAACTAATACAATGTATGAATTACAGGCGAATGAATTACCTACAACGAATATCAATTCTGATTACAAAAGGCTGATCAACTGCATGAGATCAAATTAGCTCCTAATGTTTAGTTTGCTTTATAAGTCTAAGGCGCAAATCAAGATTACTCTACCGCATAAAGACCCTTTGGGCCTTATCAAAGCTATGGCTTCGAATTAATTGCAAATGACCATTGGCTGATGCTTATGTTAAAAAAAACCATGCAGAGATCAAGAAGAGGCAGCAGTCATCACTTCATAGAACGGTGTAGTTGGTCTTGAGACCTGAGCCAAAATTCATAGAGCTGTTTAAAGCAAAAACGTTGTTCAACAATTTTCTGCTAATAATTATAGTAAGCAGGATGGTACATGTTACATTAGCTACTGTTTGTGCTTGAGCAGCTCTGCTTTTTTATTAATTCATGTGTTCATTCCTAAAGCTCTATTAATCCAGACTTACATTCACGAAGCCATCTATTTCCAAAGCCTGTTGGATGCGAAGAGGTACACTCGGCTCAGTTGACTTCTCCACACCTCCTCTTAGCACCACACCTATCTCATTGTTGTCTCTAGCGAGACTGAGTAGTTTTGTGCTCAAAGCAGCAAGTTTCTCTTGGATTCTCTCGCAATCGTTAACAAAAAGTGGAACCTATTTCAAATAATTAAAAAAAAAAACTTATTTCTTTCAAAAACGCTGTCGTTATTAAGGTACTCTATCGATTAGACCACGTACCATGTGCCATCACGTTTAAAAAAGAGACACAGAGCCTAGACTCCTGCAGGCACTATTTGTACACAGCCCAATGGAACAAAACGTGAAAAATTGTGTCTGCTGCCACCTAGCGTCTCAATTCTCCCACTGCGATTCTTATAGAATGTGATGCAGTTTATTAAGAACTTTGCAAGCTAAACGATGAAAAAATGTGTCTGCTTTCACCTGGCGTCTCAAGTTTCCCATTGCGTTTCTTAAAGTCATGCACTTTCTCTATATAGAACAATATGCTACATCTACATACACACATTAACTGTACATACATCCAATAACTCAACTGTCTCTTGCAACGATTTCCCAAGCTCGAAGATGGTGTTCAGTGGATCTTGTGACGTCAAAATGACGTATGCTTCACTGGTTGCCGTCTCGTACCAATGAAGCACAGCAGTGAATTTAAGATAGCTGTCATCTTTAGCCTTTCTGATCAGTTCTTCAAGGACTGGCAACTTGGCACCATGGTCAAGGAGAATCTATAGTGTTAGAAAAAAAATCAGGATAAAGACTTCATTGATGGTGGTCATATTTATACCATCAATTTTGTAATTCTTATTGTCACTACCAATTTGCTGTCGTAGTTAGGCGTCACTTTCTGTCTCCACGGAAAAATGAGACATAACCAGGGCAAACACTTGGTGGCGCACTGTATATTGCAAATCGAACGTACATAATTTGTTTTTGCCCCAAGTTTTGCCAAAGATCAAAAGGCCTTTTCAGTGCAAAAAGTACCAGAAATTATTTTCTCAAACAATAATGCTATCAAATTACCACAAATCTCTGTTTAACGAAATAAAACTACACACAATATTATTCTTCATAACAAAGCTTTCAAAAATATTTTATCAAAAATGACAGATTTGTGCCAACTGTGTTACTATCTAACTGATACTCAAGGTCACTCATGCAAATTTGAGGTCAATTCTTAAAAAAAAAAAGGGGGTTTATTATATTGACAGCTGTAAAAGTTATATACCTCAAGGATCTTGAAGTGGTTAATATTACCAGCCAGCATTAGTGGAGTAATTAATCCAGGCTGACTCACATCAGTTGAAAAGCTATTCATGACTTCTAGTTTGACCTAAACAGTCGTTGCCCAGATGATACACATGCAAAGGAGAGAGGTCACAAATAATTAAAACTATACTAGTTGAAGACAAATTGCAATGCCGTAAACTAACATCCAACTTTACCTACTCTCTAATTAATGCAAAAGAGTGAACAAGTTCACTCTCTTGCCCGAATGGTGTCAGTTTGGACCCTTTAAGAGTGAAAATCACCGTGCATCGCCCCCTGTTAAGTGAAATTGGAGCAAACTTCACTCTTATTTAAGTTAAATACCCCTCTTGCACTGTACTACAAAGAGTTGTCCACCATATGGCTCTTTGCTAGAGTGGTATGGTGGACAAGTCTTATACTCACGCTTTCCTGTAAGTTATTGCAGATAGTTCGGACAGCATGCACACTGCGTATGGCGATTGCATGGAACAACGCATCACCTATATCATGCTGAAGATGAAGAAGGCACTTCACAATATCTTGACGCCAAAAAAGAAATCAAAAATGCAAAAAGAAAATTACAAACGTTTACTAAATTATTTGTTCTTATCTTTACAATAAGGAAATTACCTCAGTTAAGTTCAGTTTATTTCCACAGCATCAACATTAAAGACAATAATGAGAAGTTTAAAGATAAATAATGGGAGACTTTTGAGATGATAGAGGGCGCCCCACAGACCGGTCCTTTTTCCATTGTTTTCATCGCTGAGAACAATGGAAAAGGACTGGTCTGTGGGACGCCCGCTATCGTCTCAAAAGTCTCCCATTATTTGATCAGAATGAAATAAATTATATGTATGGGAAATTGATGAAACTCTGAAGGGGCCTGTAAAGAAGCACAGCTTGTAAGGATATGGGCCCCTGAGCATGTGTGCATATTAAGCCAAGATGGATTCTTAAAGGTTATGGGCAAGGCACTGAGTAGATAAAAATGGCCATTGAAAGACATGGGACCAGGTAGGGTTCAATGAACAAGCTACTAACGATGAAAGTAGTTAACTAAGACTAGACAGTCACACACCAAACGAACACTTACTGACGAAGACAAACAATGACAGGTCAGCAATGTATGAAACAAAATTTAACATCTACCTCATTAATCAATGTGAAAATGGACAGAGTGTACCGAGCGTTACGAGCCACTAAGTACATTTTATGTTGACAAATCCGTATTACATATTCATGAATATCACAATTAAAGACAGAAAAAAACAAGAGTTGTCTATGTCCAAGTACTTTACCGGAGTTGCCCTTATCAATGGCCACCACCATGGCGGTCCTACCGAGCTCATCGCAGGCTCGAGGGTCCCCTAACTTGCCCGCTGAAGCCACGGCTTTCAGTCCGGCAACATCGTTGAGCTTTACACATCGAAGTAAGTCTGCATCTATGGCAGGTCTGTTTCTGCTTAAGGTTGTCTTGGACCTGGACGTAGCAGGCATCTTCCGCAACGGACATGCTTCTTCGTCGTCAATGTGATGTTTACCCATTTTATTGCGTTCCTGGAAGTTTCTAGCAATAAAGTGTAATATTAATTTATAATATTTGTATTTTTTTTCAACTTCTCGAATTCGTTATCAATAATTCCACCTAAAGGTTTTAAAAAAAATTGGTGCTGGGGAAGCAAGTATGCACAGCTGAATGTAATGTGTTTTTAACAAACCCGTAGGAAATAATCCAGCTTGAGAATCGCTTTACATTTAGTGCCAATGATGCATTCACTCACCATATTGTTTTATTACAAATCAATCCACAGTCAAAGGTGACTACATCAGTGTTTTCAAGGAAGAAACAAAGATAACAAATACACACATTACTGAAGACACACATTTTTAAAAGTCAACTAAAAAACTATTAACACAAGCACAATTTTGTTTCATTTAGATTACAAAAAATTACTGTTCATCATGTATTGTTCTACCATGATCGTTTTTATTTTCACACAGTTCTTTATGTTTATTTATTTTATTAATATTTTACAATAATGTTTTGATTTGCATGCTATAATTTTTATGTAATTTTTATTTAAAGGTATTATTTTTCTTTTGAAGCTTAAAGAGGCCACTACTTTTGAAACCGATCAGTTGATGTGCGAACATCAAATAATGTGGGAATTTCGTAATAAGTAATGAACTTCGACCTTTAGTCACTCGAGGACGACGCTTTATTAGGTATAAAATGTGCGGGTATGCCTGTTCCTTTTTAGCACAAATTTGTCTGGTTTTATTTTAGTTCTACATAAAAAAAATATATAAACAAGATTTGTTTGTATTGAATTCAGATCTGACGACATTCTAAGGTGGAACCGGGAAATTCCATCTGCGCCATTATCATTCCGCTACTTACCGCAGAATTCTGCACTTGCCGGCACAGTGTAAAGCGCACACTGTCTTATAACTTGCCGTAGGCAGAAACGCATTGAGTTTGGGCTCTTTACCCTCTACCACCGATTTATTGTTATTAGGCCTATCTCTTTGTACTTATGGTCAATTGTCTTTCAAACATTTACATAGATGACTGAAGTGAATTGAATTAAAGGTAATTTTTTACAGGATTGGTAAGTCTGATAGTACAGTGTTCTTACTTTGTGTGATTCAATAATATACACATGAAAAATTTGGGCTCAATCCGTCGTCCGAGTCGGGCGAAAATAGTGAAAACCGTGGACACTTTTCAGCATGTAAACACATTGTCCTTAATTTCGATTGTTACAACCGAAATTAAAACAGGGGTCTTCAATTTCTATTTTCTCGAATTTGACAGTATTTCAGACAGAAACATTTCTATGAAAGATTGATACTGGTATGAACTTAGTAAGCTTTCAGACTGATACTTGCAAAAAAAAAATGGATGAATATTTATCCTGTATTCCACATTGAACATGGACATACCCACTTGACACGGGTGCTTCTGGCATGGTTGGCTGCATTAAGCTTGCGCCACAGCACCTTGTAAACCGTTTACATGTAAAATGGGTCTTATAATAGCTCTGCATACCTGTAGAAAAATATATTAGGCGCTTTGAGACCTTCAAGTGTGAAAAACACTTTAAGAATTGCGAATATATTATTAATACTTTTATCATTAATAATATTATTACATGCTAAATAATTTCAAATCTTACCCCAAGCCGCAATGTACAGACACGTCTCGCCCAGCTACGTCAACTGTCAACCATACAGCAAGGTTCTTGTTCTATTTGTCAACAAAGCAGCTTGTTCCTTGACATGACAAAAAACAAAGATGTCTTCTTTACACAGTCCATACGGTTGTCACTTATTCAAAAAACGTCAACAATGGTGTACAGATGAATATATCCATATAAAAGCTGCGCGATATACAAATTTATGTTTGTTATTATTATTATTATTATTATTACAGATACGTTGACCAAAATGCATGCACTGGCTTATGTTGTGATAGTATACTTGTAGGTTTCCCTCAGTAAATGATACCAGCATTCGCGTGCTGAACAATAACTTGCTGGTCACCACACAGCCCAAACATTATCATAGTACTGATAATACTATCCAAATAAAAATCAATGTTTATTTTGGCATGTTTTGTTGGTTATGTGCTGGTCAGGCATTGATTGATCCACAGCAATGCAGTGGTCCTTCGCTTAGCCCCATCGGTCTCATCCAAGGCATTCCTTGGTTCAGGCGCTCGGACCGAGCGAACAGTGCTCCTTGTTTATTCCTCAATGCTCCATGGTGCAAGCAACTGGACCATCCTAGAAAGGTTTATCATCCGTATTGATTCAATTGTCATGTTCTTTTATTTACAAAATGTATGGCATACTGCAGACTAATCTGCTGCTACAGTTAATACGACGACAACAATGGTCTCATTCCGAGGACATTGGGAAAACCTGTTGAGCTCCTCCAGTCGTTGCATTAGGGGACTAGGTACCAGACGGAGTAGTGGGTGACACTATTGCCAAGTATCGGCTCCTAGAGTCGACCTAAAGCAAGTAATTAATGATATTATGGCAGTGTTCAATCGGAAGGTCAGTGACCTAATACCTTGCTCCACCACAATCAAAAAAGGGGGAGAAAAAAAAAACAGAAAAAGCAACCCTGGGTACGAACAAAGTAACCCTCTGTCATTCCTAATTTTGTCATTAGACTCTATTCCATATGATCACTACTTGTAATGTAATTGTGGTATTTGTAAGTCAAGTTGAAACAGGTCAAATAACACAAAAAGCTTACCATCATCACCGTGTTCCATCGAAACCCTGCCGGTCTCAAACATCGTAGAACGGCATGTCAGGTCGTTCATCATCACGTGCGTCTCGGTGTTTGCTTAGAATCGAACTAATGTTGATGTTTTTCCAATCAAATTTTCTCAGTTACTAAAATTCAAACCACTCACTAAAGACGGTAGTCCTCTCGGTAAAGCCTTCTCTTTCATTTCGTGTCACTTAAGAGCCATCGAACTGGCATAAAGAGAAACACTTTCATGCTGAACTTGGCACAGGCTTGCAAGACGAACACGACGCCACGATGCACCGACGTTAAAAATACGATGAACTGTCACACACGTAGGAAAATGCAGTGCATACTGTAGACTGCCTGCATCACACACAGAAGTAATAGGACTTTGACCCGTTTAGTTTTTTGCGTTTTAACATCCGGTTTTGACCGGAAGTAAAGGTCAAAGTGGTATTATCTTAATGTAAAAGTTTGAGCAGGCTCAAAGGTCGACAAGCTGATGTAAAGCTTGCGTGCCTTGATCAAGGCTACGTCACGCCACAACTGCTCTTTCGCGTGCGTATACGCATTACGCTTGCGAAGTTCAATGTGACGTCACAATAATTTGATATGCCTCGGCGCGCTCTTCACCAACTGAGCGTGCATATCGCAACTAACTACGCATCTCAAGTCCAACAAGGTAAACAAGAATGTGCATTCATAACAGTGTACTAGCGTGAACCAACCCTGGCAAAATCTTTATGGCTGCTGCATCTAAGAACTAAAGAGGTAAAACTGGCCTGGCAGTTTCGCCGCAAGTCTGGCCTAGTTACATCCCACGGCCCATCGAAGCGGCAGTCTTGAGCCGGCACAAATTTCTTCCACCATGCAGGCACTTCATCTACTTTAAGAATTAATACCTAATACTTTTAAAAGTAGGAGTAGGCGGGAAAAGGATTGGAGATGTCATTTGTGAAGATGAAACCTCCCGCGATTTTCATCAACCGGGTGTCTCCGGTGGATGGTGGTCCAGGGGAAGAAGGGGAGGAGACGGCAAGAGATCAACCGAGTCACCGAGTGCTTACAGTAGAACAAGACGACACTGGTATTGCTTATTCACTGATACAACCTTCAATAAATTCCTGATTGTGAACAACTTGATGAAGTAAAGTCAAGTTGGCGAATGAGATTCTTGATTACCAAAGCGTCTGCAGAATAAAAAAAGTATAGTTTTAATCATGACGAAGGAAAAATACGGATCCGCTTGAATTTCGAGGAAAGCGTGTACATAGTCCTTTGTAAATAACATGGATTTTACATGAATTTTCCCACGAACAATGATTTATTTTATTTCATTTAATTTCTTTGATGTCGTAACTACTACCCTAGGTGACCGAGCAAGGAGCGAGATGGACGTCCTTCAGTCCATCCTCGACGTGCCGTCTGCCGCTTCCAAGAAACGGCGTTCCTCCATGTCGGCCGCCATCAGCTCAGCGTTTACCCGGGAAAACCTATTCCACGCCTCGGAGAAAGAGTACGTCAAGAAGATCTACAGGAGTGAAAAGGCACTGAAGGAAGAACAACAACGGCAGCAAAACATCAAACGATTTGTCATTCATCCTTTCAGTAATTTCAGGTATAATATTTGATACTTTTACGCATTTCCCATCAGCTACATGAAATGGTCGTCCACTCGTTTCCTAGATGAGTATTTGTGAGCATTTGTTGGTTCACATGTATATATCGCTGTGTAGCATTTTTATACGATTGGATCAAATGTATAGACTTCTGCCGGAATTGACATTGTCTTTCCCCAGCAATACTTTGAGTTTCTCATTGTGCCAAAATAACAATCATCACAAAGGACGTGAAAAGTATGTAACACGCAGTTCTTGTAACACATCGATGAAAATGATGTTGGTCATACGAAGTGTTCAGTAACCCAAAAAAAAAGAAAACAGCAAGACAAACAAACAAACAAACAAACAAACAAACAAACTTAGAACAGAAATGAGTGTTCTCATTCCAGACATTACGAAATACAATTTTGATGCCAGTGGATCCTCACTGTGTAACAGCGACGGGCAAACCAATTTCAAACCAACTGCTCTGAAGCCCTTTATATCATGACAAACGCATGGGGAAAATATGAGCCGTGTCTAGTTGCCCAAGTTCTGTTATGGTGCAGTGTACTCCAAAATGTTACCATCTTGTAACACTTTACCATGTGTCCGATATTTCCTCGAACGACAAAGATGGTACTGGGACCTATGGATGGTTCTTCTGATGACAATCACCCTGGTTATCCTGCCGATCAACATCGCCTTCTTCAGCGAGCAGTTCTCCCTCCAGTGGAGCCTGACGAACTGCTTCACGGACAGCTTCTTCATGGTGGACATCGTTCTCAACTTCTTCACCGGGGTGGTCCACCACCAGAACGAGGAGGTATGAAATGAGATGAAGGAGAGGTTGGCCGTTTCCGAAAAAGCGGCTCTAGTTGTTTGTTGGTCACCACCTCATCATGCGTTGAATCATATGCTACCCTTAGCAAAATAGCCACAGCCGCCAATTCGGACATGGCCGTATTAACCAAATTCACCTGACGTCATCTTCACCATAATCTTGTTTCCGCCTTTTTGGAAGTTAACGTCCCCGTGTGTTTATACAGCGCAGTGCGCATTTTACGCCACGCGGCGTTTATACGCTTATCACCACGTGCCCAAAATGGCGAACGTGGCAGACAGTGGCCGTGCGTGACGTTGTCGAAAGGTTCAGTATACCAAGACACTGACTTAAAACCACATCTGGCGAAACAAACCCACTAACAATATTGTATTGCACGGGGAGGGGTAATCTTGGAGGTTCTTGCAGTAACCCCGATTTTGGCCAAAAGGGGGAAGCGTGTCCTATATAAATATCTCCCACACTTTCCTGTCGGCAGTGACAACAAGACAAAAGTATGTCCCGACCAGCATCAAGAATGACAGAAGAAATGTTATAAATGCTGGCTGAAATGCAATGGTTTCAAGGAAATTAGGGTACTAACCCTTTCGTCTGGTACCCAAAGACCCAGAAATTATGATGGTAATCCTATATGCCCCCGTTCTCCCCCGTCCAAGAAAGTAGGGGTGCATGTCCCAGGCATCCCCCAGCCGGGTGAATCACACTCCTGTAGTACTCCCCGAATAAATTGACGAACCAGTAACAAGAATCGCAAATGTTTTATTCTTGAAGGTCATTTTGGACCGCAAGAAGATAGCTACCAAGTATCTGTGCGGATGGTTCCTGGTGGATTTACCGTCCTCGTTTCCGATGGATTATTTCTACCTCATATTCAGCGGGGACACCACCTTCAACGAGACCGCTCTCAAACTCCGAGCACTCCGGTAACATACCTTACCCGTAATCGTAAAATGATATTAACTAAAACTAAGGGACATATCACATGAGGAAATTTACAAGCAACAAATTCCAGGTAATCTTCAAGAAGAAATAAAAGAATCTTTGGCAGAGCAGGACACTGTTAATGTCTCTTGTGCTACCGCAGCGCGCAGTGCGCTCTGTTGCCCAAACGTAGCCCGTACAAAGTTGACTCAAGTGACAATGTTTTAGGTATGTAGTCCTGCAATGGGTACGGTAATGTTAATTTAAACCATCAGAAAGATACCATTGTGCGCCAGTCTAACGGTGCCGGAGAAAGTTCATTCCAGGAGAGTCAGCATGTCCCTCGATACAATACGGCGAATTGTGTCGAAATTTCGTCTGGTAGCGCCCTCTTTTGACTCAACTTCGTTCAGCCCGTGTTTATTTAACGTAGGGGGGGGGGGGCACACACACCGGGGGTCAATAGAATCCAGGGAGTTTTGTACACCCAAGGGTGTACAAAATCCAATATACCCCACCTCACGACGTGCAACAATTATTCTGTTATAGTTATACCATGGTAATAGATTGCAGGAGGGGAATTCAAACATAAATTGATATAAAATAGCCTTATTAATCTATATGTTGAACATTGCATTTTGTTGTTTATTTGAACAAATTCAAATACTTTAACTGGAATATTTATAATATTGTTCAAGGCTGTGCAAACAACCAACGATGGGCACGATCAAGGTAATGTAATCCGTGGGGTACATCGCTCATGTTCCCCTCCTGAGCGTGCACACCATGTATATGCGTCTTTGTAGCACATCACGTGATTGGTTCTCGACCAATACGGATTCAAAATCTATTACCGCGGTACAACAATTATGTTTATTTGCCCATCCCATCGAGAGAGTTATCTTGACAAAGGTTGTTTGTGTTACATTTTCATCTTAACAGATTGGCGAAGGTTCTTAGCATCCTACGCCTTCTTCGTCTGACACGTCTGCTACGATACGTTCACCGATTGGAAGAGGTAATCTGTGCATTGTTATTCTTAAAGGTGCTATCTCACTGAACTTTCGCTGAACAAGCAGGCGCCCTTCACATTTTGGCCCTCTTGGGAAGCTGAAACCAAAGCTGGCAAAGGGCGTGTGCGCGTCCCTTACCGCACCGCTGCAACATAGCTCACATGTTACAGAAAAAATGGTTACAACTTCTACATTTAATCAGTCGATTACACTTGGTTGGCAGGTCCTGAACATCGAGGGCGCTGTGATCCGCATCGTCAACCTCGTTCTCGTCGTGCTCGTAATGATCCACTGGAATGGCTGTGTACAATTTTTAGTTCCCTTCTTCCAGGGATTCCCGAAGGACAGTTGGGTCGTAATCAGCGGGCTTGAGGTAGAGTTAAACTCAGGTTGAAAAGATGAAGAGCAGTCCAAATCCAAGCAAATAATGTTTTGATTTGCTGAGATAGTGTTGTGTTATATTACCGCAAATAAAAGCAGCTTAAGGTTGTATGCTCCCCATGGAATTGAGAAAGTTTGAAAAGTGGTCCAAGTAAGAACCAAGTATTATTATTAATATTGAAATTAACAGATGGGATTCGAACCTTTGTTTGTCCAACAGAATGCCAGCAAGTGGGAGCAGTACTCGTGGTCTTTCTTCAAGGCGATCTGTCACATGCTGAGCATAGGGTTTGGTCAGCATCCCCCGCATAATCTCACGGAGATGTGGTGTGCCACCTTGAGTATGATGCTAGGCGCAACCTTCTACGCCCTCTTCATCGGTCATATGTCCACCCTCCTGTTGTCCATTGATGCGTCCGGACGCATCTACAATGAAAAGGTTTGAAAGTTGTTTCTAATGGGAGACTTTTGAGGACGCTAGATGGCAGCAGACTTACCAGGTATAGCCATTGTTCACGGAAATGTGCGAATGCTGATAACTACGTAAACAATGACAGTTATACGTGGTATTTCTGCTGCCACCTATCGTTCCAAAGTATCCCATAGGTAGGGACTGAAACTCAGTTCACATGTTCGGCTCCGGTTGGAATTCGAACCGGTTTCCAGTTAGGTGAAATGCAGGGAAAGAAGCCACAAAGTCAACATGAATGCCTTTCCCGTCGTTTGAATGTTTAGTCTTGATTTTAGAAGGTAAATCATTAATAAATTATCATGTTGGAGAAATCACAACTTGACTGATTTAAATTTACTCCACACAGATAAACCAGGTTAAAGAATACATGAGGTATCGCAAGATACCAGCGGAAACTCAGACACGTGTACTAAGGTATTATGAGCACCGTTATCAGCGAAAGTACTTTGACGAGGACGCCATCTTGCGCCAGCAGTCGACTCCATTGCGTAGGGTACGTATTGAAGAAAACAGAACCAATACACAGTCAAACTAGGAATAGTCGGACGTCAGTACCGGATCTCTTACCACAATTCGTGCAAACCCGTTCAAAATTATTTTTCAAAGTTTCACAATTATTTGGAGCTGCATCCCAAACAAAACAACAACAACAACAACAACTTAACAAAACAACAACAGTAACAACAATAACGACAAGGACAACAACAACTACTAATGGTGGGTGTATATTATAAGACGATTTGGACCTATACAATTTCCTAAAGGAAGACAATGTTCAATCTTGCCGGATCATTTCTAATGTCTGTTTGACAAACGAATCAAAAGAATGAACGAATTGCAAATCACAAACATTTCTTCTTAGAAACGTCCTAAATAATGGACAAAAAGCATTCAGGTTTTCAAGTGATATAAACAAAATGTGAAAAGGCATTTTTAAAGAATTTTCTGAGGACCTTAAAGTATTCTTCTGACAAGATTCTGCACTCTACTTAATTTATCAGGAAATTGTACAGCACCACTTACGTTCACTCGTCAAGAAGGCAGAGTTCCTGAGTAAATGCAGCCCCAGCTTTGTCATCGATTTGATCGAGAAGCTTCACTTTGAGGTATATTTAGCCGGTGACGTCATCATCAAGGCTGGTAGCCGCGGCAACGCCATGTACTTCATCGAACACGGAACCGTCAAAATCTGCGTGGATGATCGGGTGGTTGGTTCCCTGCAAGATGGGGACCACTTTGGTGGTAAGTGGAAGGAAAACAGATTAGATGGGATTGGAAACTTTTGCTTGGTGGAGACGCAATCTAGTAAGGTCTGAGGTAATTTTGCTTAACGTTTTTTTCCGCTAAGCGAAAATAAGCAGGATACCAGTCACAAATGGTACATATGACATGGCATTTTGGCTGGTAAACTTATTCTGGTAAGCATAACTGCTTTGTGATGAGATACTTTTTGTGCTTAAGCAGCTCTTTGAAATTGGGTCCAGGTGTAACTTTTAATAAGGCTCCAAAACTGTCTTTTCTTCTGATTATATCTACTATTAAAATTCAGCAAAAGCTCTTCATGCTCCTTTCCACCCATCCTTTTCTTTTGAACGGTTGCAATTTGACACTCATCAAATTCTTGCTTTTGTTACACGACAACTAGTGAGTTGATATCTCGAATGCACTTTCTCCATGACGTCGACAATGATCTATCCAAAGTGATCATGTACGTATTCACAATGTGCAAATTTCATTGACCCCCCAGAAGTGATTACGACAACAATGGCACAATTGGATACAACTGAATTATGGGTTTGTTTACAAGAATGGACTTTTTCTAATCTTAAGTATTTTTTCAGGGTGATTGATTGTTATGATGATTGGAAAATATTAATGGGGATTCGCGTTACACTAGTGAAAGTAATTATGACATTGTGGTTCGACAGAGAGTAATTCCCCGCAAACCGTTGGGGGAAATTATTACAAAATAGACAATCGAAGGTATACCTCACGTACGGGTAACACTTCGAGAACAGCCGTCTGAATCAAACAGTATGAAAATAATCATACTGTTATTTGAATAGTGCTCGTCCGTATCGAACCGCAACTAATTGCCACTTTGTGAAAAACTCCCTGGCGCTAAGAACAAAATTATTGAAAAAATTTAAGCTGTTTCGTCTTAAAGGTATGTGACATCATTGGTTTGTAAGAGAATGCATAATAGTCTCTGGTGTATATAAATATAATTTTGTCACCGTGGGTGTTCTATTTTTCTTACAGAAATTTCTTTGTTAATTGATGAACGCCGAGTCGCGTCTGTGTTAGCAGACTCCACATGCGATCTTTACAGACTAGGGAAGGCCGACTTTGAAGATGGTAAGACACCCTTCTAGGCCCCTTGCTTATGACATCACATGCTCCCTGTGCCCCTGGCCCCCTAGTTACGCCACTGACGTAGTGCAGTTATTTTTCATTTCATTTTTTTCATTTTCATTGATCCCAGAGTTTACGGTATGGCCCTGAACTACAGTTCCGTCTCAATAACTGGCTTAAGCCTGAGACAACTGTACCCAACTCAGAGAAGTAATGGTTTCACGACAGTAATAGCTATATACAGCGCCCTCAGTTGGTCATGAATATCCAAGGTTTTTTTTCACCTCAACAGTTCTTGAAGAAAATTCGGATATGCGTGCAATCATGTCCGAGGTTGCCAAGGATCGTCTCCGCAAAATCGGAGCCACCGTTCACGAAGAAGAAGAGGAAAGGGAACTTTCACCAATCGGGTAACATTGAATGCATACATTTATAAGAAAATAATACAATAACAACCTAAAAATATGCATTAAAACAACTTATGCTGCTATAAGTTGGGGTTACCCCTGTGTTTCTGGTTCAGATAGCAAGCATCCTTATCTACAGGTTTTTCCGGCTTCCAAGCTACAGTGATTAACTCCGCTTTTGAGGCATTCTTGGTTTCATTCTTATCTTATCTACTTATCTGCTTGATGTCCCGCACTTCCATAATTCATGGGATGAGCGGGCTTTCTCCCATGCTGGTCCTACCCTCTGGAATACTCTTTCTCAAGAAGTTCGTAGTATATCCTCCATATCTGACTTCAAATCCTCTCTGAAAACATGTTGTTCGATCGTAGTTCTCCTAATTAATAAAATATTATTGTTTTTGATTTCTGTATAATGTTGTTAAGCGCCTTGAGCGTCTTTTCAGACGGAAGCTGGCGCTCTAGAAATGTTCAGTATTATTATTATAATTATTATTACCAAAAATTTATAATAATAATAATAACAACATATCACCGTGTAGCCTTCATTTGCTTTTTGTTGGACACTTTCTAGTGTGCTTATTTAGTCATACCATACGTGCCATAAGCATCATTTAAACCATATTATCACCAAAACATGTGTAACTACTAACGCTTTGTGTCATACTGTTTCTTTTTTTAGCCAATCTGACCAGAAGGTTTCTTTTGCAAGCTCTTAATCCAAGCTTCCACACACCGTGACAGAACTTAGGACTGTCTCAGAAAATGAACAACCGAATACTCGATACTTGAAAACCCGATGGCGCTTAGACTGTTGAAGCCAACCACCATGGGGGTAGCCTACAACACAGATACAAAACTCTTCAATTTCTGGATTTGAATAATTGGTTTAAAAAAAATAGCTTACATTTATTTGTCTTTCTAAATCCTTACACAAATTTCTTCAAGAATCCAAACTGTGACTTCATGTAGGCATGATATTTGGCACTCGGAATAAAAGTACGAACATTTTATTTAGAATATAAGGGATTCAGGCTATTTGAAGAAAAAAAACGAAGAAAGAAACTGTGAAAGTCAGTTCAGAGTAGTATGAATACCATGCCTGTTTATGTCTATGCATCTGTACATAATAAACTTATAGGCCTATCATACAATCTTTTATGTAGCATATAGATAGTAACAGGCATGTTTTTAGCAATCCAACTATTTCTACAGTCAGCTGTCGTACTTTGCTGGCCGTTGTGTCTTTTATCATTCATTTAAAAGACAAACACAAAAGAGAATCTTCATTCAGGGAAGGAGATATAATGAAATTATCTTACTGACGTCGTGACGTTGTCAAAGCATCCATTGTCAGCGCACAGCCAAATTACAAATGGCGTCCAGTACACTCGCACTCGGTGTTTTCACAAATGATTAGGCTCTGTGTATATGAATCAGCATAATTTGTGATCAAAAGAATATTTTGTTCAACTGACTTTTCAACAAAATAAACAAGTATATAAATAAGTATAGACGAATTTGGACTGACATTTGTTATTTTATGACAAAGTTGCCAGTAATATAAAAGTTACACATCATTATATTTACGAATGGATAATTGAAGTAAAAAAGTGTTTGTAGTGTGGCTTAGTTTTAAAGCCAAAATACAGTTTAAAATTTGCAGCGAGTAAACGCCTATCCATTGTTAGTAAAAGCAATTGTATGTAGTTTATTCTCATCGTTTACAATTTACAAAAAAAATCACGGTTCGGAACTGGTTCACAGGAGGCCGGACACAGTTTCCGTGTCAGCTTAGACAGGGAAGAAAAAAGTGGAATGGGGCTGGGTGGGGGCGGGGGGGGGGTGTTGAGGAAGGAACGCACCGGGTAAGTTTCCGGGCTTGGATTAATTTGTATTCGATTGAATTGAACATCTTGAGATGGAAATCATAATTAGTACGATTCAATTCCTTTTAGAATGTGACATCGATCGTCCGCAAGGAGAGGCAAACGAGTGTTACACAAGCGAGGTAATCACTTTTGACAGTCGCGTTGGATGCTATGTATCTTTATGGATGTGATTTGTAGAAAACAGCCAGTGGGGGCCTTCAGATCACATAGGCCTATACTTTACGCCATTGCCTACATTATTAATAGTGGCACATACAAGTTGAAACCCACGTACGTTATTGTTAATATTACAATCGAAACGGAGAGTGATTTCAAACTTGCATGGAAATTATACCCATGGCGATCTCCGCATATCGACTGGAAGCGATCGTCTTTAAAGTCAGATTCATAAAATGGATACTTCATCAAAGGTTGTTTTGGACGGGTAAGTTTACATCCAGGCCTCTGGTGTTCGATATCACATCGTGCGACAAACCGCTACGGGCGTTTCATCAAGCTGATTACGGTATCGAGCAGAAAATGGTTATGCATGCTCCTAAACGCCCAGTTTCGAGATACGATTTACGTCTTACGAACAGTTATGTCCAGGATGGACCATTTTGTTCGACAATCGATTTGGACTTCACTATGTCCGACCCATTATGTCGGACAAACCATGATTTCTAACCATTATTTCCAATCCATTGTCTCCGATACCATTTTGTCGGAACTTTTGTGTCCGACAAAACAATATGTACGATCTATAGTGTCCGACAAACCATTATATCTGACCCATCGTATCCGACAAACCAATATGAATGATCAATCGTGTCCGACAAACCATTTCGTTCGACAAACCATCATGTCCAATCCATTTTGTCCAACAAACCATTATGTCCGATCCATTGTGTCCGACAAACCTTTGTGCCCGACAAATAAACCACCGCGTCAGACGCATTGTGTCGGACATTGTGCGTAACATTATGCGCTCATTTCGATTGAAATTAACGCAAATTATGTTTTTTTTTAAATTGCTCTCGAGAAATCGCACTGGTATAAAATTTATAATCAATGAGCTTCCAGATCGAAACAAATCAATATTTTATTTTCAAAGATTTACAGGTTCTATATTTCACCTTTAAATGTCATTCTCCGTTAAACTTTATGAACCGCTGCTAGCGGCGCAGACATTTTCTTAACAGTTCTGGTAAGAAAATGTTACTAACTGCCCAAGAAAACTAATCAATTTATAAATCATTATTTTCAGTCTATGTTGAACTGTCCCTTTAACGCATCCATCCGATCAGAGTCACATCGAACATCAAACCCTAAGTGACATTCGTCCCGGGGAGGTTGTCAGACGCAATGATGCTGACGATATATCACCGTGAATAATCTACCTCGTGCCCAACAACCAGCAGGGGGAAAAAGTCACTGCTGAACTCGACTGAGAGTTCAGAAACATAACTTGTCCATACCTTACAGTGGAACCTTTAATAAGGTACTATACGTTTCAGCCATCTTGTTTTCCCTCCGATTGAAATGAATGTAATCTAACCTTTTAGGGGTCTTTTCGAAACCACATTTTGGGCTTGGGCTCCGGCTTTCAGGCTCCGTGAAGCCCCGTACTAAAAGCGCATAAAATAAAAGCGGTTTCAAAATAAACCTAAGCCGGAGCCCAAGCTCAAGCCGTGGTTTCGAAAATGGCCAGAGGGTGGAAGGGCAAATACTAGTCAGACACCTTTCACTGGTATTGCCAATCAGTATTAATGATTGCTGCTGCCTAAAAGGGGACGCGACAAGGATGATGACAGCCAGATAAAGAATTACGATGGCGGGAAAAGATTAACCCATCCATAGAGGGAATAGAGAATGCTCCTGTCTGAATTCAAACTTGCTTTTATTTCCATACCAATTGAAGAATATTCAACATTGCGAGAATGAACTAGGAAATTGACGGTGGAAAAAGTATAATGCGAAGGCTGAATTGAGGCATCTTTGAAGCCAGAGCTGGAGTGGTGAGATGCCCCATACGACAGACGGACAGAGAACAGAAACAAGAACAGGAATTTATGGACAGACACATTTGATCAAGACGTAACCAAAACATAAAAACATTTAATCAATAAACTAGATTTAAAAAGCTTTGTTGAAACCAAACTAAGTAAGATATTGGGAAATGGAGGCTCTTTTGTGGCAATTTGTTGTAGTCGAGCACTATGTATAGCAAGCCATGTGTTGACCTGTGACCTTAACACATACTGTTGCATTACTGTGTTCTTCTATTGTGCCCTGCTAAATTCTTGTGAAGAATAAATTAGTCGCTGGAGATTAACATTTTGTATCTGGAGATTAATATTTTATATCTGGAGACGTCATCGTGAAGATTTTGTATTTTTGGTGAATGCTCGCCATTTTCCAGCAAAGGACCGTTCCTCCTACCTCCCCAACACGACGGGGACAAGCCTCACTTTATAAATGTTTCCTTAAATTAACTTGCCATGCCACTCTATATATTTATTGTTCCAATCGCGAATTGAAGGCAACCCTCCTTATATTGAATGCGTAAACGCATCCAACACAAGTTGGAGAACTGAACTTGTCCGATTTTGCATCCGATCAGTGCGTACGCAGGCCTACCTTAGATTTTCTTTTAAAGGTGCGCCCATGAGCGAACTTTGGTTATGCACTGCGCGTTATCTTCACCATCGTTAAGACAAAATAAAACTCATGCTGCGTACATAGCACTGACTGAAACCGCATCAAGGATGAACCAACCTTTACAGTAAACCTCAGACATTGTGTCTATGCCTTACCATTAAACCAGCGTAGTCGTAAAATGGCCGTCAATTATACACCTCATTAGCTGGCAGTGTTGTTTTGCCTTTCGTTAATAATTAGCCCGGATCAATACTAATCATGTTGCCGAGGTTGGCCTGTTCATCCTTGCTCTGCGATCAGACCATTGAAGGAAAGAAACAGACTTTCCTCCGTGGTCAGACCGTAAAATAATTAAAGAATTACTTGTGCCTAAGCATGCGGGTTGATGTGAATCACGGTGGCTCATTGTGTGTGGGATGGAGTCTGAGTACCAGACGCCAATAAGTCGAATGTGTTTGATGTTAGTTTTGAAAACTATAAAACCTAGGCAATAAAGACACTAAAAATGTGAAAAAGATACTTAAAGTGTCCAGAGAACAGCCCAAGTACATAAACACGGAAGCAATGTAAACAAACGTTACTAATCTCCCATTCAAAAGTACTATTCTCTCATTCAAGTCCAAGCAACCAGAACGAGGTTGGAAACAATGGTCCTTTTGACGTTGTTCAAATATACAGGGGATTCGACAATGATGCTGACAGTATGACTTGCTCCATGGACCCACAGTTGACCCGAAAGTGACCCGGCATCGAGAGGTCAGCGACGACCCTTTGAGATTCCGGGTCAGACCATGAAAAACATCAGAGTAATATAAACTGAGTCTGTTTCAAAATTTCCCGGATTTAAACCCAATTTGAACCGGCAGTGTTCCAATTGTAAGGACAAAAAATACTTAGGGTAAGAGTTCCTATATACACACACACATAAATCAGTGCAACAACGGCCACAAATGTTCACTAACTCGATGGATAGCTACAATGTCCTCTACTGACCTTTTTATAGCTAGCGCACTTTGCTGCCCCAAGAATTTAAAATCGGATTAGTGGTACTAATAGAGATCCATAAGTAGACCTGGTCTGTGTGTCCTTCAACAAGACACTTACAATAATTGCCTCTCTCCACCCAGGAGTAAACGGGCCGGGTACCCGCGAGAGTAGAGTATGATAATGCTTGCAATGTCACCGGTAAGCTCCAAGCATTCTGATTACTTAGGAGCTTTGGGTCTCACCATGAGCCGAGAGGTTTTCTTTAACGTCTGGAAATACACCTTACAACTTGGGGCATGTGTTCATGATTGTAAAGCACATTTGGGTGCAGTCTGTATAGCTACCTCACAGATTTTTTAAAAATCTTTTATTAATGTTAGCAAGAGATACAAGCTAAAGCTTTCCAATTTTGACTGATCTAATTGGAGACTCACGTCAAGGCCCATAGGGTGACCCCAAACCAATTTTGTCTCTCCTACACACTGTAGCTGCTTTAAAAGTCATGCTTTAACCTGACCATAATTTTTGAGGAGGGTGAATTCATTCACTCTCTTCTGCACTCCTGAGCATCGTCCGATGAGTTCAAAAATAGCACTCCTTCAGAATTAAGGTGGATTTGACAACAAATTCGTTTTCTTTTTTTGGGGGGTGGGGGAACTAACGCCACATCAGTAACAAAACTACCGATGTGGCGTTTGTTTGCTTTAATCTTGGGTTGGCACTACTTCTGGCGTGCCCGAACAAATCTCTCGTTCTCCCGTTCCTATGGTATTCCAGCATGGCATCCATACACTTCATCCCAAGAAAACCAGATTGAAAGGGTTCTTAGATCAGCAAGTCGATTTGCTTTTTGAACAAAGACGTGGAGAAAATGTCTTTTATAAGGACAGATTGCAACGTCTGAACTGGCACCCTTTTTTCATACAGGCGCAATATGATTTGCTCAGTGCCTATAGGCTTTACATGGCACGTCTCACTGCGAGCCATTTCTAGCTAGTATTTACATAAATCCTTGTAATTTTGACTCGCTCAAATTCCGCCATCTCTCTCTACCCGCACTGACTTACTATTCCACTCACCTTCCTATCGGTTTCCCAGATTGTGGGACACTTTTCCACCCTTCATCTGAGAGCTTGCTGTGATATGTCCTCTTCTGGCATCTGACCACCATCTAAAAGTGTGTTTAAATCCCGTTTCGCATTAGATGTTCACTTGGAGGGCAAGCAGGTCGTGGACAATAGCCATTGTTAGGTCCCCATTCTGGGTCCTTTGTGTTTGAGTTAACCCTCTGGTCATCGTCGCTCATGCGTGGGGCAGCGACATATGTATAACAATAGATTTATAAAACCGTGTTTTGTTTTAATTCAACTTTTCTTTTACTAACATGTGAAGTTTGGTTCTGAGGAGTGCAACCAGCTCTCTTCAACAGGGATGCTGTTTATAGTTCTCTCTCTATTTCTTAAATGAAGAACTGTAAATTCATGGCGATAAGTTCAGGTTTGATGCACAAGGGAAGTGATGTTATATAAGACTCTTCATTTGGGCCATTTTATCAGACGGGAAGTTTTGCGATTAATTTCTGCTTTCGATATCAGTAACACTAATAAAACATTTCAAATTTGTATTTTACCACGAGAGGTTGCTGTATTTCACAGTAGACCCGAGGAATTTGGGGGTGAAGTAGTCACACTGCTAACAAGCTGAAGTTTCTCAGACATATGATTTTTTTCTCGGTTTGCTTGCGATTGATATGACGATGGACTATACAAACAACTAAAACATTTGAGTATAAACAATTAATTAGTTATTAACAAGTTAGTGCAATTTTACTGTCAGTTACAGTAGGGCTGTTGGTGTCCAGGGTTTTAAAGAGCGAAATAGGTCATCAATAACGAAGACGCAGCATGGGGCAAAATGCGACCATACAGGCAGGAAGAAACATCTTTAATTAAAAACGCATGCATGTGGCAATCTGGAATTGATTCACACCATGTTTATGTTCTTAAGACTAGTTGATGTTTCGATGGTGAGGGACCGTTACGAGTCTACCCGCTCCGTCGGGCTTAATTACGGTATCAGCTCCCATAGCTCGATAGCTTCTTCCGGTTCAGTTGGGCGCTTTTGAGACCAGGTGGCAATAAACACTGGCTCAATTTTTTTTATATTTTCTAAACAAAGATGTGGCCTCGTCTATATTTCATTGAGGCTGAAGGTGCTAGTTTTTGAAAGGTGCAAACATTTTGCCACTTGCGAGCAGAAGCTTTGTCACGTTGGAGCGCCATGTTGTTGACCGATCGCCCGCTCAGAAAAGCACATTGAACCCTCCCAAAGACAAACTAATATTAAGATTATATATTATACAGGCACGTGTGGAAATCAATACTCATTTTGTTTTCTATGGGTTTTCCTGTACGCCATCACCCTCGGCTGTCTATACGTCAGATCCCCTGGTCAACCACTACTACTGATAGGTCTTATTCCCGAATGAAAAAAAGGAGCCAGACTATTTAGTTATATCAACCTCGATTTGGTTGCACTTAAAGACGCACGCTCATCACCATTACCCGACGACTATTTATGTGGCACAAAACGATCACGTACCCGTGCGCTTTATTTTTTTCTGTAGTCTAAAATTGCCACTGTCGTTTTGATTTTCAATGGGATTTTTTTTTTCTTTGAATAGATTCCGAAAAAGGTATCCTTACAACGTTTTTTTTTCTTTTCGAGGATGGCAATTCTGGACTGCAGAAAAAATTGCTACCCGTACATAGTTTATGTACAACGCGTGCGCCGGTCAAAGGTGATCTATCATGGCGCGAAATTGTTTGTCGCGCGTTGACGAGTGGGCGACCGCCTTCAATTGAATGACAGGAAAAACAATCAGCCTGAGCAGTGATAAGGATACCAAACACTATTTACCTGTTGTGAGTGAGTTATCATTCTGTAATATGTTTAAGTTTTAAAAAAAATATGCAAATTGATAAGCGCAACCTGACGTTATCTCAAAAAGACGGGTCCAATTCTACATTCATTAAACTGGAAGTTGGAGAGCGTGTATGAATAACAGCATCGTCATTGTACATGCACGTAGACTGTGTACAGTGTATAAACTTCAGCTCGTTGTACTTTTTATGGCCGGTCACGTAGAAGCATGGCTGCACAATAAAGCAAGTGGTTCATCAGGAACCTACGCAGCTCCAGGAATGCTGTATCACTTAAATGCTACATCACTTCAACAAATAACGGCATTAATTTATCTTATTAAGCCTCCTTGGAATAAGGGACTTAAGGAGTAAGTTGACTTGTGAAAATTTATTAAGCGAAGCCGACTTACCGAAACTAAGTCGGCTAATAAGTCATCTTCTTAGGTCATCTTCTCTAGTTCTGTACTGAGTCTCTTCTTAGGTTTAGTTGTAAGTCATCTTCTCAGGTTAAGTGCTAAGTCATCTTATTAGGTTCTGTACTAAGTCATCATCCTAGGTCATCTTCTCTAGTTCTGTACTAAGTCTCTTCTTAGGTTTAGTTGTAAGTCATCTTCATAGGTTAAGAGCCAAGTCATCTTATTAGATTATGTACTAAGTCATCTTCGTATGTCATCTTCTCTAGTTCTGTACTAAGTCTCTTCTTAGGTTTAGTTGTAAGTCATCTTCTCAGGTTAAGTGCTAAGTCATCTTATTAGGTTCTGTACTAAGTCATCTTCTTAGGTTCAGTTTTAAGTCATCTTCTGAGGTTAAGTACACTCTAAATACCTCTCGAAAACTTATAATTTCAGTAAAAAAAAGTCGACTGGTGGGATAAACTATTTTGTTATCTGGATATGTGGTATGTCACTCCAGGAGCTCCGTGGAATCTGTATTTAAATTACAATTGTTTAATGTCGTTCTTAGTTTCAGAAAATGGAATTAAAAAATTTCAACATACAGCAGCCAATAAAATTCTACTAAATTTTGTTTTCAAATGATTAGAGATTTTACTGTAAACTCTGACGTAGAATCCAAACACTCGATGGCTATTACGTTTTTTTTTCGGTACTTTTATTCGAGGTGTTTTCAGAGAGATCCTTTCATTTGGTTCGAAGCAAAAGTTAATTCTTATCTCCAGGGTTTCAAACATCGGATATAGCAGGCAAGTAGTTTTGTCACACGTGTACCTTCATAAATTATTTGATAAAATGGACGCGAAGCAAGCTTTACACCGAGACTCAATGCACTGTACTGGTTCAAAGACCTGACACCTGACCATTCTCAACCCATCGAGGTTTCCCAAAAGAAGATTAAACAGTGAGCCAGTCGATAGTGATCCACCGCGGACTATTCAACGGGATATGATTCCCCCATGCTCTCTCGGAAGAGAACGAACGAGGACCCTCAGGTGACGGTATACTCGAACACTAATGCGTTGGTAGACGGGCAGATTACAGCAATTTTAGACATCACTACTGCTACAAAATAAGTCTAGCCGTAGGGCAGGGGCTTCTTTACTGACGGGATGAACTAATTCTGTGGGTTTGAGAGTGGATTTTTTTTGGTTAGCTCCGCGGGCGGTCATTTTCCTTTCCGTCCGCGATGACATTTCAGTTGAGATTCTGTTGATGTTTTTAATACTGAAGTTACCTAATTCTTCAAAGTATACCAATCCACTGCTAAGGAAGAAATTCAATTTTTTCCCCTTTAAAGGCGAGCACATATGAAAAAATGTTTTATTTGTTGGGGTTGTTTGTTTGTTTGTTTGTTTGTTTGTTTGTTGGGTTGTTTGTTTGTTTGTTTTGTGTGTGTGGTGTGTGTTTGTTTGTTTGTTGTTTGTTTGTTTGTCTGTTTTGTTTGTATTTAAGATCAATCCGAATTCCACCCTCTAGTTTTCAATAAATCAGACATACAAACAAACAAACCTGTGAAAACTTCATCGAATTAGATGATCCTGTTTTGTATGAATGACCATTGCTTCGCTTTTGTTTTTAAAGGCGTTAACTCTTTGGTAAAGTTCCCTGTAGGTTGATGCTTGACCAGCCGGCCAGTCACCCTCAGCCTCCCTACGGTTCAGTATTAGAAATCGTAATCACCTTCCTATTAGGAGATTTTTCTCATTCAGTTTAATGACCTTCTGTCGTGTCTGGCGCACATGAATTTAGTCTTCGAAGCTTAATGACCAATTATAAGGCTAGTTAATGGGGAAAACTTTCAGATGTAGCGTACATTATGAGGAGCAATGTAAACCCATCGAGTCTGGTGCCTATAGTTTGTAATGATGGTTATTATGTTGCTTACGTTTCAATACTTGCTTTATAATACACTGCAGACCCCTGTACATTCAGGGATGTGTACCAGACTGCAGTTAAGACCAACGTGCTACCAGGCTTGTGGTCGGGTCTAAAGGCCAACTCATGCGGGCCAATCATCGACGTCAAATCAACATGCATTCAGACTTGGTAGTCTGGGCTTACATTAAAAGCCAATGTTTGAATGGGCTTGTATTCAGTGCAGGACATAAATGCAATCGGCCCGGGCTACATTACAGACCACATGAAAGACGTGTACGGGGAGTTATGTTGGGTGCCAATCCAACCTACATTTGGGCTCTTGGTCGGGGCTACATTAAAGACCAACGTGTATACATCTTTACGTTGTTGCCAATTTAACATGCATTCGGGCTTTTGGTAATGACTACAAGACCTCGGTGCAGAGGCTACCAGAGGTCGGGGCTACATTAAAGACCGATATGCAATTTGGCTTTTTTTTACGCTCGGTGTAGATCAAACTTGCGTTAAGGGTTGCGGCCAGGGATACTGCATGTACAAATAACCAGCAAACATTTTCGGTGTACGATCGAAATGTTTCAGACTGCTAATCGGAACTAAATCAAAAACCAAATCGCATAAAGTACAGTGCAGGACTGACGTGGGTAGTGGTCGTATTATATTAAAAGGCCAACGCGCAGTCAACTGTAAATTAGATGGATTGTCAATCAGAATATCCCGTTTGGAACTTAACTGTTTTTTAGATTTGGATCCAGTCATGGATGTAAGTCTTCACGGAGATAAATTTGTGTATTGGTTGTGATATTCCTACCCGTTTTATTGGAAGATGAGTATGAAATTGTACGAGCTATACGGAGAATCGTTCACTGTCCTTCTTTCTTGCTCGATTTGAAAGTGGTAAAGGACGGGGACCTTTTGGCTGTTGGAGCACGGTGTGTCCCGTGCCTCAGTGAGGTTGACTTTATCAACCTCACTATTATTCTCCCCTGTCTCGATTCAAACTCCAGAAATTAAAATGGTTGAAGAGACCTGGAGTCACCGAGCTTTCCCATTAATATCAAACTGGCTAGCGCGTCTGAGTAACCCTCAGGGACCCGATCCAATATCGTGGACGGGACTACAACCATCCCTAGTGAATACATCATGAAAAAGGTGGAACGACATTTTCCAAAAATTAATTTGGCCTCAGTTCTGTCCGGATCTTTCATCATCGCGTGCCCCGGCGAAGGTGGGGAGGAATTGTAGCGCGGGCGTTGTTGAGTTACACGAGAGCTAATGCATCATTAGGTCTCGGATGGACGGACATCTTGTGGCGTTGTTTGAATTGTGTTTGTCAGCCGCAGCGGGCTGTCACTTTGAAGTCGAGGCAAATGCCTCAGATGATAAACGACTCTGTGTATAGAGACACAGTCGAGCTCATCTTCAGGCCATTATTGGACTTTCGTCTGCTTTATACGGCATTACCTCTCAGCCTAGATAGCCGTAATTCCCGTCTTTCAAACCAACGTAGTATGGTTTCTAGGCTGAGAGTCTGTCGTTGACCAAATGCAAATATTGCGGAGTGTGACTCCACTTGATGAAACAAATCGCTGGCAACAATTATGATTTGGTGATTCTAAAGAGAAATTTGGGTTGGGTTTGTTTTTTACAAAAATATTTCAATATATTTCAATACATCAGAACCAAAGCTTTCTCACATCTATCACAAATTGCTAAAAAAAAACTTTTTGTAATTGATTGTCTGGAATTTGTGCGGTATTGCTTCCACCAGATTCTTACATTTTTATGCAGGGCTGATATTTATTCTGTACGTACTTATTTTTTATTAAAGTTAAATATGTACTTTCCGGTTCCCCCCCCCCTCGTTTCCCCCTTTTCCTCTCCAGATTTGGTAATGGCATCACGTTTTCTCAACCACTTTAAAAAAAATCTCTACATGATCAAAACGTGCGGCCATAACCAGTTTGTGCATTTACACAACAAACCAGTTTGCTTGATAAGTAATTCAATGTGCAACAGTTCCTCCTCTTTTTCCCAAGAAAAATAGACCTACACTAAAAAACATTCCTCTGACAATTGATATCATATCAAGACGGTCGACATGAGAGTAACTAATGCTGCATTCACTGCTGTAAATTTGACCTTATAATTATACAAATTACGGGGGGTACATGCAAGATTGCCGCAATTGCACCCTAAAGCACGTAACGTGCACAAAACAACGACAAAACAAAGCATTTGTAGTTGATTTTACTAAAACATGACCATCTAAGCTGATGATTTTTTCACAGGATGGCTGTACGGTGTGTTTATTGAAAACTAGAGGACGGGAATGAATTTACTCCTAAAAAAAATGAAGGGGAAAAATGCATCAACCTTTAAGTAATACGTTTTGAAAACACGTCACGCCGACAACAGCAATCCTTAACACTAAGGTTACGGCGTAAGGCCAAAGGCACACGTAAGTGCTACTTCAGAAACAAAGAAAAACTTGCTTTGAAATACAGATGAAGGTGCAAGGTTCTTATAAGATGTCCTCTTGAACAACTGCCATTGAACATTGAGTCGTTGCAGGAGAGTATGTATGCAGCTCAAGTGTATATGCTCCGAACGATAAGGACCCTGTCATGTTCTTTTTGTTGTTCATTCCGAGTCAACACCGTTGACACATTTTTCTTAGCCCGGCATCTCGTGCGACGTGAGGCCCTTGAGGGGCAGAGTCCGTTCCCTGAAGTGACCTGGAGAGTTATCTCAGCAAGCCAAACTTCAAATGAAATGGATGATAATATTGTCAGAAGGTTGGATCTGATTAGAATAAGAAATTATTATTTATGTGCACCGGCGTCGAACCGCTTTTCTCACGCCTAAACTTAGATCCCGTCCAGATAATCCCAAGCGACCTCCCGACAGAGCGCATTTTCACACAAAAAGAGCTACACACCGAGCCTGGACTTTATGCAGGCACAAAGTGTACACCGCTCACTAAAATACGCGTAAATCTTAAGCTTTTATTGAACTTTTGGTATGAATACATATTTAGGATTTCCAAACTTAAAAAAGAATGTAAAAATAGGCATATGACAGCGTTCTAGTACTCGTACTCGGTATTTGTTCTCCAGAGTACTACAGTCTGGTACCGTTCCAAGGCACTCGTACTCCCGTCATATTTGGCTAGCAAAGTACTCGTGCTCGAAGTAGTCCGTCCTCGATTCAAATCTCATCCCTTAATACACAAATTTCACACCACACCAAATCAAATTGACATCAAATAACACAATAATACAATGACAAAGATTTCAAAAAATCGTTCAATATATTATTATAATTATCTGGATCATTTCATTAAAATGACCCCACATAACAGTCAAAAATCAACCCATCAAACAAAAGATTAATCATCGTTTAAAACAAAACAAAACAAAACAAAACAAAACAATACTATGGATCAGGTGATAACAAGCTTATAACTGATCAGCGTGTATAGTCATTATTTAAGAATTGACCCGGGTCACAGTCGACCCGTACAATCGAAAAACGGGTCAGAATTAACCCAGATTCCGAGTCCCAGGTGGCCTGACGCATTTTCGAGTCATGCTGACCCGGAAACGGGTTTTAAAAAAATTGGATAACTCGAATTCTTCTTTAGTTAGACCCATTTCTGGGTCATTTTAGAGCGTAGAAGGATCCGTATGGGCCATACCCAAAGCGCAAACCCGTTTGAGGAGTAAACATTACCGTAAACCCGACTCAGTATAAACGTGTTTTTGACTCAGATTCCGAATCAAGCTGACCAGGAAAACGGATCAGGCTGACCCCGAAATGAATAGACCAAAACGGAGCCTTTGTGGGTCAGTTCTGAATTGGCACCTTATAGTGCATAAAGGGCAGATTATGTCTTTGGTTACTTCTCCGTGGAATAGTGCTGAAAGATAATTTGATACTAAAAGTGGTTATTTAAAATACGTTTTCTTGCTTTTAATTCCGTCTTTCCAACTGAATTTTGTTTCTATTTATTTCTTTGTGCAAATTACCTGTAGACCGAAAACTCTAGGCATTTTAAAATTCGAAAAATTTAAACTGTCACGAGAAACATGTTTTCGATATTATATGGCCGTTGACTAGATACGGTTTGCTTAATGCAATGTATTATTAACAGCCTGGTCGAGTATCCGCCTCAACCGAGTCGCTTGAAGCAACTGTTTGATGGATACACACTAGTCTTTCATTTACGCCTCATCCTATCCAAGGAACACTCAATCTCATCCACCATTTACAAACAAAATGAAACAAAATATGCCGGAACGAACACCCAAGAAAAAAATAATACAATCACACTGTTCCCATGGTAACTTCGGGAGAACATTTTCCCATATGTCACGCTTTTATTAAAAACTAAAAACCCTCCTCGAGCCGGGGAGACTGGCAAGAAAATAAAATATGTTGAAATGGAGATATTGCGGTATTACAGGGGTTCTCGCGAGTAACAACTAAACCAACGATGCCGCGCGGTTGATAAACGCGGTATCCAACCGCATTTGGCGTTAGTGTACATCCCCACGGGAGCCTCTCTAATAAAACTCGCCAGTGCGATCGATGGATCTTGTTTCCGAATCCACACAGGAAATGTTGTCCAATAAAACCAACACAGGCCCCCAATACTCAAAGGAACCGCCAATATTAAAATATTTCTTGTCCATTTTTTTTTAGACCGCTAAACTCTCTTTAGTTCGTCCGTCATGGGATCCGACGGTACCGTCATTCTAAAGAGTCGGTTTTAACTATAGGCCGCATAGACTTGATGTAGCCCGCAATACCGTTAGGAAATTACACTTTCAGTTTCGTTGAAATTAAAGGGCTTTTGTGGATTAGTCCTCCAGGCCGACTATAATTATTGTCATTTGTTCAGCACGTGAAGGCTATCACATTTGCCGCACTTCCCCCCTCTAGTCTAATTAAACCTTCATGTGAAATTGCCATTTCAACTGAATGTTCTCAGTATAGTAAGCCTTTATTACTACTAAAACTGAAGTACTTCGGTGCACAGAAAGGGAAAATGAGTCTAATGGATGTAATACCGTGGATATAGAACGCTATTTTGATTCTACCCGTACAGCAATGATTTATAAGCATTTATACCCAGTGCTTTCTTAATCCTGCCCTAAAAAAGACACCCACAGGTATACTCCTAAACAAAATATACCCAGCATTTCAAAGAACACAAAATAAAAAGTCAATAAAACGGGATGTTTTGCCATAGTGAGAACATTTCCTCTGTTTGAAACGAAAAAAAAAACCAACACAATTTACCTTTCATGCCAAGTGATATACAAAGCTCCGATCTAACTTTCCTTGAAGCACGAGTTTCCATGTCATTGAGATCGATTCCACATGAAAAAAAACTCAAAAAATACAAAAACAAGCAGTGACTTAGATTAGTGTACAAATTGGTGCTGCTTTTTGAAAGAACAGTATGCGTTCGTATTTCAAATCTTTAAATAATACATATTCCACAAGTGCTAAGGTAGAAATATTTTATAAAAATGTAAGACAAATTGTCCGTGAATGTTAGACAGGCAGTTATCAGTTACAGCTTCCTTTTTATGCGGGAAATTCTCCTCTCTCTCTACGGAGAATTTATTCGTTCGTTTGTGTGTGTTTGTGTGTCTTTCTGTGTGTGTTTTTTTAGAGTGTGTGTGTCCACGCGATGTCACTTTCTTTTGTGTCACGCTAATGGATGTCCCGAGGCCACGGGAGGCGAGAACCAACACCTACAACAAACTCTAATTGCTAGAACGGGGGCACCATGTAGTGCTCTCGTTTCCCAGACTGCGTGAGCGTATGTTTATTTACATATGCCAAGGGACCCACGAGGTGAAGTTGATAGATTCATTAATAAAGGCATTTTTTTTTAGTCTTCTAAACGCGGGATATAATTAAGGAAATCACGTGACCAACCGTAACCGGTAATTGGGATCATTCATTGAGCGGTGTCATTGTAAAAAACAGAAGAAGAATTGTGCGTTAAAGCACAACGTTTCAGTTTGTGTTTATTAATGTCAGATAAAAAAGCACGTCGCTGACCCACAGCGGCAAAACTAGGGGGTGGGGGCACGGGCCACGTTCCCCCCAACTGATGTCCGTGCCACAGGTACCACCCCCATTTGAAATCTGGACTTTTGAGATTAGATACCAAAACAAAATGTTACATTTTATGAGCTTTTATGTAGTAATTTCAATGTTATTACACTTATTTTGTATTATTTACTTTATTATTTATTTTATTATTTTGTTTTACCTCGACACGTCAAAGAGTGCTGAAAAGGGGCTTTAGGATAAATACAAATGGAAACTGCAGTTTTAATTGGCCAAAAGTGCCCCCTAGGAAAAATGGTGCCCCCCTCCCACTCCACCCTTGTTTCTCCCTAAAATTTTACCCTATTTACGGCGCTGCTGACTCAGGTCTTGAAGCATGACCCGGAAATGAATCTGGCCTCTGGGACCTGACTATTAGTGGGAAATTCGGGGTTTTTTTGTCCGCCATCACAACAGTCGTCACTAACCGTTTCTGATCGCAACCATCTCCAAACGCGCAACTGACGGTGGGTTAACTAGATTCCGGGCAGCGCAAATTGTTCACACCCTGATAAGTGCTCAGCCATCAGCATTTCTATCGAAGGATGCTTCAATGAAAACATCAACATCGATTTCTTTTCCTCGTTCCGGTTATTACAAAACCTTAATACAAATTGAACTGCGTCTACTACTCTATATTTGCCTCTCGGTTTAAGTGCAACCACTGACAATAACATATAGAAAAAGCATACATGTTTGAAACCGGTGTTTTGACGGGAAACGTTTGCAAATAAAACTCTAGTTCGAGACACACACACACACACAAGTGTGTAATGAGCTCCAATCATGGCCCCTCCTTTGTTCAACTCTTTGTCCTGACAAACGTGGACCCCATTGTTGTCCTTTGTGATAGCAATCATGGAACAATTGTCCCTTTTGTTATAAGTCCTCGGTTTGAATGTCACTACAAGTACACGCACACATCAACAAATAAAAATAAACAAACAAACAAATCACCCAACGAACAAACAAAACACACTGCCATGGACATGGACTGTAATTGCCGACGATAGCGAAACTGTATTCTACTTTGATTTTAAACAACGCCGTTATTTACATTTTCCTTCTTTTTTCCCCTAAACTTTCAGTTCATCTTCTTTAAAAAATAACTTGTTGGGTTTCCAGTGGACATCGATACAAAATGGTTTTTTTTTTGCAATTTTGAATCTGAAACCAAAAACCACTTCCGCAGTTCAAAACACACATAACACAGTTGTCGACCCCGTAAATCTAGGACTTTCATTTCACCACGAAATTGGTTCCGCAGATAACCACAAATCTAAACTGGTTCTGCAGACTGTGAACTGCCCACTGCCAATCACGGCAAAACGAGGAAATACTCAGCCTGCAGATGAAACCAACTTCCAGACCATCCCCAGACTAAACCAAACAAACACACAAAACTTAAAACCTCTTATTACATTCGCCCGCAGCAACTCGCCGTCCAAAAGCAATGAGATACGCGGTGATCTAATTGGGAATTTATTTTGGTAATGCCTTTGAGAAAACGAAGGGCCAATATTACAAATTTGAAAGGGATAGGATCCTTTAGAATGCCCGCAGCTATTTCTATTCATTAAGTACAGGTATAGGTTAAACGGAAAAACTGGGTCAACCTTTTCTGTCAAATGGTTTTAACAAAGAAGTTGACAATTACAAACGCCTTTCAATGAATATTATCTCAGGAAGGAATATGCTGTTTTCCTTCAGGCACATTTCAAGCAAATCCAGGGACTCTGATATATTGGCCAATACCCTCCAACGGTGTGTGAAGAACACTGGACCCAAGCCCCGGGAATAAAGCCACACAGGCACACTCCGGGTGGGATTCGAACCCAAGACACTAGAGCAGATGTTCCAACCACCAGATCACCGAGGGCCCATCTATTAAATCCAGGGACCTTACAGTCTGATGGCCTGGCTGTCGTAAGCGGACCCTCACATACGACTTTAAAATGACATGGAAATCAATGGACGTCGGCGTAGGCTAATCTTATAACAACAAACAATATGTTAGGGGGAAAACAGATGCTGACGCAAAGTATGACATGAGTAAGGCCCCTGTCATATAAGGACATTCTTATAGTTATTTTAGAGGCAACTGACTGCAGTGCACGCACACAAAACCGGCCCCAGAAGGGACGTGTGATAGGGTGTTTTGTCTGGTAACCTCTTTCTGGAAAGCAAAACTGTTTTGTGCTCAGGTACTTTTTGCGCTTCAACAGCTTCATAAAATTGGGCCCAGGGTAGAGCTGTAATGCTTTATGTATCTTCATACAAATAAACTAAATAATAATAAAACCGTGTTTGTCAAATACATAGCAACCTTTTAGTACCAATGAAACTTATAGCAGAAGTACGAGTTGTGTTTTGTACCATCTTTGATTAGTAATATTCAGATATATAAGTGATACAAAACAAACACATCTCATGCCAAAGAAGTGTAACAGGTGTATCTTCAACCAATTAGTTTCTTTAAACTGCATTTAATACTGACAAAACTTCACCCAATAATATATTGGGTAAAGTTTTTTTTTTCATACGTAGCCCTAAATTCCCCTGGCTTTAAAAACACAAACAAACAACTTCAGGTTCAAGCAATAGTTTTATAAAGACAACAGATTGAGCCTGAACTAATCCCCAAGACGACTGAATTACTGGATTAACTTTAATCTAAGTAAGTTTTTAGATAATTGAAATTCGTTGATATCTTTAGCTGTTGATGATAATGTCAGAATGTCATTGAAACGAGCAACAACAACACGTTCATGTAAACCTATCTAAGTTTTCCTATTCAAACAGTTTTAAAAAGTTAAGTCCCCATTGATTCTGTACACACAATTTAAACGAGAATTCCCTTACCTAGTGAGGACATTATTGTTCCCTTTTTTAGAAGTCATTGGTAATTAAAACAAAAGGAAACCTGTTCAAACACAAACAACCACACGCAAACATAAGAATATTAAAGTCCCAACATGTACAATGTCTGTATTGTCACATACCACAATGGTTCATCATCATGCCATAGTAAATAATTGGGTGATAATTATGCAATTATATTTATGTGTTTGGACACCGCGTGCTTTGGCCCCTGTTACGCGCCTTGGTCGCCATGGAACACGGCCTGGTGACCGAGGCTCTTCGACCGGGGTGAAGCAAGCCAGTGAAGACAGCTGAGCATATAGTCGATGTAATTTCGTCGTCTACCGCCCGATTACTCATAATCTGTCGATAACTCTCGCCTAAGCAAGCAGGAGGGAGATCGATGCATCAGAATGAGGTTTTTAAATATTTTTTTTTGTTCTCATGCAATGATAAATTTGTTTCCGCTTGTGGCCGTGCAGTATCGAGTCAATAATTAGGTTTTACGGTATCGAAAAGGCCGCGCCATCCAAGTGTCCTAACTTTTAACAAGATGCACTGGCGTGCACTAAAAAAAGCTGGGTCAGACTTGACCCGGAAAAGGGTCCGAATGGGCTTAACTCATTCCCGGGTCAACTTAACCCGTTTGGAGGTCACACGACCCGGAATCTAGGCCAGTATTGTTTTTGACTCACATTCATGTAAAGTTTGATTCCAATAGGGTTCATGCTGAACTGGGACGGGGTCCTTTTCTGGGTCAATTCTGACCCAGGTCAATTCTGACCATTCTGACCCAGGTCAATTCTGACCAGAGTCAATTCTGACCCGAACCTTTGTAGAGTGTGCAGTTTTAACGAAGAGCGGGGACCTACCTTCAAGAGTATAATAGTTCTATAAGTATTTCGACTTCGCGCTTCCTTTCATTGGTTTCTTTGAAATACATTGAGTTGCGTAAACTCTTTACATTATCATGCCGCATGCAATGTTTATAATCGTCTGATAGGACGTTATCCTTACGTGTTGAAGTTCAACCACAATCGCATGAAAAATTCACTTATGGCATCTTCAAAATGATCGTAAAAAGAATTGGAAAAATGCTAGTTAATATAAACATACAAGCCAACAAAATTACTCAGAAGGAATGTATGGTTTCAAAGCAAGACTGCTTCTCACATTTCTAGTACAGATATTTGAAACAAAGGTTGGTCATAGTTCGCCGCGCACTTTCTCTCAACATACCGGTTCGTTGTAAAAAAAAAAAATGTAGGGGCCATCATGCGGGCCGGCCGCAGTGCAGGTCGCACCGCATTGCTGCGTAGATTGCACTGCTTTGCAGCGCCCGTGGGTATCATTTGGGTAAATCTATCTGTACACGTAGACGCGGTACGTAACCACTGTTCTTGATATTATACAGTTTATGCTTATCGGTGGGAAATCCAACCTTCCATACAGAGCTTAAAAAGTATATACACCACGCGAGACGCCATTACCACCTGCTACTAACTGCTATTCATCATTGTATTTCCTTACTTTACAATACCATTTATTATCAGATCGATTAGTCTTGTTTTTGTCTTGTTTCCGCTCGGCTCATAAATAACTGATCGCCAGAACATAGTTGGCTGGATGTAAATCCTGTTTGAGACATCATGGATCTCCTTGTTTGAATAATTCTCTCTCATCGGAGTACTCAACGTCTTAATAGGTGCAACAATCTCTCGACTGGTTTTCCTGATGCAGAATTGGCCTTGGTTAGTGGATGAAGGCCAGCTAATGCGCGGAGACGTGTTGATTCTGTTCAGCCGAGCGCGTACGTGTTCGTAACCAATGTGCGCTTGTTTCAAGCCCAGATAATACAAGACGTGCAGTAAGCACGTACGACGTGTTGGAACATTCGCTATTTCATGATCTCCACTATTTTTCCTGTGAATAACTGTCAAACACACTCAAAATATCAAATGCGTAATATGTTATTAACATAATTTGATGGATTTGCTATATTGCTAGTAATAACCATAAGCTGGTATCCCTGCCTATTGATCCCATTCACCTGACGTCATCATTTGATCCCATTCACCTGACGTCATCATCACAATAATCTTGGTTGCGCCATTTTGTGCGTCAATGTTTCCGTGTGTTACACAATGTAGTGCGAAGTTTAGGGCACGTGGTGTCTACACGCTCAGCTGTTGACTTCAAAAACGATGAGCGTGGCACACTCGCCGTGTGTGACGTGCATACGGGGGATCAATACAAGAAGGTTGTCCAAATCAAAATGCTAGCGCAAGATTTCTATTTGATTCACGTGAACGGAATCGCAACGGTTGTTTTAAAAATCGTGAAATAACGGTAAGACTTCACTCGCACCACATACGTTTTAAACAGGAGCACAATTGATAAAAAAAAGTAAAATACGAAATGGAATTTGTTCAACAGTTTGAGGAATGGAAAGTGACAAGAATCGACCCGGAAGTGGTCGGTGGAATGGCGAAACAACGGCAGTTCTCTCTGCCTTGGATGCCACACAAGCGTTCTCTTAGTCGTGTATTCCAGTGTGAAACCATCCACGCAGTCTTCGTTGTGTCCATTTCGTTGTAGAAGTTTTGAAACCGCCAATTAGAGCTGCCGACGCATGCATAGACGTTCAAATGGAATTGGGCAAACTGTCTCTTCATGGAGTTTGTAGGAATAATATACACACTGGATTTCTAGCGATGCAAATGTTGCCCTATCCGGAATCCAGGCCATTGTCCTGAACCATTTTATGTCAAGATACCCAAGATCGACAAAATACCAAGATTGACAAAATACGCATGATCGACACTTCCGGTGGTGCACGCACTGTAAAGTGGTAGCTATGGTATCAATGCCGATTGTTGCATCTACAAATCATATAAACTCCAACCACGGCGATGAGTCCTGATTAAAGTTGATGTCTTCATTGTACGCCCTCGTTTCATTCCTTGGATGTGATGAGTGTCTGGCCAGGTCACGTGTACAGTGATGCTTGATAGCGTCATTTACATTTGCTCCCTGCAATGACTAACAGGTGTTTTGTGGTTTTGGCAATACCGAGCTATCGGTCACGGTCGAGTGGCTCTGCTCTACGTCATCAAATCCGACAATGTTTGGTACAGTGTCTATAGGTTCACAGTGCAGCTGCAGTTACGTTTCACGTTGTATGCATTTACGTTTCACGTTACGTTTGCAGTTACGCTCCACATATACAGTTACGTTTCATTCATACGCTCATGTTACACAGTGAGCGACTACTTTTTGGCGAAGCTGTCTGTATCTTTCAAGATGCTTCTGGGGTTTTCTTTCACCCCTTTTATTCACAGGGACGGAAAATAAGTTCATTACGGACCGACTGTATTGCAGTCATCGGCTCCACCGCATTGTCTCTTGCCTAAATATTCAATCCGTCTTTCTTGCACAAATCCGAGTCAGGTGGAAACCCTGTATACTTGAGAAGGTCTAACAGTGGTTCTATAAGGTATTTTCATAACTTAGATGAAAATGTTCTCTCTCAGACGAAGATTGACCCTCTGTTAAAACACTTCAACGGCAAAAGTTAAAGGCTCACACAACACAGTCGAATGACTTTGTTTATGAGCGCCTCATTAACAAAACGTAAAAGAGGTATCATATCTGAAGTCCTTCCATCTCGCCACATTAATTTGGACTCTAATCCTTTCTTCAAATATTTGTATCCTAATTAAGCCGGCAAAATAGAAATCCTCTAATTAAGACGACCTCAACTACTCGTTACCGTAACAACCAAGATGGCGGCTAGTGTCCATAACCCATGTACACTACGTACAGACGACGGGGCCGAGTTACACAGATCTGTGTCACAACAAGACCTACAAACTCCAGAATTGTCCACGGATTCTTCACAATCATTTACCTCCGTGCAGTTCGTGAAAACTTTGCACCCCCTCGTGTAGCTCGTGACAGCACCAGCCGCTTTCTGTTTCACCACCTGTAGGGAAAGCAGAATGGTGAACAGATAAGTATATGAAGACTGGGTTACCTTTTTTAAAAACAATTTCGTCTATTTGGAAAGACCATCGGCAGAAATATGCAAATTGGCAGAATATGAGTCAGTAATGTCAGACTTCAGGTCACGACAAGTGTTCTTGTCCCAATTCCAACAAAGTGCAGAGTCTGGTTCAAAGTTGGCTGTACATTTTAATAATCAGGTAGTAAATGCGGGCTCGCGTCAGTTTTCAGGTAGTAAATGCGGGCTCGCGTCAGTTTCGACTTGGACAACAAGGTCTGGCCCAACTCAGAGTGGCTGTCTATTTTTCCCCCGTGTTGTTCATGTACAAAGGGTATCCAATATTAATCACGCTACCGTACAAAGAAAGTAATTTCGATCTCGACAACAGAAATAAGCAATAAGTCTCGAAAATTGTATTTATAGTCTGGAAAATTTAAACTTCTATGAAATATATAAACCAGTTAGTGTTTAGGTTGAATTGTATTTTGTATATTTAACTACTGCATTTTGTTTTTAAGCACGCCTGGCACACCAAGACTGCAATGAAAGATAGCATGGCGCACTTCGTGTTTTTGACGATCTGACAAAATGTTTGTGCAAACAGATACGTTGGTGTTCTATATAATGGACAGCTTACCCGCAACTTTGTCACGCGGCGAATTTCCTTTTTTAGCGGCGACTGTTTGGGAGGAGAGAGTAATTGTTTTTGAGGGGGTGACCTTTATTTTTACGCGACGACTTTTTTTACGCGTCGCCTTCCGGGTTGTTTGTGTGCAAGGTGATACTCGCGTGCAGGTCAGTAACGCGTAGGGGCATAACTGATCTACTTCAGCATTTGTACTCGACTGGATAGTGCCTGATACCAAGACGTCTCACGACCAGAGAGAAAAAAGGTCGCTTTAAAAAACAAAGTCGACACATAAAAAAGGTCGCCGCGTGAAGAAAAAAGATCTCTGCCTGACTGTCAATTATAGAACACCATAAAAACGTAGGTGTATCTCTTGATCTGTTCGGCGTGCATAATATTTATCTCATAGCAAAGTCTCGCATGTTGACCTAATTATGACCCCATCGTGTTGGAAGTCAGCCAGCTATTTAAAAAAAAACTCAGGGGACACATACGTGCTTAAAACACTACAAACTGACACTTCAGCCATGCATGCAGGAATCAACTCCAAGTCTTTCATTGCAGCCTTGCTACCATTATCAATATTTGATCTCCATTTCTACAGAGCGGTCGACCCGTTTAAACTCTTCACTTTTTGCTTTGACAACAAATCAACTGCTTTTAAAACTGAGGCGGTCGTGTGTATACAGTTGACTTAAATTAAATGCGGGTGGGGTTTTAAAGACTGATGGTTCTAACAGAAAAATGAGGATAGTTTATTGACAGACTTTTACTTCTAATTATTAACCAGGGCTAAAAGGGTCTATTGAATTAAACCAACAAGTAGAAACGGTTTGTATTGTAATTTTGAAAGGACAGTGCAGGCTTTTCATGAAGTTAGTCCACCTTTTCAGGTTTTGATCTCTTCATGAACGCGATGAAGTGACATGGCGATCTATTTGAACAGTCGCCTGGTAAAGGGCCTCAGTTTCATGCGTTTGACTCCCAAAATCAGCAGACATTTGCATCGCATCGTCGGGTCACGTACTATCGGAGAAACAAAAACAAAAAACACCTAACCCGGTACGGAGAAGACTTTCCCAAATTGAATTGATGCGAATCCGGAATGCGCGCTCACGTTTTGTCGCTTTATCTCTTTATACAACTTCAACTTCTCGAAGACACGCGGCACCGGGTTCCGCACGACCGTTCTGTTCAAACTTAACTCGTACCCAACGATTCATGTCACGACTGTAGCCCGAACTGCTGACGTCACGTTTCCAGGCCTGTGAACCACGCCATGTACCGCTACTGAGCTCCACGGCGATGTACCTTTGACCTATTTGTTGCTCTTTGTGCAATGGAAGATGAGGTTTAAGCGTGTACCTACCAGTAACGCTCGAATGACGCATTTCAACATGTGAACCAGCGTGCGTGTATATCATTAACATTCAATGAGACCATCGGTTAGGTATTACTGAAACCTGTCTTTCTCCGTTAATGTTTAAAAAAAAAACAGTGAACGATATTGTCATTCATGAATTTAACATTGTTTTATTATCGCTGAGGGCATTCAACTCGTGCTGGCGCGAGCAATGCTGGTACAGGCATTTGCGTTTTTTTCCTAACTCATAGAGAGATGCGTCATGCACGTGGTGGTAGACCGCAAGCGTTACTAGAAAGATTTGGAAATGTTTAATACGAAGACATTGGTTTATTGAGACTTTAGAAATAGGTTGAAATGAAACTGCTAGATATGATCCCAATTTCCCCAAAACCTATTGTATAATTTAATATACTCATCAGTGCACGAAAAAAAAGATGGCCGAGCGGTTTTAGAACTCAAGTTCTGGTGGCTAAGTCATCAGGATGTGGGTTTGAGTCCCTGTCAAGACACTTGTGTCCTTGAGCAAGACACTTGAATTATAATTGCTTCTCTTCACCTAGGAGTAAATAGGTACCTGTGAGGGTTGTGAGTAATTTAGCTTAGCGCGCTATATACTTGGCAGCACAGGCTGTTTACTCCCAAGGGAGCTGAGATGTTTTAGGAATGAAATAAATGGCCCAGTGACCGGGAGTAATAATGTTTTAGTGCCATGAGCGTCGTTGAGTAACAGATTTGAGTGCTATATAAGAAGCCACTATTCTCATTATTATAGAAATGTAAGAATTATTTGATGGTATGTGTGTCGGAGGAACAATAATAAATAAGAAATGAATGTTTTCAGAGACACCCTGTATTGAATCTCTTTTTGTGAGTTTGTGGTTCTGTGAAGAACCGGAGCATTAGCTTTAGAAAATGCAGGGTTCCAGCTGTGTGAGTTAACCTTTTAAGCAGACTGATGCAGGTTCCTGAAGTTAGGAAGCTAAATTGAGGAAACGTCAAGTACGGGATGCTGGGCAGAAGCATTGAAGCGTGAAAGCAAGAGGGGAGTTCAAACGTGTGTGTGGCTGTCTGGGTGCACTCGGGTGAGACAGAATACGAGGGCGTTGCCGAGAATACGTCTGAAACTGACAGCAGGCTTCTCAAACTATTGGACGCCTAATGGATAAGCTAAGGAGTTGTGGAACAGTCTTTTGGTGCACGTAGCCTCACGAACAAGTCGGGGATGGCACTGTTCAATGCTGGCGATATAAAGTTGTAAATGCTAAAATATTAAGGCGATATAAAGTTGCAAATGCTAAAATATTAATGCTGATTTATTATCATTTTTATTAATAAGAATAGTTGACTTGTGTTTTCTCATCAGGACTGCACGGTAGATGGTGCGGCAAAGCATTCCACAGCGAATCATTACATCAGAACACCATCTTGTACGTTTTTCACCGTAACCTAGTGAGATGCCAAGTTTGTGGCTTCCCCGTTCGGTTATGAACATTTACCCCTTTGAAATCTTCATTTGATTTGCATCGATGGGAACTTTTTATCCCGATTGATACAAGAAAGCCTGGACGAATCCAGGCACGTTTTTTCCCTATCTCTCTTCCTTCCTATACCACACGTGCGATGCGATCAATCATGGCTCATAAACTAGGCGGATATGAGAGGATGTAAAACCATTAAAGACAGACCACGCACCGCGAGGGAAAAAATAACAAAAATTGGAGGATCAAGTTTCCCTCCTTGTGCTGTGGGGGGAAAATAGCCGGAGATAAATAAGGTTAGCTCGTTGGAGGAAGACGGCCACGGCGGAACTTACGTGGAAATTTCTCGTATCGCGTATCACCCTCCTCTCCCGCTAATAGAAACACGATTTGGCATGGTTTTAGATGGGATAATAAACCCGCAAAGGGTGGGAGGCAAGCAAAATATCAAGCTGGGATATCCAATACTGCATAGATCTGCATTAATAGCCGCGACATCCTGAGCGGCAAGTGAAAGCACACACGAGGAAGATGAATATTTTCCGAGAGAGTGAGTTGGGAGTCATACGTTTGACTGGAAACAAAATTGGACTCGCTTCCGGATTGTTTGTACGCGGGTCATAGGACTGTTCAGTGGATGTATTGTGCAACTTTTTTTGCATTTCTCTCTTTACTACAAATTCTGGGTAAAAAAGAAAGCAGAGTCCTCACGATAATAATATCAATAAAAATAAAATCAGCATTTTATACAGCACATTAAGAACCACAAATTCCTTAGAGCACAAAAATTGAACAATAATCTAACAATAAACTATTATAAAAAATTTATCAACAAAAATATATAAAATACTGTAAAACAAAAAACCGGGTCAGAATTGACCAAAATTCCGGGACCCAGGCGGCCTAACCCATTTCAGTTCTGTGTCAAGCTGACCCGGAAACTGGGTTCAAAAAATAAGGGATTTATACTGATTTTGCGACAGATTTCGAGTCATACTGACCCAAAATGGGTCTATCCTGGGACGCGGAATCCGGGTCATCTCTGACCAAGTAGTTTTTTTTCTCTCTCTCTCTCTCTCTCTCTCTCTCTCTCTCTCTCTCTCTCTCTCTCTCTCTCTCTCTCTCTCTCTCTCTCTCTCTCTCTCTCTCTCTCTCTCTCTCTCTCTCTTCTCGCAGGCCGTTTACGAAATCACGCTTTGGGCTTGGGCTCCGGCTTGGGCTCCGTCTGCCTGTTTGAATTCCCGTAAGGAAAGCACACGTTTTCAAAATAACTGACAGAGCTTAAGCCCAAGCCCAAGCCATGGTTTCGTAAACGGCCTTGGTGTGTCAATACGAGTCTACTCATCCGTTATATTCGGTCAGCATATTTATTTTTTACAGTTTGTTTTTTTACATGTATACTGGTATGTATAAACCAGTACACAAACCAATGGTAACACTAAAACGAAGGACGCATTAGATTATGTATTAGTTTATACTACTGTCATAAATGGCACCATAATCAACATACAATTATCCGGAACGAATTTTAATCGTCGTACAATTTTCTCCAACCCAAATATGTCTGCTTTTATCAAATTATGACTGACACGTATCATCGTTAAGGAAAACACATCAATGTTTTTATAGCCAAAGTAGAAACAGATGGTTTAGTCTAATATGTTTTTTTAATGCCACCGGAATGAAATTGATTTCTGGAATTGGATATTCCTCTAGCCGGAATCTAAATTCAAGATGTTCTGGGTAGTAGCAAATTGGCAAATTTAAAAATGCATCATGCGGAATGCCTGTTTGATAAAAATGATGATGCTTTATAGTACAACAACTATCAGATTCAGAAATTATAACTATTTCGTTTACTGGATACAAACCTTACTTGTTTTTGGAAGAATGCATTTATGTACATAGTTTGTAGGGATAAAAGTAGGAAAAAAAACAATTAAATAAATAAATTTAAAAAAAAAATACATTCAGCCCGCGCAAAGTCTTTTAAATTTGATTGTCGCGTTAAAAAAAAATGGTTCATGATCTATCAATGATTTTGTGCATATTGTGCAGTTAATTTTGATTCGGGATATCAAAGAACTGTACGCTCGGTTCGGTGCTATGAAAAATAATATTTGGACAAAAAAAATTCCAGATATTTTCCCCCGAAATAACCTCAAGCCTATCAGTAAAAAAGAAGAAGAAGAGGGAAAAAAGAATTAGATTCATAAATAAAGATACGCGTCTGGTAAGAAAAAGCTAAAAACCTATCAGGATGAGATATGTTTATACTGATGTGCATATTCCATGGGAGTTCTCCACCCATAAAAAAATCAAACGAACTAACAAAAACTACTTATACTCTAATACACTCGTTTCCTCTTGTTTACGGCAAAGCCCCCAACAAAACACTCTCTTTCCCGAAGCACAAAGAGACTGGGTACACCATGTCACATATCAAGCACAACATTAATGTGGAACACATCAAATACGATGTTGAACTTCATATTGTTTGCGTGCTCAGGCGGGAAGAGGCAGAATTATACAAATAATTATAACCAAACTTATTAGCTGCGCTCGGCGGTTAAACGGTTATTGCAACAGATTCCGATCCCGGTGTGATCGGTATCAGTGGACATGTTCCCCGCAGGGCACGAAAAGTATTTAGTGCAAAGTGTTTTGTCATCCATCGGAGTACAACCGAAGGGGAAAAAACACAATTACTGCCAAAACTACGTTTGTAAGTCGGTAGAAGTTGTCACAAAAGATGTAAATAGAATTATCAATTGTTTGGGCTAAAGATAGGGCTAGATAGCTCAGTTGGTAGAGCAACGGCACGTAAATCTGGAGGTCAATATTGTTACAATCCATTGCGGGGACTAACATTGGGCTCGATATCTCAGTTGGTAGAGCAACGGCACGTAAATCCGGAGGTCGCGGATTCAAGTCCCGTTCCAGTCAATTTGTCTTGTTTACCCAAAAATTGATTTAAAAATACAAAAAATATTATTAAAATAAGCGCCGGTATCAGCCTCAACAGGCGCTCATGTCACTGGAGGAAGAAACACATGTAAGAGTTTGGATTGTATGAGTAAGCTTGTTTGTAAGCTTGTATTTTTATTTTTAATGCTGTGATAGATGGGTACGATCTGACGGGTCAGTGGGAAGGAGTTTGTTCGACACTCGGGCTGATGCCGTAGCCGAGGATTCGTTAGCCCATCACAGAGTACAGCTACTGGGTTGATGGGGGCACCTAGAGCCCCTTCTGGCGGAGCCCCAGTGTGTCCACAAGAGTAGGAACATATGAGGTTTCTGAGGTACTAATGGGTATTGTTAAGAAATGATCTTGTTGACGAATAATCCAAGTTTGTATATTAATCTTTGGGATTGAATGCACCCAGTCTCTAAACATCACGTTAAAAGGGTATAAAATGTCATTTGGTTTGATTCCCTTTGATGTGATGCGTGACGTCATTGGATACCATTAACAAATGGGTCTGTACATTCCAATGAGGAATTGTTGCTTCAGTCAAAAGGTCAAATTCAATGCCGTTATCATCAAAATTCAGGAATGGTTACTAAAACAAACCTCTACAAAAATGTGCAAACTCATACTTGAAATTAAATTCATTGGACGTTCGATGTCCGACATGGACCGAAAATGAGTGCATCACAAAACTTAGCACAACAAAGTTATGCTTAGCAGAATAAGGTTACCATCCAAATTACCTTGTCACATGTGCCATTTGTGACTGGTACTCTGCTTGTTTTGCTCTTTAACCTTGCAAGTTTAATGGTATCCTCATGAAACTAACAAAGGACCGGATAAATATAGCACTTATTGCCATTTCATACAAAACTCTTTGTTTTTCCTTGACCACAATTTTCACTAGTTACTATTGAAAACTAAACTATGAAATTGAATTTTCTTTTCCTAAAAATCGACAGTGCATCATGATACATTTTAAAACCGGGGCCAGCATTCATAGAGCTGCTTTTTAAACAGAAAATATTGCTCACATTTTTCTGCTGAAAAACAACAAGCAGGATACCAGTCACAAATGGTACATGTGACAAGGTAATCTGGATGGTAGCCTTTTTCTGCTTAGCTTAACTTTGTTATGATAAGCTATTGTGCTTAAGTACCTTTATGAAATTGGGCCCCGATTATAATGTTATTGTTTTTCTCCCCAATACAACAGAAAGACTTACCGTGCAGCTCGGATATACTACGTGGTCGTTGTGCGGCATTCCGATTTCGTCCCTGGCCCTGTGTATCTCGTACGGGCATTCCACTGTACTGGTCGTCTTGCCGTTCTCGCAGCGGGACAATTTGGACTCGAAGTCCTGCTCGAAGTCGTGGGCCGTGCAGGTGTAGCACTGCAGGGAACGGGCGACGCCCTCCCCGGCCGCACCCCACCCTGACCGCATCACGACCATAGCTGCAAACAAGATGGCAGTACAAGTTATTTTGTTGAAAACGTCCATTGTGACGGCTTTCAATTCCAAACACGCACAAAACAGAGTAGCAACGTTATTCTCACCCCCCTCGAACTCAATACGTTGCAAAAGAGCTCCTTCCTCCGATGATAGGTGATCTGGTGCATCAGAGTGTTTGCTTAATACTGAAATTTGGAGTGTAGAGTATCCGCTGCTTTGTACAGAAATGCCAAACGAACGTGCGTACACACAAATCAACCGTAGTTCTTTTGAGTATTTCAGTGCATAACGGGCTCACGATAGTGGAAATCAGATCAATACGCGGGACAAGATCACATTCAAGACCAACACTTTCACTGATGTTCCTGTAGTTATATAAAATCCCCCACGAAGAGCATTTCATCCAGTCCCTCACACAAGATCTATTGACGCGTTAGCTTAAAGAACAATGTTCCATTTTGGGGGGAGAAACGGTCAATAGCAACCGTACGTGACGCTACATTGTAAATTGCCCGGGCCCCTGTTCCAGAAGAGTTGCTTTAATCTTAATCTTGAGCAGATCGAGTGTCCCTTTTCAAAAAAAAAACCTAAATCATAAACACTAAACTACCGTGAACACGGAAATACAACTGGGTTTTGTCAGTTAAATTGCGAAACGGCAAAGTAAATGCCAGTGAAAAGTATGTTTTTTTCCAAGGGATTACTGACGGATGTTTTGACGATGGAGTGGTCTCGGCACAACTTCCCGACACAGAGAGAGAGAAGGAGGCGGGTAACGACGTTTCCATAAGCGGTTGGAGAAACAGCTGTTTCCATCAAACACTTCCTAGGACACACACAGCACTACTGTGTAATTTTCCGGAGTTGTTTTTAGCAAGAGCTCTGATAGGTCGCATTCGGAACAAGACCGGCTTGTTGTTCGAAGTTGGGTCAACACAGTAGAGCTACGAAGTATGTCGAACAACAAGACAATATCTCAGAAATGTCAAAAATCTGGAAATGTTTAAGATGACAAAAGTCTGACTATGCAACATACTGTTGCAGAGAGTAATTACAGAGAAAATAGACACCACGATGAATGTTTTTCAAGCATGGTTCTCGTGTCGTGTTACACGCAAAATAACGATCGCATGCTACATTCACCGTCACTGTAAACATAGCCTCTGTCACTATCGTATATAAGAGCAAGTAATTTCAGCGGTACGGAGCACTTTACGATGTTTGCTTTGCAACGAGGTATTGTACCGGAATCGTTGATTAAGGAATTACGTGCTGCCTCTGCGAAACGTTTTATAACCATGCTAACAGACTGTGGATCTCAAACCCGCCCACTACACAGAGCCGATCAACGGTTGGTTGTAAAGCAGGTTCCCCGTGGTTTGCAAACGCGTGCATGCACTCGCAGTTCAAATCGATTGTCTGTTTACACACAAATGACCACACATACAGACCAATGCGCAGTGTAAGGCTAATGCGTTCAGTCTTACGCAGTGAACATTAACATTAACTGAGAGGTGTTCCTTAAATTCATTTTACCTCCATGTAACTCTTCAAGCCCTTTCAATAGCCAGGTGTTTTGTATTTAAAAGCCATTTCCTGTCCACCATTTTTGTAGTTTAGCAATAACTGCTTTCAGTCTTGACTGTTATTAGTATATTATATTGTCTGGACTATTTTGTAAAGGTCCGGTACAAACAAGTATTGGGTAAGTTTGGTTGTTGTTTTTTGTTTTTCTCCTACATCTGTGTGATAACAAAGTAAAGCAAAAACATGACATATATTTTTGAGAATAATGGATGGGCAGGGTTTCAATGCTATTTTCAATGCGGAAATTAAACCCATTTTACTGATTTGAAAACAATCTATCAATCGATCAATCAATCTATCAATCTATCAATCGATCAATCAATTGATTAATCAATCAATCAATCAATCAATCAGTCAATCAATCAGTCTATCAATCAATCAATCAATGAATCAATGAATCAATGAATCAATCTGTCAGTCAATCAATCAATCAATCAATCGATCGATCGATCAATGAATCAATCAATCAATCAATCAATCAATCAGTCAATGAATGAACAAATCAATCAATCAGTCAATCGATCAATCAATCAGTCGATCAATCATTCATTCAACTTGTTTCGCGCATGATAGCACAAAAAGCCGACTGGAATAAACCGAACACAAGCTAAAATAAAAATTAATAAATTCAAACAAAAAAAACCGACTAAATTAGTATTGTTTTTTGGGGTTTTTTTGTTTTTTTGTTTTTTTTGCGTAATCCCGCTATATTAACTTTTTCTTGGTTCACCCCAAAATTGATTTAAAATGGCTGTAGTAACACGGTCAGACAAGGCTTGATAGTGACCGTGTTGACCTCGGTAGATCTATTGACCTCATACGATGGAAGCCTACGGCGCGTTAAACACCCGTTGAACGTCGCCATTTCTCCAGGCCGGCAGACTGACTGATCAAAGGCTTAACTCAACAAGCCGCAATGGCCACTCAAATGAAATTCTTGCTAAACTCCATTTGACCGAGTACACGTGGCCTGAAAAAGCACAGCGGAATTAATTAATTAATAATTTATTTTGTTTATATTTATTTATTTAAATCTTCGGACAATAGAATACATATTTACAATAGTCCGGGTCAAGACAAAATTTTAACAAATGTCATCATAGATGTGCCAGACCCAATAAAACCTCTACCATCAAGACTCAAAAATGCTAAAAAATATCATTCAAGTAATAAAACTCAAGGGAGAGAAACAGAAAGACAGAAAGAGGCGTTATCATTTGTGAACGACCTGGTGGTCATTTTGTTTATCAATCAATGCAACAAAAACGAGGCTGGGGACTTATAGGCTGGCTCTTTTTGTAAATGTGAATAGGTATTGGTGGTGTTTATTGGATACAGGGGGCAATACAACGATGGTGGAAGCACGATGGGTAGAGCGTTATCAGGAGTACAGTCGAATCAGTTTTTTTTTCTCTGTGCAAACAATAAACAGTGTTTAATTTCAAGCCAATGATTACAAAGATTTACTCGCATGATGAAAATGTCGATTTCTCTTGCTGTTGCTTTTTTCCTTTCTTTTTTTAAATGAACACCGTCAATATTATTGTACTGTTCGTGTTTCTTTGAAGAAAAAAAATCGGTTTCAAAAACCCAATGTGGAACTTTTTTTTCAATAATAAACGTGTGTCCAAACCAAAATGAATGTTCCTATTTCTCATTCATCCAATGATTCAATCAATTTGAAGTTACCCTACCGGAATCAATCAGCTCTCTGTAAATAATAACTCGGAAACCCAAAGCCCATACGTTCTGAAATAACATCCAGTGGCAGTATACGGTGCGTGTATACCGTGACGCAGACGGTCAGAGTTGATTTCAATCTCCTTTAAAGGAGGAACACAAAACTGGTTTGTGGAAGAGCCACTTAATTCACATCCTCTAGTTTTCAATAATTAGACCATTTCATTTCAGAACACAATTATTTCCATAATTATTACTTACTTTGCAATGCAGGGAAAGATCGGTACAAAACAAACTAAAAAACAAATGTACAAAACATCTACTCTGTTAATTAAAACAATCTGGAAGCTGTTCGGGAGCCGAGAAACAACAACAACAACACCACCACCACCACCACCACCACCAACAACAACAACAACAACAACAACAACCACAACCACCACCAACAACAACAACAACAACAACAACTACAACAACAACAACAACAACAACAACAACAACAACAACGACAACGACAACGACAACGACAACGACAACGACAACGACAACGACGACAACGACAACAACAACAACAACAACAACAACAACAACAAACAGCAACAACAACGGGGAGACCTCCAACATAGTTAGATAGCACAGTTGGTAGAGCACCATCACGTAAACCCGGAGGTCGCAGGTTCAAATCCCGCTCCAGTAATTTGGTCTTTGCTCATCACCCCGAACAAATCAAATAGTAAATAAATACCAAATTAATCTGTGTTGGTTATTAGCAGTTTCCAAAGATTAGATATTTTGAAAAATCAGATGTCTAAAACCAGATAAATACAATAATGAAGAAAAACGTTAGTTATACAAACTAGATGTTATTTTGACTGGTTACATTCGCTTTAAACTATTCATCACACCGGACAACAACCCGTCGCTATATAACCCCGCGCTGGTATTATACCTCGGCGCTCGAAGCAGTAACAGCTCGCAGTTCACACGCCGTAGAAATAACAATCACACCGATTCAACCAGGAGGGACCGGGGGACAGCAGCGGTGAGCAGACACATCGCCCTCGTCCCCGGGGGACACACTTGCAGGGAAATTGTACCGATAGTCTTACGTGATCGATCACTAACCTGTTTGGTGAAATAATATTTCGCGTCTTTTGGGCCATTATTGAATTAAGTCCCACGGGCGGTTGGAGTGATGACAAAATTGCTTTGCTTCACCGTCGAAAAGGGACGCCAAGACAAGCCATGCTGTCATTGCAAAATGTTGCCGCGGGAGTGTTTTGATTGGCTAGATGGACACTTTTTCGCAAGCATTTATGGACATTTCTTGTGTAAACTCGAGAAACTGTCCGTCGTATTAATATGATTTGTTCACGGTGTCACTCAACTTTTACCCATTCCCCCAAAAACACAGGAATAAATGAGCTTTTGAATAAATTTATCATTTTTGTGAATACTACATATTTCTGGTAATAACTCCCTGGAGTCCTCAAAGTGCCTTACACTAAAGCCCGTAAGTCTGAAGTTGTTGGAAAAGATATCAGTTTTAGATCTTGGAGAACAACCCTAAACCCTAAACCCCATGCAAGGGACTGAAAACCCAATCCACATTCAAGGCTCCGGTCCGGGGTGGGATTTGAACCGGGTTCCACAGAGGTGGAAGGCAGGCAAAGAAACCACTAGAGCTAACCTGAATGCATCAATATCAATATGGTGACTCTTTTAACCTTTAAAAGCGATATGCACCTCATTGTCAATTTTGACAAAAAGCTGTCTTCTTTATTGACCTACATCATGGTGCCGCCATTATGTTTTCTTTTCTTCAGTTCAAATAATTTACCCGAGGAATAATGTGAAAATCAGTGCCATCCTGCTTTTAATCCCAGAGGCATTTTTGTAATCATTCGGTCTGCCCGTACGATGAAGGACACACAAACGTTTAAAAAACTTCATTTTTTTATAATTTCGTTTGCAAAAGAAATTTGCGAATTGCAATCTATCTTAAACTCAATGCGGCATGTAATCTGATAACTCCCGAATGCCAACCCAATTATCCGTTTTGTCTGATACCGTGGCTTTCAACCTGTTCTTATATGGAAGTTTAGTTTCTGGGGCACTTCAATCAAGGAAGGTGTTATATGCTCTTGATTTTCTACAATTTTTTTATTACAATGTTCGTCCCAGTAGAGAGTGCGCTTCAGACTTGCACAAATGGCAATGAGTCACTGGTAAACCACTGCTTAAATCGATAATACCGTTCAAATGTCACTTTATGATGTAGCTTCAACCAAAGAGAGCCAACAGTTGAGGCATATTATTATCATTTATTATTATCCATGATTTATTGAAATTCAAACCTGTTGCCAGAGGCAAAATTGCATCGAATTGTACATTTAAAAAAATGCAGTTTAAATTTTAATATGACAGTGAATTAAAACAATGTAAGTCAGTTGAAACAATACAAATAAACTACTGATGAAGTAGATTTGCTTTATATTGCCTCAAATACTACAGGAATCTATTCACACTACCTTAAATTGAGACATGGCCAACGTAGGGCTGGGTAGCTCAGTTTGTATAGCACCGGCACTTTAATCCAGATTTTTTGGTTCTTTAATGGTTTAATCACGATGAAAAATGTACTCGCATCCATAAAACATTCGAAAAAAGTTTTTGTAAAAAAAAGCTGCAGGTTCAAATCCCGCTCTAGTCAGTTTGTCTATGTTCACTCCAAATAAATTTATGTGTACTCAGTCTTTTCCTCTTGTGATCAATACTTTATAAGCATATTCACTACAAATTTACAATATAGTTTCAGGTAAATTTCACATAAATTCTGATTGTATGTTATATTTTTTGTCATATACCGAAATATCGCTATATACGACATCACGACATAAGAGTACTTATTATATTATACCGGTTTGTTGCTATGTTTGACCGCGTGACATACTTTCGCCTGTGTACTGACTCCGTCCACACAACAGATCGTCACGCGGCACGTTCCGAATTTGCCCGGTTAGTGAATTTACTTGGTCAGAACCGTCGGGGAGAAATGCAGGGGTCTATTTCCTTCCTTGCTGCGGGTGTACAAATTGGGTTATGAAAGTTGACGGTGTCAGATAACCCGCAGGGGAAACGTGTCCAATGGTTCCTTGGGTATTTTTTTTTTCAAGGAGGAAAATTTTATCAGTTTTTTTTTCACCCTGGTTTTAGCCTAGTTGGCATCAGATTGTTAAGTTCGATTTTGGAATAGACCTTGCTTTACGGATTTAGCGTATAAAAATGATATCCAAAATGATATGAAAAAATGATATCCAAAATCATACCTTGCTATATGACTTAGATAACTGTAGAAATCGTGCTTTTTACGGATATAGCTGGTTAAAAGATAACTTGTTGAATGGATATCGAATATAAAAATAATGATATGTTGCAAAATGGCTAAGCTTAGGAATATATGTATATTGCTATTCATGGACATAGCTGATTAAAAGATATCTGGCTATCTTGATATATCAGATGAAGTGATATATTGCTGTATGGCTTAGCTTGATTTTTGATATTGCTTTTTATGGATATACTTACTAATAGCTGGTTAAATACATCTTGCTATACGGATATAGCATATAAATTGATATATGTTGCAAAATGGCTGAGTTCATCAATAGACATATTGCTGTTTATGAAGAAACTGGTTAAGAAAATATCTTGCTATAACAAGGAGATAGCACACAAAAGTATGTATTTTTATGTGGCTTAGCTGATATGTATTGCTATTTATGAAAACAGTAGTTAAAAGATATCTTGCTATACGGATTCAGCCCATACATTATTGCTCTATGACTGATAGATATAGTTGTTAAAAAAACAATAGCTTGCTATTTGTGGATACGGCATATAAAATTATATCTTACAAAATGGCTTAACTCATTAACAGATATATTGTTTTGCATGGACAGCTGGTCACACGGAGAAAGCACACCAAACGATGTTTTGCAAATGGCTTAGCTGATTCATAGATACCTTGCTCTTTATGGGTATAATAGCTGGTTCAAAGATATCTTGCAATACGGATATAGCACATAAAATGATATATTGTTATACACGGCTTAGCTCATTTAATATCTTGCTATTTTGTGGATATAGCTTGGTAAATGATACAACGGATAATCCTATGGTTAGATGATATCTTGATATATGGACAAAGCAGGTTAAACTATAAATAACATCTTACTATATTGTTATAACCTGTTCAATGATATCTTACTATATACATGGGTTTGGTATTAATATATCAAAAATTCATTTTTTCGCTAAACGAAATACCTCATGATGAGTAGTGAGGAATCGCAAGGGTTCGATCTTCGTTGTATGAGTGTAACCTCGAACCTTGTCTTCCCACTACGCATAAATTCAAATGTTGTTCATATTTCCTCAATCATGTTACGCCTACAGTTCATTTACTTTTAATAATTTCAAATCATACACCTAGCAAACTTCTGAACGAAAAATATATAAACGGTAAAAATAGTGATAACAAGCTCGATTGACATATTGCTTACTCAAGTAGTAACTTCAAGCAATAACGGCACAAATTATTTGTCCGCAATCGTTTTTTTGTTTTTTTAATAAATATTTCCAGTGCCTTTTTTTTATCGAACATTTTTGAGCACGACAGGCTACGTGTAACAAGAATGAAACGACAGGGAACTATTCCATGACAATTTACAATGAACTGGTGCCAAGATCTTTAAAAAAAATGTAAGATGTTTTTCGTTGACGTCATGATCTTGGCTTCCACTGGTATCCAGAAGTACACTTACTCATATCCAATTATTAAATTAGAAAGACTGTATTCATTTTAACCCCAATTCTCCCGATATAACACTTTGAGATAGGAGCGGCCGTTTCGAAAGAAAACAAAACATTAAAATAAAAATAAAACAACAAAGTGGTTATATAGTGTTCATGTATATTATTTGTGTTTTACCAATACACCAATGTGTGTTTGAGTGGTGTTTTTTGTGTGTCAAATTCTGGGTCAACGGCAAAACGGGAATTCATCATGCTGTTTGGCTATTTTTTCAATCGGGAACTTGTGGAGTCTGAGAACTTTTAAACGAAAACGACTGTGAAGTAAAAAACTTTTTGTTTACAATGTTACTTAATTTTTTTAAGCGGGACTTCATATTATACCTGGGTTTAAACACTGTATGTAAAGTACCTTCCCGAGTCCTAGGGAAATAAATCTACAGACACTACGAGTGGCAAAGGTCATGGTACGAATCTACCCGAGTAATACGCCGGTGAAGTTTGTTTTCACAAGGGTCAGTTTATGGGTTTACATCTTTCTGTTAAACTGTAGTATGATTTCTTTAAAGAGTTATTGTAATCTCTAGATAGTTACAGTATTAATATTCTTATTAATTTTCGCTCGACTGTGATGCACGAAAAAAGAGAGAATTTCGACAACATGTCAACGAATATCTCATGTGTCAATGATCACCAAAGCTTCGCTGTACGTGTTCGTGCGCAAGATATTAACGAAATGTGGATGGAAGCTTATATTATAAAATGCGCAGTGCTGGCATGAGTTGCCTTCAATTGCGCTTAATAATAACGCACACGCTGGCAAATCTATTTTGTTTTCGGTAAATTTGTTTGTTCAGGGACAATCGATTCCTTGATCCGCTCCTCGTGCCTCGTAAGATCCAGAATTACGAATTCAGTGTCCCTCACCTGTAGCGGTAGGCGATCAAGGCGAGGTTCTTTTCTTCAATAATGCATGGAACTGAAAGGGAAAGCCGCTTGGCCAACGATCGGCGCTCCGAGCGATCGCCTTGTGTTTTATTTGCAGATAAGAGGGTGTTCAGACTACGGGAGACTTGCATTGAGTTGAAAAGGTGTCGAGAAGATCGCGTTAGTTCCATGGAGTGTCGGCTTTGAGTTAAAGGGTAAGGGAACGCGTCTTAACCATATATCCTTAAAAAGGGTATTGTAGACAAAGATTGCTATTTTTGATCAGGTTTACTATCATCTCTTTTCAATAAAAAGATACTCGAGTTTTAAAGTAACAAAGACCGGTTGTGCATTTAGAATTTGATAAGGGTAAAACAACATTTCAAGCAATGCAAACTGTTTCGAGTTCGGTTCACCATGTATTTTTTGGGGTTGCTATTTAAATGTTCATTCTCTTTGGTTATTACAAACTGATTAACAGTAGAGAAAGTGTACATAAAAATTAATATGGTAAGATATTTTGTTTTATTTTTATTTAAACCAACTTGGTCATCATCTCCTAATATCATTTAATAAAGATCTTGTTATTTTGACACTATTTTGTTCACTCTCAATCTTTGATTTCGTCTACGATGTTGTTAACGTTGCTAACTATTTGAAATTAAGATACGTAAAGCGTTTTCAATAACAAATTATTGGCATAGCTGTTAATGTTTTTGACAGTCGTCAGTTACAAAGACACTTCAGTTCAGTACCTAGCAACTGCTGCAAATCTACTGCCAGCTACTTATTCAAGGCCTCTGGTTGAGATAAAGGTAAAGAACATAGCAAAGACAGTTTAGTTCAGTATACAGCAACTGCTGCAAATCTACTGCCAGCTACTTATTCCAGGCCTCTGGTCGAGATAAATGTAAAGAACATAGTAAAGACAGTTTAGTTCAGTACACAGCAACTGCTGCAAATCTACTGACAGCTACTTATTCAAGGACTCTGGTTGAGTTAAGGTAAAGAACATAGCAAAGACAGTTTAGTTCAGTACACAGCAACTGCTGCAAATCTACTGCCAGCTACTTATTCAAGGCATCTGGTTGAGATAAAGGTTAAAGAACATAGCATTAGTTTGAAACTGATGCTATCAGCACACTTTACTCCCTATTCTAAAATCAATGGTAAGGCTAAACTTGAATGTCTTTCATTGCATCTAAATGCAAAATGCTTCCAGGGTGTACGGATGCTGTGATGTGCGTGGCGCTGGTTTTATCGAGGGACTGGGGCTACAGACGTGGACGGAATGCTTGATGGAGACGCTCCGCGGACCCTGGCACGGATCCGGAAACCGGGTGAGGATGATAGGCCGTGTTGTCAATAATCACTGTTTACACCGTATTTTCCCCTGTCTACCCCGTCAATATTTGTGTTGGGGAAAAGCGCAATCTGAGTTCACGGGGAGAAAGGCGACTGGAAATCATTTTCGAGAACTCTTACGGGATATCTGGCGTTCCCCAGGTGGAGTGGTAAATGTAAAGTTTATAGCCCGTGTGCTATATTATACTATGCACTATGCATAAACCATCTTGTAGTTGTTGCAGTTCATCTGTATTATAGGACCGATCGATCCTAGAGTGTGGACCCATGCAGTATAGCCTGATGCACAACCGATACCAAACAGTATATAAAAACCTTTTTCATATACAGCTATTCTTAATTTATAAGCCTAAACGTTATTTTATAGCAATTTGCGGAAGATCAGACAGAGGGCCGGCCATACAGTCTCATAAGTGACATCAAAACAGAGGATTGGTAACAATAAGCTATTGCGAGACTGAAAGTAGGCATACGTGGCTCTCAACGGAGTGGAGACAGAGACGGCCGGAGGACAGACTGACTGACTTCCTGCCTGTTTCTACTCAACCAACTGGTTACGACTTCCCTAGAAAGGAATGGTGCCGTCTCAACCGTCTCAGAACAGGAGTGGGCCGGTACTCGTGGAACCTCGCCGACTCTGCAGCCTTGTCAACGAGTGTTCCATCCACCGACTTGCTCAGGAGGCTGGAACGCGCTGAAGCAACTCGACCTGGCAGCAACAACCTGGCTGGGCTCTGCAGAGTTCATATCCTGACCGGCACTGGACCAAGCGAAAGAAGAAGAAGAAGAAGAAGCCTTTGTGAATTTTGACCCACCGAGTCAGCTGGAGCTTGCTCTGGCTTCGGCTAAACTTCCGGCTTTGGCTATTGCACTTACTCCAACGCCGGCTCTGACTATGGTTCTATATGTAGGCTGCTTCTCTAGCACTGTGAGTCTGGTACCGGCTCTGGCTAATGCTAATGGCTCTGACTCCGGCTCTGAAAAATGCCTTGTTCCTAATCCTGGCTCTGGCTCTAGCACCGGTTCCTGTTCTGGCTCAAACTGTGAACCTGGCATTTCTCTGGCTGGGTGACGGCTCGGATTCCGGCCCTGCCTCTGGATCCTACTCTGGACAATTCCCTGGCTTTGACTCCGGCTCTTGCTTTGGCTCTGATCGGTTCCACCTCTGGCTTACTTCTGTCTTTGACTCTGGTTCCACCTCTTGGCTCCATCTCCAGCCCTGACTCCTGCTCTACATCTGGCTCGGGCTTTACCTCTGGCTACGCTCTATCTCTTACACAGGCTACATATCTGGTCCTGGCTCTGGCTTTCGGATCCGGCTCCGGCTCTGACTTCGGCTATAGCTTTGGATCAAGCACTGTTTCTGCTCCTTACGGCTCCTATCCCGGCTCTGGCTTCGTCATTGTCTTCAACTCTTGATCAAGACTCAGGTTTAGCTCCTTCAGTCTTCGAAACCCCACATCTTCAACACAGCTACCGTATCATTTTTTAAAGGCCATTGTTGCACCCTTTAATTGCCTGAACTTGTATTGCTGAAAAAAATGTATTTGCATGTGTTTTTCAATTTGAGAATGGTTCCTAAGTAATTATTAACTGTCTGTTTTGTGCGGCGCCACTAGGGTGCTGTTTCCCATCTAAAGGGAGCAGTTAATGATTTACGTCGTTGTACGTTACCAATTGCTAGTCCATGCATGTGCAAGCACAAGCCATCATTGGATGGGGCCCCAGAACATCGGCACCGCCATTCAATGCAAAAAAAAGTACATGATTGGGGGAGGGGGCGGCAGTCGAGTGCTTTCGTGTTACTTTGATGGGATTACTAATCACGCAATGAGAGAATGCAACAGACACATTATTTATGTTTAATCTTTCAATTTCCCAGTAACGTTTGTTGAGAAGATGTTGAGCTATATCAGTGAGTTCATAAAAGAAGGGCGAGAAAGGGAGTCGTGGTAAAAAACAAAACAGTTTTCCATTGGATATCCAAGTTAATAGGTTAAACGTTGAGTGCTTTTAGAACTGAAAGATCGTGTGATTCTGAAAACGGGAATTCCGGGGAAGATTGGGTTTGGGTTAATATTGTTTTTTTCTTAAAGGTAAAATGTAATATATGGGTTTTTTTAGGGGAAGGGGAAATTAGTATCTTCTATTACTCGAAGACTTGAAAGAGAATGTAAAATTTAAATCCCAGTTTAATGAAAACGCCTATAATTCCCACGCAGTAATATAAGCTGGCGTCCAGCAAGACTGTAGGGCACATTAAAAGCCTTGATTCTTAATTCAGCTGAGGAAGGTCCCGAGAATAAACATGAAGAGTTTATACATATGAATATTTACTATCCTGACATCTTAGTGTTCCACAAAGGGGAATGTCTGCCGGGCAATTTCGCGAAGCACATCGGCGGCACAGTGATTCAACGCTAACGGTCGTGACCAGCCTATCAAAATCGTCACCTCGCTCATGCAAAATGAAATCTACCCTTGTTATATCCTCGTTTTCGAAAAAACTTCCTGAGGCATGAGTTCATTTGTAGTCACGAGTGCGTTGAAGGTTTGTGTAATTTATATGGAGCCGCCCCGGCAGAAAATTTAAGCATTTGCTTAAATGCGTGTGGCCGGCACGACGGCGCTCTTTGCGGTCGAGTTGGGTTGTAAAATGACGAATAGTGGCTCGGAATCAAATGAATTTTGACACACACTGTACATCTTAATTATAACACACGTCAACTCGAGTAGAAAACGCACGGAGTTCGTTGCAGCGGGAAGACCGATGGTTTACTTAATCGTTTAGGAAGGATTTGCAGGCCGTCGTTCGTGTGCGATGTGGAGTCTGGCTCGACCCTCAATCAAACATTTAGTTTTTCATTTGAGAAAAAAAAGAACATATTTCTTAAACACGCTCCAAGAACAGCATTACGAAATGGAATCCAATAGTTAATCCAGAAAAATTCCTTGTTTTCCATCCCCTCGAAGCCCGGATTCTCAATTGGGCACTTATAGGCTAAATTATCCTCAATTGGACACGTTTTCTCTTGTGGTCTAAGCACCCGAGGGAGCCATGATCCTGTCATTCCTCAGTGTTAACAAATGCCCCCAAATGCATACTTGATGTCACGAAACAGTTATCGCAGCTTTAACCAAAGTTTTATCACTGGCTGTGGAGAAGTAGACATTTCAAAGCACGCGCTCGTTTCACAGAAGTTGCAAATTTCGACTTGTGCTCAATTCAGAGGGATCAAGTCATCAGTACAATTGGTATGTATTTTTAGTTAGAGTAATAGTTAACATTAAATACACTAGAAGTTCGAAGATTTTTTTTTTATTACCAATTCGTAGCATGCCCATTAAGCACGCGTACTGGTAATTAGAAATGACTACAGATGAGTCGTGACTACAAAATGAACTCATATTGTGACCAAACGTTCATGAAACAACAAACCTGTGAAATTTTAAGCCTCATTTGGTCATCCGAGTCACGAGAAAATATTGGGCAACAAAATTATTATGTTCTGTTTTCGAACATGTGGTTTTAATTCAATATAAATTTGTCTCAGACCCAGGTTTCCATTTATACACCTGGGTTAAGAGAAGCAGTTTATGGTTATTTAAGTGACTTTCTCAAGGATACAAGCATCATGACCGGGATTTGAACCCATCAGAATGATCCTTGGGCTAGACCCCTTGCCCACCACATGCCGTGAGTTTAATGGTGTGAACTCTGCGCTTTGCGCACAGAAAAACCGTGTCACTTAGAAAGATCTACACGCTTAACTGACTATAACTCGCCATTTTCTGCGTCATATTTTACTGCTAATGCGGACGACGCAGTGATAACCAATCTTTCTCGCACGCAAGATTATATATTTGAGCCAAACTTCTCTACGAAGGGCGTGTTAAGTCACAGTTTATTTACACCGACGCCACCCCTAGTAATGTTGTCATTGGCCTTACTGTTTACACTAACTACAAATCCATCGAAAACGAAGTTTGAGGGGACAAGAGGCTTGACAAAAATGCCATGAAGGTATATGAGGTAAATTAAACGTGAATTTGACATTTTGCAGAACACGTTACACGTCACGTTCAACGGCTTTTAATAAAGCAACTGTGACGGCTGATATTTTATACGTATATGACGTATAATATTTATTACGTATGGTTACCTTCGAAGCCGTTGGGATGTCGCGCCTATGTTTGTGAGAAATACTGATAAATTCTGAAAACGGGGGGATAGTGTTTGCAAACAATGTGAAACATTGCATTTACTAAACCTTTTAGTACGCAAATTTGCTTGATGTGTTTTTTTCTGTCAGAATCTGGCTCTTACGAGTAATCCCTGGAGAACATGTGAGTTAGACATTCAGCTTTCCTTGAAGGTTCTGCACAACAGTGTTGAGTAACAAAATATTGCTGTCACAGCCATTCTTACTGCCTGCCTCATGACCAATGTATGCTGCCGTTGGCAAGACTGAGAATTTCTGTTGGTTTACTTCTCGGTGTCTTTAAAATCAAGCTAAGGTGCAGCCTTGATTATATTGGTAAAACTGCTGTAACTGAATATGACAGTAGTGGGCAAACAGGCGTCACGGCCGCTTTTTTTGCAATGAAGATAAGGTTGTTGCTGATGGCTATAGTGGCTAGACTGATATGCTAGCAGTGGATTCTCTGTTGTGACCATGATGGAGCAGCTTTAATGATGCTAATCTGCGACTAATCTTTCAACCAAGACAACTAAAAACAGGACAGGCAATGATGTTATTCACACTTAATCCTCTCATCTTCAGATAACAAGTTCAAGACTAAAACTATTTTCTGACAACGCACGTTGTATCAGGAAAAAATTGTCTCGAAGCGAATTTCGACCAAGTCGTACAGTGCATGCAAGCCAATGACATTCCAAATGCATACCATAAGGCATTCATCGCCTGCCTCCCGTAGTTGTGTAGCCAACAAATCTCACTCAATACTTGGCATTATAGACACCGTGACCGAGCTATAATGAAGTTGTTTACAAAGAAGAAAGATGAATCGACAGCCTCTCGGTCATCTGGTTTCCAAGTATGTTATATTCCCAGAGGTGTCTTTTCCCAGAAAACAGATTACCCTTGAGTAGATTTTGACAGTCACCCTTTCTTTTTCTTTTTTTCTTTTTTTTTTTGATCGTCTCCTCGCAAAATGAGCTGTTCTTTGGAGATGAGCGAAAACTGGTTACACCACTGAGAAAACAGTTTGGGAAGTGATTGAACCAAAATAGTCTATGTCAGGGTGTGATGTGAGTAGGGTATCTCGGTTATTTCCCTTGTCCTACGGGAGCAAAATCCACAAGCAGATAATTCGGGTGGGACTCGAACCCACGACCCCCGCCATCCTAGAGCAGGTGTCTTAACACTAGTCGCTATAAGGGTGTATGGTTTTAGTTTTTACCATACACCCTTAGTGATAAGCACTGTATCCAAGGGTGCTTTCCCGAGTCGTGTGGGGGAGAAATCCACATGCAGACTACCCGGGTTTGATTCGAACCAACGACCGCAGCCACTCTAGAGCATCTGTCTAACCGTAGGGTGGTTTGATGGTTCATTACAACCTCAGGGGAGGGTTCGTTTGTGTTTTAGTCTTTCAATTTGTTTTCCTTGTTCAAAGATTGTTTGAGTCAGGGAAGGGACTGCTTATAATGTGAACCACCACTTGACACAGAGCTTCACGCTTGCCCACTCCCAAGAAAGTAATCAGGCGACGGCAGGTCTTTCCGATGTTTGTTGGGCATGGGAGAGCACACACGCTGAGTGGTTTGCAAAGTGGCACAGTCTCTCAACTCAGACAAAGATTCACAAGAAACACGTCTCTCCCTGATAAGACAGTCAACAATATGCGACTACGGCAACAACTCGGCATTTACGTCAGGCTTCGTACAATAGTTATTGAATTATGATGTACACATTTTGAATGTTCCTAAGTACAAATGTAGTTTATTGCTCCACGGTGTGTCTCGGGAATTTCGAATTACATTTGCAACGTGTATAGATGTTGGTTCAAGGAACTTTTTAAGGAAAGATCGGCCGTGTACTTTGGAAAAAACAGAGAGTCCCCCTCCCACCCCTTCCCCTGTCGACCCCCACCCACCACACCTTTCCCCTGGGTCCCAAGTCGAAAAAACGGTCCAGATATGGTTATTAAGGTCTCATGGACTAACGCAACCTGGTCTTACAAAAACAAATCTACATTGAAAATGCGGGTTGATTGCTAGACTTCCAGGTTAAACTGAAATTTGCGAGGAGTGTACCGGCGGGAAGGTCTGAACCCTGGAGCACCGTTGAAATCAGTCCTGGCCCGGCAATTCGCTAATTAAATCCAGGAAACAACGCGGAGCTTCCTTGATTACCCGAGGCCTGTCCGGATAGTTCGGGCGTAAAGATGTTGTAGCTGGGCAAAGAAGTTTATTGCTAAAGAACTGTTACATGCAAAGAAGATGTTTTCATCGACGTTTCGTGTTTCTATGCGCGTTACGAACGTTGTTTTTCACACAAACATTTCCATACTTTTTTGTCCAAATGGTTTTGAAATTTGTAAACAAGTTTCCTTTTCATAATCAATAAAATGACAACATTTTTATCTTATGATGTCACCGTTATAGGAGGTGCTATTTGTCCTTAAATTTCACAGACATAACAACATTCCAACAGGCCTATCTGGCAGCTTTGGCTGTGCTATATGAAAACAATTTGATGGAATACATTCGAAATCTTCTTCTTCTTTTTCTCGGTCAACTTTAACATCCAAGGTGGAACTATGCATCAAATGGAAACGAACTGACCTAAATATTGCTCTTCAATACCACCGAGGTCTAGGTTTGACACAATTACTGAGTAAAATGACCCATTTGTGTGCCCTCACGTTTTAATGCTATTATAAAATCCACATCACGTGTGCTATCGAAAACACATATGTATAAAAAGTAGTTCTAAAAACATTTCATATGCTTGATTTTACTTTGGTCAAGGGCAAAAAGACAAACTGAATGAAATGGCAACATGAAGGCCACAAATACAAATACTAAAACACAAAGATTGTATTATATTACAGGTACGTGTGAATTTTTGCACAGATGAAATGGCAAAAGCATAATTCTTGCCACAAGACTCGTCCAGACATACGGGTTTCTTGTTTTGACTTCATATTCCACTCTTGTTTGTCTACACTCTTGTTTGTCTACACAATTGATCGCTGTTAAATGTTCTGGATAAAATGGTCACGTCCTTACGCTGAAAACACTATGGGTGACATGTTGCCACTCCAATAACCCGGACATTGCATTGCTGACGCAAAAAAGGGCCTTCCAGGGAATACATTCATTCTTGTTGCACCGATTTGCAATCCCTGAGACAGTTTCCTTTATGGTTCATTTACGAGTTACTTCTTTATGGGAGTAGTAAAATGTCTCCTATATACTCTCTTTATAGGTGCCCTCAGCGGGGCACCAACTATCTTCTACCCAGTCAGTGTAAATAAAGATTACAGTGGTCTCTACAGGGAGCCAACGAACGGCGGGAGCACGAATCTCTTTTTAAAATGCACGCGGCCCAACAGTACATCAAGTGTATTGTAGGGCCGTGTCCAAATTGGCGGCTACGGCTAGGGGTACGTTTGGATCACTGCGTCATCATGCGTTGAAGACTAGGCTGTCCTTGGCAAAACCCTTAACAACAGCCGCAGCCGTAGCCGTCAATTCAGACACGGCCTTACAGCCTCAAATTCGTCCCATTAAAGACAGAGTACGTATTAGCAATGGATTAATACTTTATAGCCACAGACGCAAGGACCATTCGTCGTTTTTGATGTATGGCCCAAGTCTTTACAGTTCGTGTACAAGCCATCTTCAAAGAGGAATCGTGAATAAATCGTTGGTAAAATTAACAGTGTATTTTAAGTGTACGTGACTAAAATAAGGACTATGAAAGTTGAACACACTTCCAAAAGCGACTGCAGAATGCACTTTCAGGCGCGCTTCAGAACATTTTCGACAAGCAAAGTCAACAATGAGTTCAATTATGTAAAAACATTAACAGTATTTCATCAAATATTAACTTTTCAAGCGACGCTTATGTTCTGGCAGCAACGCGGCCATGTCATTTATATGTCGTTCGAAAACGACATAGAAAGAAAGTTGAGAATAGCCTCCCTGGATATAGTTCTAAATCTCCCGTAGCCTTCATTCACGCTCAAAGGACAAAATGAAAAAGCGATTAGACTAAGCACATGATAAATAGTTCAAAATAAGAGCTTAAATCTACGGAGTTTGGCGAAATATGTTATCAGGGCAGGTCGACATCTTAGCTACAGTAAGTCGACTTAGAGAGAGAGACATTATCACAGTAAGTCGACATCTTAGTTTCGGTAAGTCGACTTAGTGAGACAGACATTATCACAATTATCGACATCTTAGTTTCGGTAAGTCGACTTAGAGAGAGACATTATCACAGTAAGTCGACATCTTAGTTTCAATAAGTCGACTTGAAGAAATAAATTATTACAGTAAGTTGATAAATAGTTTCAGTAAGTCGACTAGAAGAAATAAATTATCAAAGTAAGTCGACACTTTAGTTTCGACTCAGAGAGATTTATTTTCTCATTCTCTGGTTATGTAGTATGGCACTCTCGGAGCTCCGTACGATTATCATCATTGTTATAAAAAAAACTAACACATTTGGGGTATTTGCTTGGAAGATCCTGAGACGCTAAGACGTAAAAAAATTGCTGGGATAAAGCTGGAAAAGTCTTGCCATTAAAACACCATGTATATGAAGAATCAGAGGCTGAGGTAGTGATTGAATGGTTGGGATTCGTCCTTTCTGTGAACAGTGGTTGTATCTCTTGGAGTCTTCACGGTACAATTACTTTTTGCTAACATAAGTCATGACAAATCCATATTGATTTAAAAAGCCTTACACATTATCAATGACAGCTGCAGGCGAGTTCCTACCTGTCGTGTGTATCATCACGAGGAACAACAAGTCGTGAGAACAGCCGAAAACTAAGGGCCGTGTGCGCAAGCGGTGGTAAGACGAGAGTTAATTACGCTCCGAAAGAGGAAGTTGGCACGTTTAAACTTTTCAAGAACTCTTATCAGCAAGCTAACGATGAAACTTAAGCGGACTTTCAATGGACTGTTTAACATATATCAAATCAAAATATCTACTATGACAGGAATGCGCACGAAAGTAGATCTCAACCAATCAAATTAGAAGAGAGCGGCCTGAATCAAATAACGGATTGTGAGTCACTATACCATCCCCTGAACAATGATACTTGAAAACCGAATCCGGAAGAAAAATACAACGCTACAACCTTTGTTTTCGAGCTATTGTAGATCGCAACTCCAGCGATATCGCACAGTCAAGAGTACCTTGACGCCTCGTCTGGCCACTACTGGGTTCGCAGCCGCCTTGCACAAAATGCAAACATTTTCATTAAAAACTGCCGGTGGCCACAGATACTCGATAGTTGAGGTCCTGTTGACATAGCAGATCGGAGAGCAGTTCTGATTTCAACTAAGCGTGCCGCATGAAAGGCTAGATAGTGGAGGCTTTTAATCAGGGGTTGTTCACGGTTTCCGGGTTGGGGCTAGGCACAATATCTCTCATCTTATAAGGATACAGCAAGTATCTTTAAATCCAGAGGTCCTGTAAATCGCCCAAACATTGGACGGTATCGCGTGTCTACCCGCGTCGTGCCCCCGTGCTCTATATGTGCAGTGGGTTATTATCCTGTTGTATAGGAGAGTAAATATCTCGAGTTTGAACTGTCACTTCTTTTCGGGATTCTTCAGTTCTCAAAGGAACAGTTTGCTCCAAGAGGAAATTGGACGAGTGAATCAAATAAAATTTCATAGCTTGCGAACCGGAGAATTCAATAAACTAAAAGTTATGTCCCATATCGATCTCCACACACCCTTTGTGGAGATTGATATAAGACGCGGAGATATACAGTTTTCCCAGATGAATTGCTGACGAACCAGGCAATGATTTCTTCAAAGAAGCCATTTGTGTGTTCATCTGCTTCTGAAAATCAATGAAAATAAGCAGTGTATTGGCTCATCGCGAAATAAGCACGTATACATTATTTGGGAAGTACAAACAGCGTTTCATATTATCTGTATGTATTGATTTTCATTGTGGTTCGTTTGGTTGTATGTTTTAGTCAGTGGTGTAACCCCCCCCCCCCCCAGCTGATGTCTGTGCCCACCCCCACCCCTCGCCCCACCCCGTGCCGCAATTTGAATTCTGGACTTTTGAGATTAAAAATTACCAGAATAAATGTAACATTTGATGAGCTTATTTATAGTAATTTCAATGTTTTTAAAACTATATTTTTTATTGTTATTTAAACGCAGAATATATTTTGTTTTACCTCAACACGTCAAAAGCGCGCTGGAAAGAGATTTGTTGAGTAAAACAAACAAAAAACGGAATCTATAGTTTTAATTGGCCAAAACTGCACCCTATGAAAAATGGTGCCCGCCCCCCTTATACCCCCTAAAATTTTACCCTAGTTACGCCGCTGGTTTCAAATAAGGTTCTTTTGTTGTGCTACACAATGTATAACCCAGCAAATTAATTTCACAAAAAAACTACAATCTACAGCCACAAGAGACACACTTTAGTACACAACACAAGAAGGATTGTGTGGACCTAACCAAAACCATGGTATTATGACCGTAAAATAAATGCCGCATTCATTAGTGGGCCATCTGATGTCTGGGATCTGTAGCACAAAGGGCTTTGTCAGCGTTCAATGCTTACTTTATGAAACCCAGACTACTAATTTGATCTGATTAAAATGGCTGCCTATATTTCCAAATGAATGTACGCTTGCTTTTGAATTCTGATGGAATGAAAACGAAAAAGATGCGTGCAGCTCGTCATTTTCGTACGCCGGAAATGATACGGTTCTTTTTAACTATCGGATTATTTGGCTATGCTCAATCAATCTTTACTATATTATGCTTACCTGTCTGTCATTCTGTCTGGTTGGATGTGCTTATATACAAGAGCTACATTGTGAGTTGATTTTTGGTGAAAAACATAACAATGTTTACACTGTAGGCTTAATCCCAGAATGTTTTTATAAGGGAAAACATTCTATAAAAAAAGGGGGATCATAGAACTACTGTTGGAAAACCCCAGTTTGTCGCTCTTAGTAAGTCTATCTGTCTGTCTGTCTGTCTGTCTGTCTGTCTGTCTGTCTGCCTGTCTTTTCTCGGAGGTGGTATAGGGTCGCACGCCTCTCAAGCTTGGAGGGTGGGTGTAACTCGGACAATATATGCTTGCTAGGAAAACTATCTTTTAAACACGAATATATCATAGACAACTTCAAGTTCGCTTTTCCAGAGGTCTATCTCTGTATTCCTTGCATAAACGCATGTCAGGAAAGCGGAAAAGAAAGTGGTATGTTGATCACAAGTACTTCAAATCGGAGTCTGGGTACATTTTCAGTTAAGTATCGAGTACATGACTTCGAGTACAGATCATTCTTTAGTCGAGTATCGGTTATAAAGTTCTAGTACGAGTATTTCACTAGCCGGCTACGAACAATCAAAACGGTCCTCGAGTTATTGCGAGTACTACAACACTGTGAAAAAAAGCCAATTACAGCTGGGTGTCATCAGCTTTGAGATAAAACTGGAAGTTGTGATGTCTGGCAACGTCATCCAACTTAATACTATGTATGTTGTGAAGAGAAATTGGTTTGACTTTCCCATTTTCAAATACTTGTTCTCTTTACTTCATAGGTCAATTACTACTTTTCAATCTCTTAGTTTGTCTTTTAATTACGAAAATGTATTTTTTTTTTCGCATTCTGTTTATATTTGTCGGTTTGTCTTTACATACAGCCCCACTTTAATATCACAAATAAAGCAAATACTAAGCTTAAAGCTTTCATAAGTGTTTATCAAACATTTCACAAGGCGGAGAAGTCCTTATACAGTGCTCTGTGAAGTATTTATTCACTGTAAAACAACACAATTTTGTTTTAACCATTTTCGTCGGTTACTCATTAAAGTTACCCACATGAGTTGGTTTGCCCACGGAGTTTAAAACAACCATTCCACCCTCCCTGGGTAAGCTGCTTTGGGACACTCAATTAAAGATTCATAAGATACAGGCAGCCTGTTATACCTGAATTAGAATAACCCTAGAGGGCGTTTGACCTTTGCACAAGCGGAGCGTGACAGCCAATCAGAGTTGCCAGGTAGGAAGACACGCTTGACTGGCTGACGCATTGTTTCGGAAGCCTTGCGCATTGTACAGCAAGTTCAATTCCTTACTGATAAAACACGGTAATGTTTATTTTTTATAGGTCAAGTAAGTCATGAAAAGGTCATTTTCGGTATTAAGGGTAAACCTGACACCAATCGTGAACTTGCCAGAAATAAGGGCGTCCATTTTTATTTCTGTAGTTTCCATTTCAGACCGACCCTATTTTAAGGCTTCCGTCAACAACTTACCAAATTTATGTTTTAACTTTTTAATATTTTGTGTTACTGCCGACTCTGTTTAGAAGCCCCTTAAAAATAAGAACCAATTTCTTTCTTTTACAAAATAGAAACAAAAAAGCCAACACCTCAGTGCATTTTGCATAAAAGCAGTAAAATGTCAAGTTTTGGGGAAAGAGTACAACATCTATAGTAATGCATGGTAGTTGAATCCCGTGGGTGTGTTCGAACAGCTTCCCCCAATGTAGCCCGGGTCAAGTCACACGTATGATTTCCGATTCTGACTACAAGAGGAGAGCTCTGTACCAATACTAACTGACCATGTTGGATGTCACAGACTACACTTAATCATACTCGCACAGATATTTATAGATTGTATCATTTATTACAAACCTGCCTAGCCTAGCCAAGAAACCTAGTTTTTCAGTCTGTGACGTACATTCACCGTTTGGGGAGAATCCTCATGACTATACCAGCTGCATCATTGAGTATACAAGAGAAAAAGTACATCTTGTGGAAACTAGAGAAGCAAGTGACCGAGTGGTGACCCTTATTTGACAAGACGGGGTAACAACTTGGAAAGTGCATTTTTGTTTTCTAAGCCAGGGATGTGCCCTGTCTGCAAATGTAGATTTGTGTGCGATTAGCATTGTTGCTGGCGACCGTGGAGCGGCAGGCAGCCATTTATTTATGCAGGTGTTTGTACTATTATATCGTTTGCTGATGTCAAAATTACTCAAATACAGCGTAACAATGGATGTTGAAGTTGTAAATGAGACGGCTGCGCGTAGTACAATTCACAGGCAATTGTGAGGTTGAGGTTGAAAAAAGGACCCGCAACCGGTGCTTTACCAAATGTGAGAGCGATCTAGCACTGTTTGTGAACAAAGTCTCCGAAGATATTAAAGTGTTTGGGTCGACACTGCTCATTTTTCAGCTATGTTTATTTATTTTGTGGTTATTGATGTTGTTTTGTTGTTGTTGTTGTTGTTGTTGTTGTTGTTGTTGTTGTTGTTGTTGTTGTTGTTGTTGTTGTTGTTGTTGTTGTTGTTGTTGTTGTTGTTGTCGTCACCACCCACAATACGTCTTGGTTGCGCCAATGGACAGACGGTAGCCGCGTGTGACGTCACTGCAAATGGGTAAATGTGCAGTTGTTTTTTAAAATTAACAGAATGGAGAGCAGAACGTTGTGGGGAATGCCAGGTACGTTTATTGACTGGTGCAGCTCTAACGCGAAATTTACACGTGACATCCCTTTAGTTCCAACGGCGTGCAACCTCATCCAACACACACTTTCCCTAGCCGTTTTCTCCCCGTCTCCAAAGATACTAAAAAAGAAGCAACCTGCCAGATGAGGCAGATATTGAGTCTAGCAAGCAGAAAGAAAAGACACTGTTCACGGGAGGGTGAAGACATTCACGCCTTACCGGACTTAGCAACCTGCCGTTTGTTTGGATAAAATTACCCTTGTGTTATTTTGGTCGGGCTTCGACTAACAACAAATGAACCGTACTGTTGACGAAGTGAAACGGGGGCAACCCAAAAATAACACATTAATGCATCATTATACGAACGCAGATACCGACTTGGGCGTGGCATTTCATTAGCGTTAACCTTCCTACAAGGATTAAGACGGTTAATGTTAAGATTAGTGGGACAGATAGGGGACATCTTTTGGGGGAATTGTGCCTCTGATGATACACGCATGGAATTTGGCATACAGTCAGAGTATGTCATGAGAAATATACTGGGCTATAGGGCTGACGCAGATTTATCATTTGAAAGACTATATAAAGAATAACAATGGCAGCCATTTTGAACATATCGAAAATTGGTCATTATTCTACCTATAGTTAGGACAAATCAACGATGGCCTACAGCCAAATATCTTTCTCATGACATACTCTGAATGAGTGCGAAATTCCTACCTTGAATCAGCAAAGGCACAATCCCATCGCCTAAGGGCCGTACTCGATAGCTTTTTAAAAAAAAAAATACAAAAAGTACGGATAAGTACAAACAGATTATACGATAAGCACCTAAATATAAAAAGATACACATGGAAGTTATGCAGCTACGGAAAATGCATGTTAACAGTCCTCACTGATCAACATTTCGCACAGTGTTGAGCACCTGGACCTGAAGGCCCCAAGTAACACAAAAAAGACGATTTTGATAGATTGAGACAAATCCTGGAAAGCTCGTCTGAAGTTAAAGTGCATCAATCACCCCCAAAAAAGTTTTTAAGGTGAGAGCTTTCCACATGGTGCTAGACAACGAACAAGTTTTGACCGTGGAGTTGCTATGACTTCTACCTTTACAAAAACTAAGTTTGACTGATTGTATGCTGTTTCTCTTTAACTCTTTAGTGGCAAAATGTGTGATAGAGCCAGAGATGAAAGGTCGTTACAGCCGATCCCCGGTTAAACACAACAACAGAACAACTTTCTCAAAGCTTTTACGTTTAACGCAAAGAGGTATCTTTCCCACCTCTCGGCTGCGCAGCTACGGGATCTACTCGCCACGCAGACGCCGGGGACGACACAACAGATTGATGACAACACACGGGGACTGTGAACGAGGTCGAAAGATGATTCAAAAAGAGGGGGAGAGGAAATGGGGGAGAGGAAATAGGAGCAGTGACGTGCGAATATCGGTGGGATAATGGATGAATGGGACAGTTGGATGCTCAACTGAAAGCAGAAGAGACGAATGAATCGGTGATGCATCGGTAAGAACGTGTGGCGACACAAAGACAGCGACTCTCATGGGCTGTCTTTTACATCCCGTCTACAACATTGATGAGTGTCCATCAATTTAGCTACGTCAAGAAGAAGAATAAAAAGGGAATATGTACAAGAATTGAACCCACTTCAACTGCATGAGTGCCCATGCTTCGGAAACCGTTCCAATACTTTGGGTCTGCGGTTCCCTTGAGGGGAGAGTCGAGAGGGGAAGCTGGGAGTTAATGATGCCTGTAAATGCATCATGCCATAGAGCAAGGATCATACGACCATTCAAAACCACATGTTTGCTACAGAGAATGGTGATTACAGTATTCTTTAAAAGATGAATGACGAAGATGAGTGTCTGGCAATTTCCATTTTAGTGTATCCTAAAAAGGTCCTAATCCATAAAGAATACACGATTGAACAGTCGACATAAGCTTTTTCAAACGTTAACCTGCAAATTATATTGTCAAAAAAGATAACAACAAATTGTGCCTTGATCATCGGTTACATAAATCTAAAATATAAAAAAAATTGACTATTCAAAAGGTTAGCCCTTGTAACCTTCCAAGTTCCGAGACGTGACATTTCCCTGTGGAAACAACTTGTTCTTCTTATATACAGGTTTCACGATCAGCATGGATGATGGTTGTAATATTACAGTCCAAGTTTCTACAGTAACGCTAGTGGGATTCCTTTCTCTGTCCATAGCAACAACGGTCTTGTCATACTCATCACAGTATGTTGGCTACGTTTGAAAACTGATGAGTAATGGCAGTGTTCAGATTGTTTTATGATTCTGGTTCACGATCCAGAAGGTTTTGAACAATTACCCTTTACGCTATAAAAACTTCTGGGTCAGTATTGACCCGGATCCAGGGGATCACGGGGGGCCAGACCCATTTCTTGGTCAGGCTGATCCGGAAACTGCTTTAAAAATGAGATTTGGACTCAAATTCTGCGTCAGTTTGACATATTTTCGGGTCAGTTTGACACCGGGTCATACTGACCTAGAAATGGATCTGGCCCCCTTGCAAACCGGAATCCTGGTCAGTACTAAGGTACGGCAATAGTCTCGTGAGATTAAATCAATATATTGGCTACATTTAAGACAAGTTTTATGGTACTATGGTTATGTGGGGCAACAGTAGTCTGGCAAGATTAATTTTACTACAAAAATTAGAACCACTATTAGGCCTACAGCTTGCTCAAACTGAACTTTCGGCGAACTTATGCTCGTCAATAAAAGGTTACTCAAACTGAAATCGTACTCACAAAAACAGTTTTGTTTTTTATTCCTACTGAAAACATGTCTTGCACTTGTGACTCAAGAAGAATACTCGTATTCGTACACTTGTAGTTTCATACTCTTGGAACAGTACTAAATCACAACTCTGTCACCTATTCTAAATCCAAGGAGTTTTGAAGAAAAAAAAACTATGTTTACTATCACTGGTGCGTTTTTCCTCGTTGTCTCATGGGGTTTTGCACTTTGAAACTGGGCATGGTTTAAAGATGTACGGCTGCACGCGCACAACTCAACTTGACGGCAAAACCATTCATGGCCTCCATTTTGTACAGTATCAATCCATACACGTGCAGAAATTCCGGAGTCAAAGAGCTAATACATCTTTAAGTCCACGGGCCTTTCATACGGATTGAGAAGGCGGTTACCAGCCATAACATTATGTTATGTACATCACTTTTGACGGAGTCCCTGCTGAATTCTGCTGAGTTTAATCATTTGCTATCCAGCTTTACGCACTTCTTATCCAGGAACCTACAAGGGGTCATTAATAAAATTTAAAAAAATAGAGTGGCATCTATTATAACTCTGTGACAAACTAGGCCTGGGGACCAGGCAACCAACGAAGCAGCTTCTATCATAGTCACCCTCTAATGTATCCATTTTGTTGTTTTGTCTTCCTCTGTTGTTTTTCCTTTGCTACCCCCCTGGACGAGCCATTCAGAGCGAAAACTCGAAAAGGGGAGAAAAAGAAACGGAGAGAGGAAGAGTAATATCTTATCGCCATAAAGCGATTGCGATCGAGATCAAACTCGACAAAGGGCATCAGAGAAATATCCTGTTGATTAAAAATGGTTACAGGGGCGCTTGGGGGTAAAAGGGGTCGTCTAATGCGTTAAACCGACGCTATATTGAACTGATTGTTCGCAGATCGACTGAAAACGTAACTAGAGTCAGCATAGCCTTATAATGGCAGTGGAAACCCGCGGCGCACACAAGTCTGCACGTACGCGAAATAATGATCTGGCGAAATTCAACCTGCTTATGTGCTTTATATAAGAGAAAGACTGGTTCAATTATCCTCTCACTAATTTAACCATAAATCCTCGTGCAAGCCCTGAAATTGGGGAAATGGATTCCGCAAACAAGATCTGCTCTCTATGAGAGGGGGGATAATATTAATATACGTCTGGGTAACTATAGGTTGATGTTTTTTGTTTGATTTGGGTTTTTTTTTTTTTTTTCTTCTTTTTCTTTCTTCTCTTTCAACTCAAATAATTGACCAATCATCATTTCGAGTGGAATTCCTTTTGACTAATCTGGCACAACGAAAGCAACGGTTTAATATCATTTGCATCTTTATTAGATTTAGGTCTATTCAAAACTAAATTTCAACGGCACGATGCGGACGTCTTGTTGAAGGCAGCAGGTCATCTCCAACCTTCAAAACTATTTCGGCACAACGTGGTTTTTTTTTTTTTTAATTGGTGACCTGTATTTTGCAATAATCTTTTTTTTTATATACCAAATATATTTTTAATTTCTTCCAGCGCGCGAGTTGCAAACATTTTTATGTCTGCATCACACAACAACAACGGCATAGTAATAAAGCTGCATACCTCATATTGATTCATAGAGAGTACGCAAAAAGATGAGTGGCATTTTCTTTATGATGCAAACTGCAAACTCACATCAGAAGCTGCAGCAGTTTAGTTAACACTATAAATGTTGTACCTTATCTTGATTCAAATAAAACTGCCTTCAAGTATTTATTACCTTGATTTCAAGGCAGTAAAACAAAAACAATGCGGCAACTTTAAAAATGCAGAATTTTTAGTGGAGGCGTCTCTTTTTTTTATATTAGAATACCGGTATTAAGCACAAATTGTACACATTTTGTAAAATTTGTGTACACGAATTCTACAATTCATTAATTATGTCTAGTTCGAGTGTATGTATTTTTTTTTAGTCGTAGAATCAAGCAAAATTCCATTTGCCTGTCTGACAAGCTAATGCCGATTCCCTGTCGTAACCCCCATTGACTTCAGGCTCCCTCGGGAAAGGGGAGCTTTTTGCCAAGGATGCAGGTAACACTAATGTAAAAAAAAAAATTAAAAAAAAAAACTAAGTTAGCTCTATTGAAACGGACTGGAAAAAAACTAAATTAGCTCAATTGAAACGGACTGAACAAAGTGGTATGTCCTTGCAGCGTAACAATTGCGATTTCCAGTGAAAAGAAATGTATCTTATTGTGACCAAATTAAATGGATTAGTCCTTGATCTGCTCAATGGAAAGCTATATCAAGTTATAAGTAACGGACGAGAACAATGTGCCAACCAGGCCGCCGCTAAAATGTCAACAATTCTACATTGGCTTATTTGCACAACTATTGTTCTCACATAGCCTCGTTTTGTGTGGAGTCTGTCTTTGAAGATGTACAGATAAAATGTCAGAATGCAAGGCAGAATAACATCAGGACATCATAATTATCCCCCCCCCCCCCCGTCAGTGTTTGTTTTTTTGTATGCGGCTATTTAATTAATTACATAATTATTTCTACAAACATAATAGAAATGTGCATGGCTTTATTTTACGAACCAGGTCCTACATGGTGTAGTGTTGTGGATGAAAAAGCTCACAATTAGCAGCGGTTACCACAACGAGTTTAATAGATGTTAAATTTGCATCGGAGATAAAACAATATAATTTGTCTTTTATCCGCAAATCAATACGTGTAAAGTACTGTATATCTAGTATTTTCCCTTTTCTATGGAAACAAATATTGTCCCCGACGCAGGGCAAGCTCGGTGGTCCAGCAGTAAAGACATCTGCTCTGGGTTCGAATCCCTACGAGTCTTTAAATGATGTTCTTTGGTGTAAAACATTTGCTGATATGTATTTACATATTCACATTGTTCAGTTTTCCGTGTCTTAGGAGATAGCATAATTACTCATAAGCAACGCCTTTAAAAGATATCAATCTCATATAACCATGACTGTATCTGAAAGCTTTATCTGAAAAGAGTTGAAGCATAAAAGCCCCATTAGATATAAGTATTAAGGGTATTCAATCGTGTTAATGCAGGTGTGAACAGTGGCGGATATTGATTGATTTGAAAATCCTGCTTCGCTGATTGTAGTTTTCATCACGTCTGTTTTGATCCCATTATTAACAAAATGTCATTCCATTTGTGTAATGAGATTCAACTGTGCGTAGTTAAAGGGTTTTCTACAGATTGCTATGGAATGGGTGATTATGTGGTGGGGGAGACCAAAATCATGGTGCATTCGGACATCTTGTCTCTCCTTGCCCAATCCGAGGCTGGTTGGGAATACAGTATGGTCCCTGTAGAGAAACCTATAACCAACCTCATTGCCACAGTGTCTACAAGTATTCTGACTAAATTGGCCTCGCCTTGATGAAGATCCATTAGCCTAAAAAATGTCACATTGTTATTTCGAAGGGCACAGAAATAGCGTTAATAGATCCATTTCATTATGAAAACGTGCACAAAACGAAACAAGATCAATTTTACCAACGGCGGTCCACTACAAAATGAGGTGACCATTTTTGCTTGATCTCTCATTTGGCATGTGACTTAAATGAGTAACAATAGAATTAGTATATAAGCAATTACATTACATTTCTTTACAGTCAAGATGATATTTGAATGACTTAGTTACTTGAAGATGACATAGAAAAATTTCTTCATAATACTTATTATTGTTACGTCTTTCTTGTAATGAAACCATGGAAACCTCAAAGCGACAAGCACTGCAACACCGCAGGCCTGAAGATACCTGTGTAGAAATAATGTTGACGAAATCGACGTTTTAGATGTGGGACGAAAAAAAACCGCAGTATATAGCCCGGAAAACCCCCGCAATCAGGTAGGGACTGAAAACCTAATCCACGTGCAAGGCCCCGGTCCGGGATTCGAACCGGGGTCAGAGGTGAAAGGCAACCAACCTGAAGGGTCATTATTTCGCGGTGGTGGTGGGGGCTGTTACTATTCAATCCATAAACCGATTGGGTAAAACTGTAACCAAAAACCAATTCTTTTACAATCGGTTGAACTTTGAAAGGATGTTAGATGATTAGTTCATTGACATCGATAATCTACCCATAAGTCACTTATAGTTAAAGGTATAACCAAAAACCAACTGCAGTTAGAAACATTTCAGCTAATAGTGCAGTGTTCTTTCTTCGTGTGATTCAATACGGACATGAAAAAAAAAACATGAAAATTTGGGCTCAATCCGTCGTCTGAGTCAAGATAAAATATTGGAAAACCGTGCACACTTTTTAGCATGTAAACACACCTGTCCTTAGTTTTGATTGTTACAACCGAAATGTTAAAGGAGCTACGCAGCACATTTACAATGTAGAATTACTGACTGCCAGGGAACATAATAGAGGTTGTTCAGATTAGATTAATGGCGACCCGTGTGCACATTCGGTTGCCGGTGCTGCACACTCCAAAGGAGTTGAAATGAGTAATATTCTGAGCCAGCTGAGAAGAGTCGCTTTGATGGGCCTGCTTGGTTCTAAAAACCAAGCCAATGACGCGTTTATAATTAAAGTGTTGTTAAGATGTAAGCTCACAATGTGTGTATGCTTTTAAACCTTATGTTTTTTACTATCACATATGATGCAGGCATTCAGCTGCTAATCATAATTGGGTATACATTTTTTAACACCTCTAACCTTCAACAGGCACTTCAAACAAATAATCTGCAAACCAATTATCATATTTCTGCTAAACAGAAAAGATGATACCATTGTTAAGAGAAAATCAAAGATAAGTTAAAGTTTGTTTTACATGGAAAAAAGCATGTGTATTTTCCAGTATACAAATAGCGAAGCATTGCCTTAAGCATTGCTGCACAATTAATCTGGTTGAATATTATCACCCGCGTGTAAGTCCCTTCTTAAAACGATTATTTTTTTTCTTCTTTTCTTATTTCCTTGATCGGAGTTCCTGCGTTAATTTCCCCTGTGTACGATCATAAAGGTTTCATCTTTCTATACATAATATTATACCTCGATTGTATCGTGCCTGTAAACGATGCCAGAAGACCAAGCACAAAGCATGTTCGAACTTAATATAATTTTGGGTGGTGATTCGGTAGATCTAAGAATTTGCTACATGCTAAAAAGATTTATAAATTAGATAAGAAATAAAGATTAAAGGAAATTTAAGGGACTTTTTCTCTTGTCGAAATAATATTGTAGACCCATGAAATCATGTGTTATACTACACAAGGAAGCTGTGTTCTTTCAGTGATAATGGTGAGCTCAATTTGGGGTTTAAAAGAGTGTCCTTTTTCTTTCTCCTATTTGGGTGTCTTTGTTTTCACACTTTCTTTACATTTCGTTGACGTGATGTCATTAAACTTGTCAACATCATGTAATTAACTTTGTCTATCAAGAACCTATTAATGCTACTGAATGGCAAAGTTGTTCCCTAAAGGGAAGTGCATGTAATTTATTTATTTATTTATTTATTTATTTTTCTTTAGTATTATTTTTATTGTTGATTACTATTATTGCTTATTGTTTTTGAAGTTTTAGAAATAAAATGGAGTCATATAACTTCACTCAAGAAAAAAGAAAATAAAACAAATAAATGAAAAAAGAAAATATATATATATAGTCACATAAAGTATAATAAGGGTGGTAATTGTTTTCTTATCCGCGCCACCGTTAGGAAAGTTTCAACAATTCTAAATTTGTATTTACATTCAACATAATCAAAACTTTTTTTGTTTTTCTTCTTCTTCTTTCTTTGTATGAAAATAGTTCATTTCCGGGAAAGGGCACCCTCAGTAACTTGTCGAAGTTTTTCAGTGGTCGGCTGTACGGCGTGTTCAGTAAAAACCTATTGGATTAGAACTGCAAGGAATATTCCCAAAACAATGATTTTTTTATATACTATTTGAAACAATTTATTCCACAGAGGACTTGTTTTTCGACCATCCTTACCACTATTCCTGTATTCACCCATCCGTAAAACTCAATGAGTCATGCTCACCCCAAACGGGGGAAAAATACTTTAAGAAATACGGATGAAAGATCGTCGATACGTTCTCTAGAACCACGGAGCTTTGTTTATAGCTCTATGCTAGAGCTTAGACAGTGCATCAATTTTCCTTTATGACGCAACAGTTCATTAAGCATAAAAAGCCAAAACACTTTATAGATAATTAAGGAAAGGCATAATGACAAAACGTCCATGCATCGTTACCCACAGGCTTATCATTTGAGATAATGTAAGAGAGAGAGGTTGATCGGGAAGTAGCCTTCCCCCTTTCTGTTATAATAAGAGGTTTCCCTTGATGGCATCCTAGCACCCAGACATAAACCATTATCGACCAGTAGTTAAACAGTAGCCATCATTCAGCTTCATATAGTTTCGACATGGCTCTTAAACGTACCCATAAATCACGTCTAATAAATAACCCTAATTTAGGAAAGTCCTGCAACAAGCAAAGAAAAAAACAACCTAGCCTGGTACGTTTATTACGGTCCCTGCACAAATTAATATGCCTGGAAAAGGACTTAAAAAGGGAATTAATGTTAAAACCATATGATACTATCGGTGATACCAACTGGCTCTTTTCCACAACATTCCACAGGAGACTGTGGAGATCAAGTCCACAGTACACCAGCCATTGGGTTTCCTCACAATACCTAACTGTGCAAACAGAAGACAACCATGCACCCAATGCCAGCTAAGAAGGATGGTACTTTGTGGCAGGAGACTAAGTCCACAGTACACAAGCCATGGGGTTTCTACATGATACAAGCTGTACGGAACAGAACAAATCCAAGTACCCAAATGTTAGCCTACAAGTACAAGGTATGGTACTTTGTGACAGTCTGTGGTACCTGTATACAGTTTTTGTTATGTTATTTTTTAGAATACTAAACCAACAACAGCCGTCTATTAACGCAGTAATTGCTGTAGTTGTAGAGTACACTCCACGCCTCGTATGCATTTACGGAGCCCGCCGATTTGTCATAGCATAAAGCGCCGACCTTCGGGGTCTCCCATTAAATTACGCAGATAATAGCCAAATCAATGCAATTACTATTTCAGAGACCTCAGCTTATATTTCCTCAAGAGTGAACCGCACGAACAGGGGTGACCGTCGAAGATAGAGTTAACGAATGCACTTTCCGTAGGCCTATAATATTACCGCTAACTAATGGGCTGCCTTTTTCACATAATTATAATTAAATAATGTATCCGAGCACTAGGATTTCAACTAATATTACAACATAAATTGGTGACTTTTTTCTTGCTATCATTTTCATATTTGAGACGATACCAGGGCCATTCGTAGAGCTGCTTAAGCACAAACAGTAGCCAAGCATAACAAAATTATGCTCACCAGAATCAAGGTGGCCAGCCAAAACACATGTCACTGGTATCCTGCTAATTTCTCCTGATCAGAAAATTGTTAAGAAGTCTGTTTAGGTTAGAAGCAGCATTATGAAATCGGGCCCAGTTAAAATCCGAATTTAAACCGGGGCTACTTCTTGAACGTGCGACCGCGTACAAAAAATAAACAAATCAATACATAAATATATGTAAATTATATTTAATTTACAAGAAATTGGAGGTCAAACTGCTCGATTCCTGCATCACTGAACAAGAGTTGCCATGGCAACCCTCCAGGCATCAATAATAGTAGTGGATCGGGACAAAGACAATTTGGGCATTAGCAACGACAACAATGACGATATGATTCCCAATGTGGTTCATTTTCTATGCTTATCACGCTGTTTAAGAACATCTGAATGGAAGCCTAAGGAGCCCTCTGTGTACGCAGACATAAGTGGCTTACATGCAGCTTATTCGTTGGCTCTAAAGACAAAAATTTAAATACATAAAATTGTCCAAAAAGGGACCATTACGTGGATGTTTTTGTGGTTTTAATTGGAAGGGAATTTCCACTCTCTAGTTCTCAGTGAATACACCATCCAAATAGCCCGCAAAAACCTAGACAAAATCAGCCAATTAAAGTGTCTTTACGCTCATGAACATTGTGGTTATTTCAATTTCTGCAATTAAAAAAAATACAATCTTAAAATTGTTTGTTTTGTTTTTTTCCTTTCAGAGTTCAGGCGGAGTTATTTTTCTCTGGAGGAGTGATACTAGTTGGCGTTTACCTGTCGGTGACCCCGGTTCCATTCCCAGACCGCAGGCTTGCGTGTGAACTGGGTTTTCAGTCGCAACCTGACTGCGTGGGTTTTTCCTAATGGGAGTTTTCCTCCCAGATCTAAAACTGACATTTTCTTCATCATCATCTCTCCACACAGGTATCTTCATGCCTACAATCGAGTCACATGCCAGTCGCTCTTGCTGTCCCTTGGATTCCTTAGCAGAAATATTTGAATAATACCGGTAATGAGCTTTTTATGGTCCATGTTATATCGTGAGATTGAATGGAATCAATTCTACATCATTTTTGAGAATTACCAACTTTATCTTGCCTTATCTTGTCTTACGTCAAAATGAGGAAAGGTTGTTTCCCAATAAGGAGGTAATTACGAAAGATCCTGATGGTGCGAAGAGGTGGATTGCTCTCCAGAGCCATTTGTCAATGCAAATTAAGTAAAGGCAAAGGCTCCAGTCTATGAGGAACTGAATATCAGTAATTACAGTTATACGTATACTGATGATAAATATAGGGGTGTTATACCGCATGGTATGTGCATGCAGGTAGGCAAATAAATGGGTAGATAAAAAAGACGTTTTTCTGACTGCCACATAGGACACCATTGACAAAGTTAACAGTACAGTGACCACGTGATTTTTTAAGCTTTGCATGGTGTGGATATCAGGAAGTAATTATTGATCGTAAACTTACGGGTACAACCGTGTATAAATCATTTGTGGAAGGAGTGTTGGCTCTGAAAAGAGCCGTCGTGGTCTTGACGTTTCGAACAGTGACCGTTGTAGCAGCAGTCTACTGTTCGAAACGTGACTTCCACAACGGCTCTTTAAAATGGTAAACACTTGTTCCTTTGGGTTTTTTCCCCACTGTTGTGGACATTTAAGTCTTGAGAAAGGATGCAACCGACACAACTTTGCATCAGTTTGCATCTCAGTCATTCAACCTTCTGAATACAAAATATTTCAATTTCCGGAGAACGGGGCAACCGCGCACAGACAAGCGTCTTTTTGTATTAAATTCAATTCAATTAATTGTCACGCTATGAGGGTACTGCACAGACGGTACTTGGCAGCGAGAAGTGCTCCAGATTTAATAATCGTTACTTTTTTTCCGGATTGTTTGACATTTGGCACTTGTAAGATCGGACTTCACAACGTGGTGTTCTCATATTGATCTCACTAATTGCGTTTGCCGTATGCCATTTTTCGAAGAGTCCAACCAGCATTTGTCAAACTTTCTCAATATAAAACTCAATATCAATTTTACAATTAATGAAAAGTTCTCACCAGTTAGACTCTTATCATCATCATCAGTATACAAAATTAATGACAATCATTTTCTGCAACCAAGTCAGTCCAATTTACATTATGCATAACAGGAAATCTAGCATAGCCTTTTATACATCTGTCCCGCTACGTGAGCATCGTTGCATTTTCATAATCCAAAACAAGATTTGCCCATGGGGTGATGCGTTTCCAAACGGTGAAAATCAATGTGTATTTAGAAAACCTGACAAAAAATGACCTCACCGTGGTGACGTTAAATTTTACAAAAAAACAAGCCTTCAAGCAAATATCAGCGGAAGGCCTGAACGTGCATCCGGTCATCGATTCATCAAACGTCCACAAAAATAAAAGTACAGATTTCTGTAGATCGACACTAGGGTTATACCATAGCTTGCCAAATTAAACATTTATGGCCATTGTAATAATAAACATAAACCTACATAAAACGTACAGCGTCAAATTATATCTAACAGACCTGGGGTGGATTTCACAAAACTAGGAGTAGTCCTAACGTGTGACTATAGTAGTCCTATAAGATAGGACTAGTTACTCATCCTAATTCGAGATAAGACTAGTCCTAGCGCTTTGTGAAATCGACACATGGGCCCAATTTCACCTAGCTGCTTGCATGAACATATTGCTTAAAACATTATTTTTTGTTATAACTATACAGCAAAAATAAGCAAGATACCAGTCATAGATGGTACACGTGATATGGTATTTTACTTATATTATTATTTTGGTACGCGTAATTTTGTTGTACTTTGCTACCCCCGGTACCTTTTGGCTGGAGCCCAAAAGTGAGCTGAGGGCGGTGTTAGCGAGCGAGCAAACATAGATATAAACGAAACTTAAAAGGGGAAGAACGAAGATGTTAAATGTTTCTTTACGTTTAAATACGGAGCTTGTACCGTGTGATTTTTTGATGAAGTTGTGATATGAAGAGAAGTGTACATCTCAAAACTTGTATGTTGTTTTACATAAATGTACAATGTAAAACTTCGTACTGTGACAAAGTGTGTTATCTTTCTTGCAAGGATTTGCTTTGAAAGTAATAAGTTTATTATTTTTTTTATAAAACAAGGTGACTCGATCTAGAGGTAGAATCAGAAATGGTCGCCGTTCACTGTTTTAGTTTCTGGATCACGCGATTTGTTCAAAAGTACACTTGGATAACCATGCCAAAGAATTGAATCATTGTCGCATATATTAATATAGGGCAGATAAGACTAATTATGAATTAAAGGTAAATATGAAACTCTTATCTGTCCTGTGTATACGATGCTTCGAACCATCGCTTTTCTTTCTTTAGAACTCTGACACAATCACACCACAATGCCGTGTCAGCGTGAATGACAATTACTTTATACTTCGATAATGATGATTAAATTGTCCTTTTCACACACCTGCTTATTAATAATAAACATGAAAGTGACAGCTGTCACATTGTGCACGCAGAAACAGCAATTAAGTCAAAAAGCCTGCTCGTCACGTAACTGCATAAACGACTTCAACTGAGTCTGTTTTTTTTTGGTCAAATTATATTTCCCTCGACAATACGGTAACATCCATTAATAAGGCATTCCGAACGTGAAGTAATCTTTACCAGAAAGGGCGTTCGTACAGTGCTCTGACGAGCTAATGTCATTGCAGAAATTTAATATTTCTGCCGGTTTCCCCAGCGGCTCTTATATTTTGTAACGGTACTGTAGTCTGCTCTCGTCACCCCGGGGAAACTCACGCCCGGCCGTGCCATGTTGTATGCCCGGAGTGATTTGAACCACAGTGAGGAGTAAAACCGTGTAGAGCAAACGCGCAGTGCAACTGAGCCGCAAATTCAATACGACGAAAATTGAAAAATCGAACGAGCGTGCCTTTTGCTCATTGCTGACCATTCACTCGCTTCCCCTTAAATATGTTAAAGTTGCACAATTTCGACACGACGATTGTCAATATTCTTGTTTGTGTAATTGGGAGGAAATCAGACGTGTTCATTTTTAATCTAAATGCAATACTGCGTGACAGCTTAAAACTAAACCATCTTCACTTATCCTTTTTTTATTGGTTTCCTTAGCCAGTTACTTCTTAAAAGGATTTACGCAGCGATGTTTAAAAAGTGGATTTCCCTTAAAAATGATAAAGCTGAAACTATGAATATGGAAGCTACTCCTTGAGGAAAATACTGTTTATAAAGTTTAATAAAGTGAGTTAGGGCACGATCAATTTCAACCAGAAACAAACAGATTTAAATTAAACGTAACATTTTAAAGGTACACTATCTCACACGCTTATAATATCTGCCCTAATGCAACAGGCCTATAAATATTGCTAATTATATTTAGTTCCCGATAGATGCTTTATTAACGGGCAACTTTGGTTTTGACTTGGAGCTGCGCAAAGCGGTCTAATTTTTTTACGCAGCCAAGCGGTTCACCGACCAATCAAGCATGGAATTTGAAAAAACTCCGTATATACGCATGACGCAAAGTTGTGCGTTGAAAATTATATTTGCCCGTAAATAACATGGCCGAATTTACACTGTGTGACGTTAGGTGGGAACATTTTCTTTTAAAACACACACATACAAATGAACGCACCTTTAATGGAACTGTTACCATCTTTGCACGTCCATATCACCATCAAGTACCTTTTCATATGTCTACTCTCCACGTTGCTTAAGTCTTTTTTAATCCTCTTATACATTCACTCAAAACCAAAATCCCTTTTGAATCATCGTTATCCTGCTCGATACGAGGTTTCTGTTATTTATGACGCTTATTCAACTGAGAAAGGAAAATCCTCTTGACTTCTAATCAAACGGGGGAGGAAATGAAACAAACTATGTATGTTCTTGAGATCACTTCGAATAAATTATACATCTTGGCAAAGTCTAAGCTTGTCCAGAAAGAGAAAAATTATTAATTTCAGCTCGAGAACGAGTATAAAATATTAAAACGAGCCCGTGGGTTACTCTCAAGTTTGCATTGTCATTTTCACAGCCCAAAGTCACCATCTGCCGAACATAAAACATTCCTTGAGTACAACTGTTTTTCGCTGTTTCATCAAAAATGTATGCGGAAGATTGTACATGTTTATGACAAGAATGTGCTTGTTAAAAAATTACAACTTTAAAGGCCTACCCCATCTACAACGTCATCAAAAATATGAAATCTTCACCGGTATTCATACGCCATAAAAAACAACACGCCCTTCCGAAGAACGATAAATATTGCCGTGATTCCCAAGCACCTGTAAGAAGTACGCGAGAAAACTAAGGAAATCTTTGCCGGCTAGTATCAAGGCCTTGAGTTACCAATAAGACAAGACACGTGGCCGGCTATGGATGGTACAGTATCCGTTCCTCGCCTGAGGTGCTAGATAGCCGACCGAGGCTAATAATGCAAGACGGGCGGACAGTAAGCCCAGCCTTCCCCGGGGGAGCTCACTAGCCGCAGCTAGGCAGGTGAAACACCGGAGATGAAGGAGGATCTATCGGCTGGCCAATGCCATCACGGTTGCCGTTCATTCACCTCGGAGACTGTCTGGACAAACAATTATCCCCCGTAACTGCGGGAATGCACTGTGTCAACATTTGAAAACGTACGCTGTAGGTGCACTTTCCTTTTTCCAATGAAATATAATTCAAAAACCAACAAACATAAATTCATCCAAATTGGGGATAACCATTCAAGTCTAAAATGATTGTGTTTTTCCTTCAAAAATGCATTAACTTAGAACATATCACTGTAAAGCTGCATCGCCTGACGTTTTGGGGCTTTGCATGTTAGTTATCTCTTTAAGAATTTGGAATGATAAAATGTTTTTGTGAAATGTTGAAGGGAAAAATCCACCACTCATTAGTCATAAATTACCTATGAGTTCATGACCAGAAAGCATTACTTCGTGTAACCAGTTCGATTGCCTGCTGCCAGGGACAGTGTTTTTTTTTTTTACACAGGCCTAATTTATCATTTATAGCATCTTTTATTCCAGGGGCACGCTTGGTATACAATGGATTCGACAATGAGTGAGCTGTCTGCTTCGCTTGCCGTGTGTCCAGCTGCAAATAAGGAACTGTGAGCAGATGAGAGTGTTGAAAACAACACAACAACCGATTAATTCCAATACATCGCCTGCAAAAAGAAATAAATAAATAAACTAGTCTCGGATTATTGTTTTTCGGTCTGACATTTTTGTTTTACCCCTGTCAAACATGGACAATAAACCATTGATGAACGACCTATTAGGGTTATAAATCATTTATTACAAATTTGAAACCTGTTACGGATTTTTCTTATTCTCATTAACGACAGAGGCATTTGACACCTTTTTTTGTTTTAAAATTGATGGAACGCGTGTCTTGGTGTCGTGTAATAACGTTACACATTATTTATAGCAGTTACGTGTGGCTCGTTACCATTGATATTACGCGTGCAGCCAAAGTAAATGAGCTACAAGAGCAGAAACAAACATGTGACGACTAAAGCGAATAAGTTATGCTCTCTCTTTGTATACCCATTGTCAAGAAGTAAAACAATCCTTGAATTAAATTATATTAAATATCAACATAACAAAATAGTTAAAAATTGAATTAGTTTGATAGACTTAGTTAATAATACCCAAAGTCTATTTTTATTTAACTGACGCCGTATCAGCTGTCTGTCCCACAACCAACAAACAAACACGTTTACGACAAAGTATATAGGAGTTGTTGACGCATGATGACGCGTCTGAAAACAATGAAAACATCAGGTTTTTCCCCCGTCATTTTCTCGTTACTCCGATGACTGATTGAGCTTGAATAACTTCACAGGTTTCTTATTTCATATACATTCTGGGTCCCAAAAAGTTCGGACACTGGTCTTTGACATTTATCGATGTTTTTCAATGTGCGAGGACTCATAACTTTACCATTCTGGAAAGCAAGGATTTAGGCCTGAAGTGACACAATAAACGCCTTTGTATTGATCACTGGTATAAACAGATCGATAGCAAAGGATTCGTAATATTTCCAAAAAGGATATTCATTATAACCGATCAATAAAGAATTGGGTTCAAATAAATTTATAGAAACAGAAGCTAAAACTTGAAATTTGGAGGGGTTTGGGTAATGGACTGTGAACAAAACTCCGTATAGACGCGTCACGTTGTGGTAGCGCTGCCGGACGTGCGTGGGCGGAGCTGAAGTGGCGGGGAGCGATTAGCCGCGCCGCCCTGTTTGGAGAAGGAGAGGGGCCCGGGGCGGAATTGAGTACCGCTGCCGCGGTCCAAATTGACGTGCTTTGAATGTCAATCTTCGTTTTATCCCAGTTGTGTCCTGTTAGAAGATACGGCATAGCTGAGGTTATGCGTGAAAGGAGTTTGACGAGGTCTTTACTGTTTTATACGGAAAAGATATTCTCGCAAAAGTTGTCTTTTTTCTTTCTTTTTTTCTTTAACGAGGACACCGCAAAAGCATAGCCCGCGGGAAATTCCGATTTTATCTGTGAAATTGTCAAATTTGAGTAAAAACGATTTTTGTTTTACTTTATTGGTATGAATTTGATAATTTCACCCCCAGTTCTTTTTGGAAAATGGTGGTGCATATTTTGACTGTTGCCGTCCCTACTTTAAATCAAAGAACCTCGGGGTTAAAAGCTTTTTTCAGTATGTCCCCCGAAAAAAATAGTGCTTCCTGATGTCGAGTTTCACTTTAGCCATCGGCCCCTGTGGACATGTGGTGGCAGTAATGGGTCGAGCAGGCAATACGGATCTCCGGGGAGGGGGTATTGCTAGGAAATAAGGCAATCGCTTGGAATTCGATTTCACTAAAGGGACATCAAAAGAGATGTTATTTAGTAGAATTAATGGAGTTGGCGGGAAGAATCTGAGGGGAACAGGTGGTTAAAACATTCGAGGCATCATAGAAGTGCAAGATCAAATCCGACATCAAAAGCTTTTAAAATTGATTTAAGATGGGAGCTGATATTCCCCTTTCACACGAATGTAAGTGTTTACAAGAAATGTGCTCTTGCAACGGAGAAGCTATTATAGACTGTCAGGCTGGGAAGACACAAGAGCAAATCTCCAATCCACTCTCTAGGCCCGAGCCGCTGTGGGCTCTTGACTCATAATCACCCCCTAGATCTAGGTTCACTGTTACAAACACATTCCAGTAAACACTTAGATTTCGTGGGAAATTGATGAAGATGTGCCCGGGCGCATTTTCTCCTCATTTCGGGAAGAAGGAAAAAAATGTGCACTTTTCACCGGGTGCAAATTCACACCGGATCGTATTGCTAATTAACACATACCAACGCATTGCGTGGTGTTTTTTCTATACGTGCTTCCAGCAAGTTTTACAATGATCGTATGTCAGTAAATAATATCCCCAACGAACTGATTCCAACTGGAGAAAAAGAATCCCAGGCTACCGCTGAGGTGGGTGTCATTTTTAGCAAACGGGAAATCTGGTCTTATAAATGTTCATTGAGTTATTAGCATTGCCCTACACTGATGCATGATGAAGCACTGTAGGTTTGGACATCGAGTGTTTGCGAGTAATGGGCTTACATGAGAATGCTTATATTCCCATGTGAGATCTATGGAAGATAAGAATAAAGTATCAAGTCCATGCACTTTTCATTCAGAGAAACTGTTTAAAACTTTCTGGAAATGAAACCCAGGGATCTGCAAAAATTAGGTTTCTTGTTTTATAACCCGTAGGCCAGGATAATACACCATGTAAATGATCTGTGAAGAAATGTCCAGTTTTAGATGTGGGAGGAAAATATTTCAGAGGGGAAAACCCACGTAATTCGGTATAAGGATTGTAAATCAAAATCCACACATCAATGCAAGGCTCAGACCCGAGGTGGGATTCGGACCGGGGTCCACAGAGGTGCAAGGCACGGCAAGTACCATTCAGCAAACCTGAAACTCTGGTCATGAGTCTTGCAACATGAATTCGACTTTATCGCAGTATAACAAACGTTTCTCTTTACAAGAATTCTTCCCAGAAATAAAAATAAAGAAGCAAACGCAGTTACTCCCTTAACATTATCGAGTGTACAGTACCTGTTTGAAAAAGAGGCTGACCCATCGAACACGTCACAATAGACTGGTTGCTTTGACGACGGTACAGGTATCAAGCCTTTTGTATTCAAGGAATAAGACATAAGAGCGGGGGGTCTGGGCAGGGGTTTTAATTTGCCAATAAACTGACGTGTACTAGACCGTACACTTATGCATTATGGCGGTGTGGTCTGGATTAGAACAATTTATTTTTAAGAGTATGCACGGCCTAACCGCAGGAAATACTTGAGATTTATTACGATCATGTTATAATCTTCACAGACTTATTTGAAGGGGGAAAAACGTACTATTTACCATATGAGTTTGTAAAGTACTAATTGATATTCAAAGTTTAACCGTCTTCGATCTCATTTGTGGGGACGGGAGGGGGGGTGGCAACAGGTTCTGGGCAAGGGTTGTGTTTCAGCACCCCAGTTCCCCCACCCGACCCCACCCCCACCCACCCGAAGCCCCCTTCCACCCCCCTCGATTGCCTTAGAGGATCTAGGTTTAAGTGCGTGCAGCCTTTATCAAACCTCAACTCATTTCATTGGCAACTACATAAATATACCCAAACCACTCAATTTGAACTCGTGAATACAGCACTGTATTGTCAAAGACAACACCGATAAATGCAGAGCAGCGTGTATACAAACAACCGATGATTATGTCCATTACGTTAGCTTCTACCATTCATCCGCTCAAATCAATCCAACCTCAGTCCATTACAACATGTACGATGAATTCCAATAAAAACGTTAATGGGAAATAAATAATTACGTTATGCATTGGCTAATGGTTACACGATCGATGGGGCTTAAACCCCGATCTAGCCGCAGGAATTAAAACAACAAAACCGAAATGACTGAAATTATTGTCCGTTCACGTATTGCTTTTACTTTCCGTGAGATGTTGTGTAGACTTGATGTTTGTGTATAAGTGAAGCCCGTGCAGATTGGAACAAATTGTTGCGCTTCGATTTACTTGGTTTAACGACACTCAAAAAGCATTGTTTCAAAAGAAATAAGTACATTTGGGCACTGCCGCGGGTCACACAAACAAAACTGCGATATGAACTTAATACGCTTGAGTGAATACTTCTTTTATTAAAAAAATAACTACAAAAGATGTTTTGCTTTGTAAACCTTTTATAAATCTCGGATCGTAACTTTTGAAATACACGAGTATTGTGATTTTATTACACAGATCCAATCTTAGCTTTCAAAGACAGTGTAGTGATATATAAAAGCAACTTGATTAAAAAAAATCAAAAATTAAAAGGCTGGGCTATGAATGAAACATGTAAAAAAATATATATAAAAAATTAAAAAACGACATATAGAATTGCACGATAGCATCATCAAAATTTGCAGACATTCTCAGTTCCTTCCATTTTTATTTTAACATTCAGAGAGGGGTAAAAATCATAATTTGCTGTAAATAAAACAAAATTGTTTACTTAACTTGGAAAATAATTTATAGCGAGTCACGAAGCATTTTTTTTTTTTTTTTTTTTTTTACTGATTTTGTCTTCCTTGACTGGTTCACGCTCGAGCAGTAATTGTTCAATTTGCTGGTGCATGTTCAACCTTCAGGGTATAGGCATTAAAAAAAACATAGCACAGGGCGAGTCACGATTATTCCGTAGCTTGCCCCCCCCCCCAACCTACCTACCCCCCCCCCCCTCCACAACATAGACGACTTTGCAAACATTTTTTACGCGCAATACAGTTAGGTGGGGCCGCACGCGCTAAGCCGCGGAACGAGATAACTACAAAATGTGCAAAATGTGTTGTTTATGTGCAACGCACTCTTGTCCACTTTTGTCAGATTGTTAAACGAAGTGGTTTTCCCCAAGTTTTCCTGGCATGGTTGGCTGCAGATTGCACACTACAAGGTACTGTGTATTGGGGCCATGTAACACTGGGCAATTTACATGCAGCCAGTTCTATAGGCAGTCTCAAAATAGAGAAAGAAAAAAAAACATTCACAGGTCAATTTTCACATAATTTTCATGGGGACAGTGATATACAGTCAGAAAAGTGTACCCTGCGCTACCTAAAGAGCCGATCTTCTAGCTGTAACTCACTATCCCTTCAAAATAATGAGAAAACTGAAATGTGAATGAATTTTCTTATTGCTCTGCGCACTTTTTGAACGCCCGTCTGAGTCCAGTTTTAATCAAGCCTGTAAGCGCAAGAACTTGCTAAGCACAGAAAAATATTGCTCAGCAGAAACAGGTAACCTGCCAAAATTACATGCAGTATACATCGCTATGACTGGTGCCCTATCCATTTTTTTACTTAGCAAAAACATTTGTTGAGCAGTATTTTCTGCTTTTAACAGCTTTATGCCATTGGGCCCTGTTTGATAGAGCGCTGTATGGATAGCATACTGTTATTTTCGCACACAAAAAATGGAATTCTGTGTCGTCATGATTATAGCAGGCCTGTGGCTGTGCATGGAAAGATGAACTCTCACCCAGATACTGCACACGCGCTCGCTTGGGGTCAAATCACAAAGGATGCCGTCTTTGTCAAACTGTGATGTGACCGCCGGTGCGCGTGCGTGCGTAGTAACCGGTTTATTCCATTTACTGCTATACTCATGGCGACACCGCCCCTTTAAAGTAAACCTTCAAATGCTTGTTTGATAAAAACAAAAAATGCAGCGGGCACATAGATCCAACGTAAGCAATCCGAGAGTGACCAAGCAGAAGTGTCAAACATGAACAGAATGATTTAACCTTTTCAAGGCTGTATTATGCGGAGTGACTACAGATCACGTGGAACTGGATGTGTTGACTACTGACCCAATTCACACGAGGCGAACAATAGAAAGTAAATCGGCTATCTTCCAGGTAAAACAGCAGAAGCTTTTCTTTTAATATTTGCGACCTCGTTTCTCCGGCACTTAAAGGGGCTGTGTCATCATGATTATAGCTGTACAGGGAATAACCATAGAGCCATATATATAGCCCATAGCTAGCCCATAGCAGCTAGCCCATAGAGCTATATATATAGCTTTATGGGAATAACCCAGTTACTCCGTGCGCATACGCGCCGGCGGTCACATCAGAGTTTGACAAAGACGGCACCCTTTGTACTTTGACCGCAAGCGTGCGCATGTGCAGTATCTGGGTGAGAGTTCATCTTTCCATGCACAGCCACACGCCTGCTATAATCATGACAACACGGCCCCTCTAAGTGATTCATAATCAGACCGAGGTCGGAAAAGGGAAAGGTTTGGTTCCTTTTTGGATTGGCTATTATATGTTTTATTGATTTAGGGCAAATAAGCGGCCGATTTAAACGTCGCATTATTCCATTTCGCGCGAAATTGAAAGCTCCTCAAAACAGCAGTCAGTTTTACTCAATTTGTAAGCAAAATGTTCTCTTGCGTTATGCGATTATAAAACGATAACCACTCAATTTTCCAATCCACTCCAGCAGCATTCAAACTCGCAGCAGCTTTACGCAAAAACCTCTATGGTTGCATGCGCCCACTCTGCTATAATTGAATCCCATGGCTAAAAAGAATTTTAATTGAATATACTGATACACACAATGAAACAGAACGACGGTTTCAACTGTATAATGCAAGAACGTGAAATAGGCCTTTTTTGCCGAAAATGACCTGGGAAACCAGGCTATAATAACAAAACCCATAAATTACATCTGAAAAAGATGTTGGCGAAATGGTAAGTTTGTCTGAATCTCACCTTCATTCAAAGTATTAAAATGGTGTGACTGCTTTGTGATCGTATTGATAATTTCAAGCAACATTTTTAAATACACAAAACGGTAAATAAATACATAATATTGTAGCCCCAACACTATCCACACTTCCATTCAAGCTTATTCACCCCCCTTTTCTTATACGTGACTTGGGCTTTTTATTGAAGCAGCATATTTCTATTATTTACGCTCTGTTAAGATGAACATAATTACGGCATGGTCCCGTCATATTCTCCGTAACAATACGACCCTTAAAGGTCAAAGCGAAACATAAACCATTCAGGATGTGCTCATTATAGGCCATTCAACTAGCTTTTAAGGGAGCAGCTATAGTCAACAATATTTTTCACGTTTACTAGTTTATGCATGGGCGTCGAGCCGTGGGACAGAGGGTAAACTGCTAGATCAAGGGCACTTTACAATTTTCATTATTATTCCTGTTTGTCAGGCACACTTAAACCTATTCCCAAACTTTCTCAACTCCCCGGGGAGCATATAACATTAAGCTTAATTTTGCGCTTATGGGGGGTTAATCCAGCACAATAATGGACCCTCCCAGGTTCCCAATTATACATCAGGGCCTAAAAGAAGCAATTTGGGATAAGTGTCTTGCTCAAGGATATAGCCTAAGTGTCATAACCGGGAATCGAACCTACACTACCATGATTCAGCCATCAGAACTTGAGCCTTATGGACTGGACAGCTCGGCCAAGCCACTATATTTATCATAAAAAGTAACCAAAGCCACTTTACTCATTGCAGTAATAATAATAACAATTGATATTTATATTGAGCAATACCAATATGAATATAGGCCTGTACTCTTCTGGGCATTACAATAATCTTTTTCTTTTTTTAATAAGAGAAAATATACAAATTACTCTTAATTTAATAGAAAGGGTTAACCTTGAAACAAATGGGGGAACTTTGACATTAAAACATCAAATGAAGACGATTGCCTACAGTAGTTACTAATCAATAATCGATTTTCCTTAACAAATACTACAGCTCATCACAAACTGGTAGCAAATTTCGATAAACAAGTTGAAGGGATAGGTTGAAGACATTAAAGGTCAAATAATTTAATGGAATTTTCCCTATCCCACCCCTAACTTCTCAATTACTTTGCATACAAATTAATTATCAGACTACAACAAATTAGGTTGGTTGTCACTGCTTACATTAGTTATTAATAGAACCTTCTGAGTGCCGTTTGAATATTTAAAATATTTATTTAAATATTTATTGAAAGGGAAAATAAGTAACACTGAAAATGGTCAGTGGGGATGAAATCCTTAGCCTGGAAATGAGATGCCGGAACTTCCAGGTTGTTGCATTTTTAGAGGATTTAAAGACTCTCTACATCATCACAAAATGTGAATTTACAGGTTTGGATGCAGCTATGCATACATGGGCTGGACTCTCTCTTTAGTTTCTTGTATGTGTACGTCAGGTTAGGATAAAGGAACAAATCCGTACAAATCAACTGTTAGAGGGTGATATGCCAGAAGTGGCTGATTCCGCTTGTCCAGGCAAAATTAAGGGATATTTTAAGGGATTTGGGGGAGTTTGGGTAAATGGAACAGTTGATCATCCTACATAATGAAGCTCAAATATTTCAAGGCTATGCCGCGAATACTTGAAATACTTAATATTATCGGCCTTCAAAGGATAATTTATGAATATTATAAATATACATTACAGTTCAAGCTGAATTGAGAGAGGTGTCGTCTAAACATTGAGCGTGTGGGAATCAGAGCCGCTGGCATGCAGAGGGAAATCTGTCTATCCTTTAATTGACAGTTTGAAGTGACAAGGACTTTGGATTGCGACTATAAAAGTATAAGCCATAATCCAAAACCTGTCAAAACGATTTCGAGATTCTGTTATCACAATGCTTTCAGTCCGCGTTAACCGAGGCACATAAGCGATTTACGTTGTCAGTCAAAAGGGAATATTATTTAGCAGCAAGAAACAGGTACTGGTCTACCCATTACATAAGGACCACTTTATAAATGAATTGAGGTTTGTTGTCAGCTATTATTGACAAGAATTGTAGGCCCCAAAATGTCATATAATAAATGGGTAAGGATTGTTTGTTCAAGTCTAAGATGGTATTTTGTTAATTTAAAACAAAACTGATTATAATGCATAATGTACTGACAACAAAATTTGTTTATTTTTAGTTTTATTTTTCTAGTTATTGGATCTGATTTTTCAAATCCAGTATGAAGCTTACGTGTAGCGGGACTTCTATTGCCGCGTTGCTTACTGACACTCGACAATAATGACCTCCGTCTGTTGTAAATTATAGGGTACTTTGGGTTTTTTTTCCACAGGACAAGGTGAAATAATGTCCTCGCGATGTATGTTTCCCAGGCCAAACACATTTCTGCAGAGTTGGTTTGTATAAACTAAAGGTGAATGACCTTACAAAGAAAAGCCGGGCCGCTTTAAAGGCTCAATTCAAGATGATTAGCGTGTCATGACCGAGTGGTCTATCAAGCATCAGGTTCTGATGGCCGAGCCATCAGAGTGTGGGTTCGAATCCCGGTCGTGACACTTGTGCTCTTGGGCAAGAATATTAACTGTAAATTGCTTCTCATCACCCAGGAGTTAATGGGTACCTGCCATGGTAGAGGTTGTTGATGTGAATGATTAGCAACATGTGCGCCCATTTGGCTGCCGGTGCTGCATACTCCTGAGGAGTTGAGATGGTCTCAGGAAAACTTAAGGCCCACAGACCAGGGGTAGTAATAGTGTATGAGACGCCTCGATACGAGCGAATCAAAATGGTTTTACTCTTCACAAGAATGGTATGCAACTTATATATTACCTTTAAAGGGGCTGTGTCGTCATGATCGTAGTCTGCCTGTTTCTGGGCCCAGAAACATGAACTCTCACCCAGTTACTGCACGCGCCCGCCTCGACCGTCATATCACAAAGGGCGCCGTCATTATTATTCTGTGATGTGACCGCCACTCGCGCGCGTGTGCGTGCAATAACAGATTGAGAGGTCATAATTCAGTCTAGCCACAGACTTGCTGTGATCATGACGACACATCCCCTTTAAGTTCGGAGAATTCTTTGCGTTTAACATTTATAATTGTAAAACGGAAAAAACAATTCAAATTGTTTGGGACGGTAATTACTGAACGAGACAGCCAGTCCCGCACTGAGACGATTTCCTCGAAGGTAAAAATCATTGATTTGTTAATTATTTTGCGGGCCTTCTCTTTCCACGAGAGGGGAAGGGTGGTTGTCGAGGCCAAGCCTGCGTGACACAAAACTGCTAAACGGTTTGATGACCTCAACCTGCCGACGTAATTTAACATTTTTCGGATCGTTTAATGACAACTGTGAGTTGCATGGCCACGTTTCACATCCCGACGACTCTGATTGAAATGGAAATGTCACATACTTTGTATGCATAATACTGTATCACTCAAAATCTACTCAAATAGCGTGAACAATATCTGAATAAATTATATGCGGCCATAAAACAGTGTTTACTGTTTCTGTTAATTTCCTAAACATTTAGTAACTTTGCGGTTTGAGATAGAAAAGATGTTGGACCATCTATTCAACATTTATACACAAATAAAATCATAATAACCCGCCATTTAATGCACATTTACGCTAATCATCCTTTATGGAATACTAATAACCCTTGATTTTAAACCAGACGTGTATTTTGTACACAAATATTTGAATTTATTCAGTCACGATGTCAGTTCTCCTAAAGGGATACGTTGCCTTCAAATCTCTTTAAAAATTGCTGTTTGGAATTGCTCTTCAACCTTTTAAAGAGTAACTTGTTTATGCAATAAAACACCGACAGTGTGTTGTAATTAGTGAGTAGTGATTCTAAAAAACATGCATTTTGCCTCTGGAAAAAAAAACAAGCGGAACCACACTCTTCATAGAAACATACGGGCCGCCATTTTGTGGAGTCAAACATTAACGGTTCTACGAAATGTTCTTCAAGTGTCTTGCTCAAGGACATAAGTGAAATGACCAGGATCTGAACCGACACTCGGGCACCTACCAAAACTTGAGCCCGGTGCACCTAATGTGATCCCAGTTCGAACCCCGAACCGGGGAATTGCATGTAGATTGGGTTTCAATCCCTACCTGGTGTTATGGGTTGTCTCTATTTTGGGGTTTTCCTTCCACGGGCCTACACGGGTCAGTGACGTAACCAGAGGGGGACATAGAGGCCTTTGCTCCCGTAAGCCCCCCTCCGGTACGCGGTAAGCAGAGCCATGAAATTGGGCCCCGTCATTGTGGCCTATACAGCACCTCACTTGTAAAACTCGCATCTCTAATTTCAATGCAACCACACAGAAATAAAAAATTAAAAAATAATAATAATCAAAGAAATGTTTAGTCTGTCTATCCACGCACGGTTCCTTCCCGTCAGACAAACCGAATTCATGGGCTCTGGAAAGTGGATCAGCAACAACAGCACTGCGTGAAACCATTAAGAAATTACAGAAAGATGGCACCCCCTGCGGGTTCGGTCATTGTAGTGAAGGGAACAATTGCACGCAGTGGTTAGGAACGAATCAGGCATACAAGGGGGGCCAAGGTTATAAGCCTGGTATCGTCAGCCAAAAATAAAAACGACTGTTTAGAGAGGAATAAATACAAACTGCACACACAAAAACATGATCATTAAAAAAAAAATTAAAGTAAAGACGTGGTCTAAAGCATCACGATGCCAACGGGCTGGCAACTATACAAATATCACGTTGGCCAAATCTCATGTTTGAATGCCACAATGGCATCAATAAATACATTTACTTTTAACAAACCTAGCACCTTTTGTCCGATTTGTTGATTTAAACTTTGATTTTGTTTTCTTTTTCTTTTTTTCTTTTTTCTTTTTTACAGGATTTAAAAATCAGATATTTGATGTAATATTGAACTTATTAAGCCTAGTTTGTTTGTTTTTTGTTTGTTTTTTTTCTTTCCTTTTATATATATATATATATATATATATATATATATATATATATACGGTATTCGAGAGGTCGCGGGTTCGAGTCCGGCATCAGCCTAATTTTCTTTGCTCACGCTATTTATTTATATATATATATATATATATATATATATATATATATATATATGTAAATCAACCCTACTAGTTTTATATATATATACATATATATATATCCTAAAACAAAGCATTATGGGTTTTGGGTAATGTACCTATTCTCCTATTTTCCCTCCAAACACAATTTCACAAATACTTCCTCACCCCCAAAAAGGTTGCTTGTTTGCCATAACGGGACAAAAAATATGACAAAATGTGTAGATCGTGTTTCTGAAGTCGACGCAAACCGAGGAAAAATGAGCTGGAAACTCTAGCCGCCTGGCCGCCAACGGAGAACGGAGGAGAATTCCCCACGGTGCTGGACAAGTACACGTGGTCCCCAGAAACCCTACCCAAGTTCACTCCGTGGAGTGTCTTCGAATATATATAATATACATGATCTTTCGAGGTCCCCCGGGCAAATCCCGGAGAAACATTATACAGGATTTAAATTTCACCGCCACATTTGTCAAACGTCAATTTTGTCTGTACAGAGATAAACCACTAGACATTTGATATTCCTGATGAACTTTAAAGAAGAAAAAAAAGAAAAAAAATCTAGGATTTTACTGTTTTCTTCTCTTTTTTTTTTGTTTTTTTTTGTTTGTTTTTTGTTGCTCCGGTTGTCTTTTGTATTTCCATGGTAAAAAAAATGTATACTTGACGTTCCGAAAGATAAAATACAAATCAGCATTGACGAAACGTTAAGATCATATTTCTTAATTCCCTGCAACGGACGGGCATGCCTTGGGGGAAATTACATGAAATTTACATATTTCACGGGAGACACGAGAGAATTGGCAAAAACAAAAGTTAAAGTCGTGATTTGACCGCCAAAGTGATTTTTAACACGTACAGTAACATGCCGAAACACACATACCGTACACATCCATTAAATGTGTGTCAGCGATACACCCGAGACCCTACTGAGAGTAGCGTAAGTCGTATGCAATGGTTCGCGTTCGCTTGTTCGCACACGCTGTAAAGACCACTAGCGTTTTTCACCCCTTCCCAATAAATTGTTAAATGGAATTTGACCAAATAAAGAACAGGAGCGTGCTCGTGAAGTAACACAAAAATTATCAAGATTTAAGAGGTTGTTTTTCGCCGTGTGTGGAATACACGACAGCTTGATAAATTGAAGGCAGTCTCTCCGTTCTGACATTGACGTATATACGTCAAAGTGTTTGTATTTGTTAAAATGGAGCGTGGGGAAATTCATATGGGAATGAAGTGGGTGGAAGTTAACCGGGGGGGCATGTTGACGATCCGTTGTCGTACATGGATGTTGGTCATGTTTTCGAGTGTGTGTGTGATCGAAGCATCCTTCATCTGTACCCGTCTTCCATTCGTTAACATCAACCATAACTCACTATTAGAGACACTTAAGATGAAGACCTTATTTACTTTATGTCGTTAACAGTGTGCCTGGACGATGGTCGTGAGGTTGTACAACCTTTTGTCCGGGCATACAAATCACAACTTTTTGCCCCAGCAGAAGGTCACAAGCAATAACATGGCTCTTTAGCGAATAAAAAATGTAGGGCATAAATGTTGCGTATTTGTTGCTAGAATTACACCTAAGACATGTTTTCCCATTCTTATGCGGAATTTAACTTTCCTGAATGACTTACAAATAGCAGAAAAAACGACCAAACTTTCACACTTAGTTTTCTTGAAACACAACTTTGGACTGTAATTGCTTACGACCTTTTGCCGGTCACACTTTCGTGCACACCGAAACCTAGTGGATCGACATTGCACCAAATTTGGCAAGCAAGTAGAGCAATATCTCTGTATATATATTTTGGGCTATTCTGTTTGTACTAAATGTGATGTAAACCCACCAAAAACGCTAAATTATAATCGTCAACGATTGTCTCAAGCCCACAGGAAATGCAATGTCCAGTTTCTTTAGCGGGGATTTGCGCAATAAACCATACAGCTTTTAAAATGTCTTCATCACACAAGTACGGTTAGTGGTGTTTGAAGCTTTACAAAAAGTAAGAAGTAACTGTTTCTACATTTGTTTGTCTTTTTGATTAACATAAGAGAGGCTACATAAACAATGGCAACAAGGAATGAATGGAAGGGGAAAAACACTATACAACAAAATAAAGACTACAATTACAGTGCCGCAAGTATCACCTTTGACGGTATTACGCCGGGTAAAGCCAGTCTTTGAACCTCGAAACCGTTTCCTCTACTCGAGTGAACGACTCGAAAAGAAAGTCCCTCCAGCCTAAATGAAACAACGCAGGCATTTTTATGGAAGACATCACCGCTGCTTTTTTTTTAACAAGACTTGTTGCAGTGCGTTAATGGACGTCTAGTATAAGTGCTAGAATTCTCAAGTGAAACAAAGCACGAAGCCACTGGAAGATAATCGGATGAGACTCCCCGCCGCCAACTTGTTCAAATACAAGTAATGTCTAGAGATATTTCACGACCACTTGTCCGAGTGGAAAGATTCTGAAGTAGGCGCTGATTACGATACAACTCAAACGCGTTGGAAATGATTTTTGCCCTTAGACGACTCCAAGCTGAATGCTAATAACTCCGGGGCATCTCAGCGCCTACCGGAGACGGCAAAAAAAAACTCATAGGCGGCAGCCACACAAGTGGGACACAAACCATCAAGTTTCACCCTAAAATTATTGAAACTAAAATACATTGACGCGAACGTGAAGAACAGATTTTCAGAAAAGGGACAAACACGAAGTGGGTTTCAGTTATGAGTATGTTCAACAGAGGCATCTGTGTTGTACATTATCTTTATTCAAAGAGAGTGACACACCAGTAATGGCAGTTTTGAAAACAATCACAAATGCATTATTACATGATTCAAAGATGTTAAGGAAATCACTTAGAGACTAGAAGTGACAGCAGTTTTCCCAAACATTTCCCGTACAGTAACTTATCTTGATTAAAAAAAAGAAGTCTTAAATCCGAAGTTATCCACTGCGCCGTACCTTGTCTTGATTCAAAAAGAGTGGTCACATTGGAAGTATCATGGTGTTACAAACATGCCTTGATTTATAAAGAGTAAGAGCATCGGTAGTGTCGGTTTTACCAACATTCCCATGCTGCACTTTATCTTGATTCAAACATATAAAAACAAATACCAGCAGTAGGCATTAGCAAATATACATAGGACTATTCAAATAAAAAGCAACAACACTGTAATCTGTCAGCATATATGTAATGACAAACCGGTTTAATTTCGCGGTGGAATTGCTTCGATTAGATACGAGACATGGGAATGCTTTCCGAAATCGAATCCACAATTTTTTTACCGATCTCTCTTTATACAAAAGAAAGAAGCTGGGTTAAGAATCTGGTAGCAATTGCTCCGGGCGTTGTATCAGCTTTGTCAAATTAAAGCGGACTTCTGACTGGAAATAATTACATAGGCCTATGGGCCAGGTTAGACTGTTCCTATATAGGCAGGCTATTTGTACACATTGGTCCCTCGCTTTGCACATAAAACCAAAAGTGTTCAGATTTACGTATTTTACGCAAACGTAAACGCGAAATAACGATGAGTAATAGGCCGCGACCGAATGCTTCGACTTCGGTTACGGCTACTATACGGCCGTTGGCTGCATTGACAACGTTGGAGACAAGACGACCACAGCAACAGCCGAAGCAATCAATTTAGACATGGCCATTTGACGCAACTTTCTTAAGTACACGTTCGCCGTTAATGTTGTTTACGAACGGCGTATATCTTCATGTAAACCTCCCTGCTGTCCGATTGAGTAAACAATGTTCCAGCAAATAAAAACAAGCATGTTATTTTGTACTGGAAGAGTACTTCCCACACTTGAGTTTGGCACGAAGCGTCAGTCAAACATAAACTCTGTAAAAACGTTTCCGGAAAAAAAGTTCTCCCTGAAAAAAAAAATACGCCCAATTAAACAAATTGCTTTAAAAGGAAACTCATTCACGTTTAACAGCACTATTATACATATTGACAGGTATATGACGAAAGAGCACTTATCTCGATGAAATATTCTGCACATGTTTTATGTTTCTGAAAACTGTGACAACGCCATTAGAGGTCATTGACTTTGGTACAATCATCACCACACACGCAAGACGAGGCTAGTTTAATATACAGATACATTTTGTTCAACTCAAGTTTCTATTGCAAATTTTGGGGGAAAATAATACCAACAGAAATTGTGTTTTCTTTGCCATTGTTGATACTATTTCAACATGGGAAACATTGAAAATATTCAATTCAGAATATGACCTTTACTTTGGCTTTTTTGTTTTGGTTTTAGAATGTCAAACCTCGCAGCCGCTGCGGGCATTATTAGGGGTTCTATTGGCTGTGTTCTTTGAAAAAAGGAGTTGCTTAAGCACATGTATATTATGTAGAGGACAGGGGCCCAATTGTGGCAGGTCTACTAGTGCTAGGTGAACGTGTGCCTCGCAGTCCTATATTTGATTGCAAACTGGATCAGTGGCCGCCCAGTCCCCAAGGAAATTACTCTCAGCAACCGAAGCAAATGACTTTCTAGGTCCGCCCTTGTGTAAAGTCTATTGCCCCATCACGATTCAACGGTGTTTGCCCTCAAAATAGAAGACGCATGTGTGTGTGTGCTCGTTATTAGTCCCGCGTTTGTAGGGGCTACGCTGTTCCTTCCATACCCGACCATTTAACATTGTGGTGTTATGGGGATTCTGGACAAATAATGCTCCGTCTGCCGATCACTGTTGACTTTGTGTCAACTTGACAAATGATTCTGGTCTGTGCTGCTCGAGTGGTTCAATGTGTACATCGACTACAAGTCCACGACAGAGTAGCTGTTATTAGTGAAGTGTCACGAGAAGTAATATTTACTCCCATGGGAGTAGCTGTGCTCAGTTTGGCGAGGCAATAATGTCGTCGGTACACTCTGAATTGTTTAAGAAGTTGGTAAATAAGGCTTCTGGCCCTTCACTATTATCATAATCATCTTTATTATTCCTCGCTGACTCTTCGGCTTTAATAAACACGTTAGGAAAACATGAGAAATTGGGGAGAATACCATCTCCCTGATGCAATAATCATCATCATCATCATCATCATCATTATAACGGCCATTTAGGTTGGTTGTTTCTATGTAAGATAAGCCATTATTCGGCCTCTACAATTTGCAACCCAAATGTGTATTTCTTGCTACTTGTATCATCGATCTCCCGAGCAAAGCCCGTCAGGAAAATTCCCTTTAATTATTCATTTTTGCGTTAATATTACGCGGTAATCGCATCTGAGATGGGGTAATGGCTCGAGATGAGCCTGATGGTTTATTCCCGACGTTTCGACAAGTGAACTCTGGTTGTCTTCAGGATACTTTAAGCATCCCTCAGTATGCGGCTATGTCTAATACGTTTTATGTGTACATCTATGAATCGTTATAATAGTACAGTACGGTAAATTTTCTGAAAAAATCGTGTTGGACCAACGAGTTAAAGGGTACGCACAATATTGGTCAGATTGCAAAAATAAATGTTTGCAGATTTGCACATAACTTTCATGGTAAAAGTATGATTATGGTGGGAAAACTTCCCTTGAAATATTGTTGCCCTACAAAGGTTTAGTTTTTGTTGTTTTTTTTTGTTTTTTTACAAATGGGTGGAAGTTAGAGTTTTGATCTCGTGAGACCAAGACTCAACGTTCTAAAACAGTGAAAACATATAAGGGCAGTTTCACTGTATTCTCGTGACTCCAATGAGCAATTGAAGCTACATTTTCACCGGTTTGTTAATTCATGTAGATGTTGGGTCACATAAAGTGCGGATGCCGGTCTTGACATTAACCAATGTCATCAATGAGCTTTCAAGGGCTTCTCAATGCTAATGTTTCTAGAGCGACCCCTACTAAGCCCTTAACGTAGACCCATGTTGATTTTCTTTTTTATTTATTTATTTTTTTCTTCTTCTTCTTAATAGAAATTTTGACCTTACCTTTCAAAATAACACCGGAGACGTGCATTTGCTGGTCATAATGTAATAATGAACAGGTATAGTAACGAAATTGAACTTCGTCTAATGCACCGTGAAGCGTTAACGTACAAGTATACCGGTCGCCATGGAAGTGCCAAGTTACCTGCACTAGGCCGCATTGTGTTCTTCACGGTGGGTCGACTTTGTGTGTCATTGCCCGAAGTGCAGTTTAAATATATTGAACCGTGATTGTTAAACTGACGAGTAAGTGGACATAATTTGATGGGTAAAAAAACTGGAGAAGTGCAATGCTTTTAACGATGGATATGTTTCCAGAGGAATGATCAACTACACCTTGATGGGAATGAATAAAACAGGTGCCGTCCAGGCTTTTTAAAAAATCAGATAACAGACAATCCGCCAACCATTTTGTCTCCTTAGGAGTATGCGGCCCCAGCAGATAGCCAGTTACACTGTACATGCAGAAAAAACCTCAAAAACGTACGGTTACATGTTCTGTATATTTTGATTTGTGATTGTCGTCAGTATTGTCTTTTTAGCGCGAATGTTGACAACAGACAATGATATCGTAAATATTTACGTAAATACAGACGTACTACTTCACCACCAAAGTCATGAGTATACAATTCATTGCGTTACTGGGTGTCCATTCGGAGCCTACAATAGCCAAGGGGGTTATAGATTTACTGCATGAAATTATTAATATGTCAAATTGACACGGATCAATGTCGTTTCCGAAATGCGACTCTGGGGCGCTCTCACCTATTGGTAAGTCGTTGCGTCACACGCGTGCGCGTCTGTTGCACGCCCAAGGTGACTGCTACTTCCGGTTCAAAAGCTGGCATTATGTTTGTGGGTCATTTTACCAAAAATCACACATGTCATCGTTCAAAGGCGCTCCCTTCTACAAACTTATAATTCTGACAAGACCTCTGGTCTTTGAAGAACATTTGTAAAAGCCAAGTCCAATTATTGAACTTTACTCACATAAATCCTGATACAAAAACTAGCCCAATGCAATTCCTGAGGGCTGCTCGCAATCGGTTGGAGCCAGTTTGAGTGAAGTAGGCGTGGCTTACAGTGCAATTACGTCACACTTACCAATAGGATAGCAGTATATAAGCTAAGTCATGGATTCCGTGAGTGACAATAACCATGGAGGAAGGAAATACAGTATTTCCTTCCTCCATGCAATAACTAACATAACATGCCTATTAAATGCTCTTTAAACTACTTCCACTTCTATGGTTGTGATCTGTGCGTTTGTTCTTTTGCTACCGTTCATTTTAAGCGTCTTAACAAAGAATGGCACTACGGTTCATATTTGCGAAAAAATAATTTAAAATATTCTGAGAGCAGAACACTAATGAAGTATTACTTCAAATGGGACTGCACAACAACATAAGTGGAATTCGAAGGGGAATGTTTTTTTATTCGAAACTCGAACCTTCGAGAAAAAAAAATGTAATTTACTGACAGGATTCAAGCAAGGTTATTGTCTGTTTACACACACAAAAGATACGGGCTCGTAAATTTTGTTATGTTTTGCTGTGCAGTGGAGGAATAATATTAAAAACGTGAAACAGGAATTGAGAGGGTGAAATACGGGCAGTTGAAAAGGATGTCAACAAAAGAGACATTTAATGATCTTTTGTTCGAAAGGGTCAACCGGATTGTTTGGCGGAAAGACTCAGCCAGAGGGAAATGCACATAACTTACAAGGAAAACGTAAACGAAACAAGAATTCGGTGCATTGTGGTTTACACGGGTCAACGGTATCTCAATGTCAAAATAGTGAAAGGAAAAAAATCGTAAACTATATCAACGAGACTGATTTACAGGGCGTGCTTTACAGGGCGTGCATTTCTGGAAATTCATGGCGGTACTTTTTGGCTGATTGCAGTTTTATGTTGACTGTTGTATGAGAAAAGTCATTGGCAACGGTTGGGCGCGCAAAGCAACGCATTCTAAATGACGTGACTGTAATACACACCGTAAATATTGCATGCGTCCCTGAAATTCAATTAGCAAACGAGAGGGTAAAACAACACGCGTGAAGTTGATCCTCAGAATCGATTCCTCGAAAAACACAGTGCAGGTTAAAGTTTCACTCGCTGTGATTCCATTTTATGTTTGCATTTAGAAATTATTGGTTATTTGTTTCCCTTCTGTCTTGAAATGCGACTCCTCTTATCATTACTAGCGAAATCCCTGGAGTTTTTTCAAGACACGGCTCCAAAGCAGGAGAAAATCATTTTGGGTTTTCCTTTACTGATTCTAGGCCTACTGCGTAATAACACTACGCTGACATGTTGAATCGGATTGCCAGGACCATAGAACGCAATAATCGCACATTTTTGTCTTGTCGTCTGTACGTCAAAGTACGCCAACGGAGTATATTTTCGATTTTTTTTTTATAAACGGGGCCGACCTACTTTTCTATCGTATTCTTTTAAATGTATTTTAACATGTGCAATAATGAGCCCGTTCACACTGCTGACCTACATGTACAATGTACAATAACCGCCGCCATTGTACATGTCCCCTTCACATTGCACACACAATTGTGATGAAGTCCCGGCAATTGCAAACCCAGATTCCCCGCCGGATTCTGCCCTAACATTGATCTCACGAATTGTTTTAAACATTCACTTGGGGGGAAAGTGCCACTGCATGGGCTTGAACCCAGCGATGTCAAGATCACGCACTGCTTGAGTGATAGAAATAGTATACCTACTTCACGTTATGTCACTCAGTTGTACAATTGCCGACTCTGTGACAGAGCGAAACTAAATGCAACCCATGCCTAGTTTCACGCATTGTTAGGTGTCAACAACACTGCAAACATGGCAACACAAAATACAGCCTAACTCTTAACAATATCACGCAATATAGGTTTTGAGGCATTGCATGGTGAGGTATCGATGTATATTTGGTTTGTGGTAACACCATGTGATTATATCTACTTTGCTATACAATATCACGCAAATTTTACACGTGGGAATGGTACACTTGCCCGAGTCTAGTTTCACGCAAAGTGAACAGTGACATCTCATGCAAAATGGCGAGCGTGTCAGCATTAAAATAGCAGGCCTAGTTAGCACGCAACATCACGAAGCGTGAGCTTTGGGTTTCGACCTGATCCGACGGTCTTGTTAAATAAAAACACAAAACAGTACCGAGATCACGAGAAGTTCCTGTCAGATAGCTATATTAGACTGATTTACACATTCTGAAACTTTGTGCCTATTTTATAAGGTTCTCACGCAAAGACACATTTAAACATTGGTGAGTCACATCCTTGTTATTATACAGTGAAAGTGACAAGGCTTTCGGGAAGGGAAGAGTCATTACTTCCAATGTCAATAAAAACAAATCCCACAATACACCTGTAAACAATAAACATTACCTCGAAAAGGCTTATATAAAGTAGATTTAAAAAAATAATGTCTCAGTCTTTTCATGAGCACAAAATAGTCAAAATAATGTTGAAATATTGTTTACTTAGTCAATGCACGGTCAATCTGACAAAAGGACTTTATCCAAAAAAAATACTGTACAAACATTTTTATACACCTGAAATAAAATAATTTCTACTAATATTTCCCCGTGGAATCGTTTTTTATACATATATTTTTTAGAAAAAAAATTCAATTTGTTTACTATATAGGTTAGTTTCCCATTCCCAATTGCTGTTCTTGGGCTGTTGTTTACTTTCTGATTGATCAACTTTTCCTTTTTTCAACAATTTGGGGGGTCTTTTATAGTTGTTTTTCGGTTTGTCATAATCATTCTATTATCTTCTGTGCGTTTGTTGCATTGTCATTATTCAGTTACATTTTTAGTACATATTTTGGAGTATCTTTCCATTGAAATTTTATGTCGATTTTTATATGAATTTTTGTACATATTTTTATCTGTAAAAATTGTCTCAATTCGACCTTAGGCTGCGATGACGTTTTTCTTTATAAACCATTTCAATTCAACAATTCAGTTCAATTTAAGTAGCTGTTTTTTGAAGAGATGATGTGTATTTAATGACCTCAAAGACTTTTCGAGAGGGGGTGGTAAATAAGTTTAATCGACTCACCTTGTAGAATACAGAACGACAGCCACTTGTAGCAAGTCCAGATATCCATGCTTTCAAGAGTCCAACGAATGTCACGACGAACAAACCCCCGCGGTGACAAGAAGGGAGACAACTCAGTGTCAACTTGACTTCAACTCAACTTCCTCAACAGACTCGGTGGGCTTCCCACTTCAATAAAAACTACCACGAGTCACAACACTAGAGGTTACGTGGGTGACATCCAATTCAGACAGAGCGTTTGTTATTCCAAGGTTTCAGCAAACAAGTCTGACGTTCATTCCCCCTGTTCACTTGCAGTTCACAGTCAAGTAGTTTCACGGTGGTGCTTCAGAAACGAGTTGCTACATTATTATATAATGTATCACATCATACCCTATGTCCTTCTGATACAATAAAATGGAAGTCGTGGTAGATGAAATGACAACTGCATTGTTCACAATGAAACCTTTTTACAATTGTCTGTACACTAGGTTACAACAAGGCTATGTTGGTGAATGTTTTAGGCATTGAAAACGAACGACAAGTTTTGTTTAGATACTGTACTCACACTGCACATGTGGCGATCTGTGTTGATCCATTAACAGGTATGTCCCTCAATAAAAACGCTGTCATTAGCGACCGTGCGGAACCAGTCTTAGTCTGTCAACAACGCTGCACACTGACCGTATTTCACTGATAAGTTCCCCGCCACTCTCGTTAGCTGCGGGCCTGGGTGCTAAACGACAACCGCGTACAGACTGTAACACACGACTGGGCTCAATCACTGGCTCAACCTACATTCATTTATCCAATTCCACGGTCTGGCTGATGATTCCCACTGTCACACAAATCATGATGTTGGCTGAAAATATGGAGGGCATCACAATCAATTGGCGAGATCTCGCGGCGTGACTATACCATTAGTGCAAGTGCAAGTTCAGTTGAGGGCTGAACGTGTATTTCCTTGTAGCTAGTGTAGCTAGTCAAACACACGTTTCACTGGTTAACGACGTGTTGTGTGTGACCAGTATACATATGTACGACGTGCATTGTTTAGACATTTCTTCCGGGTTGTGTGACCGCTTTTATTGCTTTGAGTTCACCTATAATCGCACTAGCCGAGCCAAAGACACAAACCGTACTCAAGGAGAACTTCGGGTGATTTTGCAGGACTTTCCAGAGCCCCAGTCTTTAACACATAATAATTATGAGTTTTTTAAACAATCATTACAACTGTTTTTAAAGATTTGTAGTCTTAATTCTGACGGATCCAAGTCAACAGACTCGACTCGCAGAGGTCCTACATACACTATTTGCCTGTATACTAGGTACCAGACAACTTATCTTCATACTACTTGTGACTGATTTGAACTTTTTATTTAGTTCTCTGCCTTTTTTCTTTTCCTCGCTCCTGTCTTTTATTTTAAAGGGTTGAAACAAAAAAGTTTTTTTAAAGAATAATTTAATTCAGTTTGATCCCATAGTTTTCAATAATAAACACCGTCCAGCCGGCAGACCATTGTCATGCTGCCTCCATCATATTTTAGTCTTGTTCCCCGTGTGAATTAACATTAATTAATACTGATTTGCATTCTACTTAAAAGGTGCAAGACTATTTTTCCCTTCCAGCCTCGGTTTGGTACACACTGATATGAGTTGTTGAAAAAGCAAAAAGGCGGCACTATGATAAAGATCTATTACGTGGAAGTTTCATGGAATTTGGCCCTCATCTTGTCTCATTCAAATAAAATTGTAGGCCTTCGTGTTGATGTGATTTTGTGCATGTTTCAAAATATAAATTTAATTTGATTGCCACAAAGCTGTGAGTTCAGGGGGCTCTTCAAATGACATTTTCTCGACCCTCGATGGTATTTCAGATGGAAATATCTTGAGGTTCGGTACTGCTGTGAACTTTAGCAAACAGTGAGCTTTCAGATTTAACCTAAATCATATGTCCTTCATGCCTTGATAGTGTTGTGCAACTATCCCTTTTTCATGATACATTTATATAAATATTTGTAATATAAATATATTGTAGTATAAATATATGCAAGAAGTAGTCTGAACATGTTATATCTGTACATTTTACTTTGAAACTTTTGAACGTAACTATTGTTTTTGTGATTTTTAAAACTTTATTGAATTAAATTGAAATGAGAATTACCAAATCTGGACTTTGTTATGAATTAGATTTATGGCATGTACTTGCTGCTCAGCACAATTGGCCATGTGTACGTATTTTACCATATACCTGTCTTTCAATAAACTCAGTGAAAGGTGTTGCTTGGGTCAAACACCCTTTTTACCCATGGCTACCCTTTGATGGACAAATAGCCTTGTTCCTTGGTCCCCACATAATAGCTCTAACAATTGTTACAGATCAAGTGTGACTTCTTTGTGATTCTGTAAATGGACTAAAACGGATTGTTTCCCTATCTGAAAGCCAACCATCCAGTCATATCTCGGGCAAAATGGCAATCATGCACAAGGGGTCTTTGAAGTAGACAGTGTTGCAAATTCAGCTATTCCAAGCATGTGTTAACACCGGTAGTTGTCCGTGTCGTTTTAATAACACGGTGCGGTCCCTCCCACTCCACCACATGGCAACCCAGCCGTATAAATTGATTTGTCCGTTTTACAACGCGCAATACGTACTGTTGGCCTTTCTATTCTGGAAAACACACTCGTTTCCCTGAAAAGAAAATTATATAAATTTAATATTCTGGCAAAATATAGATACGGCTAAAGAGTTTTGTTTAGGGCAAGGCCATAACAGTCAATCAACCTTATCGGATATATTAAATAGGGTTGCAGCTTACCATGGTAACCGTTGCTAACCACAATTATCTTTTGTGCTTATTTTTTTTATTTCGAACAGTACTATTTTTCTGAAGTTTCTTCTATCTCTATATCCATGGTAGAAATAAGTTGGTGTTACAGTATGTTTACAGCTATTCAGGGCTAACTGAGCCCTCCTGCAATAGTGTTGCAACAGGCACAAAATAAAATGCTTTAATCATTATGGTACACCAAAACTAGGTATGCTATTTGTGTGCGCGGCTTCATGTAATAGTTCACTGGGGTAACCTCGTTTGCAACCTCGTACATCAAGAATGAATCGTTTAAAACAATTAAAACTGCTTTTACAACGCGCTGTCTTTCTAGTAACTCCTCCTAAACCTGAAGATACTTCTTCATTTGTTTTTCTTTTCTCTCATTCCTTCCGCTAATAGATTTAGGGGATTCTTTATGGTTTCATTGCCAAAAACACACATAAAAATACATGTATCGGCAACTGTGAACTTCAAAATTGCTATAAACGCTCCAATAAATGTAGGGCTTGTCTGTCTTCGTAAGGTGTTGTTTTCTCAAGAAAGTAACAATATTTTAATTTCCCGGAATTTGGGAGGAGGGAGGGGGACGGAGGCCTGATGACGGGGAGACTGGGTGGGGTGGTTTTCAGAAAGCGAACTTTTGGGTGTTGGAAACTGTCGGCCTAGTTTCTTTAGATCCCCCAATATCTGGATCGTCGATGCCACTGATGGATACTGAATTAATAACAAACATATAAGTTGTCTTCGGGGATGAGAGTATTTCTTTTATAACAAACTATTTTCATGCTGAAATGTCTAGGTCGATATAAATTCAAGCAAGAATTTCTGATTTATGATATCACGTGATGTAGTGTTTTATCCTCTTTGAAACACACTTATTGGGTGTCCTAAACTCGGTGATTTCTGTTAGAACGTCATGCGTTTCATCAGAAAATCCTATTCAGATGCAGTAGTGAATTTCTTTTCTCTGCAGGAGTTGAACATACAGCTACTCGTCACGGGGGATTACTACTAAAAACACTATGAAATGACCCTGGGTCTCCAGAAGAGGTCGCTGTTTAATTTCATTGGTGATTGACTGAAACGACATTAAAGTGCTCGCGTGAGGGCGGTATTCATAAACACTATGGCTGCCGTGGATGGAGTACAGAGAGACGTGACGGTTCTCGTCTTTTGGTCAAGTTTATGGTACACATTTGAATGTTTTCCTCTAAAATGATACATTTTCTGATGGTGTACCACACCAAGTGGAGGAGATCGACCGTGACAAGCGTGTGCAAGTTGAAAGAGGTAATGCCACAGCCTTTTTTGTTTCAAAGGGGAACCGTTTCAAAAATCTGTTGAGTTTTGAGATGAGTGTCGAAACCACTGTCTAATTTGGGAAGGAATGATCTGTGTAGTTTCTAAGAAAATTTGTCGCTTTTTCCAAGAAAATTGGTCGCATTTTCTAAGAAAATTGGTCGCATTTTCTAAGAAAATTGGTCGCATTTTCTAAGAAAATTGGTAAAGTGGTGTATGTCTCTGGCATACACAACTTTAGTAGATTAATCAACATGCAAAAAGTTTCCCGTTGTTTTTAGAGTATGATGGATTTACCTGGTAAGTCTGCTGCCACCTGGCGTCCTCCCATTGCATTTTGTCTAGCGGACCATGGGAGAATGCCTAATTTGCTACATTTTTAACGTGTTTTCCAAACAAGTTCAATGATCGATGCACTTTTGCCCAAATTAGTACAAGCCCTTCATTGATTATACTGAACAAATATAAAGCAATATCTTTGTTCGCTCCTACTTAACTTTGGACCCATTATAACAGTTAATTGAGATCTAAAGAGCAAGATCTGAAGAAAACAATTATATACCAAATATTGTTCGCAAAAGTTTGTTCAAATATTAATTCTAAGAACTTTTAGCAGAAATCTAATGATAATTCCAACCAAAGTTTAAAGTATTATAATTATGTTTATTAGACTGCACATTGTCCTTATCTGTGTTAATGAGTAACTAATGGGCTTTGTATCGGGACAATTTAATCAGATCATGTTGTTTACGCAGGTTAATAATAACAAACTCAATTTTTGCTTCCAAATATCAATTTGAATGTTTTCGTTTTAGAATGAATGCTATTATAACTATTAGATTGTTTTAGCAAAACTGCTCCAATGAAAAGTTATGGGTTTGAACCCCAGCCAGAATTGGTTTATGTTGCCTGGTTCTCCTGAACCAGACGATTTTACCATAAGTTGCTCATCTTCACCCAACTCTAAAAAAAAAAAAAACTCCCGAGTCAGAATTGAACCGGATTCTGGGTCCCGTAGGGCCTGGCCCATTTCTGGGTCAATATGACCTGGAATCTTTGTCACAATGACCCTGAAATGGGTCAAACTGACGCAGAGTGAGAGTTAAAATGCAATTTTCAACCAGTTTCCGGGTCAGCCTGACCCATACATGGGTCAGGGCCCCTGGTACCCGGAATCCAGGTAAACTCTGACCGGGGAGGTTTTAGTGTATGTGTATAAATGGAGACAGGCGAGTTTTTGGGTGGCATAACAGTTTCCTTTGGTGCTCGATAATTTTATGTGGCAGGGTGTACCCCAACTTCTATTGTGTCTTCATTGTGTTCTGGGAATCTCGGGAATTCTTTTGAGGATTTTATGGGGTTACTTCTGTACAAGAGGAGAAGAGTGTGTTAGAGAATGGGAACATTTGGGGGAGCCTCCCTCCGCCACATATTGGGCATGGTATACAGAGTTTGTACAGTCCTATAGTTCGTACTGTAAGAGACATTACAAGAAAGTTTAACCACAGTTAAACAGCAGTTAATTTCAGTGACTTTTGTATAATAATGTTGAGCAACTACGAGGAAAATTCCCACTATAGTTAGGGAATAACAGTGCGAGGACCCGGTCTTCACTGCTTGGTAATGACCGGGGTGGTGGCTGGCCGCTGTTAACGACCAAGCCGGAGGCGCGGTCGTTAACAGCAGCCAGCCACCACCCAAGGTCATTACCAAGCAGTGAAGACCGGGTCCTCGCACTGTTATTCCCATTAATAAATACCTTTTTAACGAAATAAACGGCTAAAATTTTCTTGTTTTGTTAGCCGGTCTTTATATCGCCGTTAATACACCCCCACGTGATCACATTTTGACCAATCAGAATCCACAAACTGTCCTAGGTATTTATTAATATACGTTAGTCCTTGTGATTCATAAGCAGATAAACCCGAAGTTGATAGTCTCAAAATTGCTAAATTATTTCGTCATACAGAGTTGTAAGTCTAAGTCAAGTGGGTTGGGGGCTCGTTATAGATGCTCATGTTTGAGACCAAAACCAGCAAAAAATCTTAATACCTCAAAAACTGCACTTCCATCGGCCAAAATGTGCTCCTTATGATCAATACACTTCCCCAACTTCGTTTGTACTTGGGAAATAAATCTATATGCAGCTCCTCGATCTAAACTACCATCAATTATAATGAACAAAATACCCGATGCGGCTGGATATTGAGACATGTTTCGTCCATGTTTAGATTAAAAACCATAAAAAATATAGAGCACTTTTTATCTTTCTTCTTTTTCTTCTCTGATCACGGTGGAATGTAGAAAATGAAATCAATGAAATTATGAACTAATGGACGCGGATCCTAACAAATTGATCGTTCGTTTACATGATAGCATATGCAGTGAAATCACTGCCTTGGGCATACATTTGTAATTTTAAAACATGGTGATTGAAAAATTACTATACATGTAAATACAATAATCATTGTGATCTATATAATACATACTTGCTCTGAGAGCAATGTCATGCTTCACTCCTTCTGCTGGTGATGTGAAGTACTCAGATAGTGTGAAACATTCTGTTGAGAACGTGCGTTCTGCTCTTTGTTTTATTAATGGGTAACTATTATTAGTGTGAGACATTCTGTTGAGAACGTGCGTTCTGCTCTTTATTTTATATTGGGTAATTATTATTAGTGTGGGACATTCTGTTGAGAATGTGCGTTCTGCTCTTTGTTTTATATTGGGTAACTGTTATTAGTGTGAGACATTCTGTTGAGAACGTGCGTTCTGCTCTTTGTTTTATATTGGGTAACTGTTATTAGTGTGGGACATTCTGTTGAGAACGTGCGTTCTGCTGTTTATTTTATATTGGGTAATTATTATTAGTGTGGGACATTCTGTTGAGAACGTGCGTTCTGCTCTTCGTTTATATTGGGTAACTGTTATTAGTGTGAGACATTCTGTTGAGAACGTGCGTTCTGCTCTTTGTTTTATATTGGGTAACTGTTATTAGTGTGGGACATTCTCTTGAGAACGTGCGTTCTGCTCTTTATTTTATATTGGGTAATTATTATTAGTGTGGGACATTCTGTTGAGAACGTGCGTTCTGTTCTTTATTTTATATTGGGTAATTATTATTATTCGTGTAGGATATTCTGTTAAGAAAAGGGGCTCTGCTTTTTTTCTTGAATGTGTACGCAAAGTTTCTGCGATAAGTGCCGCCAACATAATGTGCAACATGGCATGGAATGTTGAAGCTCCCCGCGCCATTTACGTGCTCAATTTTTGGTACTTGACTATTTTTATTCAGATATGTAATCTCTTTCCAGGATCTTAACAGTACGACAGGTGTTTGTTTGCGCTGATAAAGCTTGAAATGTCAAGCGTATGAGTACACAACAGCATCCTGAAAACCCCGAAACTTGAACGCCATTATCGGCGTCCGGGTAACTGGAGGGGGGAACATTATGAGCTCGCCTTTGGTCACATAACCTCGGAGATGCGGTCCAGGATAAACATTTTATGACACCTCTCAGTCAATGTGGAAAATTTGTTAGTTACGAAAGATTGCAACATTTTTGTGATGAGTCAATCAAATCAGAGACAAAATCACATTTCAAGTCTTATGGTATCTGTTTTGTCAGCAAACTGTCGAGAGGACCCCCTTTTCTCCGGGGTGTGATGATTCATTTCAATTCTTTCTTTTTTTCTTCCCCTCAATTTTTAGTGATAAAACCAGGAACTGATCTCTGTCTCTTTATTATAAATGCATGCAACCAAAAACCAGCGGGGTAACATTTCAGGGGACACAAGGGGGGCTGCACCATTTTTTAGGAGGGCACTGTTGGCTTATTAAAACTGTAGTTTCCGTTTGTATTTTTCATAAACAAGCCTCTTTTCTGCGCTCTTATGTTATGTTTACTATGTTTTATTAAATAATAATGCCACTACTATACCATGTCTAAATGGCTAAACAAATTTATACATTTCGTTTCTAACGGGAGTAAGGCACCTGGCTTTACTTTCGGTTTAAATGGTTTTGGAGTTTATTACCGCAAACAACTTTTGTCATCTCAAGGTAACAAAGAAGACAGTAACTTTATTACAGTATTTAGCAATAGTGTTAAATATTAAATATATATCTTAAATATAAATATCTTATAAAATTATATCTTAAATATTGTCATGTACAATAAATGTTTGTATTTATTTTGATATGACAAATCCAAATTCCTGACAAACCTAGGCTCGATTTCACAAACCATTAAGATTCATCTTAAAGTTGAGTTTTCAATATTTCCAGAGTGAGCTGTAGTGTGACATCACAGTTTGCTTAGCAATTTATTTACACAGTAAAGATCAATCTGATGAAAATCTGATGACGTCTGATGAAAACTAGACGTTTTGGAGGAATCTTCTCTTCTATATAAAACAGTTGGTGTTTTGTTTTTATAACACCAGCCTGTCATAGCCGAGCGGTTTAGTGCACCGGACTCAAGTTCTGGTGGTCAAGTTTTCGGGGTGTTGGTTCGAATCCCGGTCATAACACCTGTGTCCTTGAGCAAGATGATTTACTATAATTGCTTCTCTTCACCCAGGGGTATAAATGGGTACATGCAAGGGTAGAGGTTGATATTTTGTTTGAAAAAGCCTTCGGAGCGCCACGGCAACTCGGGGCTGTATACTTCCCAGGGAGCTGAGAAAGATTACAGGAATGTTATTGGCCCAGTGACCAGGGCACTAATGTAAAGCACACTGAGACGTTATTGTGAAAAGCACTATATAAGAACATAAAGCATCTGGTCCTTGCTCTATGATAAGAACTATAGTGTTTGTTCTTTTGATTACCCGTTTGTTTAGTCTGTCCCGATACCTCACAGATCTGAACTGCTAATTAATTGTTTGTTCGATGTTACCGCATGTTTCCTTATCGCTTGGATTGGTTTTCTATGACATGGAAATGATTGTGGGGGTATAAATGTTGCGTAGAAAAAAAAACTTACTTGTAATAAACATAATCCCTACACTGTGAGCCACATTATATAAATATTTGAGTATTATAGAATCCCAGAGCCTTGACGAAACCAAGAGGGTGAACCACTGACCCCATCTACTGCAGACTGTATACAGGTAGTTAAACAAAATTGTTTACCAGTAAATATTTGATAAGGTTTTATGAATATGACTAAGTCACTCTACACTGTCCGGCTTTGCCGACTGATAGTGATAACTACTTGCTCTAACACGTAAACCCACAATGAAATCGATTTGAGTTGTATATTTTGTCGACCTATGCCTAACTGTGCATTTGTTCAATAAATCAATAGACAAATAGAATCCAGAAGTTTGTGTATGTTGGGTGGGGACTCAACAATTCTGATTTGTCAGACGATTTATTATATCTCCAAATCTAAAGACTTTAAAATCTTTCCCAGTGAGTTTAAATTACATATTTTCCTTTAAACTTAATCGTCAAACAAGGGCCAGTTTTGACAGGTCAATATATCACTTAAAATATCAAACTAGTACCGCATTTAACTGGATTTTCCTTCACAGTCAATTACATTTTGGTTACTTATTTCTCATCATACCGTACTTGTTTATAACACCTATGACAACAAGCAAATAACTGCATCGTCTTGTGTGTCTTGCTTGTCTTTGTGTGTCTGGCATGTGATGCTTGAATTTTGTTTGGTGCCGTGTGGAAAGTCTTGACTTGAGCTTGGCTGAAGATGCGCTGGAATCTATGTAATACGAGGCTGATGTTTGGGATGGTAATTGTTGACTTGAACTATGGTCGTTCTTCCGGTGGGAAGCTAGGCCTGGGCTGGCTGAAGTTGAAGTTCTTGTATCCGTTGAGTAGCAGAAATGTCTTGATGGACGAAGTTCCTGCTTCGAGCTGTGTTGGTCACAGGTGCTGAAAGCACGGCGGACCAATGTGTTCTGGACGCGTGGATGTTGGAATGAAGAGCTGTGAAGACACCGATCTGTGTGTAGGCTTGCAGTGTATTTGTTGGCGAGGGTGCCATCTGCTCTGCTTGCTTCTTGCTCGATGTTGAATTTGATAAATGGATTCTGGCTGTTGAAGTGGAGGAAAAAATCAATGAGGCCAACCCCAAAGGTGTCGTCATCGTATAGCGGAGCATCCAAGCCTTCATCGTAGAGCATGGGGATATCACAACCATATCCTTCATGGATGTTCAAGTCACACTCCGAGCTGATGCCACCCTCGCCCACACACCGAAAGCCTTATATTTTGGAGGTCTTAAAATGCTTTTTTATTTCCTATAACGGAATATTTCTCACGAGGATACGTATTGGTACATCAACTTTATAGTCTGGTAACTTTAAGATCGAGAAATAATCTATTTTGTCTTGATAATTACTGATCAAGATGTTGTTATAGATAATTGGTTAGTTCATTCCAAAAGGCCAGTCTAAAAGCCTAGAATATTGCATTTGAGATCCAAAAATCATCGTTGTACATTGCATTTATGGAAGGAAAAACACGTAAATCAACATGCACAACAATCCCTCACATAACATAAACCGTTTACTTTCTGCTTGACCACATGAGACTGTACTGCGTTCTAGGTTTTTAACATTCCATCATGCTGATGTGGTTGAGGTGATTTATAAATCATGTTACCAAGACTTGACATATTTCGTATTTTTTTTTTCAATTCAAACCAAATACAGAGAGAACAAAAAAATACGCGGACTTTGGAATTGTCGGTTTTAGAGACGCCCATTCTCATTTTTCATATTAACTTGAATATGTTAATTAGTCAACACACAGTGGGTTTTTTACTAGAATAAATACTAACGGATGATTCTTCTGAAATCATTGCCGCTTAACTCTGAACCCGGACGCACCCAACATTTCGAAAACGGATGCCATATAAAAGTCGTAGAGTGCGTTTTATCAGCTTAAATTACACCATTTTCATCCGAGGAAAAATACCGAACACACGTCATGATGCGTTGGGCCGTACCGTTGCGACTTCTGCAGGGTTGTTTTTTTTTAATCACACTTTTTCAGAGTAAGTTTACTTCATCGTATATCTTATTTTATTACCATCTTCTAACATCAATTTTCTGATTGAAACCGTCACTTTAGGAAAAACAATATTTTGACATTTACAAACAGAAAAATAATCGCACGCAAGACTTTATGACTGAGGAAAACAGTGGGTCGATTGTATATTTACTCCTTTTTCTTTCGAACGAAATAATCAATGCACTTCCAAAATGTACAGACAATACAACCGTTAAAAGTATTTAACATCAGTGTTTTTGGAAGGGTAAATTAATATTTTAAGAAAATCGGAAAACCTGTTTTCTTAGTCAAAAGAGCAAAAAGGATTTTAGCTTTCTCGTCGCATTGTGCACGTTCAGATGTGCTGTTTGAGAAACTGGATAAGTCAAACAAAGCAGTTGTGACTTAGAGATTCTTCATATCTTCTTCCTCAACATTGATAGTACACCAGATGTCTCTGCTAGATTGGCACTGGTATAATAAATTTATAATCAATCAGCCTTAAGATTATACGAAACCACTTTCTTTTTTCTTATTCTTCTAATTCTTTAATTGTATTGTATTTTATTTATTGCTTTTTTGTATTTATTTGTTATCATTAATTTGCAATTTTTCATAACACAATGCTGAAATATTTCGATGAATTTCCACAAGTTTGATTTATTATGTCTCCAAAAGCTAAGTTCCGAAAGTTCAAGGAACAGGGGTTGAAATTTTGTGAATCGATGTGACAGACTGTGAGCATGTCGATATTGCAGGAAAACTCGACCGTGTTGAACCTATTATTTCAAAACACAAAACAGTCAAGAGTTCAAATGAAACCCAAAATCTGACGACGCTAATACAACTGAATTTCAACCTGCCAAATAATCCAAGTTCATTTGTTACCCTTTGCCTATTTGAGTGACGTAATTATAAAAAGTAGGACAATATGAACAACTGTTATTTAGTTATTATGTGGAGCAGTGTTGGTAAACAATAGTATGTCCGTTAGTAAATGAACCGACACAGACAAATGAAGGTTTTGATTTCAATTTTAAGATTTAAATGTTTTAGGAAACTTACTTTCTACACAGTTCACTTAATTGTAACCATCTTCGACCTAAAGAACTCTATATTATATTCTTTATTGCGTTTTCATGCAGCTTCATCACAGGCCTCATCAAGTGAAGCACCGTCAACTGTGGCTACAATTGTAACGGAACAGCTTAACAATGGGTCCAAAACAGATCAGACTTTCACCACAAGTGGATCAACTGCTAGTAGTGGAGCGACTACAACAACTACCACAGGTGACTCAAATGCAGTTACGACCACCACCATATCACCTGCTGGAACAACAACCAGTGGGACAACACCAACAGCTGTATCAACTCATTTGCCAGTTACTAGAACAACATCTGTTAGAACAACTCCTGTATCAACTTCTATAGGTACTACTAATGCAACAACTCCTGTAACAACTCCTGTAGTTACCACTAGTACATCAACTCGTGCATCAGTTCATACACTTACTATTGGTGGAACAACTCGTGGATCAACTCCTACAATTACTACTAGTACAACCACTCCTGTATCAACGTATATAGTTACTACCGGTAGAACAACTCCTGTATCAACTCCTACAGTTACTACTGGTAGAACAACTCCTGCATCATCTACAGTTACTACTGGTAGAACAACTCCTGCATCAACTCCTACAAATACTACTGGTAGAACAACTCCTGCATCAACTCCTACGATTACTACTGGTAGAACAACTCCTGCATCAACTCCTACAGTTACTACTGATAGAACAACTCCACCATCAACTCCTACAATTACTACTGATAGAACAACTCCTGCATCAACTCCTACAGTTACTACTGGTAGAACAACTCCTTCATCACCTCCTACTATTACTACTGGTAGAACAACTCCTGCATCAACTCAAACAATTACTACTGATAGCACAACTCCTGCATCAACTCCTACAGTTACTACTGGTAGAACAACTCCTGCATCAACTCCTACAGTTACTACTGATAGATCAACTTCTGCATCAACTCCTACAGTTACTACTGGTAGAACAACTCCTGTATCAACTCCTATAATTACTACTGATAGAACAACTCCTGCATCAACTCCTACAGTTACTACTAATAGACCAACTTCTGCATCAACTCCTACAATTACTACTGATAGAACAACTCCTGCATCAACTCCTACAGTTACTACTGGTAGAACAACTCCTGCATCAACTCCTACAGTTACTACTGGTAGAACAACTCCTGCATCGACCCCTACAGTTACTACTGGTAGAACAACTCCTTCATCACCTCCTACTATTACTACTGGTAGAACAACTCCTGCATCAACTCAAACAATTACTACTGATAGCACGACTCCTGCATCAACTCCTACAGTTACTACTGGTAGAACAACTTCTGTATCAACTCCTACAGTTACTACTGATAGATCAACTTCTGCATCAACTCCTACAGTTACTACTGGTAGAACAACTCCTGTATCAACTCCTATAATTACTACTGATAGAACAACTCCTGCATCAACTCCTACAATTACTACTGGTAGAACAACTCCTGCATCAACTCATACAATTACTACTGACAGAACAACTCCTGCATCAACCTCTACAGTTACTACTGGTAGAACTACTCCTGCATCAACACCTACAGTTACTACTGGTAGAACAACTCCTGCATCAACTCCTACAGTTACTACTGGTAGAACAACTCCTGCATCAACTCCTACAGTTACTACTGATAGAACAACTCCTGCATTAACTCCTACAGTTACTACTGGTAGAACAACTCCTGCATCAACTCCTACAGTTACTACTGATAGAACAACTCCTGCATCAACTCCTACAGTTACTACTGGTAGAACAACTCCTGCATCAACTCCTACAGTTACTACCGGTAGAACAACTCCTGCATCAACTCTTACAGTTACTACTGATAGAACAACTCCTGCATCAACTCCTACAGTTACTACTGGTAGAACAACTCCTGCATCAACTCCTACAGTTACTACTGATAGAACAACTCCTGCATCAACTCCTACAATTACTACTGATAGAACAACTCCTGCATCAACTCCTACAGTTACTACTGGTAGACCAACTTCTGCATCAACTCTTACTATTACTACTGGTAGAACAACTCCTGCATCAACTCCTACAGTTACTACTGATAGAACAACTCCTGCATCAACTCCTACAGTTACTACTGATAGAACAACTCCTGCATCAACTCTTACAGTTACTACTGGTAGAACAACTCCTGCATCAACTCTTACAGTTACTACTGGTAAAACAACTCCTGCATCAACTCCTACAATTACTACTGGTAGAACAACTGCATCAGCTCCTACAGTTACTACTGATAGAACAACTCTTGCATCAACTCCTACAGTTACTACTGGTAGAACAACTCCTGCATCAACTCCTACAGTTACTACTGGTAGAACAACTCCTGCATCAATTCCTACAATTACTACTGATAGAATAACTCCTGCATCAACTCAGACAATTACTACTGATAGAACAACTCCTGCATCAATTTCTACAGTTACTACTGGTATAACAACTTCTGCATCAACTCCTACAATTACTACTGATAGAACAACTTCTGCATCAACTCCTACAGTTACTACTGGTAGAACAACCCCTGTATCAACTCCTATAATTACTACTGATAGAACAACTCCTGCATCAACTCTTACAGTTACTACTGGTAGAACAACTCCTGCATCAACTCCTACAGTTACTACTGGTAGAACAACTCCTGCATCAACTCCTACAGTTACTACTGGTAGAACAACTCCTGCATCAACTCCTACAATTACTACTGGTAGGACAACTCCTGCATCAACTCCTACAGTTACTAGTGATAGAACAACTCCTGCATTAACTCCTACAGTTACTACTGATAGAACAACTCCTGCATCAACTCCTACAATTACTACTGATAGAACAACTCCTGCATCAACTCCTACAGTTACTACTGGTAGAACAACTTCTGCATCAACTCCTACAGTTACTACTGGTACAACAACTCTTGTATCAACTCCTATAATTACTACTGATAAAACAACTCCTGCATCAACTCTTACAGTTACTACTGATAGAACAACTCCTGCATTAACTCCTACAATTACTACTGATAGAACAACTCCTGCATCAACTCCTACAGTTACTACTGGTAGAACAACTCCTGCATCAACTCCTACAGTTACTACTGATAGAACAACTCCTGCATCAACTCCTACAATTACTACTGATAGAACAACTCCTGCATCAACTCCTACAGTTACTACTGGTAGAACAACTTCTGCATCAACTCCTACAGTTACTACTGGTACAACAACTCCTGTATCAACTCCTACAGTTACTACTGGTAGAACAACTCCTGCATCAACTCCTACAGTTACTACTGGTAGAACAACACTTGCATCAACTCCTTCAGTTACTACTGATAGACCAACTTCTGCATCAACTCCTACAATTACTACTAATAGAACAACTCCTGCATCAACTCTTACAGTTACTACTGGTAGAAAAACTCCTGCATCAACTCCTACAATTACTACTGATAGAACAACTCCTGCATCAACTCCTACAGTTAATACTGGTAGAACTACTCCTGCATCAACTCCTACAGTTACTACTGATAGAACAACTCCATCATCAACTCCTACAATTACTACTGATAGAACAACTTCTGCATCAACTCCTACAGTTACTACTGGTAGAACAACTCCTGTATCAACTCCTATAATTACTACTGATAGAACAACTCCTGCATCAACTCCTACAGTTACTACTGGTAGAACAACTCCTGCATCAACTCCTACAATTACTACTGATAGAACAACTCCTGCATCAACTCCTACAGTTACTACTGGTAGAACAACTCCTGCATCAACTCCTACAGTTACTACTGGTAGAACAACTCCTGCATCGACCCCTACAGTTACTACTGATAGAACAACTCCTGCATCAACTCCTACAATTACTACTGATAGAACAACTTTTACTGATAGAACAACTCCTGCATCAACTCCTACAATTACTACTGATAGAACAACTCCTGCATCAACTCCTACAGTTACTACTGGTAGAACAACTCCTGCATCAACTCTTACTATTACTACTGGTAGAACAACTCCTGCATCAACTCAAACATTTACTACTGATAGCACAACTCCTGCATCAACTCCTACAGTTACTACTGGTATAACAACTTCTGCATCAACTCCTACAATTACTACTGATAGAACAACTTCTGCATCAACTCCTACAGTTACTACTGGTAGAACAACAATTGTATCAACTCCCATAATTACTACTGATAGAACAACTCCTGCATCAACTCTTACAGTTACTACTGGTAGAACAACTCCTGCGTCAACTCCTACCATTACTACTGATAGAACAACTCCTGCATCAACTCCTACAGTTACTACTGGTAGAACAACTTCTGCATCAACTCCTACAGTTACTACTGGTAGAACAACTCCTGCATCAACTCCTACAGTTACTACTGGTAGAACAACTCCTGCATCAACTCCTACAGTTACTACTGGTAGAACAACTCCTGCATCAACTCCTACAGTTACTACTGATAGAACAACTCGTGCATCAACTCATACAATTACTACTGATAGAACAACTCTTGCATCAACTCCTACAGTTACTACTGATAGACCAACTTCTGCATCAACTCCTACAATTACTACTGATAGAACAACTCCTGCATCAACTCCTACAGTTACTACTGGTAGAACAACTCCTGCATCAACTCCTATTAGAACAACTCCTGCATCAACTCCTACAATTACTACTGATAGAACAACTCCTGCATCAACTCCTACAGTTACTACTGGTAGAACAACTCCTGCATCAACTCTTACTATTACTACTGGTAGAACAACTCCTGCATCAACTCCTACAGTTATTACTGATAGAACAACTCCTGCATCAACTCCTACAATTACTACTGATAGAACGACTCCTGCATCAACTCTTACAGTTACTACTGGTAGAACAACTCCTGTATCAACTCCTATAATTACTACTGGTAGAACAACTCCTGCATCAACTCTTACAGTTACTACTGGTAGAACAACTCCTGCATCAACTCCTACAATTACTACTGATAGAACAACTCCTGCATCAACTCCTACAGTTACTACTGATAGAACAACTCTTGCATCAACTCCTACAGTTACTACTGATAGAACAACTCTTGCATCAACTCCTACAGTTACTACTGGTAGAACAACTCCTGCATCAACTCAAACAATTACTCTTGATAGAACAACTCCTGCATCAACTCTTACAGTTACTACTGGTAGAACAACTCCTGCATCAACTCCTACAGTTAATACTGGTAGAACTAATCCTGCATCAACTCCTACAGTTACTACTGATAGAACAACTCCATCATCAACTCCTACAATTACTACTGATAGAACAACTTCTGCATCAACTCCTACAGTTACTACTGGTAGAACAACTCCTGTATCAACTCCTATAATTACTACTGATAGAACAACTCCTGCATCAACTCCTACAGTTACTACTGGTAGAACAACTCCTGCATCAACTCCTACAATTACTACTGATAGAACAACTCCTGCATCAACTCCTACAGTTACTACTGGTAGAACAACACTTGCATCAACTCCTACAGTTACTACTGATAGACCAACTTCTGCATCAACTCCTACAATTACTACTGATAGAACAACTCCTGCATCAACTTCTACAGTTACTACTGGTAGAACAACTCCTGCATCAACTCCTACAGTTACTACTGGTAGAACAACTCCTGCATCGACCCCTACAGTTACTACTGATAGAACAACTCCTGCATCAACTCCTACAATTACTACTGATAGAACAACTTTTACTGATAGAACAACTCCTGCATCAACTCCTACAATTACTACTGATAGAACAACTCCTGCATCAACTCCTACAGTTACTACTGGTAGAACAACTCCTGCATCAACTCTTACTATTACTACTGGTAGAACAACTCCTGCATCAACTCAAACATTTACTACTGATAGCACAACTCCTGCATCAACTCCTACAGTTACTACTGGTATAACAACTTCTGCATCAACTCCTACAATTACTACTGATAGAACAACTTCTGCATCAACTCCTACAGTTACTACTGGTAGAACAACTATTGTATCAACTCCTATAATTACTACTGATAGAACAACTCCTGCATCAACTCTTACAGTTACTACTGGTAGAACAACTCCTGCATCAACTCAAACAATTACTACTGATAGAACAACTCCTGCATCAACTCCTACAGTTACTACTGGTAGAACAACTTCTGCATCAACTCCTACAGTTACTACTGGTAGAACAACTCCTGCATCAACTCCTACAGTTACTACTGGTAGAACAACTCCTGCATCAACTCCTACAGTTAATACTGGTAGAACAACTCCTGCATCAACTCCTACAGTTACTACTGGTAGAACAACTCCTGCATCAACTCCTACAGTTACTACTGATAGAACAACTCCTGCATCAACTCATACAATTACTACTGATAGAACAACTCTTGCATCAACTCCTACAGTTACTACTGATAGACCAACTTCTGCATCAACTCCTACAATTACTACTGATAGAACAACTCCTGCATCAACTCCTACAGTTACTACTGGTAGAACAACTCCTGCATCAACTCCTATTAGAACAACTCCTGCATCAACTCCTACAATTACTACTGATAGAACAACTCCTGCATCAACTCCTACAGTTACTACTGGTAGAACAACTCCTGCATCAACTCTTACTATTACTACTGGTAGAACAACTCCTGCATCAACTCCTACAGTTATTACTGATAGAACAACTCCTGCATCAACTCCTACAATTACTACTGATAGAACGACTCCTGCATCAACTCTTACAGTTACTACTGGTAGAACAACTCCTGTATCAACTCCTATAATTACTACTGATAGAACAACTCCTGCATCAACTCTTACAATTACTACTGGTAGAACAACTCCTGCATCAACTCCTACAATTACTACTGATAGAACAACTCCTGCATCAACTCCTACAGTTACTACTGATAGAACAACTCTTGCATCAACTCCTACAGTTACTACTGATAGAACAACTCTTGCATCAACTCCTACAGTTACTACTGGTAGAACAACTCCTGCATCAACTCCTACAATTACTACTGATAGAACAACTCCTGCATCAACTCTTACAGTTACTACTGGTAGAACAACTCCTGCATCAACTCCTACAATTACTACTGATAGAACAACTCCTGCATCAACTCCTACAGTTACTACTGGTATAACAACTTCTGCATCAACTCCTACAATTACTACTGATAGAACAACTTCTGCATCAACTCCTACAGTTACTACTGGTAGAACAACTCCTGCATCGACTCCTATAATTACTACTGATAGAACAACTCCTGCATCAACTCTTACAGTTACTACTGGTAAAACAACTCCTGCATCAACTCCTACAATTACTACTGATAGAAAAACTCCTGCATCAACTCCTACAGTTACTACTGGTAGAACAACTCCTACAATTACTACTGATAGAACAACTCCTGCATCAACTCTTACAGTTACTACTGGTAGAACAACTCCTGCATCAACTCCTACAGTTACTACTGATAGAACAACTCCTGCATCAACTCCTACAATTACTACTGATAGAACAACTCCTGCATCAACTCTTACAGTTACTACTGGTAGAACAACTCCTGTATCAACTCCTATAATTACTACTGATAGAACAACTCCTGCATCAACTCTTACAGTTACTACTGGTAGAACAACTCCTGCATCAACTCCTACAATTACTACTGATAGAACAACTCCTGCATCAACTCCTACAGTTACTACTGATAGAACAACTCTTGCATCAACTCCTACAGTTACTACTGGTAGAACAACTCCTGCATCAACTCCTACAGTTACTACTGATAGAACAACTCCTGCATCAACTCCTACAATTACTACTGATAGAACAACTCCTGCATCAACTCTTACAGTTACTACTGGTAGAACAACTCCTGCATCAACTCCTACAATTACTACTGGTAGAACAACTCCTGCATCAACTCCTACAGTTACTACTGGTAGAACAACTCTTGCATCAACTCCTACAGTTACTACTGGTAGAACAACTCTTGCATCAACTCCTACAGTTACTACTGGTAGAACAACTCCTGCATTAACTCCTACAGTTACTACTGATAGAACAACTCCTGCATCAACTCAAACAATTACTACTGATAGCACAACTCCTGCATCAACTCCTACAGTTAGTACTGGTATAACAACTTCTGCATCAACTCCTACAGTTACTACTGGTAGAACAACTCCTGCATCAACTCAAACAATTACTACTGATAGCACAACTCCTGCATCAATTTCTACAGTTACTACTGGTATAACAACTTCTGCATCAACTCCTACAATTACTACTGATAGAACAACTCCTGCATCAACTCTTACAGTTACTACTGGTAGAACAACTCCTGCATCAACTCCTACAATTACTACTGATAGAACAACTCCTGCATCAACTCCTACAATTACTACTGATAGAACAACTCCTGCATCAACTCTTACTATTACTACTGGTAGACCAACTCCTGCATCAACTCCTACAGTTACTACTGATAGAACAACTCCTGCATCAACTCCTACAATTACTACTGATAGAACAACTCCTGCATCAACTCTTACAGTTACTACTGGTAGAACAACTCCTGTATCAACTCCTATAATTACTACTGATAAAACAACTCCTGCATCAACTCTTACTATTACTACTGGTAGAACAACTCTTGCATCAACTCCTACAGTTACTACTGGTAGAACAACTCCTGCATCAACTCCTACAATTACTAGTGATAGAACAACTCCTGCATCAACTCCTACAGTTACTACTGGTATAACAACTTCTGCATCAACTCCTACAATTACTACTGATAGAACAACTTCTGCATCAACTCCTACAGTTACTACTGGTAGAACAACTCCTGTATCAACTCCTATAATTACTACTGATAGAACAACTCCTGCATCAACTCTTACAGTTACTACTGGTAGAACAACTCCTGCATCAACTCCTACAATTACTACTGATAGAACAACTCCTGCATCAACTCCTACAGTTACTACTGATAGAACAACTCTTGCATCAACTCCTACAGTTACTACTGGTAGAACAACTCCTTCATCAACTCCTACAGTTACTACTGATAGAACAACTCCTGCATCAACTCTTACAGTTACTACTGGTAGAACAACTCCTGCATCAACTCCTACAATTACTACTGATAGAACAACTCCTGCATCAACTCCTACAATTACTACTGATAGAACAACTCCTGCATCAACTCCTACAGTTACTACTGGTAGAACAACTCCTGCATCAACTCTTACTATTACTACTGGTAGACCAACTCCTGCATCAACTCCTACAGTTACTACTGATAGAACAACTCCTGCATCAACTCCTACAATTACTACTGATAGAACAACTCCTGCATCAACTCTTACAGTTACTACTGGTAGAACAACTCCTGTATCAACTCCTATAATTACTACTGATAGAACAACTCCTGCATCAACTCTTACAGTTACTACTGGTAGAACAACTCCTGCATCAACTCCTACAATTACTACTGATAGAACAACTCCTGCATCAACTCCTACAGTTACTACTGATAGAACAACTCTTGCATCAACTCCTATAGTTACTACTGGTAGAACAACTCCTGCATCAACTCCTACAGTTACTACTGATAGAACAACTCCTGCATCAACTCCTACAATTACTACTGATAGAACAACTCCTGCATCAACTCTTACAGTTACTACTGGTAGAACAACTCCTGCATCATCTCCTACAATTACTACTGGTAGAACAACTCCTGCATCAACTCCTACAGTTACTACTGATAGAACAACTCTTGCATCAACTCCTACAGTTACTACTGGTAGAACAACTCCTGCATCAACTCCTACAGTTACTACTGGTAGAACAACTCCTGCATCAACTCCTACAGTTACTACTGATAGAACAACTCCTGCATCAACTCAAACAATTACTACTGATAGCACAACTCCTGCATCAATTTCTACAGTTACTACTGGTATAACAACTTCTGCATCAACTCCTACAATTACTACTGGTAGAACAACTCCTGCAACAACTGCTACAATTACTACTGATAGAACAACTCTTGCATCAACTCCTACAGTTACTACTGGTAGAACAACTCCTGCATCAACTCCTACAGTTACTACTGATAGAACAACTCCTGCATCAACTCAAACAATTACTACTGATAGCACAACTCCTGCATCAACTCCTACAGTTAGTACTGGTATAACAACTTCTGCATCAACTCCTACAGTTACTACTGGTAGAACAACTCCTGCATCAACTCAAACAATTACTACTGATAGCACAACTCCTGCATCAATTTCTACAGTTACTACTGGTATAACAACTTCTGCATCAACTCCTACAATTACTACTGATAGAACAACTCCTGCATCAACTCTTACAGTTACTACTGGTAGAACAACTCCTGCAACAACTGCTACAATTACTACTGATAGAACAACTCTTGCATCAACTCCTACAGTTACTACTGGTAGAACAACTCCTGCATCAACTCCTACAGTTACTACTGGTAGAACAACTCTTGCATCAACTCCTACAGTTACTACTGGTAGAACAACTCCTGCATCAACTCCTACAGTTACTACTGATAGAACAACTCCTGCATCAACTCAAACAATTACTACTGATAGCACAACTCCTGCATCAACTCCTACAGTTAGTACTGGTATAACAACTTCTGCATCAACTCCTACAGTTACTACTGGTAGAACAACTCCTGCATCAACTCAAACAATTACTACTGATAGCACAACTCCTGCATCAATTTCTACAGTTACTACTGGTATAACAACTTCTGCATCAACTCCTACAATTACTACTGATAGAACAACTTCTGCATCAACTCCTACAGTTACTACTGGTAGAACAACTCCTGCAACAACTGCTACAATTACTACTGATAGAACAACTCTTGCATCAACTCCTACAGTTACTACTGGTAGAACAACTCCTGCATCAACTCCTACAGTTACTACTGGTAGAACAACTCCTGCATCGACTCCCACAGTTACTACTGGTAGAACAACTTCTGCATCAACTCCTACTATTACTACTGATAGAACAACTCCTGTATCAACTCCTACAATAACTACTGGTAGAACAACTTCTGCATCAACTCCTACAATTACTAATGGTAGAACAACTCCTGTATCAACACCTACAGTTACTACTAGTGGAACTCCTCGTATATCAACACATAAACCAGAAACCACAATGATTGAGACAACCCATACACCATCTGTAGGAGGAACGTCACTAGTGCCAACAACAAATGGTAAGTAAACACAATATTACCAAAACAAATTTCTCAATATATATTTTATTAACAAGTCAGCCAATAAAGTTTTGATTGGATTGTGCATTGTAAAGGTGTTACCTACAATTATCAAAGTTATAACGTGTCGGTTAACGTATTACCTACCATTGTATTTTGTTTTTCTTCAGTTTTGAACGTGTTGGTACATCACAGAAGCATTTATTTGCCATTTCTTGCTACTAAAACAGTACATTGTGTTTAAACCTTAATTTGTGTACGTCTTGATAAACTGCAGGGATATATTATATATTGATTTGTAATGATTACGAGTTCAGAGTTTTACTTAAATTTGCTAATCACACATTTAATTGAGGAGTGATGGTAAGATTTAGTTGAACAGGTATGTGCCGTTGCAGGAAGTTTGGTTAAGTTTGACCTTGCGAAATAAGACGGAACTGAGCAGGAGTGTTATGTAGAATGTGATTCCAAAAAACTGCTGTTGTATTTACTTACATCCCATTCAGCTTGGATTTTTTGATAACATAATGCGGAATGATAAGTGTTGATTTATTGTGGTAATGACGCGTGCCCAGTGCCGTTTGATTTCGCAAGATTATATGACATATTTGTCTATGTCCCTGCTTGTTAAAACATACCATATATGGATTAGGTTTACTCTGTGGGTAATAACTGACTAATAATGACAGCATTACAAACTGTCTTGGTATTTTTATTCCCTTCGTCAGGTTGTCAGACGATTTCATGTGAGAACGCAGGGAAGTTCGATAAAGAATATTGCGAGTGTGTGTGTTTGCCTGGATATTCTGGTGAAGCCTGCGAGGGTAAGGATTTTGTTTTTCTAACTTACCCCCTCGAAAATGTCGTGGTCTTGCCCCCATGGTTTTATGACTAAAATGGGAAGGTATGTTTCTCCATTGTCAGTACAGTGAGTGTATTTTGAAGGACATTTTTCCGTCCACGGCATCCAAAGGAAATTATTCAAATATTTTCTTCCCAAACATAAGATGCATACAATCATTATATGGTTTCCAAAACAAAACAAGGCAAAACAATTAAACTCATTGGACCGACTTGCTAAAACCTATGTAAATTTATTCACAGCAGAACTGGGGAAAATACCGTTACTCATTGTACTTCGGTGTAGATCAAAACTATTTTGTTTTTACTTGAATAAAATTGCTTCTACCGACAGTGCCTCCATCGAAAAACCCGTGCGTTGTGGAGACTTCGCTTTGCTCAGACGAGGGACAGTATTGTGAAGGCGATCCGTCCTTGCCAAAGGGATACGAGTGTAAATGCCGGACATCAGACGGTTACGTAGACGAGAAGAAAGGAGGATGCACGGGTGAGTTGCTTAACTACCGTATACTGTGTCATTCACAAGCATCTGATTTTTAGTTATGACCTCGGAATGACCCATAAAGAAAGTTACCGAAACTCACCGTTGGAGTTTGTGCGTGTGCCTAGTGCACAACTCTATGTCGTTTGCCAATCAATAGTGTATGTACCCATGCGTGAATGTAATTAGCATATTTCATGGGAAGGGCTAATTAATGATTAGACCTCTTGCATAGGCCACCATCGCTGATGTCAAACATTGGGAACGCGAATGTGTTTATACGCCACGCACACCTCTCAGTCAATGCCAGGTTAGGTCGAGTATCTGACGTCACTCTTCGAGGTTCGTGAGTCACGTTAGATACCGGCCATAACCTGCTGGTTCTTGCCAGCTAGATGTACATTGGACCATGCATGTCATAATACGCACACATTCATGTAGTATCAGTCTGGTAGTTATGCGTCATTGCATGTATAATCCAATGAAGTCATTTGGTTTGTAAGACCAGTGCCTGTCTTTATTCTGCCTTTATTCTGTGGATAAAGACAGGGGACCAGTCTAATTACAGCCAATGAATGGTCAGTTTTTCTTTGACATCAGTGATGGTGCTGGTTGAGCTTGTGACGTCAATATGCAATATGAATGGATAAATGAAATCAGTCACATAGCAAGCTCTAACTTGATTCTCAATTTTCTGTGCTTCAGTTAAGAAAGCTTATAAGTCCAAGCTCCGTGTGACTGGAATTGATGACAAAGAAGTGGTCTATAAGCCAGCCTACCAAGACCCAAACTCTGCGGCCTCACAAGCTCTCTTCGATGTCGTTATAGAAGTGGTGAGTTTACTGTGTCTTCAGTCTTATTCATAAACACAGCGACCGACCAGCCAGGGCCCAATTTTATAGAGCTGCTTAATTAAGCAGAAAACATTGCTGAAACATTATCTGCTAAGACAAAATAAGCGGGATACCAGTCACAGATTGTACATGTGACATGCTATTTTAGCTGGTAAACTTATTTTGGTAAGCGTAATTTAGTTGTGCTGAGCTACTTTTTGTGCTTGGCAGAATTCTGTGTTAAGCAGATTCATGAACTTGGACGCAAATTTTAATTTGAATAATTTTGAATGAACAATGAAGCATCCCTTATTAAGCCTTGAATAAACTCAGATTTCTTTTTAAAACATATATAATTTTTTTTTCTTTTTTTCTTTTTTCTTTTTCACATGTAGATAAAGACCTCCCTTCTTCAGAATGATGCTACCAAACATTTTGAAGACGTTAAAGGCGTTAGACTTGACGAAGGGAGCGTCATCGTAACGACTATAACCATTTTCCCGGCAAATGACACCGTCACCGATAAGGGCCTCGAGACAGTCCTGAAAGCCGACAGTTTGGACGGCGGGAACTCCAGTCTGGCCCTGGACAAGGAATCCTTTGAAGTGGAGGGTAGGTCATAAGTGACAACCGAAATTTAATTGGAATCTAGACTGAACCAATATTTGTGGTATAAACAAATATATTCATTTGAGCGCTAAGAATGAAGACCTTTATTGTGACATCACATGCTTATAAATGTTGATGTCAATAAATGACGTCATAATTAATTTGCAAGTCAGATCAGATTTTATGACCTTGCCTTATTAACACAAATTTTAGTGGCGCAGATTTGAAATGGAAAGTGACATAAAAATTGTGACTTCATCTCACAAATATAAAGTGCAAATCGATGTCAATTTTTTTTTCATTCTAGAATATCCATTTAAAGTCATCATTGGTAAATCATTGACGATATCCATTGCAAAGCCCTTAAAAATGTATACATGTTATGATAACACCAAAACATATGAAGACATTCGTTGCACCTATTTCGGAACAATGTTACCAATGTCCGTTTCAGCTAGTCCTTCCACAGTGCCCCCTTCCCCATCCACCTACCCCGTTTGAAAGAGAAGTAGATGTTAAAAATCATTAAAGAGGGAATACTGTTGTTCTCCTTCAGGGCCCAATTTCATAGAGCTGCTTAAGCAACAACAAAAAGTAACTAAGCACAAACTAATTTTGCTTACCAGAATCAGGTTAACCATCCACAATGCCACGTCACATGTATCATATATGACTGGTATTCTGCTCATTTTTTTATTTTTAGCAGAAAATTGATAAGCAATATTTTCTGCTTCAGAGCAGCTCTATGAAATTGGACTGTCTCATTTGAGAACATTAATCAAATTTAGTAAAAGAAAAAAAAACGGGATGGTTGATTATGACAAAGATCCATAACAGTGTCAGGATATTTTGCTTCCACAGTGACACTCATCTTTTTTTATAGTGATTATCATTATTCCAAAAGTTGGCATATACAACGCCTGTGGTATTTTCTTTTCTAACACATCAGTGATCATTTTAATATCTTCAATGAAACTAAATGACAACACAGTAAAAGAAAACATACATGTTGTGAATATCCTGACATTGACAACATTGCTTGTTTCTGTTCTTATTGCAGTGTCAACTACGGAGTGTCAGTTAACTTGTTTAAACGGAGGGACATGCGAAACGTCTGGGTTCTACCCTAATTTTGAGTACAAATGCAGGTAAGGAATGCAATCAACTTTAAGTGAGTTAGTCTAATTAAATACATTTATATTTTTGCGGCATTTGATTTTTTGGGGGGAAGAGGTTTGTCATTTTAGATATTTTGTTTACAGGGATACTGTTTGTAAAACCGAGCAGTGAAAATTCTCCAGAATGAAATAACTATATGATTATGCAAAGATAACAAAAGCGTATACCCTTCACCTATCATGCTGAATTTGAATTCAAATGATAAAATTACGCACGAGGTCACCCGGCCTATAACACACTGATGCGGCCCGTTTCATACTTCGCGCGAAACCGAATGCGAAGTGAGTCTACGTTTACGTTCTTCCAATAGCCTGATCCATTAAGCCCCGCCCACAGTGCACGCACGCCGTATTCATCAATGTGTCGGACCTTTGGTTGCGCAATCACGTCTGTGATTGGTCAATACAGTAAGGGCGGGGCTTAATGGATAGGTCTACTGTAAATTCCTTCGCTTTTGCGCTTCAAACGTAAGAAGACGTCACATACACCTAGAGAAAGACAAGTAGTTTACCAATGAAACGTGAAGTACACCATGCAGGATAGTTCGTTCGACTCACTTCAAATAATTGTTTTGTGCCTTAAAAATCATTCTCCTTAGTGGTTTAACCTCAGTATTCCTAAAAGTCCACACTTTTAGATGTCTTAATTTCTGAACACTTACAAAATATTTGCTGTCATCACCTAACTATCGAATTGTCTTTTTTCGCAAACAGTTGTAAATCCCTTTTCACTGGCGACAGTTGTGCTGGTAAGTAAAGTAACTGACTATTTATATGACATTGTAAGTATTTATAAGTGTAATAATGGATTTAATAGTAATAATATTAATAATAACAATACCGGAGTCTCATATAACGCACGTATCTATCAACAATTAGGCACTCAATGAGCTTATTATATTATTTTGAAGGCAGGTTTTGGAGGGTTTTTTTTTTTAATAATGAGCCATTTCTGTAGCACCGTATAGGGGTTTACAAGGTGCTTTGTCGCATTCAGCAGCAACTGCCAGAAACAGCGGGGCAAACCCCTTCTCTTAGCGATAAGTGTAACTTGGTTCTTTTACGTGCATTACACAACACACGGGACGAACGGCTTTACGTCCCATCCGAAGGACGAAGCAATAATGGTGAAGTGCCTTGCTTAAGGACACTTATCTGGTAAGGTATGCCACCTAGCGTCTGCAAAAATCTCAAATTGAGATTGTTATGGGGATAATTGTGCTTTTCAACTGTATCCGTTTACTGAAACGTCCACTAAAATTAGTCTAGCGCCCTCCATTGACACTGTTCTCTGTTGACTTTCAGACTTCACGGTACTGTTCGTCGTGCTGATTGCGTTCAGCGGGTTCGCAGTTCTCCTTGTGCTGACAATCCTCGTAGTCTGCCTCTCCATACAAATACGTCGCACACGCCGACAGAAATCGAACGGGTCCTTTTCTGGGTGTGAAAACCCCAATCGTATGAGCTCATCATCTTCGGGGGAGACAAACCACGCCTTGGAACAAGACCAATTTTTAGGTCCGGAGCTCTTTTTGTCACATGCCGATGAAACGAGACTCAGTCAGCTGACGGAGTACATGAGCCAAGCTGCCAACAGAGAACAGGTACCTGACTTACAGATAAGCTTTGAAGAATGGGTGAAGCTTTTGTGAAACTCCCATTCTCGGCATCGCTCAATGTCTTTGTCACTCACATCATTTTACGTTGATTTTCTTTTAATCGTTTTTGCAATATACTCAATGTTATCAAGTTTTATTTTGTACAAAGTTACACAGTTTAGTCAGCAAAGTTACACTTCTTGTGAAATTGATTTTTTGTTTGCTTGTGTTTGCACAATGAGCAAAGTTAACTACACTGGTGTCAAGACAATATGGTCAGCTAAAAGTTTACGGCCCCAAACAATTCCTTTTTGAAATCGCCACTGTCAGTTTTAGTTTCATAACACATTTTATTTTCATACTTGCCAAACAACAGTTTGTACAAAAGAGTATAACAGAGGAATACTGGTGTAAAAAAAACTAATATTAATAATGTAAAAAAAAACTGTTAATAAAGAACAACTTTGTACAAACATACAAAGGACAGAGATTTTTATTGATTTATTTACTCATATTTATACACGGTAAACCCATTCAGCCTGGGGCTGTTTTTTAACAGGGGCTGAGTTTAAAACCTTGTTAACATAGATTAAGAATCGGAAATAATAAAAACAGTATTAATACAACCGAACACACACAGTATATTGTGAAATAACGAGCGAAATGCAACTAATGTTTAAAACACTAAAGTATATAGGGCCTAGTACAAGCGGGTAGACAGATGAAAATAAGCTGCGGGCACATAGTGAGATCATGAAATGCTGATGAAAAGCTACTGTGTTTATTAAAGAAAACTGTCTGGGAAAACAATCCATTTCCATTCTTATCTTTAAAGTCCCAGCTCAACATTGGTAAGAAGAAAAGCATAAATGTTCACAGATACATATACCTTACATGGTATAAAGATAATGGTCGTAGAAAACTTTCCTTGAAACATTTCTGCCTGAAGTGATATCGTTTTGAAATGATAGACGAAATAAGGTCCAAGATTAGTTTTCGTCTCAGTAAAACGAAAACTCTGCCTATTAGGAATGCGTGCAAAAATGTTAAATGCATTTTAACCGTTTTCTCGCAAATGAAACAACGAAATGAGCTGACATTTTCACAGGTTGGTTTTATTACATAGAGCTCGATTTGTGCAAAGAATGGAAGCATTTACAGTCAGTTTACCAATGTTGAGCTGTGGCTATAAAAAGCCCAGCCATAAGCCCCGTTGATAAACAATCAAAAACATCAATATTACATGTAATTATGTAGGCCTGCCGTTTTGACAGATCTGAGTTATTGTATATTTGGAGCCATCAGAAGATCTGACTATATAACCTTGTTTTTCTTCTCACATTCAAATTAATGTAGTATAAACGAGGCTGTTGAGAGGAGCTAAGTCTGTGCCGTTTTTGTATACCAAGATTCGGTAGTTAATGCACACTGGGAGCAAGACGGGTATGGTGGCAGTAACATGATAAGGTTTTAGATTTTAACTTTTTTTTTTGTATTTACAGAGTGTTCCAGGTGTATCAATGCCATACCAGTGGGGAGGTAAAATTCCAGTTCGGGCACAGTCCCGTTTAAGCACCGGAACACAAATTAGGGTAAGTTGATACAATTAAACTCCCTAAAAAAAACTCCCGGGTCAGGTCATGTATGGGTCAGGCTAAGCCAGAAACTGGTTAAACATGGGATTTTAACTCTTCACGCTGCGTCAGTTTGACCCATTTATGGGTCATTGTGACAAAGATTGCGGGTCACGCTGACCCAGAAATGGGTCAGGCCCGACGGAACCCGGAATACAGGTCAATTGTGACCCGGGAAATTTTAGACTGTCAATTTCAAGGTGACCGTTGCCACTATTGTCCATGATCTTTTTCTTAGTGTCTGAAGGAAGTGCCCTGGTGTCAACTTCATAAAGTTGTTTACCGAGAAGCAAGCTAATGGGCTTATAATAACAGGGGAAATATGTTTAAGCATGATGTATTCATAAATGTTTGAAAAGCTTTCACGGCGCATGTGCGCGTTCTCGAAGGATTTGCGTTATTGCATTATGCAAGTTAACGTGCCTTTTGCTTTGCGTACGGTAAGCAGTGTTTATGAAATATGAAATTGGATTCTATGTTAGCAGGAAACGTCTGCTAAAATGGTTTACGACCTACTGATATTCAAAAAGAAAATAAGCTCTTCCCTTCAAAGAGGAACAATTCCAGGTCTGTACTTTGTTGACAAATGAACACGAATCCTGCATGATTTCATGTTAATATCAATTTAATTTTTTGTTTTATTTCAGTTAGTGGATCTTAATAATGGTGAAACAAGACGGACCTATTCCAACTTCTGAACAAACCTAGATAACAGATGAGGACGCTACACCGCCTTTGACAACAGCTTTTACATTTTCACCATAACAGGGACGTTGGTATCCCTGATAGATAAGTTGCACATGACGTCAACAGCAGCCATCTTTACTGACAACGACAGTTCATTTTTGAGCGCACAGCTGTGCGTTACTCGTAATTACTGCACGCAGCACGCGTGCGTTTCATAAACTCCTTTCGTGATTGGTTGGTAAGCAACTAAAGCTGCATTTAATAGGCTGGGGGGGTTTTTGCCGAAAATGACCGGGAAAACCTATGACTGTTGAATAATTTATTATGACTATGTTGTTTTTAAGTGGTTTAAGGGTAACGTCTATTTTTTGTACACTTTGTAAACAATAGTTTTTTTTTATCTATTCACAAACAGTAACTTAAGTCGTGACGGGATGTTCCAAGATTCAAATGAATTGTATTAATAAATTGTAATTAACAAAATGTTTAGGTATGGCTACAACAGTCATCATATGGCTGAAAGTGGGTGTCTTCATTTTTTAAAGACTTCTTGAGCATACTCGTAACTGTACAGTAAATACTGTACATACTGGTGTCATCATGTAAGCATGGTGGTCAACTGAAATAGTGTTGGTTTTTGTCATAGAATTTGAATTTACTGACCGCTTATTTGTCTCATTCAATCATATAAATGTATTTAAATATTGTCATCATCATTCTTTATTTAACTTTTTAGCTACACTCCAAAAAAAAAATCAGAATTGACCCGGATTCTGGGTCCCGTGCAGCCTGACCCAGAATTGGGTCATACTGAAGCATAATCCCAGTTGGAATCCCATTTTGTTACCCTTTCCGGGTCAGCCTGACCCAGAATTGGGTCAAACTGAAGCATAATCCCAGTTGGAATCCCATTTTGTTACCCTTTCCGGGTCAGCCTGACCCAGAATTGGGTCAAACTGAAGCATAATCCCAGTTGGAATCCCATTTTGTTACCCTTTTCTGGGTCAGCCTGACCCAGAAATGGGTCAGGCCCCCTGGGACCCGGAATCCAGGTAAATTATTCTGACCCGGGAGTTTTTAGAGTGAATACTTAAGGTTTATTTCCGTATAAATTGGGGGTTTTTTTTGTTCACTGCCTTGCTTTAAAAGTGTATTGTTAATGGACGCCTTGGGCGTCTTTTTTAGCCAAATTTGGCGCAAAATAAGGTTTCTTTATTTCTGTTTATAATTTTGTATTGTATCCTATTGCGTTTCTAAGAAATCAATCCATCACATATATACACCTTATAATAAGAACACCTTCAGACCTTTCTTTTGCAACGTCAGAGTAGAGCGATTTGCCAACCACCACGGGCGGCCTTCACTGCAAAGAATGCAGCAGTGTATTATTTACAATAATGCTATAAAATTACCCACTGATAAATCAATTTATTTTGCTACAGAAAAAAATGTAGCGAACACTACAGAAGTTTAAATTATTGTATTAACGATGGCAGATTTTGGCCAACTGAGTAGTTTACTTTTTTTGATACTCAAGGCTGCCCATACAAAATGAAAACCAATGTTTAACAAAAGAAAAACCTTTTCGGTTTGCTGAATACATTTTAAGCCATCTTGAGTTCAATATTTATATGATAATAAAGGTACGTATTTTACATAACAAAATGTGTCTTACATTACCTCATCTTAGTTTATAAATTTATTTTAATCCTGTAAGATGTCGAGTTGAACTGGTGCAACATCCGCTCCGTGCACCCCCTTCTGAAAAATGTAGAAGTATTTACCATTTGTCTGTGCGTCACAGGCTTGGAACTGATGATTCCAAAAACCATCAACTCAAGCTTCTAATAATATTTCGAAGAGCTTCGAAACCCCCAAATTTTCTTAACACAGACAAATTTTGCTAAGCAGAAACGGGCGTCCAGCCAAAATATTATATGTTCTGTTTATTCTGTCAGACTGGTACTCCTCTATCAAACAGAACACAATGCAGTCACAATGGGAGTTGCTGGGGTACACCGTGCCACATACCATGCACAAATAACTAATGTCTGGTACAATAATTTACTTGCTTAAAGTCACAAGTGACTAGAGACAGTTGATGTGTCACATGGTTCATGGCGATATTTTTTAGTTGAGAGAACGGCAGAGAGACGGCGAAGACCCATACACAATTCTGAATGAATGTGTATGGCACAAAGGCACCAGGCTTTGCCCACCTGCAGGTTTCTGTACTACTAAAGCAATTGCCCCGAACCATGTGACATAGCAACACTGTCTTTAGTCTGCGTAATCCAACTGGAGTGTTCACTTGTAACTAATCAAGTCATTGTATCAGACTTTAATCAAAATTTAACTCGCAAATAGCTTATTCCGTCCCGGAATAAAACCATTGAGTGTCGTTGACACAAAGTAAAATGTGTGTTGACTCAAATGATAGACTGATTGAAGTTTATGGAAAAAGTGAGCACGTTACAATCACCTGACACTACGTGCACGTGACATTATACCAAACGTGGGCTCAAATCACGTGAACGCCCACTGCTGCTTTGCATCCTTCGGCCAGCACATTCTCACTTCGACCTCGGTCCCCTTCACTGGTTTGTCCACGTGGAGACAGTTCCTAGACGTCATGTGTTTCAACGTCTCACCCTGAATGGAAAAGAATGTAGGCCTAGATTCACGCAGTTATGAAGGTAAGAAACAAAGATTATAGACCTTTCTTTTGCAACGTCACAGCACGAGTTTTTGCCAAAAAAGATGGAAAAAACTACTGGGAGCCATGAATGCAAAGCAAAAACAGATAATCATAGTTTGCAAAAATTTTAGACAAATATTCAAAAAGTGTTCAAAATTTGTTGGAAACCAACCAATAATGGGATGTATTTTCTTTTTAAGTAGAAAGTTGCAAAAATGTTGAATTTGGTCACAACGTCTGTCAACAGGACTTGAATGTTTTTCTACATTTGGCCGTCCATGCCACCCAGCACGGTTTGTTTGTCAACAATGGAAAGGTCTATAGAGCGCCGAAGGCGCTAGATGGGGTAGGGAACTGGAGCTCCGCTTTTGGAATGTGAAATACGCATGGGCGCCATTTCAGCACGTGAATGCTATGATCTATTGTTGTATCAATATAGTTACCGGCTGACCTGGAAAGGGTTTTTAAAAAAAAAGGGATTTCAACTAAGATTATGCCTGAGTTTGACCCATTTCTGGGTCGTTTTGACACGAATTCCGTGTCATACTGACCCAGAAATGGGTCAGGCCCCACGGCACCCGGAATACGGGTCAATTTTGACCCGGGAGTTTTTAGAGTGAAGGGTGTCAGGTGTACTCATATAATGGCGTTGTCAACGTATTGTCCTCACTCCAACCTCAACTCAAGTCAAAGTTTAGATCTTTGTATATGGCCCTGTGTAGCCAACTCCTGAACCGGAAGGAGTGTTTCATTGATTGATATTAATGAGAGAATGGTGTCTTACGTTAAACTCCCACTTTTGCCGGACTAGTTTACTGCCGGACGAGCTGCACTTTTCCAGTAAGACAAACCGATTGAGGATATCTGGCTCTAGACAGAGTTCATCATTCCTCAATTGATCTTTGTCTGTCAGTTCAAAATACTGCAGGAAAAAGAAGGACATAACAATTGTTAATGGATGTTATAGGTGCAATATTGCTTGAAAAGGTTTCTGTAAAAACTACAATGTTTTAAAAAACAAAAAAATTGGGGACAGTAGATATTACTGGCTAATGGTCTTGAATCTTTCTTCCCCAACCCCACTTTATAATTGCCCAATGGCCTTATTTGGATACCATCTTTCCCAATGCACCCACACTTGCCTATACCTGGTTACGGAATCCAGTCCCTTGAGATTCTCCTCCGCATGAACTTGTGTTAATCTACCCGGAAGGCATCACCTATTTTGATACTGCTTTACCCAAGCCTCATACATTCTTTGCCTCATGTATACGGATTCCACCACTATCACTTTTCCTCCTACATGCTTATGGTTGCTGCCTTGTTCATCACAAGTTAACAATCCTATACGATGTCTACATCTTACCTTTGCTAATACGGAATCTAGCCCCCCCCCCCCAACTTATCATAGGTGCCAAACTCCCCCAGAAATACTACCGTATGGATGAAAACCCCATAACCTGATTTTACCACCCCCCTCCCCACCTTTCTTGCCCTCCCACGTACCTCCTCCTGGCCCTAAGTTGACAACCCCATACGATGTCCACACTTTACATTGTTAAGGAATCTTGCCCAGCCCCCATCACTCACCCTCACCTTCTCATAGGTGCCAAACTGGTCGTAGACTTCATCTGGTTTCATGCCGGGTGAATGACAACCCACATACCTGGTTATGGGGTTCTATACCCCCCCCCCCCTTTCCCTGCTTCCCCTCCCACATACCTCCTGGCCATGTCCATCACAAAATGACCGCCCCATACGATGTCCAAACTTGTTTCCATGTCACGGAATCCAGTCTCCCTTTTTTCTCCCCAACTGTGCCCAACAACCCCGTGCCTCACTTTTTAACGCCTGATATCCAGACGAAGATGCCAATACCTTTTCTACTTTAGGACTCCAGACTCCCTCTCCTTCACATTTGCTTTCCCCCGTGTACCAAAACTCCCTTTAGCCTCACCTGGTTACCGCCCTGTCCGTGACATCCCCATACGATGAGCCTCTTCCCGGTTTGTCCATTCTGGTCATTAGAATCCAGACAAACCCCTAAGCTGTTTGCAACCTGTTAAAGATCAGAATTCAATTTCATCGAGCAGTTAGAAATTATAGATCTGAGCAATTTATTTGCCAAGCAAAACAATGAGCACGTTTGGCTGGTTCCACATTTCTTCTGTGCGACATTTGTGCTAAGCAAACAATTTGCTTACCAGTTTTATGAACCTGAGCCCACACACCATCTTTCAACATTTATTTGGGTGTTCTTTAAGACGTCCGTAAAATGGACAACCTAAACATATTAGATGACACATGTTTCAACTCACCGCGGCTGAATGCTTCTTCACTGTGGCCATATTGGGCACGTATAACTCCGGGTACACATTCTGAAGATACCACTCAAAACTGCGGCACTGAAGCCTCTTCCTCAAGTTGCGTCGATCACTGACGTCACCGAAGTCCACTCTCCGCAAATGTGGAAGACGATTATAAAAGTGGGTCTTATACTTGTCCGCCCACACCTTTAAACAAAACAGTAATATCTTGCTGTAGACACAACAGAACAAGTTTTTTAACCTTCGCTTCATGTTGTTGACTTTATAGATTATCTGAACGACGTTTGGGTTCTCTCTAACATTTTTATACAACAGCGCAGAGGACATCTCATTTTATTCTGGACAGTTGTTTGGCTGGCGTTCCAGGTCAGACGAAAAGATAAAATTCACATGATGGTCAGCGTAAAATTAGAAACTTGTGTGTAAAAGTTGAAAGAATGCAGGTGGTTTTACCTCTACAACTCGTATGGCGTTCCTTTCCACAACCTCCATGGGCTTCTTCCCAAGGAACGAGTAGGGTGAGCGAGATCGATAAATGTGACCCACCCGTGAGCATGGAATTATCTCTATGCTGCCACCGCACATCCAGATCTGAAGATGGGTGGGAGAGAATAAAAAGCCTACAATGTAAAAAGTCCGGCGTAAAAAAATTGATTCAAAGAACGGTCCCGGTTGACCAGGCCCATTTCCAAGAGGTCAGAGTGACAAGATTCCAGGTCGACATAAACTGGAATCTCAGTAAAACCATAATTAAAAACATGACTGGCCCGCATTCCTGTGGTAAGTGCGACCAGGAAAACGGGTCACGCTGACCCTGAAAACAGATCTGACCCCAGGACCTTTCTCCGGGTCAAATCTGTCCCAGGACTTGTAAGAGCTTAAATTTAGGATGGAAATGATGTGCCATTATTGAAAGAGTGTTGGGGCTGTTATGGTGTTTTGTGAAAGTAATGTGATTTTGAATTGATGTAACGCCAGAAGTGCTGGACACGTTTTGTTTGAAGATATCGCTTAAGTATGGTGTATTATTTTTTGTACATGTAGTTTTTTGACATGTAGTAAAGGTGCTTTGGAAAAAAAACATCCATTATTATTGTACAGGTTTGCCATTAATAATGAAGCGACCAACAAAACGGCGTTAGTTAAGGACCAATCAACACACCTTGAGGGACTCCTCTAGGTTCTCCCCTCCCCAAATTTCCATTCCCGGGTCGTAGCCTCCAAGATCGGTGAAAAACTTCTTCGACATGGAAAGTAGACCACCAGGCATGGTAGGGGTTCTGTGCAGAGGTGAACAACAAGTGGGAAATAAACAGTACTTTCAAATGGAAAAACAAAAGGCAAGTGCTGCTTTTTTCAGGAAACACGTTCGCCAAAGCGTAAAATAGAGGTCACTTTAAAGTACATAAATGATATAATTATATTTTTTCATCAAAGCAGCAGCTATTATTATGCAAACATTTTGTTGAGGAAATTTAGTTGCTGGGCAGGAACTAGGGGGGAAAAAGAGGAAAACAGATTGTTTTTATTTTATTTCCTTTTTTATGTTGGAATAAAGACTTGCCTTATCGGATCAGCTTTCGAGGCACGGTTGTCGTAGTCTGGTACCGAGACCCATCGGTATTGGAATCTCCAGTTGAAACCTCCCCTCTGCAAGGGCTCTGAGACTATTTTATATTTCAGATTCGTGTCGCTGATTTCGTCGACAACGGGAATGACGACCCGAGTCGAATCTCCAGAGATCCTGGCCAGCAGAGGCTCCAGCCAACCAGTCATTACCTCAATAAAGACAAAAGGAATCGTTGTTAAACTTTTGTCCCTGCAGCTATCAATCAAAAATGTGAAGGATCCATGAAACTTGCTAATTACGTCATCATCCCAGGAAGAAAAGACGCTACGTTCCCTAGTTTTGCCAGCCAGTGTTGTTTATGCAATTATGCAAATGTATTATCTACATATTACATTAGGCTAAGTTGGTTTCTCACACTTTACACTTCCGTAGGACGAGCATGAAGTGTGGTAATGATGTACTTCATTCTCATTTTCGTACGTCCTTGCCTCTCTACTCTGTATAGGCAATAATCTCAACCAAAATGTTTATGTGGCTTCCATGGTTTTGAAAAGGGCATATAAACCTTCTGTTAGATTGTCAAAAGTATTGGAAGCCATTTTGTTTTTGGTTTTTTGCATGAAACTATGTAGGCCTACCAACTAAAGGCTGAACAGAAACAGTCAGACACCTTTTACTAACTATGTAGCGTCAGTAATACGGTCAGGGATAGAGACTACATCACTATAGTTTAAAGCTTATGCACTTACTTCGACGTGGGAATCCAAAAAGGTGATTATTTCGCCTTGCATGGCGTCCACACCGAGCATGCGCGCACGGATCAATCCTATTCGTTCACTAGATCGTACGATCCGGATCCGCACCACGTGAATCAGGGAGATATAATCCTCCAATGGCTCCAAAAGATGCTCTTCAAAAGGACATACATGTTTGTAATTATAACTAATAAGGTTAACACACGACTGCAAATAATGTGGCTACTGATCCTGGAGTCACTGTTTTATTTCAGAGTCAACTCGGCTGGTTATACCAATCATTCCACATCGTGCCGAGTCTTCCATGTTGTTTAAGGGAGCAACCAGAAGGAAGACCCAGAATATTAGATAACAAAAACATCGGATCCGGATTGAATAGAATCACCAATAGTAGGCTTTTTAGACGTTAGGGCGCCCCAGTAAGCGGTCCTTTTCTATTGTAAACCAATAGAAAAAAAGGACCGCTTACTGGGGCGCCCGCTAACGTCTCAAAAGTCTCCCATTGTCATCCATTATATCACCTCCAAGTATTATTACTATGAGTTGATTCAGTGGATAAAAAAGTGACCACCTACCGAGATTGCTTGCGTCGTCCACAAAGATTATTTCGTGAATCAGATGTACTGGCGACCTGTCCAGTACACTGTGAAGAGTGCGCAGGAGTGTGGACCAAGCCTCGTTATGGAAGCAGATGATTATACTTGTCTTAGGTAAATTTTGTGGATACTTCAATGATTTACAACTGCATAAAAAAAATACAAAAGTAAAACATCTGGTCTTTGTATGTAATTGCTATACTTTTATAGAAAATATTTTTGTAAAGAAAGTGACTGTTGACATTCCATCACCAAGTTCTTTTTCTGGTCATAGGAATCGGTTGGCATGTCGTATTCTTTGCATGCCTTTAACCATTGTGGACCACGGTTCGACTCCCTCCTTAGACGAGAGCCTATCATGTGGTGTTTATTTTCTGGTGACCCCCCCCCCCCATTTCTTTTTTAATGATACAGCGTTTGTGGTACAGTTACCCACCTGCCTGATTGCGTGGCTTTTCCCAATTTGAGGATTCCCACCCATTCGTTAAAACGGATATTTTAAAGTGTGTATTATCTGTTTGTGAAAAAAAAATTATCCACGAAAACTGTGATTATTTGAGATTTTAAAACAAAAGCTACTAGGAGCTATACTTACTCTTTGAATCTAGCGTCGGGCAACGAGCGATGCAGTGACATTTTTGAGCTGGCATACTCATTGAAGGCATGCTCGTGTTTCCCACGGTCTAGACGCTTCTGTTCGGCGGCAGACAAACTGGCGATCACCACGCCTTCTCCCATTGATCCTGGCCCGCCCTTATCGCTAGCCCTTGTATTGTTGAAGAACGGGGTCTTCCTTATTTGTTTTGTGGCGTTTGTCAAGGACATGTCTTTCCTCATCATCCTCTGGTTCCCCTGCGCCTTGGCAATCGTCTCCTCCCTGTAGCTCTTTTGATTTGCAGCATCTCTGTTTTGTTTAAACGCTTCATCTATTTTCTCCCTCATCATCTTTTCATTTCTCTCAATCTCCCCCTTGATAATGGACTCTCCCACTTCAGCCTTCTGAGGTTCACCATGGCGATCTTTAACTTGTTCGGCATGCACGGGCTTAAGATCTGTCAACTTGGTTGGTTTGAGGTGGTTAACCTGGTTAGGCAGTTTAACGTCTTTAAACCCTGCTTCTTCAAGTTTCTTGACATTGTTAATGGACATAGCATTGCTGTGGCTCCAGACATGATGAAGAACATATACGACGTTCAGTAAGAAACAGATGAAAGCTAGCAGGTACAGCTTCCGAAGGGCTTTGCTTGTTCTGGGCATTTGTGTACTGTAAGAGAGAACATCGTTTATTAATGTATTGTGTTTTATAACTTGTTTCCTTCAAACTAAATTTATTAAAGACCGCACGGGCGCTACGGTATGTTTAGAAAAGAAGTATAGGTACCCATGCTACGATTGCATTGCGATGGATGGGCGAGAGGGTTGGGTGACACATACAACAAGGCGACTTTAGGAAAAAAAAAAATTTTTTCACACCACACTAACACAATAAGAACAAGGGGTGGACATGGAGTTCCTCCTCCCCAAATTCTGCCGAGCAATTATGGTGTAAACCAACTTCTGGTGACGTTTAAAAAACATGCTTTTTGGAACTTATAGTTCAATAGTGTGCTGCTTCCCTACATGTTGAAAAACCAAAGAAACGGCTTGGTATATGGCGCGGTGTGTCGTCACATTGTTCCAATTTATTTAAGTTGCATTTCCCAATATACTCCAAAGTGTCAGCGTAGCTTGTATAAATGGCTTGTCCCCGGTGGATTTTTCACATTTTCCTTTGGGTAATTTAAAAGTAACCCGTCATTAGAACGTAAAGAAAGTTGGAATTGTATTTAACATGCAGCGTATAATGGTGCAATTTAAGGCGGGGTCACGAATTAAGGCCCAAAATTAAAAATGTCCATGACAATTTTTTTTTTTAAGTAAAAAATGAACCATATTTAGAACCAAAGTGTTTTCTATAAAGTTGAAACTGGCAAACTGAATTGTGTGATGGTTTACCATACAATAATATCATATCATTCAGCATCACACAAATGCCACTTTGATAGGGCCATGAAACACTCCCGAAAATTAATGTACAATGCATTTTTAAAATTATAAATTCTACCTTTTGAAGCCTAGAAAGATTATTAAAGATTATGCTGTATAAACCATGACATGAAAGGTAAACTTATTTAGCCTGGTAAGTTCCAAAATACAACATAAACAGTGCCATATAATCGTGAGTTTACTTACTCAATCGACAGTGACTCCATTTGTAGAAAATAACAGACTGCAGACTAACCACCAACAGCAAAATGGACAGCTGTGTGGGCTAGACGTTATTTATATAATTGTATTGAATTACACTAAATCAGAGCGCTATAAACCATTGTGTTACAAAACTATCAATATTAGCGTGGACGCGAGATGCGTTCAGAAACCGCGTCAACTAATCGATTTGTATTTTTGATTGCATTCAAAGGGATTACACATCATTGTATTTGGGGAGAGTAAATTCATTCACATCCTCCAGTTTTTGATAAACATTCCAGTCGTATGCCTGGAAAGGATGGTGGATGTATAACTTTACCGGAGAGAGGGCGTAATAAGCAATTAATTTGATGTGCAAAATTATGTTTTAAGAAAACTGGTCAAAGTTTGATCGGTTTTCTGCCATTCGTAAGTCATTATTATAGGCAGGTTAAATTCTGCATGAGAATGGGGAAATATGTCTTTAGGGTAATTCTAGCAAAAAAAATGTAAACGTCGTGCCATTTATTTTTCAGGAACCATTTTATTGCCCGAGTAGTATAGGCCTATGCCGTTTTTTAGGCCTATGCCTATGTTGTTTTTCCCCGCAGGACTCGAGACAGCACTGAATATATTGTGCTAACGACCTTTTGTTACTGGGGAAAAAATACTTTCGTGTGTGCGTTTCAATAATATTGAAAAAGATGAAGAAAAAAAAGATAAATGCAAATGTTATGCAGTGAAAGTTGCCTTGAAAAAAAACAATGCTTTAATTTATTAATTTATTTATTTTTTTAACTAAAAGAAAACGGACAAATTCATAGCCCTGATTCGAAGCGTTTACTATGTAGCCTAATATCGACTATTTATTTTTTTTTTGGGGGGGAGGGTGCGGTGGGGGCTGGGTTGGTGGGGTCAGTTATTGTTCTTCCTTTTCTTTCTTTCTTTCTTTCTTTTTCCCCAAAAACAATCGACAATCGTGCACGAATTTGGAAAAAAAACACTTTTATAGAAGGATAGTTTGCTACCTATGCCGACTTTAATATAAAAGCAGAAACATGCAACAACTTTCTAATAAACAATGCTACGTGCCGAAAGAGTCTGAAAGCAAAATGTACTTAGGACACTTGAATGGCAATTTATGCCAGATTCTGCGCGCCATACAAGTTTTGTCTATTATCATTAAAGGTCACAACGTCCAGTGAGTTAAACATTACCACTTTGCAGCTGTTTTGTGTAAAAACCGTAGTCTGGTTCCCTTACCAAATATTACCTGACGGCTCTTGCCATGCCGGTGGATTTTTTTCCCGCAGGACTCGGGAAAGCACTGAGTATATTGTGCTTATCACACCATCGGTGTAGGGTAAAACACATATAGTTTTTCTTTATCACTGATACAACTTATTACATATTAAATTAAAGGAAAACTTTTTGAGAATCTTACAAAATATGTTGAACTTTTTTTAGACAATTTAATGTGTGGCAAGATCAAGTATAAAATATGAACATTCTCAAAATGCCGCGTTTAATTGCAAACAACTTTGTGTTTTCGCAATTTTGTAAACATTCTGTTCAAGTCACATTAGGCCTATACAATGTCCTCTATCAATAGATTGCGAGCTTTTTTATTTTTGTGAGGCCATCATGTTTTATCTTTCAGTCTTTTCTGATATTTTTCCAAGCACTGCATGAATCCATCGTTGGGCCTGATGGCGGGTCGCTGACCTCTCAGTTCATCTAAAATGGCGTCTAGAGAAATCCCCTCTGTTGACATGAGGTAAGCAATAACCACAGACGGTGAGCGAGAAACACCGGCATTGCAGTGGACAAGAATCTTCCCAGTAGCTTTTGCATTGTCAATAAACTCAAAACACTCGCCAAAGTACCTATAAAAACGACCAGAAGTATCATTGTTACTAACCTTGATGGAGAAGGAACGAAGTTTTAAAGAACACAAAATCGAGCAACACAAATTAAGGTCACGATGGAGTGTGAAGCCAAAAAAAACATCAGGCTAGTAGATCTACATGTGGTATAGCTGCAAACAGTGGCGTTCGTCCTAGTAATGCTTGATCTTTTATCTTGCTAAAGTTCACAGCCGACAGAATGACGGCTTAATGTAATATTAATAATGTAGATATCTTTTATGTAGACATGTAAAATTAGAGTTGTTTAAAATTGTAGGCGTATGTGGCAATTTGCCCCCTTTTTTTCGTTCGTAAACACTGACAGTCATTGTTGACCAAAAGAGTGCTGGTTGGTTGGATAATTTTACCTGAAACGAAAACTGTGGGCATATGCACTTTGCAAAAAATATGGAACTTTGGGAATCGTTTTCAACTACCAACGTTTCCCAACAACAGTTCAAAAACTGCTTTGTGTTGCCCTAATGCAAATGCCCGGTTCGTAAATTAAACAGCAGTATGCTTACTTCCGCGTGCTAAACAAGGTCAAGGGTCAATTGGGGGAGGGGTGTAGAGGCCTACATTCATAAGACAGAGATATCGCTGAAAAAAATACAAGGCAATTATTGGCAAACTCACTCCGTTATGTCCGTTTCAGGTACATCCAGAACCTCCACAGTTTTGTAAATGAATTCGCCGGGAAAGAAGTTCATAATCCCGGTTGCAACGTTCAGGATGTGGGTCACGTGATGCTTTTGGAGTAGCTCGAGATTAGCTGCAACATCCTGAGAACCTAACGTAAAGTAAAACGTGATCATATCGATAACTAAATCCACTCTGGTGAGCAAATCTGTTTCTGATTGCCAAGCAACTCCGTTGGCCCCAATCGAGTACTGGTAAATATTTGATAAATTTTCATATATGCCCTTCTTAGAAGTGTAGGGTATTAATTCATACAACAATGTCTATAACAAACTTATGTTTTTGTTACGATATTTTTACCTTTGTAAACAATTGGTTTCGTGTTATAGGAAATGTGGTCCGTGGATGTTTTTTATTACCGTTGTCTCGTGATTTTTTATCAAGCCAGCTGGCCAATAATCAAGGCATGTAGGCATTTACTTGTCTGAAGTTCCTCCCCTTTTCCCTGAATTAAACCGACACATTTTAAACCACCAAGAATTTCAAGAAAACAGTTGACACAGTTTACATAAAGGTGAAAGAAACGACTATTCATTCAAATTCAATTTAAAAGTTAGGCTATGTTGAACAGATCAGCATAATTTGTTGAACAGATCAGCATGCCAGATAACAACGTTAACTCGATGAGCATCACACTAACTAACCAAGAAGAACGTTGGGCCTCACTTCCAAGACTTGGAAATCTGGCTTAGTATCACACACGAATCCCATGCTGTGTCCTTTAATAGTCTTCTGTAAGAAACTCCCATCTGATCTCGTCTCTACTAGCCTCTTGCCTGCTGCTGTTGTTACTTGCGTATCAACTTTTTTTTAGACTCTTCTGAGAAAACGATGCGATGTCTTGAAGGAAGCTCATTTTGTTTCACTCGGAAAGTCTCTGTTTTTGGTGGTTTTTTTTTCTTTTTTTCTTCTTTTTCGTTTTCAAGGAATTGTTTTATTTGATATTAGGCCTATTGGTGGTGGACGCTGCAACACCACTTAAAAACCAAACCTGCAAGCCAAATCTGCAATCCCAATAAAATAGGATGTTTTCGTGTTAAGTCAGTAGACAGTAGGCCCAGGCGTTTTAATGTCTATTCGTTCTTATATAGAGTTTTTAAACAAGTTGACACTTTACAAACTCCTTAATGACGGCAGTGACTTGTTGTGGGCACGGTCGGTCTCGTTTTCTTCGTCCATGGTCTGACCTTGCACGCATAGCTAGGCTACATGGGTCAAGCTCAATGATAATACACGGCCACGCAGCATAACATTTGAACTAACTTCCTAAAAAGCTCACAAACAGAATCAAAGTCAGAGAGAGTCTGACCAGTCGTTTGTCATCGTTGGAATATAGTACGTTGTGTCAGAGTGCAAACCTTTTGGTTCATGTTGACCTTCGCTAACCATCTTACTAACATGTTTATATTAACCATAGACCACAAAACAAAAAAGCGCTAGGTTCTTTTCAATGGGCGCCGCCATCTTTCACCTCTTGCAAAACATTTTTATGTTTAAGTAATTATTCTAGAAGTATTCTATAAACGTATTTTCAAAGAGTAAAGAAATATATAAATTTCAGATCTAAATATTTTTGTTTTTACTATTATTGCTATATAAAAACCGTATTATTGTAAAAAGCTTGTGTTATTATTTGCATTCATTTATCGATCCTAGTATTTTTGGACACGTGAGGGCGCAGTTTTTCTTGACAAGTAAAAAACAAAATGTCTGCTCCCGGTCCCAAACCGACCCGTCCCCGAAGTACAAGAATAAAGCGAGCAACAAGTCCTGCTGCTGCTATACTGAGCAGTAAGAAGAAAAAGAATGTAAGTGCAAAGGTTTGTAGTAAGTTTTGTTGTTGATAAAAAATGTCTGGAGATATTTAGTAGCTGTTTTCGGGTTTCGGGTCTACTGAGTACTGTGGTCTTGACAACGTTATTCACTTAACGCCATTTTAGTTCCTTTTAATTAAGCATGAATGCACGAGAGTTCTAGACACATGTTGAAATGTCCGCTTGAGTTTTCTTTTTTAAAGGTAAATATTTAGCGTTTTAGCTACCAATGCCTCGAGAGAGGAATATTAAAAAAGGGAAATAAAGCCCAATATCCATTAAAACATCTAATAAAATCCCTTAGAAAATCGGCTGTCGGCTATGGAAATTTTTCCACTGAGTCTACAAATTAGTTAGTAGTACATTACTTTATTTATTAACTTGTTCCCATCTGAAAACTGAGCGGTGGTACATGTAGGTCTCAATCAATGATCGGATTCAGAGTCAGTGGTCCTTTCATTCTCGACATTGATTTCCATTTCCTTATGTTTGATTTCTTATTAGTCAAACATACCCGTTACAGCCACAGGTACGTTTCGGATACACACACGTACATGTTTTTTGTGATCGGTATGGATTTAGTTTTGTGGCCTTTTGAGCATTGCCTTGAGTCAAAAGATCATTGCAGACAGGAACACTGTTAAACCACTTTGCGCCACCAGAAATACGAAAAAAGTTAAAACAAAACATTAGTACAGTTGTGTGTGCTGTTGTATGTCAAAACAAAGCAGCTGTTTGTTTACTTTTCTAATGGGATTTTGATGTGTCAGACTTTTGTTGAACTGTCAGTGGCGTTGTCAAGGCTGAGATTGGTCAATACGTTAGTAGGTGGGGTTAATGGAACGGTCTATTGATTTATAATACCTCTTTTTATTTAGGCTCTGGCCACAGCAGCAAGTTCTGATGCAAACACAGTGGAACCAGAAGCATCCACTCAGGTGACAGCAGCACCAGTACCAACCGCAGTAGTGGCAGCAGCTGAGATAAACACCCCGAGTCAACTACTCACGACCCCTGCTCCACAACTTCCCGAAATCCCTCAACGACCAGTACTACCATTCAAGGATGCTAACTTTACAGTAAGTGTTATTATTTGACTTCCTTGTGTGGGGTGGCATGGATGGCGTGTGCGTAAAGCGCTCGCCTCTCACTAATTTGTCCCTGGTTTGAGCCCTGGGTAGTGCCATATGTGAGGAGAGCGTTGGTTTTCTCCTGTGCCACGAGGGTTTTTCTTCAGGCCGTCCGGTTTTCCTCCCTCCGTCAAAACCAAACACTTTCGATCTCAGGCTGTGCTCCGTGGTCATATATGGGTTGATGTGGCTGGCTGCTGAAGGCGCCCTAAATGCCTGCAGCTCGAACACGTGTAGCCGCATCCTTCGCAATTCAGCTTCTCAGCTGCCAGTAAGGATGATTAGCCTCCCAAATTATTATTATTATTATTATAAAGCTGTTTATAAATTTTAAATCTATTTCAATAATAATGCGCAGTTTTTTTATATAGTGCTTTATCACACCCGGTGTGTGTCTGAAAGCGCTCATTATTTAAACAACAGGTTTGCAGAGCTATGTTTGAATGATGAGACCCATTTATAGAGGAGCTAGTAAGGGTTTACAAGGTGCTGCGGCGCATTCTTCAGCCACTGCCAGAAACAACAGGGCAAACCCCTTTACTTAACGATAAGTGTTCTATGGGTTTCTTTATCTGCATTACACATCACACAGGACCTGCGTCTTAACATTCCATGTGATGGGCGAAGCAAATGTTTAAAGTGTCTTGCTAACTGGGAAACAACCACATTCTCTGACAACTTAAGTCCTTTATAAAGATTTTACACTCTTACTTTATTGTATAAACAATCATGGAATAATGATTGTAATTTGGTATTTGGCTCGAGTGTCTTTTTTATGGAGGAAATAAAGAAAGAAAGAAACCATTATAAATTAAATCCATGAAAAAATAATCAGTTGTTCTCGTTCAATTAGGGTGTAATTAATTTTACATGTACTTTTGTCAGCTTTCCAGTAAAGGTGTGACGGCCAATAAGAAAGCAAGAGCATGGAAGACAATGAAGCAGATCACATCAGCCGAGAAATCGTTGCCATGGAAACCCGATGAAGCATTATGTGAGCAATTTTTATATTTGGAATGAAACGGGCTTGACTGGTCAGTGACCCCGGGCAAGATTTCACAAAGCGTTGGGTTTTTAATCTGAAATGTGCTGTAACCCGTTTGATGTAAAAGTTAAAAAAACAGTAGACATTTTTAATAATAGGGTTGTGATGCAGGATTTTAGAGACTTTTAACTCATAACTCATAGAAATGTTCCATTACTCGGGGGAAACTAGCAATTTTTTATTTTCATTTCCTCATTTACTAATTGTGCGTGTGCCTGGCAAAAGAATGTCCGGCACACGTGCCGGCAGACCATAATTTTTAAGGCTCATACAGTACTCTGCTGAACATTCTCCAAGGAGTTCGAAAAACAGAAAGTTCATTTTAAAATATTTTCGAAAAAAAAAGAATTTAATTTACAGCCGTGGAAATCAACTATGGATGCGGTGTTCATTTTTTGTATTTTTTTTTATGCAATTCGCCCATCACAAGGCCCAAAGGCCACTCAAGGTGTGGGATACTTTTTTTTTTGAAGGGACAGAAACCTGCCCCATTGCGAAGAAACAAGACATGGTGAGATATAAACACAAGTCTCTTCGCTGCACAGCTAAGAACAGGGAGGGGGTAAATGAATCCATTGCAAGACAAACATAAATGCCTCTTCCCCTATTTGAAGCAATTATAGTTGAGTGTCTTGCTCAAGGACACAAGTGTCATGACCGGGATTCAAACCCACATCCTGTTGACTTGGCCACCAGAACTTGAGTCCGATGCACTGAACTGCTTGGCCACAACACACCACAAAATCTATTCCCCAGAATAGACGTTAAATTGTTTTCTTGTTCTGTTTGGTTGAACAGATAGCGGTATTGATGCACCTCCATCTCTGAAACCAGCCAAGAAATACTCTGACCTTTCAGGATTCCCGGTAAGTCATTCAAAGCTCTGTCTTTTTCATGGAAGACATTGTTTAAAGTCCAAGCAGTTTCCATCACATAGGGCCTACACCATATGCGATATGTGGCAGAGTCCCCCCAAGTGTTCATATACTCTTACAATCTAGTCATGTTTGTGGTGACACCATGTACAAGAAAATCTCTATTGAAGTTGTGGTGGTTCTGAAAAGGTGTACTTACACAAAATCTCTGACAAAACATCAAGTGTTTTGGGGGGTTTTTTTCTGATATTATCCCAGGTTTTTTTGTGTGTGGTGTGTTTTTATTGAAAACTAGAGGATGGGAATGAATCTAAAATTAAAATGTATTGGTTTCTCAATCATTAGTGACTCACTCCGCGGCAGTGAAGTTATCCAAGAAGTCCCCTCGATCCACTAAGAGAAAGTAGTAGTAGTCCCGGCTGATTTCCTACCTCCCCAGGTAGTACTTAATAAGCAGCACTTTGGAGAACTAAGTTGTCCGCGATAGTAGAATAATAACAGGACAAGTTCTCCCAAGAAGAATCTACTGTATATTGCAAGTAGATATAATCACAAGGTGTTGCCGCAAACCAAATATACAAATGTATTGTTCCTCTATTCCTAGGCAAAATACACAGACCCTCAAACGAAGCTGAGATATGCGGACACAGATGAGTTTTCCAGGACACGAATGCTCCCAGCTGACATCATCACTGGGCTGTTGACTCTCAGGAAAGCTAACCCAGAACTCCAATGAGGCTCGCTCATGAGGACATGTAAGTCAGCCATCTGCATATTTGTGTTCTTTGTTCCTCGCATCTTGAGATGGATCATATTTTGCATTTTGTCGCTGAAGACTGCTAATTAGAACCACCTGTCCTTCCTTGGGACGGTTGATATCGAATTTTGCACATTTTACATGTCGACTGAGCACGCAGAAGAAGTTGCTGTACTGCTTACGTCTAGCAGCAGGCTTGTTAAAGAGCATAATTGCTTCCCTTCGGCTGGGAGTACAAATATATAAGAACTACCCATTATTCCTTCGGAAGGTTGAAATTGAACTGTGCATTTGTTGACAACTCATCATGCAGAAAAGGAAAGATTCCTTGCCAATAGTGTCAGAGGTACCTATACTATGTGTCTAGCTGCAGGCTTGTTAAAAAGCTTCTCTCCGGCCAGGAATGCAAATTGATAGGACTTGACCGTTATTCCTTCAGGAAGTTGGTATTGAACTAAAGACTCCTTGCCATTAGTGTCAGAGGTTGCTTTACTTCGTGTCTAGCAGCAGGCTCGTAAAAAAAGCATAGTTGCTTCTCTACTGCTAGGAGTGCAAAGCAGTAAGAACTACCCGGAAGGTTGTCGTGATATTGAACTGTGCGTTTGTTACGTGCTGCCAACTGAACATGCAGAAGAGGAAAGACTCCTTGCTACTAGTGTCAGAGGTTGCTCTACTTCTTGTGTCTAGCAGCGGGCTTGTTTAAAGCCATAATTTCTTCTCTCAAGCAACAGCTGCAAATTAAGAAGAACTAGTCAGTTATTCCTTCAAACTATTGGGAAGCAGCTGCAGCAGCAAAACCACCTAGAAGGTTGATCTTGGACTAGTGTAACACACGGTCAACTGATCGTTCAGAAGAAGAAAGAATCATTGCCACAAGTGCAAGAGGTTGCTATACAGCTTGTGTCCAGCAGCAGGCATATTAGAAATCATAAAAGCTTCCCTGCACCCAGGAGTATAAATTGGAAACACCTGTTCTTCCTCAGGAAGCTAACATTAATTTGTGCTTACTTAGTGACGACGACAAATAAAGACGAAAGATTCTCGACCTAGGATTGTTGTACTTGGGTAAAAGTTATCTTGTGATCCATTAAAAGATATAATATGTTTATTTTTTAACATCAACGATAAAGACCAAGGTTAAACACTACACACTGTGTTAAGCCTTTGAGAAAGGTATTGTTAAGATCAGAACGTGAGACCATTGAACAAAAATTCGCTTGTCAAATTAGTGTTATTGAAATTAATAAAGGATCGTCAGTAAAAGTTGCAAGCCTGGGAGTTTTTTTCGTGAAGGGGCGAGGCCGTTTTAATTTTGCCAAGAGCATCAAGGCCGGTACCAGGGACAACATAATAATTAATAATACGCAGTTCTTATATAGCGCTTTATCACACCCGATGGGCGTCTCAGAGCGCTCAGTATTTTTCCTGCAAGGTATGATGAGTTACGTTTTTTTGAAATATGAGACCTTTACAAAGCACGCTGTAACGGTTTACAAGATGCTGTGGCGAAACCTGCAGCCGATCAAACCAGGAACACCGGGGCGAACCCCTTCTCTTTGCGATAAGTGCACTGGGTTCTTTTACATGCGTTATACACAACACACGGGACCTACTGCTTTACGTCCCATCCGAAGGACGCAGCAATAATGGTTAAGTGTCTTGCTTAAGGACACAAGTTTTATGACCAGGACTCGAACCCACACTCTGCTGATCAGAAACACCAGAGCTTGAGTCCGGTGTTCTTATCCGCTCGGCCACGACAGGCCATAGCCATAGCCATGTCCTCCATGTATTTTTCACCCTGTGGAAGTGCAATAATAATGCGTATATTATGCGCTTTTTCAAACCAAGTAGGCCCCTCAGAGTGCCATGCAATACCCCCCTGTTCACCAGGCGCTAATTCTTGACCCTATCTCCACTCCTTAGGAGTATGCAGCACCGGCAACCAAAGTGGCGCACAGGTTGCTCATCATTCACATCGCATGTACCCATTTACTCCTTTGCGATGAGACGCATTTACAGTTACATGTATATAAGTGTCTTGCCCAAGAACACAGGTGTCAGACTGAGATTTGAACCTAGAAAGACTCGGCCACCGGAACTTAATTCGATGCGCTGGACCGTTAGGCCACAACATGCCACCAAAGTGCAGTCCAGAGTCAACACACATGTGTAATTATAAGAAAGCTCATGGACAGGACAAAATATGAACAATTTTTCTACCTCTTCACTTTCTTATAGATACTATAATGTCTAGTCGAGTCAATGTATCCCAAATTAAAATTGCTGAATAACGCCCTCAATTGTCAGACTCAATTTATTCTCAACCAAAGGAAACGATTCTTTCCGGCATGAACTGGGATGGAATGAAACAACTTCCTGTATCGTGTCCCGTATTTTAGAATTTACAACCCTGGGTTGACCTCTCACTCAGCCTCAGCTGGTTATGGTCAAGTTCCCAATGTTACATACTGTAATTGATTACTGATTCTCCGTATGCGTGTAAAGGGACCTGCCTATTTTCACCTTCATCCTCGGTCTGGGCTGTAGTAATGCCAGTGGGAAATAGTGTATGTAATGTATACATGTACTTGCAAAAGGGAGACATATTTATTATCAGCGCCAATCGTGGCAGGCAAATTATGTGTATTATATTCCTTGCATGCAAGTGTATTTGTGTATTTCAACTTGGACTTTACATTCAAATGTTCGCAATACATGCGTACCTCCACATTTCAAAATTATCAGCTGAGTAGGAGAGTGGCCCCAATTTGTACATGCATACCAACAAGTCCATGCAATTTTGGGCATTGCAAAAATAAAAAGTTTGTATGTTTGGGGTTTTTGTATTCAAAAACTGCGTGCACTCTTTGCCTGTCAGCTTGTGACCCAATGTGCCGCTGTTGTCAATGTGATAACACAACACCCATTATCTATCATTCTTATACTAATTATCCTTGATCTATAATGCTTTAAGCAACTGTAAAGGAAACATGGAAATGTAAACGAGGCTAAGCTACTTAACTCATGTAAAGATTATAACCTCGGCCCAATTTTATAAAGCCTGTAAACAGACAAACTTGCTAAGCGCAAAAAATCTTGCTTAACAGTAACAGGGTACCAGCCAAAATTCCATAAAGTTCACATTGTTGTGACTGGTTGACGCTCATTTTTGTTTGTATCAGAGCATTGTATCAGAAATGACCTCGGGAAATAAAAACCCACACAAACACTTCCCATGTGTGACCCCTTGTTGAATCAACCAAAAGTGGAAGTACTGTTTCTAAAACATCCAATTACGTTGCAAACATCAAGCCATTCAATACATAGTTTACAAAATACATATTTTGAATGCAAATCTCAAGAGAAAGTAAAAAAAAAAAATCAGAGCATTGTGTGTGGTAAAGAACCTATGATTAACGGCCTTGTACTGGTGGGACTCCAACATACCTGGACAAAGCCTCTCCCTTGAGTGTTTTACTTAATTGTGTTCGAATATTTTCCGTCTGGGGTGACACAAAGAACATGTGACAGGTTAATAATATTTTCTTTTGAAACGGCTAACCCTCGACTGAAAATTTTGTTTGTGAAGGGTGCTTGAAGCCGGGATTGTGATCAGGTGACCTGTTCTCACATGTTACCCTGGGGTAACGAATGTGGCGGCAATTTGTTGTCAAGAGAGAGGGGTTACAGGATTGATAACTATCGAAAGTATAAATGATAATTATTTCCGTCTTCTTTCAATCCCAGAGTGCCCTTTGTAAAATGAAAACAACCTGGCCCTCTCAAAGATGAAAATCCAGGCCTGCTGGTTACAAATTTCTCACTTGTACCTGTTCATATCCTCGAAAATAATATTTCTGTATGAAAATATGTCAAAGTCATTCCAGAAAATAGCATTTTGAAGACCCTCAAAAGTTCACTTTTGCTTTTTTTTTTTTTTTTTAAGATTACAGCAATCGAAATAAGCCTGCACCAGATCAGTGACAAAACATAGTCCCTGATTCGTGGTTTTTAAAGTGAAAAAATGTTTACCAAACTTTCTTATTTGTTGGTATCAGGTATATTAATTGAAAATGAGGGCTGGAGTGAATTTATGTCTCACCAAATCAATGAAGTGTGCCACAAAATCAATGAAGTGTGCAATATATACACCTATAAGATTTTATGGTTTATACTGTGCACGGAGAAACGCCTCCCTGACAATGTGGCTATATGTTTGTCAATATTTCTTTGGCAGCATTGGTCCCACAATAACTGTGCAATATAGAAACGAATAATTTATTCCAATTCGTGCAGTTGTGCGTGACGTTTACACCTCTGCGGTGAAGGAAAGCCGTATTTCCAACTGCACTGTGTATAGATTAATTTAGTATTCCATAGAAAGTTTACAATGGAGCGACGTGTTAACATCACGTCTACCTTGCCCGTCTGATTTACTGAACAATTATACATGTACGGTTGAAAAGAACCGACATTTACACTTACCTTAGAATTAGCCTCTCTCAGAACTACATGTAAATGGCTGACAAAGGCCTATGGCACTCAAACAACATTGAAGTAAAGTCACGGTTTGGACCTAGTTAAATGCACCATTTTGTAAACTTCCTGTATAAAGTTGTTTTACATCGTGATTTCAATAAAAATTCATTGGCAGTTTAGCAATCATTATCAACGAATCTCTGTATATTTTCAGTTCATGAGTAGAAGGTTCACAGCACCAATGCTCCGGTGTATCATCTTAATATTCTAAGAGAGTTGAACCTCACCTTGATTCCAAGCGGGTTAGCACACTTGTAAGAACTTTCGCCAACGTTTAGTCAAAGTCGTACCATATCTTGATTCAAACAGTAGGCACACTTGTCATCTGTTTTGCACACGTTATCAAAGTTATCAAAGTTGTGCCTTATCTTGATTCATAGAGTTAGCGCCCAAGTGGCAGCTTTTTGCAAACAAAATCAAACTGTACCTTATCTTGATTCAAAGTGGGTTCGCACACTTGGCTGTTTTGCCAACGTTATCAAAGTCGTACCTTATCTTGATTCAAAGAGAGTAAGCTAACAGGTCAGCTGTTTTGCCAACGTTACCAAAGTTGTACCTCGTCTTGATTCAGAGTTAGCACTCAAATGGGAGCACTTCCTATACAATGGTAATACTGTACCATATCTTGATTCAAACAGTAAGCACACTTGTCAGCTGTTTGCCAACATTATGAAAGTTGTACCATATGTTGATTCAGAGAGTTAGCCCACAAGTGGCAGCACTTCTGCTAACAAAATCAAAGCGTACCTTATCTTGATTCAAAGTGGGTTAACACACTTGTCAGCACTTTTGCCGTTATCAAAGTTGTACCCCATCCAGATGCAGAGAGTTGCACAAGTGGCAGCACTTTTGCCAACAAGTTCTAATCTACATCTTATCTTGATTCAAGTAGGTTGGCACACTTGTTAGCACTTTTGCCAACGATATCATAGTCATACCTTATCGCGGTTTAACGAGGTTAAACACACTTGTCAGTAGCATTGCCAACATTATATCAATGTTTTATCTTATCAATGATCCAGATAGTTAGCGCACAACCAGGAACACCCAGTACCACAGGAACATGTATATTAAATACATATTTAGTATTGTCGGTGTTGTATCTTATTTTGATTTACAGAATAAACAAGTTCAGCTGTTCTGCCATTGTTCAAAATAATGGCTTTATACATGTTATACATGTAAAGTCAACAACAGCAACGGGCAATCTTATATTCCAAATTTATTCCCTACGTTTTGCACCTTAAGTTAATGCCCGCTCTGTCAAGCGTGTACAGGTGCAGATAACATAACAACTGTATGTCTGTAACTTCAATAACAAAAAAAAAAATATTCACCTGATGTTGATTGAACCCTGGAAGTTCTTATGAACCAAGCACATTTTAGATCTAAAAAAAAGTTCGGTTAAATTAAGCTGAAAGTTGCCCCTGTCGACTTTTCATTGAAATCATTTGAACCGGTACTAATGCGCGTAGAGACCTTTCGCTGAGCCCGTTCAGTGAATATTGAACACAGGTTTTGTAAGTGTGAACACACTTATCAGTAAAACGAATGTTTTTAATACTGGTTTTGGGAAAGAATGGGGTAAATTCTAGCCGTCTATTTTTTTCTAGACAATCACAACAAAATACCCTTTGAAAATTTAATAATCCTTTTTGTGGTATGACGGACACTATAGGAGTGCACTGTTTGGTTTTGGTGTATACAGACAAACTTGCCCAAACCAAAAAGTGCCCTAGTAATGTGTCCACCATAATTCAAAATGGCTAATTGAAGTAGGCACTCGCGACTTTTGTAAAACAGCTTACAATGTTAACTTTTTGTTAGTTGTTGTTTGTATTTATATTCAGAAATTTATGGCTACAGTCACTTGTGGTTACCTACCATTCTTTTATGTTTAAAGCCCCAGCTCAACATTGGTAAGAAGAAAAACATAAATGTTCACAGATTTACACGAACCTTACATAGTATTAAGATAATGATGGCAGAAAACTTTTCTTGACATATTTCTGCCTGGAGTGTTATCGTTTTTAAATAATAAATTAAATAAGATCCAAAATTAGTTTTCGTCTCAGTGAGACGAAAACCCTGCCTACAGGAATGCGTACAAAAATGCTGGCTGCATTTTTACCGTTTTCTCGATAATGAAACAACGAAATGAGCTGACATTTCCATCCACAGGTTGGGTTTATTATTACACATATCTTGATTTGTGCAAAAAATTGAAGCATTTACAGTTAGTTTATTAATGTTGAGCTGGGGCTTTAACGTAACAAAGGTGCATCTTTGACCTTTTTCCCCCTTTAGGCTTGAAGTCAACTTGAACTGTGCTCATAATTAATTATACTTAACTACAAACGAAGCAGCTTCCTTCCGCTCGAAGGATAAACCTTGCCATGGCCAATTACATAATGAAGTGTTCTGAAATGGCATTATGGCAATGGCTTCCCATCAGGTTGAAGTACTAGCACTATACCCAAAACCACTGTATAAAAAAACGGCCCTTTTCGAAACCAGGACTTTGGCTCGGGTTCCGGCTTAGGGCACCGTCAGTTATTTTGAAAAGGTGTGCTTTCGGTACTGGGTTTCAAATAGGCTTGCGGAGTGTAAGCCAGGAGCGCAAGCAGAAACCATGATTTCGAAAACGCCCTATGCTTCTTAGACTAAATTGTCTTAATGGGAAAATCGTATATTTGATAAACGATGTTTCAGAGTTCTATGCCTGTCTCTAAAGAAACATCTCATTAAAGATAATATTTCAGGCATTCGGGTTTGGTTCAGTGGTTCTCACCCCTGCCTTTCACCCGGTTCGAAACCCGGACCAGAGCCTTGCATGTGGATTGAGTTTTCAGTCCCTTACTGATTGCGTGGGTTTTCCCTATTTTGGGGTTTTCCTCCCACGTCTAAAACTGACACTTTTCATGATCTTCTCTACACATGTATCTTCAGGCCTATGGGCCACAATGGCCACAGTGCTAGGCACTTTTGAAGATCTCTTAGTTCCATTACCAAAATGATATAATAATAATAACAACAATTTAGACGAGGCGGCACGAGTTTCTAACAAAAAATAATCTGCAAGCAACTGTTGTTAAACAGTTGACTGATTTGTTAAATTTGGGATGATTTATTTAACGACTTGAATATTGGCACCCCCCCCCCCCCCCGGCCAACAAAGATACTGACAAAGTATAGGAAGACCGCCAACATAGGGCTGGATAGACTGTTGGGTTGCCGGTGGTCGTAGGTTCAAATCCCGCTCCGGTCAATTTGTCTTTATAGCATTTGTGAAATTTCGTATAAATATCGGCAACTTTTATTTCAGCTGGTATACTTATTTCCTCTTATTTTTCTTTAATGCCATTATAGCAAAGAGTTAAATGTGGTTGGCCATTTCTTCTTATTTTGCGATGACAAAGTTGCTTGTCTGTTTTCTGCATGGTATGTGAATATGGAGCCGTAAGATATACCTTTCTTTAACAAATTATAAACCATACTGGAGAAAAAAAGATTGGAAATGAAATCCGCACGCGGATGCATTGACGAAATGACGATCTGTTATAAAAGTGCATTGACCGTCTTTTCTTTAGTGATTTTATGGGTTGTAGAAATATGAAATCAACAAAATTGTTGTTGGAGTTTATAAACCGTCTTTGCAGCTTTTATCTTGTAGCAATTTGATTCGGAAATATCCCTTAAATAAATGCCTATATATAACCCTTAAAATGTATAGTTAAAGTGGGCTTTTCCGAGTCGGCTTCAGCTGCGAGCGATAACAGAGTTGCTCAGTATATGAGAACGAGGGAAGCCAATTTATCTAGGCCAGTGCAGTGTGCGTAAGTTGAACAGTTCGTGAACTGTTGCCGCTCACTCTTTTCACTCAAACACGGGGTGTTTCATTCACTGCAGCACGGCTACCGGCATCGGTTGTTACGCACCCGTGGTAGCATGGACCGTTTCTATACGCTACGTGATGCCTCTTTCCGTTGGTGATATTTATTTATTTATAAAAACCTACAAATCCTCGTGCTCAGTTTGGCTAAATTATACCTGGTGTATAATAAGTTTGTGAAGCCCGTGTTCGGGGTAGTTCATTTTGAAGTTAGACTACACACGGACCACAGATCCGTGGTGCAGTTCTCCGTCCACAGCCCAGCGAACGCTGTCTTCAAGTCAACATTCTAAGCATGAAACAGACAACTCTTCAACCCTTCCCGAGGCTGTGATATTTGTTCTCGTCAGGAAAACAATTTGCTCTCAAATTTATCATCATGAGGAAGAATTTTCTCTCGTGTGTCAACTTTATCCTACTGGTGCCGTTATTATGGCTACCACTGTACATGTATCTTCATTTTGGATACAGCTCATATGATGTGCGAGAGGTCCGCCTTCCTGCTTCTAGAACAAGGGGTAATCTATTCGATGTCCAAGAAATGGAACCTGGAAGATTTCATGAATTCAGAAAACAACATAAAGAGCATCAACTGGTTATCCAGGATGTAAACATGGCAGCAATAAGTAACGGAGATGTTCAGGGAGCAGACGACATTAAGTCAAAATGGCGGGAAACGAAACGTACACATTTGCATAGCAACAGGAAAGTTGTCTCGCCAGTTAAGCTCACCGTTAAAAGACAATCCGGGACGGATAATCTTGAAGATTCAGAGATTGAGGAAGATATAGAGGATGATAATACAGTCATTCGTCACTTCAAAAGAACGCTCGGTTCATCGAATAAGAAAGTAATAAGGGGCAACAATTTATCCACTCATACTCATGATATCTTAGACAAACACATTTCAGGTAAGTCAGGGAGCATTCATTATTTTTTTTAAAGTGTTTTAATGGAACATTAAATTATAAATATCCAGTGACAGCTAAATAAACTGTTTTTCTTTCATTTTTTTGAGAGGTTGACCGCTGAAGTTTTGAGCCTGTGCCCATCCAAAACGGAAATACCCCTGAAAAGGTACACAAGCGCAGACTCTCACTAAAAAGAAAAAAAGGGGGCATGTGTTTGTTTGTGAGCAAAATCTGAGGGGCGCTATGATTTCCGAAATGCTCGGATTGCAAGTCAACAACCCAGAGCAGGCCTGATTGCTTCGTTCTTAAAAGGGCAAGGGCACCAAGGCATTTTCTTCTCGATAAAGGTTCACCTCTATGAGGAAAATGCAAATTTCTTTTGGAACATTTCAAGGGCACTGAGGCAATGACCAGGAGCAACGGAGGCAATTGTCTGCATTGCCTCTGTGAAGTAGCAGGCCCTATTTTGACCTACAAGCCACGACCTTCTAGTCTTTACACGACCTTCAAGTTTTGGATTTTCTTTTTAAATAGTCGTGTGGTTATTGTTAATGAGGTTTGGTGCGTGATGCAGTCACTATTTAGTGGGGATTGCATCCTTCATCATTTGAGGACTATAAAAATAGAATTGTACCCGTTTTAGTTGTTCTATCGATGATATCAATCGAAACCTTGACAGATAGAGAAAAAAAGGACCGTCAGTATTTACAATTGCTACATCTAGCTATCCTGTTGCTAAGTGACGACGTTTTGGAGCCGGAAGTCCAGCGCAACGAATGTTCATGTAAAAAATATATATATATATCATTCGTTTACATGGCACTTCCGGCTCCAAAATGTCATCACTTACCGACAGGATACAGAAAACATGTCGGTAGCATGTAAAGGGTCCATTCCCAAAGCACCTGATTGTCGGGGGACGATCTTTTTACCACATGTAGTTTGACAAAACTGACATTAAATTGCCCTTTGGATTCCACTCTCCAGCATACATTTAGTCTAGGCCTACCACACAAACCAGATACCTTGACTGAAAGGCCAATGTTATTAACTACCAATATGCATTCGTCGAGCGATTGGAAGTTTCTTAACGATTTGAAATTCATTTTGGCCCGACTCCATCCAGCTGTTGCAAAAGCACACAGATCATTAAGCCTCAATCGATTACTATACGGACCTCCGAAGTGCCACATCACTAATTTATCCAGATAATTCATCTCGCTAAGTCGACTTTTTTTCAGTCGACATGTCGTGATAATTTATCTCGCAAAGACAACATACTGATCTTATGAAATTGTATAAGTCGGCTTGTCATGATAATTAAATTTTGTCGCCAAGGTACGGAAGCTTAAAAAGGCCATCCGCGTTTCCAAGTTACTTAGGTAATTTATCATGGAAAGATGGAATACAGAGATAATTATCTTAGGAATAAGTCTTCCCACGATGATTTTTACATCTCCAAGATAATTGTTTCATTTTTCGAAGTAACAACATTTCACTATTCCATCTTTCCGTGATAAATTACTTCAGTGAATCGGAAATGCGGATGGTCACTATAAGCTTCCGTAGTCAAGTATAAGTCGTCTTTGTGATCACGGTTAGTCGTATTGGCGAGGTATAATATCAAGGCAAGTCGACACCTACCAGTTGGTCGATTTGACGAGATAAATAATTTCGTTGTCTGGATAAATGGTATGGCACCTGAGCTTCGTAATACCGAAATACCATCTGGTATTGTTCGTCCTGTGAAGATCATTTCGTCACGCAGCATTTTAATAATTCTACAAGGGCTTTCAAAATGTTGCTTATGTGTCTCCTTTAAACATAAGTGTTACTTGAATATGAGATCAATCTTTGTCCATTCTTATATATCGCTCCATCAAACAGAACCAAAAGCATTTGTACAACTAGTAATTTGGGTGGAAAGTTTGACTGTACAACTTTCAGACGGATCCTTTTTGCTTGCCGTTTTGCTTGAACTTTGCGGTTGCAGGACGTTCGCGGACACCAGTCGTAGTTTTTGGGGTGGAAAGTTTCACTGTACAACTTTCAGACGAATCATTTTTGCTTGCCTGAGGACCTGAAGATACTTCAAAATCACCTTTGCATATTTTCTAATTGCAGCATTTGAAACAAGCATGGTGATAAAACGTGCATATAATTCATGTTTCAGCATTTAAATCACTAAAACGTGACCATAGGTTGACGAAACTTTAGCGTTTATTGAAAACTGGAGAATGGACATGATTTTCTTTTTCAAAGACCGTCAAAAATGATGTATATATCCTTTTAACTCCAGAGGCTCTAAGTGCGTTTTCAAAATAAGAACTTTCCGGTTGCAGGACGTTCGCGGAAAACAGTCGTAGTTTTTTGGGTGGAAAGTTTGACTGTACAACTTTAAGGCGCATCCTTTTTGCGTGCCTTTAATAATGACCCTGAGGACCTATAGGTACCTTCAATATCACCTTTAAATATTTCTAATTGCAGCATTTGAAACAAGCATGGTGATAAAACGTGCATATAATCCATCTTTCAGCATTTAAATCACTAAAACGTGACCATCAGTTGTCGAAACTTTGGTGTTTATTGACAACTATGTAATGGAAATTATTTTTTTTCAAAGACCGTCAAAAATGATGTATTATCCCTTTAGCTCCAGAGGCAGTTAAGTGCGTTTTCAAAATTAGAGCTTTGCGGTTGCAGGACGTTCACGGAAAACAGTCGTAGTTTTTTTTTTCTCTGTCAAATCTGAAATTTGCTATGACGTCCTCCCTCTCGCATTTTCTCAACGTCTTGCTCGTCCGGCAAGCGATCCGCCAATTTCCTGGTGCCGCAACAAGTGCAGAAGGCCCCCGGAACGCCAGCGGGAAATGCCGCTAATAATCTCAGCCCCTCGTTTTCTATCTCAATCGCACGACCCTCAGAGTGGTCCCCCGGCCTTGGGTGAAGGTACGTGCTCAGGAGGTAATCAGGCGAGTAAAGGACGACAGTGCGGAGGTAGTTCTCACGCAAAAGCATGTAAAAACAATATCCAGGAATCCGACTTCGCAACCGGGCACGTTCAAATTTAAGGGAACTTCAGACGCAGCCACTAAGGGTTGGTATTGTGAAACAACAAAGCATAGTTTCCCAACAAACCGATCTGTTAAAACTTTAATGCAATGGGTGATCATTTATGTATTTTTATTTTATTTCATGTTATTTTATTTTTGGGGAGCAGAGAAAAAGAACGATCATTATTTTTTTATATTTAAAAAAAAAAATTGGGGACTGAATGTCAACACAGTATACCTTTATATTTAAAGTCTACATGAACTCTCTAAACTTAGTTCCCACAAGAGGAACCGTTAAAGTCAAACCTTATTATGGGTCGGGTATAAAGACCTGTACGTGATTGCACCATCTTCGTCATGTTTCCTGTACTCCATAATAATCAAGAGAATTGATTCTGAGTATACCAGAGAGTGGGGGGCAGACTCTTTTTTATTGTTCCGACCTCATTTTTAGGTTATAAATTGGTTGGTTGTCAGCAGGCTGCGTGTATTTGTTTTCTGTACAGAACCTACTGCCTCCATGATAAAGTAAAGTCTGTCCCGAGCCAACATGGCTCATCAGGCCGGTGTTTATATCCGGTTTCCTTGGCCTTAAACGACTGAGAATATTTCTATTCCCCCTGGACAGGATGCCAGTCCATCGCAGGTTACTCCCCAGCTCTCGCCAGTACCCATTTTTACTCCTGGGTGGAGAGAAGCAAATGTGATAAAGTGCCTTGCTCAGGGACACAAGTGCCTCGACTGACAAGGCCAGGATTCGAACCCACACAACAGAACTTGAGTCCATCGCTCTGGACCTCGCGGACACGACACCCCACACTCCATGATCGAACTTTATAGTATTTCCATCACCAGGGCCATTCAGGTTGACTTAATTGTCTTCACTGCCTTCCACTTCCATGGAGCCCGGTTCGAATCCCACTTCAGACCGGGGCCTTACATGTGGATTGGGTGTTAAGTTCCCTCTTAATTGTGTGGGGGTTTTTCCCTCCCACATCTAAAGCTGACATTTCTTCAACATGTTCGAATTACCTTCCATGTAATGTTGTACAATAAGTGACTTTATCGTTGATTTGAAATAAAGGTTTTATTTAAACGTCAACAAAAGTCAACATCTTCTTTTCACAGGTAACTGTGTTACAGTTTAAACTTTTAAGAGTTTCCTGGTTTCATCACCAGAAATGTTTCAGTAAATTTGAATATAGAAATTGACAAACTATATCCTGATGGTCCTTTATTGTTCCAGATAGAGAACAGAACTTTACCGGTAAGCATATAGACGCAAGGCTACCTTTTGAACAACCTGGGTATCGTTGGTCGAAGGATGGACCCGGAGAAATGGGCAAAGCCTTGCACCTTACGCCGGAAGAGCAATACAGTGCCGACCTGACCTTTGACCTGAACAGATTCAACGTTGTCGTGAGCGACAGGATCGCTCTGAACCGTACTCTGCCTGACGTCAGACCACCAAGGTATGTTGAGAACCAACATAAACAATTCAGTAACAAATCTATTGGAGAAGAGCAACACAGTCCGTTCAATATTTGTTTGTTTGAAGGTCCCCCCTATGCCTTAAAAGATTAATGGAGCAATTAATCAAGGGAAGGAAGACGTAAACCTTTCCACGGTCCGCCATTTTGTGTGGAGTCAAATAAGAAAATGGCGGACCGTGTTCTGTCACGAAATTAACACACACAAAAAACAATTTCAAGGGATGTTTATGTGAACCATTATATTCTACTTTTAATATATTTATCCAGCCATTATTCATTTCATAAAACGCTTTTTTTAGCCCAAGGGCGCCCGATCCAACGGCAACGTGTCCCTTATAACATTTAAGAAATAAACCACCGGGGAAACTGACTGGGTAAAATTTCCATTCAATTTTTGGTTGCCAAAGAATAATTGACTGGATTGGGATTTGAACCAGCGACCTCCGGATTAAGGTGCCGGCGCTCAACCAACTGAGCTGTATACGGTATGTAGCCGTATTATTGACGGTCTGGAGCACGTTAATCAGGAAGGTCGGACGTTCGAATTCCGTTCTAGTAAAGATTTCATTTTTTTTTTTTCACTCTAAAACTGTTCACTAACATTGTCAGTAACTTCTTATTTTGATTCAAAGATAGTAAGCGTATACTAGAGTGAGCTATTTCACAAACATTACCGATATTGTACCTTATCTTGATTCATGCTACTTTAAGCAGTTTTACAAACACAAAGGCTTTGATTTATCATATAAGAACATGAAAGGAAAATGCCCGCACTGACCTTTTGCCAGAAGTGAAATGTTAGGAGCGGAGCCTATGTTCGCCCTAACATTTCCTTAATTACTCTGTCTGCAACGCTTCCTTCAGCAGAAGTGCATAATTTTAGCGTTTTATCGTCAAATATTTGTTTCCTTTGTTGAATACACATATGTTTTCCCGATCAATTTCAATAAAAACTCATTTAATTTAACACCTGGCTTCAAGTTCATTTGAAAATGAATTATCCGTTGCTTCAGCATTCAACAGTCAAAATGAGGAATTCAATTTCAACGGTGAAGCATTATTTCACTGGTCAAATAAGATCATTCAATATCAAGTAGGTCGCAAAGATCATTCATTTTCGCCAAAGCCAGCAGCAAGAGGATGAAGAATGGTGCAAATGATGTCTGGAATGCCAATAAATGAACAAGATTGACTGAGATAAACCTGAACGAGAAGAGAATGAAATCGTGTGTACACAGAAACAAAATTGAAGGGTTTTTTTTGCTGAAATTGACCGGAAAACGTACATTACGCAATGCAGTATATATCAGTTTTAACTTTAGTTTAAACAAAGAGCTGTTTATTGTGGGGGGGGGTTGGAGGGGGTCTTTTTTCTTTCATTTTCCACACAAAATCACGGTAGTTTTTGGTTAAATTCACATGTGAACCCATGTCCACTCTGCCAGGGTCCAAGCACCCCAACACCACTTTTGTTGTCACAAAACAATGTCAATTTGCCTGACTCAACCCCACCCCAACACACCCCGTTCGTTCACAAGTGTTGTAGCCCTAGTGCCATCAATAATTCCTAGCCTAACGAAGGGCATGTTTGGCATTGCCAAAGAAAATCTACAGAAAAACACGGTCATAACCAGAAAAGACATTACAACTTTGACTCAAAAATCTTGATATGGCTATTCACCCCGTGCACCAACGTAACGAGGCTATAAAAAAATTATTGTCTGCCGCGCTCGCCATTTTGGGGATCAAACTGCACGTAATGGTAAGCGTGTAAAACGCCCCGTCGCGTATACTGTGCACTGTGCTATATAAACACTAGGGGACATTGACTTCCAAAATGGCGCAACCGAGATTGTTGTGATGACGACGTCAGGTGAATTGCACTCTCCCTCCTTTAAAATGTGTACATATTTTTATCTTTATAAAGTTAGTCTGGATACATTTCCAGACATTTTTACGCCAATAAGTATAGTGTCTAAACGAGGCCAAGCCACGTTCCCCGGAACCCAAGTCCATGTCGTGACTCACCCACCTTCCTTTTAGTCAATACGGCTTTCATTTTGTGACAGCCTCCCATGTCTCAGTCACGCCCCTACGTAAGTGCCAAAACCCGGGGCACATGGAGTTCAACCATAGGCCTATGTTTAGTTCGCATCGAAATATTGGTCTGGTGCGACCACACCCCAATTCTAAACCCCAAGTTTAAAACAGAGTACGGGATTTCTGATTATTCGAAGATATTGATTACTTTCAATCTGAAAACTTATTGATCACAAAGTTCTTACCATAGTACATGGACCGAATTATGTCTGAATACTGTCAAAGTCAAGGGGTATAGCAAACGAAGACCCCACAAAATCACCGTTGCTTATTTTGATATCCGCGATCGGAATAAGCTCGCGTTTAAACCTGAGAACATTTCTGGTGAAACATTTACGGTTTTTCGTTGTTTGCACTAAAACGTGCCCGAATGTGATGAAACATTCACACTTATTACAGCAATATACAACCTTTGCACTTATGGTATCTACTCACTGTGCATGATATCCTCTTTAAAGACCCAGCTCAACATTGGCAAGAGGAAACACACAATTACAAATGTTCACAGATTTACATATACCTCACATGGTATAAAGATAATGATGGTAGGAAACTTTTCTTGAAATATTTCTGCCTGAAGTGTTTTCGTTTTTAAATAAGAAATGAAATAAGATCCAAAATTTGTTTTCGTCTCAGTGAGACGACAAACTCTGCATATAGGAATGCATATAAAAATGCTGAATGCATTTTTACCGTTTTCTCGCAGACGAAACAACAAAATGAGCTGACATTTCTACAGGTTGGTTTTATCACAAGTATCTTGATTTGTGCAAAGAATGGAAGTATTGACAGTCAGTTTAATGTTGAGCTGGGGCTTTAAGGAGGTTAAACAGTACTGAACTGATGCAGATGCGAGTGTGATCCTTTCTCGCTCCGTTGCTCTATGCTCACTCTCACCGAAAATCCAACACCATACGATTACTGCGGTACGCCCGATCCCATGCAAAGCATAACCGGTTTACTACTGGTGCAGTCGTCGATCCAACAGAATCAGACAAAATGTGTTGTGTTTTTTTTTTGTTCTTTTGTTCTGATTGATTTTGATGGCTCTGAAAAGAAGCGATGACTTAATAATAATGAGAAAATACTCTCCGTGCTTCTGCGCAGGTGCCGGATGCTGAGATACCCTAAGCACCTCCCCAGGACCAGTGTGATTATCGTATTCCATAACGAGGCTTGGAGTACACTTCTCCGGACGATAACCAGCGTCATCAACCGGTCGCCATCTTGGCTACTGCAGGAGATCATTCTCGTTGACGATGCCAGCGAGTTGCACTGCGGTAAGTCAACGCGTCATCCGGCGCCAATGAAACATAACCTTTATTAGATTGGCAATACGGGGCATTCACACCACGTGACACTTTATACTGGTATCATGCACCACTGACTGTGCAAGTTCTGTTCGTATTCCAACATTGGTAAACATTTACCAGGAGGGGGCCCAAGAGAGTTCCCCACTTTTTTATTGTTTTATATTGTTTTCTGCTTTAGACTGGCTGCAAGAGCCCCTGGAGAGATTCGTGACGGGCCTGCCCGTCCCAATCCGAGTGGAACGTCTGGACACACGACGAGGGATTGTAGCCGCCCGTCTTGTGGGCGTGGCTGTGTCTAGAGGGGAGGTATTGACTTTTCTGGATTCTCATTGTGAGTGCACGAAGGGATGGCTGGAACCGTTGCTGGAAAGAATATCCAAAGACAGGTAGGACATTGGCAAAATAAAAGATACATCCTAAAAGCTGGCAAATATTCGTTTGGGTAGGTGACATCTTCAGATGATGTCAAGCGCATCTGGGACAAAGAATATTTTTTGGTTCCACCCTACACTGATAGGCTATGTGATAAACGCCCTTTATACTCGGTGCTTTTCTACACTTTACAAAAACATTAGTCAGATTTGACCAGAAACCAGTTACATTAAGGGTCAGCTGGGTGCAACTGAAAATCAGTCAGTCTGACTTGTTTTTTCTAGTCAGGATTATTTAAATAACTAAATTTTGGGTCAAATTGAATTACTTTTTCTAGTTGGTATGACTAAATCAGTTCTTTTTTCTTTCTTTTTTTCGTATGTTTAACTAATTTTCTAGTCAGTTTTCAACAACTGGGGAAACCAGTCAATATTTTGACTAGGTCGTTATAAGAGTGTAGTCCTGTGGAAATAACTCCACTGGCGATTGAGGATACCTTTGTCAGAGAGATGCCGTTCCCTCGGTTTCTGCATCTCGGCTCATAAACCCCATCTGTCTTCATCATTTTCACTCAATCTTGCGTTCTATATTATCCTGACACCCGAATAACAGAAACACACCCTTACGGCATTTTGTGTTTTAGACTCTACTAAATATAAATCAGTTTATAAACCATTCTGTCATAATTATCTGCATAGTCTGGTTGTCTACTTGACTATTCCTGTCCGTCTACATTCCCTGTCTGACCACCGACGAGCCACTAATCTGTCTCGCTCTGAAATGTTTTGGGGTTTTTTTCTGGGTTGTCTGGAAATGTTCATCGGTGATCTTGGACCAGGATCGATTGTGTCTGCACTGTTCCTGAATCTCATTTTGATACATGCATAACATCTACCCGAAACTACCGGATACTAAGCCCGTTTTCGAAGCCACTGCTTGGGCTTCGACTCCTGGCTTAGAAATCCCGTACATTACTGACGGAGCCCAAGCTGGGGCCTACAAGGCGAAGCCATGATTTCGAAAAGGCGGGCCTTCATTCCGAAATCTGTAGTTCATTTCTTACTTTATTTACCCACAAACAAAATGATATATCACAACATTATTTTTAACTGTGAGGAATCGCTCTTTGTTCAATGTCATGCATATTTAAGTGAAATCACTGATCTACATCTGACAAACATTACAGTTTGCATTATTTTTAACAAGAACCTTGAAATTAATCTGCATTTAATAGTACCAAATGGTCCTTCCTCTCCGTAATACACCGGAGCATGTTTTCTACAACTCCGGAATTCGTTTTTATATACACGGCATTTTCATCTGCGATGACGACTGCCTTGAATTCCCAGTTCCCACCCCTCAGCCGTGTAGTCTGCCACGGAGGACCCTCTATACGTCTTCATTGTCTGGACAGCCTGTCTGTTTCACTTCAGTTTCAGGTGGTCTCAATATGCTGATGTGAGTTCTGACACAAATTAGGTGAAATCCTGCACAGGGCGGCTGAAGCAACAACCAGCCGGCCCTATGTAAATACAAAACACCCGTAGCCCGTTGGGATGGCTTTATTATCATTGACAGATACCTCTTTGGTCTTGAATGTTGTGCATGAACCATCCATGAACCTTCTCACTTAAATTTAAGGTAATCGGGCTTCAGCCGAACGCCTCTTAGAATTTTGAATGTTTTGTCCTTCACCATTTGAATAGTCCTCCCTAAAACATTTTCACCAAACGTGTCTTCAGTAGCCGAGCCGCCAAGCGCAGCGAACTCAAGTTCTGGTGGCCAAGTCACCGTAGTGTGGGTTCAAATCCCGGTCAAGACACTTGTGCCCTCGAGCAAGACACTTAGCCATAAATTGCTTCTCTTCAGCCATGTGTGTCACGCACCGTTATGTCCGACATGGGAGTTATGTCCGTCGACAATCTTGAAAAAGTATGTTCGACACAGTGTTTCCGACGAACGTGTGTTTCCATGTAGAGTTCTGGTTCCGCTGGTTGTATTTGTTTTTGTTATCACACTGTTGATCATTTTTTGCAGGGAAAAACTCTTAAAAAGGATAAGAAGCAATTCCAAACAGCAACATTTTAAGAGATTTGAAAGGCAATGTGTCCCATTTAATTTGTTGCATAAAACGCTGGAGTGGACTTTCATTTTGCACCTCTTTTAAAAACCATTCTAGAAGCCGAAGATTCAGAATAACAAAATTATCACCCAGTTTCGGATAGATATACGCCACTGGTTATGATACGGACGCCTGGTCTGGCCATGGTTGGACTTGGTCATGGACACATGGTCGCAGACGTCGTCATGTTCGGCACTCATTCCACTTGTCAAGTTGTTCCATCTTCCAAACCTTGACCAACAGCGCCTCCGGTATTTATATGCCTTCATTGTGGAGGAAGTATCCGGCCGACAGTCATTAAGGGCACACGATTTGCCAACAGTTTAATTATCTTGAAAAGTCATGGTCACTGTGGTCAATTTCTTGCAAAATACCACTGATTTTTCCCCACTGGATAACTAGGTCACGGTCAATGGTTTTCGATTCTTTAAGATAGTTATTATTGTTACTGTATGTATTTTATAATTCAAGTAATTAAAGCAATGTCATGTTTGACTTACTGGCTTTGGCAGTGGCTATAGCCGGCAACGGCCATTAGCCATAGCCGAAGTCGATTGATTTTGACGCGGCTTATTTAAACCCACCCTCTTGTATTTTAATCTAGTGCCGTGGCCAATCATTTTAGTGCATCGGACTGAAGTTCTGGTGGCTAAGTCATCAGGATGTGGGTTCGAATCCCGGTCGCGACACTTGTGTCCTTGAGCAAGACACTAAACTATAATTGCTTCAAAAGGGGGAAGAGGCAGTTATGTTTGTCTCGCAACGGATTCATTTACCCCTCCCTGCTCTTAGCTGTGCTGTGAAGTGACTTGTGTTTATATCTCACCGTGTCTGGTTTCTGCGCATTGGGGCAGGTTTCTATCCCTTCAAAAAGTAGCCCACACCTCGAGTGGCCTTTGGGCTTTGTGATGGGCGACTTGTATTTAAAAAAGAAGAGGGGGAAATGGGGTAAAAGAAGAAGAAGAAAAATACATTTATTGGTTGCTGTGAAGTGAAAAGAACGAAAAAGGACTGGGATTTTGTTCTCGTTCTTATCGGGCTTTGTTACTTTTTGTCAGAGTCAAAGACTATAGCCTTAAACCGTAGCTTAGTTTACCATTTTCTATACTCCGTGGTCGACAGGGACTTTTAGACAAACCACGATTTGTCAAGTCATAATCTCAAGGTCAAGCCAATAATGTCTCATGTGACGATTAATGTTTACACCAGGTGGTATCGCTGCTGTTCGTTTGGAACGCTAGTCATGATAACATCACTTACGGACAACTCGACCTCAACGACCCTCGAGATCTCGCGGGAATTATTGGGACGCGGGTGTAAGATGACACTTCTCTAATACCCCAAACGTGTTCTCGTCTGCCGTCTGCACGCTACAGGCGTGTATTGTATTGTAATAACAAATTCACTTATGTATAACTATACATGAACCTTCATTGACGTCATGTCGCCGCCATCTTAAAGGTAACACGATTATGAAACAATGGAAACTCACATTATGCACGTGTGACAGACAGGATGGGCCAAAACAAGCAACCATCTCTACTCAAAAGACGTCATTAAATAAGGTTTATAACCCATTTAAAAAAAGTAGAGCTCACCATTTTGTAGGCCGTTTGTTTCATATGAAGATATTCTGCCATTCAAGTATATTTTCATTTTCCTTTTTTCACACAGTTGTTCTTATTCAGATTTTAACGCCAAACAACAATGCAGTTTTGTCAAATCTAAATGTACGCATTTGTTTTTACTCCATAGTCCTATATACTTAATTTTTCCAAAGACGTATGTATACTCCCGAAGGCCTGTAAGCTTCGTTCTTGAAAGGGCACGGGCACCAAGGCATTTTCTTCTTGATAAAGGGCACCTGTATGAGGAAATAGTACATTTCTATTGGAACATTTGCAAGGGCACCAAGGCAATATCCTGGGGCCAACGAAGGCAATAGCCTCCGTGTTCTTGTACACACACAAAATAAATAAATAAACACATGATTGCGGATGCGCACATCTAAAAAAAAAAAAAATACGTGTTCCACGCAGCCCTGAATACCGTTTGCATCCGTCCCAGATGGATTGTTGTTTGTGCAGATGATATTGTAAGTTTCAATTTGCCTTGGGGAATTTCTTTCTCACTGTGCAAACTTCCTTTTTGTAAATTATTATTTGGACGTGTATATTTTAAATATAGGCCAGACGAGCAGGTTGATACTGTATTGCCCCGATCAATTTCCGGGGTCCGTAAATCAGTAAAGATAGCGAGATTTAGAGATCTGGTAACTATGAAAGGTTTTGAGGATGTTATTTGTAGAAGGGGAATTGAACACATTTGCATAATGATTGTAACTGCATAAATGAATAATATGTGTCCCAGACAGACATTAACTACTTCTCATTAAACTCATTTGCATACTGATTATATTTGCATAAATGAATATTATGTGGCCCAGACAGACATTTACTACTACTCATAAAGACCAAAATCAATACCACGGCCGTCAAAATGCACTCTCGTATATCATAGCTCCCGTAAACCCAATGTTGTTTATCCATCACTCATGCTCCTTTCAATTCGTTAAGACCTCCGTTTGGGTGTAACGCACGGCTTCCTTCTCACAAATTCAGAACAGACCAGCCCCCCTTGAGGTCAAGTTCAAGTTAACAAGTCCAAGCCTAATTTGTTTGGAGATTGATGGCCTGTCTGTTTAAAAGGTTTCAGCTGCTGCCGCTGTATGAAACTGCTCAAATTCTATTGAACAAGGCTACCTTTATTTGTCTGTGTATTTTATGCAAGCACTTTCCATTTTACATGGATATCCCAAAGTTCTTGTCCGGCGTTTTCCAGGGCACGTAGTACGTAGTGATACCAACTTAATTCAATTCAATTCAATTCAATTCAATTCAATGATTTATTCGTTATACAGTGAAATGCATGAAATTCTCTCTCCTGGTGTACATAAGTTAAAAAGCAATTACATTTACACATTTCTATACAAATATCAAGATACAATAATTGCACGGGAGAGAACACAGCGATAAAAACATTAATAAAAACATTTAGTAACCACAAAAACATTAATTCGAAAATCACAACTAGGACCCTATTTCTAATTAAATTTAACATTTAGGTAGCTTATATTTAGAAAAAAAATCACTTTTAAACTAAAGATATTGAAAATATCATCTGACATGTTGTTTATTAACCCTATCAGGACCGGGGGGGCACAATGTGCCCCCCCTACCAAACTTTTTCCTGTAACTTTTAAACACTACATTCGATCGCCACCAAATTTTCTGACTTTACTTGAAAATTATCTAGGGTCATTTTGTCAAAATACGATTGTTATTGGAGGTCAGTGGTTGCCATGGCAACCGTTTGTTTGAACCCATATTACTCGTTTTTGTGATTTTGGGGCATTTTTTAGCAAAATGTTATGTTTTTAAGTATTTTTAGTGGCCAACAGTGATACCGAAATGTCACATGATAGTTTGAGATGCATTGTGGGAATCCAAAATGGCCGCCATTTTGGCGGCCATCTTGGATTTTGTATTTTTAGCTGTTTTTTAGGGGTTCGAACTTTGCAAAAATGTTTATCTATGGAATATTTTCAACATTATAATTTTGAACTTTTGAGGTCTAGAAATACTATAGAGTTGTTAGTTAGGCCTCATAAATGCACACTCGGACCCTAAAAGGACTGTTTACATCGATTTTTAAGTGGAAAAATGTAAAAACGTGATTTTTTCCCCAAAATTACATAAAACAGCTTGTTTAGCGCCCTCAACGGTAACTCTGGTAAAGAAAAAGGTGTTTATGTTCTTGAGGATGTCAAGAAAGACAAATTTGCAAAGTTTTACAGAATTCTGGCAAAAAATATGGAAATTATGGGAAAAATACGATTTTTGACCAAAAATGGGCAAAAAAACTACAAAAATTACTTTTAATGCAATTTTTTTGAATTTTTTTTTTGCACCATCATGTAGAACTCGGTGAAATACACATTTGTGGCAAGTTTCATAAAAATCGGCCCAAGACTTTGGAAAATACGGAGGGGGGGCACAATGAGCCCCCCCCCCGGTCCCCGTAAGTCCAAAAAAGCCCGGTCCTGATAGGGTTAAAGAGTCGAACCGCACTTGGAAGAAATGAAAAACAGTGGCGGTTAGTCTTCTTTTGAGAAGGAATTATTCTACCTGATTTACTAAAAATTCACATAATCTTTCAGAGGATGGGTCACGTCTGTATAAATAGATAATTTTAAGTTTAGCCATCAGAGCTTTTTCATAAATGTCGTTGAGCTCTCCCACACTGAGGCCAATTTTATGAGCTTTCAACATGTAATATTTAACCTTGGCCTAAGTTCATCGAGCTGCTTACCCTTCGAAGTGCTACGGCACTGCAGTTTGGAGACTGTAAACACATTTTAGTTAATTACTCGTTCCTGTTTTGGTTTTTTTTTTCTTCTTTAAGAATTGACTGAAGCAGCTGTGAAGTTTTGGACTTTCTTTTCACATTATCTTGTTCAAAGGCTGAAGAAAGTTCACTAAAACTTTAAACTTTTGTCAAAACATTTGCCTGCTGACGGTGAAACGGTGAATATTTTTTGTTAGTTAACAGCAGGCTCTACTTCGGTTTTTGTGAGCCCCTCCACACACACCCCATTTCTATTTTTTGCAAAAAAAAAACAACCAATTTAATGATGTAGCTATCTCACTGCTGTAGCTCATTAGTGTGTTTGCTCGGGCATACAAAATATGACAGGTCCAGTATTTCTGACACTAATTGCATTCAATCACACTTTGGGGTCAATCTTTAAGGATGTCATTTTGGGGTCGAGGCGAGGTCATTGCGAGGTCACGCAGTGAATAACTGTGATGGGATGTAAGGCTTTTATGTAACATCTTTAAATAACAATGCATACAATACACGTTATGATATAAAATGTAGGCCTATATTACACCGAGTGACTTTTGGAACCCACCTTCTTGTCTTCGTAGCACACCGCGGTTGTGTTTTAGTGGAAATAGTTTATTTGTCAGGGATTTTTCACAGGTTCATAATCCGGCTTTTTCGAATACACAACAAACCTGTTAAATGTCATCAGATAAACCCGTTTTAGTCATAGCCGCAAGAAGAGTTTATATGCAAATTTCTCGTGGCATTATGCACGTTCATACGTGTGTGGGGTTTTTTTTTTCTCTGAATTTCGACAATCGAAGTGAGGAACGGACCTAGCATATTTAATAGGTTTGTTTGTTGAAATGATTGTTTTCAGCGTGCTCATCTATTTATTCAACTATGTTGCTCCTATGGCCTGCAGTTCTGCTCATTTTTTCTTGTAAATGTCAAATTGATGACATTTAGTCTTTGTGTAGCGATGACCAGTTTTGTTTTGTTTTTTTTGTTTTTTAATAAACCATTCTGCGAGTCTATCTTTCTATCTATCTAGGATATCTAAATCAGTTACTGAAATAATTATAGCAATATTTGTCCACCCAACTATGTCTCATTAATCAAGTATAACCTTTTGCTGTTTTTTTTCTGTTTACTTGGGGTGGGGGATGATTTCTGTTTGGGTCGATTGTTTACCGTCTCAAGTGACCCATATTTCCTTCAAACTTCATTCATTTTATTAATTTGTTTTGTAGCCGCTGGCGAGAAAAGCAGACCTTTTCAATCCGGGAAAGAAAGTCATTGGACCTGAATGAAAATGGTTCAGTGGATTTATGAAGAGCCATAAATTTTCACATGAAGTTATTCGGCGGCTTCGTTTGTTTGCCTTTCGCCGGGGGATTCAACGAAAATGTCCCGACGGAATCGTAAAGGTGCAAAGCGATATCCAGGTCCCGTCCTCGTAAATCTTGTTTTATGGTTTTAATCTGGCGTTTGATTGTGTGTAATAAAGAAACATTTTTTTATCTTCTAACATAAACAGTACAGTTGAACTTTACAAGAATTGTGGACAGCTTGTGTATGTTTTCAGCACCTCTAGGACGAGTGTATTTCATCAGAAAGTCAATAAATTAGTATTTGACAGTAAACGGGGACCAAAACGCTAGTATTGGTTTTAGCAAAGAATTGCTACCCCCTCCCCCGTGGAACATCCCCCCCCCGTTTGCCCCCTCTGTCAGCCTCTGGACACCGTGCAATTTGCTATAATCAGGCAATTTTTAACTGAAATTTCCCCCTCTACAAATATAATGTGCTCCCTTCAAAAAGATGCTGGTTACGCCACTGAACCGATCCCGGGCAATCTCCCAAGAAGAAAACGCATTTAAGTATTCACATAATTTTTCTCGGGGATGGTAATTTAGTTAATAGTGTCTCCTGCGTGCTACCAAAGTGTTCCTATTGTGCAGTTGTTGGCTCAATAACGTTGCCTGTTCCAATTGCCTCGTGTGAGAATGAAGGCTCTTAGTAAGTTGTGCCCAAATGAGTTAAAATTAACGGTGTATGAAAAAAGAAACAAACCAAACCCTCCACTGAACCCTAGGTCGCTCGATCGTGACATTTCATAAAGTTTAAATAGAAAAAAACAATAAATCTGTCAACTTTGCCTGGTTAAACTCGGCCCAAAACTCGCCCAGCAATCTGTCGATGGCCCTTGCTTTCGTCACTACTTAATGTAGGAAGGAAGTCCCGTGTATACAAACTAGAGGGAAAAAACGATCTTGCTCATGAGAACACGAAGCGAGCTGCTGACGTTGATGTATGAAGTTCAAATTATGGAGATTTGCCGGTGACCTATAAGAGCTAGAAAGGTCGTGGGAGGCTGAGCGCTGGTTGAGCCGATGACTTTTGTCGGCTGGCTGCGGTGTGATCGAGAGATGCTCACGCGGTTTGTTCTGTATTGTCTGGTTGTAACGTGATAGCTTCCTTGCGCGTAAGAGAGGCGAGGGTCACAAGTTCCAGTGCGTGAGACAATTTTCCCGGGCGAGGAAATAAATTGTCGAGAATCATGTCTGATGTTTGTTTGAGGAATGAGGAATGTTTACAATTTCTACGATGGTGAACATCTGCAAAATTGCTTAAAACGAGTCTGCTGTGGATGGAAAACATTCTGTACATCATCGTGAATATTCACTTTGTTTTGAATGTGCCCCAAAAGAAGGCAAAAAATTGGGAGGGGGAGAGAAAAGAGGTAAACCCTCATTTCAATGTCTTTGTCCAGGTAATTTGTCATAAAGAACAATGCAGTCTGTATTTATTTTTGTCGACCTTGCTCGAAAATGCTCCCCTGGAATCCGATTCAAAATAACCAAGATTCAAAGTGACAAACACAAAATACCGGTGCTGTCCGGATTCTGGGTCAAAATAACCAGGAATCTATATTAAGTAAAAAAAGCACATTACTGTTGTGGAATCCGGATCAAAATAACCAAGATTCTAAATGATGAACACATTACCGGAACTGTCCGGAATCCGGATCAAAATAACCAAGATTCTAAATGACGAACACATTACTGGAACTGTCCGGAATCTGGGTCAAAAGAACCAGAAATCTAAGTAACAAACACATGCTGTTTGGAATCCAGATCAGGAACTGACCCTAATTTTATATAGGAATTAGTTTTACGAGGGAAATGGGTCAGGTCAATCCCTCGGGCAGGGGGACTCAATCCGGGTCACTTTTGACCCTTGGAACAAACGTTTGTATAATATCATTAGTGAGCTGCTCAATCTGGTAGCACTCTTCTCGACAGGAATGTAACACCAAATACCTTGAAGTATAAATATACAATTAACAACAGACTAAGTCCACATTGACAGAAATTTTTATGGATTTGTGTGTAAGCAGTCTCTAGAAACAATCGTGACTTCCGACATTACAATTATCGAAGGTTTAAGGCCAGTATTTAAAGACCATTTAAGTATAAACATTCGCAGTTGACAGACGAGTCTAATATCACGCACGTTATGTGGTCTATTTTAAGATAATATAAATATACAACTAGTACTTCCGACAATAACACTATACTACAAGTTTAAGGACAAGTTAAAATAACTTTAAGCAGTTTCAGTTGCAGGTGAAGTGTTCGTACGCACTCGAACCTGTATTCGTAAAACTACTCATCATACTTGTACTTGTCGTACTGGTACCCTCCTTGTGCCAATACTGGTACTTTTACTCGTACTGGTACTCCCCCATTTTGCTCAAACTTGTTCTCGTACTCCTTGTGCTCATACTGGTACTCGTACCCCTCCCCCTTGTGCTCACGCTGGTACTCGTACTGGTACTCGTACTGGTAGCCCCCCCCCCCCCTTTGTGATCAAACTGGTACTCGTACTCATACTGGTACCCCCCCCCCCCTTGTGATCAAACTGGTACTCGTACTTGTACTGGTACCCACCCCGCACCCCCCTTGTGATCAAACTGGTACTCGTACTCGGACTCATACTCACTGGATTATAACAAGAAATTGGAAAATTGAACCCGGCAGGCTTTGCATTTTATTTGTTTGTACGTAGAAACAGACCGGAGCCTGGAGTATCCCTTAATGAATAAAGCTATTATAATAAAGTTTACAACTGTTTTTTATTTAGTGTTTGAAACCAATGCAGCATTAGGCAAATCATTTTTAATATGCTCGACTCTCTCCCTCAGAACACGCGTGGTGTGCCCCGTGATCGATTCCATCAGTGACACCACGTTCGAGTACGCGACGATCCACGGCATGTCCCTGATCGGAGGGTTCTCTTGGCTCCCGGAGTTTCTGTGGACGGAGGCATCAATACGAGAGCAGCTCAGAGTTAATTACGATGTCAACTCACCACTCAGGTATAACAAAAAATAACCTTGACTTCCTGTGAAAGAGGCAAACATTAATCATTTTCAAGGGCCCATTTTCATATTAAGCTGCTATATTATTGAGGGTCACGTGGGTATAAAATCTCTCTTGTGAGAATCCCGGTACTTCTCAAAACCGCACTTCTCATAAGAGTTTTGTTTTTAACCTTATGGGTGTCGCAAGCTAGTACCTGACAGTATTTACGCTATGCGAAGCTTCAAATCTTACAACTCTCAGCAAATCAAGTCTCACGAAAATCCTTTACTCACTCTACCGAATAGAAGTCTTGGATCCGTCGTGCTTATCTCCTATAAGTCTGCAGTAGTAGTGCTTTCCAGAGCCTGCCTTGCTGGGCGTACCCAGTTGCTTAGACCCGAGATGTTCTCGGGTGGCCTCTGTTAGATTTATTTATTATTTTACTGGGGAAATACCTCCCCCCCCCCTCTTCCCACCCCCTCCCCCCGATGCACCATCAACAGACACACTGCATGACCGATATTTGCGGCCCACTTGAGGGCTTAGAGGACTGAGTAATACGGGAGTTTGGCCTTGGGACGCACCCACGAAACACACCCATGGTGACGGCCAAACCCGTGGCTCACCGCCTCTCCCCAACCAGGATCACTAACACCAGGTTAATGCACTCTCTATTTTAGGACCCCGACCATGGCTGGCGGTCTGTTCTCCGTCCACCGTGAGTTCTTCCATCATCTTGGCGGCTACGACGCTGGATTGATGATCTGGGGAGGCGAAAATCTGCAACTGTCATTCAAGGTAAATCTACCAAGGTGTCAGAGGTGTCCAATTGTCAGACAATAAAATCCTCTGATTTCTCAATGAAATGATTTTGCGGTCACCTTGAAGTTGGTAACCGAAGTCGATGTTGTTCGTTATAGCCTTTAATACCATTAATACCATCGCAACTCTAACATTACCAAATATCCAGGATATCTCAGTTTATGCCCGAGATTAAAGTTCCTTTCACATTTTTAGGTTTGGCAGTGTGGTGGATCTATTGAAATCGTTCCTTGCTCCCACGTCGGCCACATCTTCCGGACGGCCACGCCCTACGCCTTCCCCCTCGGTGCCGAGACCACCATCCTCCGTAACAACAGACGGGTGCTGGAAGTGTGGGCGGACCCGTTCATCAGGGAGCTGTTCCTCGCCATGACGCCGGCGTACCGCACCGTGGACTACGGGGATGTCACCGGGGAAAAGGCGCTCAGAGACGGTCTGGAATGTAAGAGCTTCCGGTGGTACCTAGAAAATGTCTACCCCGAGAACACATTGCCGTTGGAATTCCAAGCCCTTGGTGCAGTAAGTACAGTGCACCGATGAGAACAATAATTGTACTTTGTTAGAAATGATATCCTATTTGTAATCCCCAAAATCTTTGCATATTTCGTAAAATCGTTTTTTAATTTCATTGTAGTACTGTCATGTAACTTGCACATCAATCAACAGATCAAATTACCTCTTAAATAATGAACTAAAAAATGATTAGTTTTGTAGAGAGGATATTTCTCGAGAAACTTAGTTTCTTAAAAGTAAGTTTAAAGGTAATAAAAAAGGTCAGTTAAAGTTTTGCAGTCGTGTTATAGGCCATGTAGCTTCAACCCAACTTTTCTTTCCATGTACCGACTGTAGGGCAGTATCATACATGGCCATTTATACCGGCAGCCAACTGCACTGAATAGAACAGCTTTGGTACCACGAGAAATATTTTCAGCCAGCGTCATACTCTAGAACAAAAATTTGAACATTAAAGCTTGTTTTTTGTTTCCTTCTTTGAAATTGCCTGAAGCTGATTGTCTGTAAATTGCCTGGTGTGACACATGGCCCTTCCATGTCCTAAATCTTTATTGAGCACGCCAGTATGACTAACATGGGTCGCTATAGCGTGCTGGACTGGGTACCTCCTAAATTTTGCCGGATGTGGATGAAATGCAATTTCGAGCGACTTCAGTGACTTTTGTCTCACTTCCCCCCTGATGAATCGTGCAGCTTGCCGGGCCAGAGGCCCACCATCAAAACATCAGAAAGACACATTAGCCCCCAGGGGTATTATTTGTCATGGTTTACGCCAGGAAGGACTTGAGTGGAACCACTTTCATGCGTCGTTTAGGAGGCGTTTATATGCCCCCAGATGACCCAGTCACTCTTGTACAGCTGAATGGTATAGTAAGGGGCAATCGGGAACTTAAATGACCTTGACCTCAAGGTGTGCGTTCTGACATCAAGTACAGCTGGAAGATGGTAACAAAATAAGTCACTTTTGGCAAATGTTTTGATTTCGGATGTAAAGTTCGTCTTCTTTGCAGCAATCTCTCTTTAAAGGGCCATCGTCACACGTGGCAAATGTTCATTCTGAGAAGAACCAGGGTTGAGATATGCTGGATCTCGACGTTTCGAGCAGTAGCTCTGCCCGTCTTCATGAGAATGTAGATATCATGCACTCTAAAACTAAAGTTAGTCAAAACAGCTTTAATTAGTAATTTAAGACCATTTTTGACTAAATTTAGTCAAAATGTGGTCTAAAACTACTAATTAACGCTGTTTTGACTAAGTTAATTTTTAGAGTGTGCCAAAAACATGACTCTCACATTAAAACCACACAAGGGTAAAGTAGGCCACCAAACAGCATTTTTGATAATCTGTTTGTAACCCAAGACGTTTTCTCAAAATCTCCCATTGTTTTACAGATCAAAAATATTGGCGTCAACATGTGCCTGGACGTGATTGCCTCACGTCAAGACGGCAAGAGAGACGAAGAAACCGACGCTGCGTTAGAACTCTGTCACGGCAACGGTCCTGGACAGGTAAATAAGCAGCTTTTGTTTGTGATAAATGTACACAGGTTTATTTTTGAAGTTAAAGACCATACAGCATGTAGATCATTATGGTATTTGGAAATATTTCTATGAAGTAGAAGATCATTTTCCATCTCTTCATTACAAAAACAATTTTCTATTTTCTCGAAGGTGTTTTCCTATAACCTTAAGGGTCAACTACAGCATGATCGTCAATGCTTAACTGCACAGAACGGCAATCAAGCTGCATTACTTAGTTTTTGCCTAGACGACCAGACAAGGAACGCGAAACAACGCTGGATTTACAAGGTGTGTCTCCAAAAACTTTACCCCCATGCAGTGAATAGGCCGATGCATTAAGCCCCGCCCCCTTACGTGCGCACATCCGTGCGCGTACTTACAGTGCGCATGTTCTTGTCCTGCAGTGTGGCATTGAAGAGATGCACATTGTGTTGCCCACGTGTACAGTGAAAATGTAGCCCATGCTGTGATTGGTCTATATGTTTAGGGGGCGGGGCTTAATGGATCGGTCTATTGAAATTCAAGTGCAAAAATTCGTCAACCCCATTATCGCTACGCAAACACATTGTCGGCCTGTGATTCATGTCCGGAATGTTTGTGGTGGTTCTTTTATTTAAACCTGCTTCTAGATTTGAGATAATGGTGTTGATTATGGTTTTCCCCTCTATTTTTACATTAGGAACGCTCGATCATTAATGTGGCAACGCGGAAATGCCTCGATGTTAAACCCACGGGACATGATGAGCGAAACCTCTTCCTAGCGGCTACGAACAATTGTGATGGCGCCCTCTCGCAGCAGTGGACGATGCATAACATTACGATTTACGGCTTTAGCTGAAGAAAAGTCGGACTAGTTCACAGTCTAAATTACTGAAGGGCAACGGCTGTGCCCGTGTGTGGATTTCATTGGTTGAATAATATGACGTAATGGCACCTTCCTTCTGTATCTACCCACTGTTAGGACTCAAAGGGAAAGGTCCTCAGTGTGACGGGCCGGTGTGTGCCAAGAGCGGCTGAGTAGATCTTTCTAAATAAAAATTGTTTGAATTGCCAACACAGTGAAACCATTTCACATAATTCTATGGCACACAGTGGCGTGAATTATGGCGTGAAAATTGTCAGTACTAACAAGTGAGGATTGGTGACTTTACTCTTCCACAGAGGGCGCACTTTTAGTAGATTGGATTTATGTTGGTGATCGATTTAATAAAACACTAATATTCATCTTTGAGATCGTCAGTATTGCCATGGTGATTTGTAGCGTGACCTCTGACTGAAAGTAGGCCCATGAGACCCTCATCATGTCGCCACCATCGCCATGTTCCCAGTATCCAATAACAGTAATAAATGCTAATATTATCTATTGCACAAACAGCGAACCAGACTACTTTTCTTCGAGCCTCGGTTTGGTTACAATGACTTGTATTGGAGAAAAATCAAGATGGCCACACCATGATAAAGGTTTTTAGCATTGGGAATTTTTCTGGGGGAAAAAATATAAGGTCTCGGCGTCTTAGTTGATAGTGACGTTGGCCCACCTCCAAAATTCTGCAGTCTTGTTTTTTGTTTTGTTTTGGGGTTTTTTGAAAGAGATTAAATTGAGATTAAATAGGGACTTGTTAAAATTGTATGAACGGATCCAGACAGTTTAAATAAGCGGACAATTTAAATAATAAAGCAGTGTTGTGTTTGACCAAAAATATGTTTTGTTTAACAATTTGTATGAACTCACTGAAGACTTATGGATTGGAATTGCACAAGGAAAAAGGCAATGTGTCTTTATTTTTAAAGTGCTACATTAACGTCAAATAACTATCCATGAATCTATTTTTCTTCAGTAAACGAATTGTGTAATATCAGTACCTGCTTATGCTTTGATAGCATTATGGATATTATTGTTCAAATAAAAGGCAGTTATCAACGAATGAATAACATTAACGGTGTTGATTTTTTGCAATTCTTTGACAGAGTTTCAAATTGTTTACAAACAGTGGGGCAGAGAGTTGCATGAATCTTTCACTTTGTTATACAGGTGCCAAAATTTGCATATGTTCTTTTGGGGTCATTTATGAAGAAAATCCCGTTAGCCACTCAAAAATCCAATATGGCAGTCTTTTCCAAGATGGCTGCCTTTATTTTCTTTAAAAAAAAATACTTTTTTTCCTTTAAACCTCTATGAAGGCTTGAATGTTATTATAAAAGAAGCAATTAATGCACTTCTAACTACTTGGAACTTAATTTTTTTTATATATTATATTTAATGTCTATGTATGCAGTGCCCCAATAGAAGCCAGTTAAAACTAAATTTGCATACCATGATAGGGAAGAAATAAAACACCCCCATGAGCTCCGCCCCCCCTTTCAATACCAGGTTAAAGTGGTCTTCACTTCCTCTGAAATTATTATGATCCTTGGATGGAACCGGTTATTTCTTCGTATTATGAAACTGCAGAAGACCAGCCCAATGTTGCACCGTTCCTTCAAATTATATTAATGTATTTATAATGGAGAGCGCCCTCTCTAGTTTGTTAGAGGAAAGTCCAAAAAGGGGCGTGTCAATGTTTTGTCTTTTTGCGGGACAGCTTGCATCTGTCCTTGCTCTATGATCTGTCTGCTTTCAGTATCATTCAATAATGCTTGAATGAACATTCATCTGGTTGTTCATCAAAGGTGAGAGTCAAACTTTGGATTTACTTGAGGTGTGTTACAGAGTGATTTACTTTCATAAAAGCAGACATTTTCCATGATTTCTGTTTGCACCACCAACGCTGACATTGTCATTATTGTGTTGTGTACATAACATACCACCACCAGCACTAGTTCCGTGAGGATTCACCAGTTTAGACTTTTAATTTAGCAGTGACATAGTGGTTTTGGTGACAGTGATTGAAAAAGTTGTAAGCCATTTGTTGTTTTTTTATACTTTTCTTTCCTGTTATTCTAAAAATATCATTGTCTCCATGTTGGTTGTCATTGAACTTGAAAAAGAAATTAGGCCTCCTGAAATGAATTTCCCTTTAACAGGAAATAGTAGGACTAGGATAAGGAAAAAAGGTAATCTTCATTTATGAGGTAGCACTTCCACAGACGAAGAATGTGCCAGTGTTGTAACTAAATACAAAATAAATTAATGAGTAACCCCCCTGGATTTTCGTTTTCATTTACAGCGTCATGTAGTCAGTGCTTTAGTCATCAACGTCTTTTGATGTCAAGGGATGTTGTCAACTGTATCATGAAACATCCATCCTTCTCAAAACGAACTTTGTAGGGCAGGTCTAGGGTGCTTTATGTACCATCAGTCAGTCGGTCATGGTCCCGCACATCAATCATCAAGGAGTAGCCAAACTTTTCATCGAGAGGCTTTCACCATTGTTTATTCATTGTATTTCGGCTCAATGGAGGTAAGTCAAAGTGAACCGGGATCCAGTCATGGTTCCGGGCTTAGTGCCAATTCTATGCTGTAGCTCACGGCCGATGTTTTGCAATTTACGGTGCATGAATTTGACATTTTCTCGGTAGAAAAAACAAAAATCACGATGCAATAAAGAGAATCTTTGTTGTCTTGGCTTTGTCAAGTCAAGGTTTCTTTGTGGCGGTGATACTCTCAAAAGAAAATGATTCCGGCAATTCCGACTAAAAAAATCCAGCGTGGGGGGGGGAGAAAAAATGGAAGAATCCCGGCAGCAACTGGTTAAAAGAAACGATTTTTTTGTTGTGAAAAATCACTATTAAAATAAACCAATCAAATAAAAACATTTTAAAAAACTACCTGTTTTCAATGTGAAATTGTCAGTCTCATGATTGCTGTTTTTGATCAAACTTTTTGTTGTTATCTATCCAACCACAGAACATTTGTTATTGCTTGTGACCTCACTTCTGCTGGGGCAAAAAAAACGAGACTATTATGTTTGATGAGGTCTTAATATACACATATGGACTGGCAATGAGGGAAATAGTGCACGTCTATGCAACCCGAGGGCCTGTGAGTGACCAGGAGAGGGTCCTATTTCCCTCGGCCTTCGGCCTCGGGAAATAGGACCCTCTCCTGGTCACTCACAGGCCCGAGGGGTGCATAAACGTGGACTATTGCCCGAATAATGCCAGTCCATATGTGTTTTATAACACACCTCAGTCCAAAATGTCGTTTAGAAGAGTAAATCGCCAGGTTTTTTGGCCGGAGATTCTTCTCGATCTGCAGACGCCGCCATTTTCGTTCTCTTGAGGGCGCTGTTTACCAGTCAATAGTTTTTAGGTTTTTGAAACTATTTCCCGCTTTGCGAAATATTTCCCCCAAATGAAGCGCGTGCGGTGCGTGTTGTGCAGATTTCATACACATAGGCTATATTAGTTCACCCCACGCGACTGCGTTTCAGCCAATCAGGATAAAGAACCAGGGAGAGGTGTGTTATAAACTCAAATATTGACGGCCATAAATGTAATCTAGAATGTGAACAAAAACTGAATTGTCCAACGTTAAAAGCTCTTGATGGATTTGTCTCTTCGTGAATCAATGATGAGTAATTAAAAACCTTGAAACCAGTTAAGAGGGTTGATTGATGGAGATGCAAAATCCACAGACAAAACTTCTTACTTTTTCAGTAGTGGCTTCATACTAAACTCCAACTGCAAAATGTATTTCTTGGTTTAATTGGCCACTCTGATGTTTTAATCTTGCAGTAATCTTCCAGCTGCCAGTCCAACCATCGTCACCTGAGGACTCCTGCCACCCTGATCACTTGTGATCAGTAGCCAGCGAGAAGCACAAGAAGGACCTTGGTGGAGTGAAAAGATGCAGGACTGATGTATACATGGCACAATAAAGGTGAACACGCTTAATTTTCAAAGACCTTTTGTAAGTGCGGCTTTTGGCAATTCTCAGGCAATTTACAGCAGGATGGTAGTGCAGAAGATTCAACTTTGGTTTCAGTCATTTCAACTGGTCGTTGTCCCACGTTTTTCATGAAAAACACCACAAAATGCAAACGCACATAGTGATTGGGCATAAATCTCTTCAAAATTGTTTGCCCAAGTCTAAGATTGCCTTCACAGCTAACAGTCAACATTATTAGATACACTTATTCAAACTTTTTGCAACGGCGAAAATGTGCATGGGAAATAAGCAGAAAATTAGAAAGTTGAAGTCTAGCACCTGTAAACTTAAAAGCAAGTTTGAATAAAAAATTGTTTTTTCAATATCTTATGCACATTACACCCACAAAGAATAGAGGCAATTTGTATTGGGTTTTTTTTTTTTTTGCCTAGATTTTGCCATCAAGTATGCATAGTAACCTTTTTGGAGTGATGATTGATTTCTTTGAGATCATTTAGATTAGAATAATGATGATTCAGTCAAAATGAGTAAAATTTACTTTGTGAAAATAAAGGATAAGGAAAGAAATGGTTTCAAATCAAGAAACAAAATGATGATGTCTTAAAACTTTCCATCCATGGACACTAAAGAAAAATTAAACCATCTAGCACACAGTGAGAGAAGGTCCTCGCCAGTTTTGAATCACCCCTGCAAGGGATTGTGCACATTTGCATGTTGGCTTTCATTCAATGTCTTATTTTTTTAATTCAACCTTTCAGAGCCAGAGATGCTGCTAATTGTTCCCTGAAATCAAGAGCAGATAGATTCACCTCTACTGACATCTTGAAGGCTACAGGGTATGAAGGAGAGCAACGCACTGACATCTTGAAAGCTACATGGTGTGAAAAAGAGCAACATGTACGAAAACATCGGTGGCATCCAAGCTGATCATTAGGGATTATAAATGAACAATGATTAGATATGTTTACTTTGATGTTTTGATGTTTTTTGTCATCGTTGTATAGTGGGCTGGTTTTGCAGCACTATACAGTTAATGTCTTGTAAATAAGTACACCATTGCAAGCAAGTTAGGCATTTTTACAACTGTAAAATACGAGATTTTATTAGAGCCTGCCGTCAGTAACATTGGTAATAATGGCAAAAACACCTTTATGTTACTACAAATGCACAATATATAAATCTTGGATGCATATGAGTGCATTGTTGCAGAATATAATCAGAAGGTAAAATCTGGACTATTCCATTTCATGAGGTGAAGCCAAGTGAAATGGAAAAGCCAGATTTCACAGAGTGATTATATTCTGCGACAATGCACAATGAAATGCATTCAGTATAGGTTTTGTAGAACTTACACACAGATCTTTGTCATTTGAATTTTTTCCACAATGAACACAAAGTAGACGCGGAAACTCATCCATCCCACATGCTGAAAATTCTATCATAAAATAACCTAAACAACTTGGACAACACCATGTGGACACCAACCTTGTCCGCCCTGTTATGACCTTATTGCCTCGATTGGACAAACAGGCGGGAACCAATTGTTTTGGAAACAACGCTGTAGTAGTGTTGAATAATTAACCATATTTGACAGGCTTTGTCCAACGTTAAATTTTAGAGCGCTGCAGCAGTAAATACATGGTAAAATATCGGATGACACATGACGTATGTTCTGCCAATCAAATGACAAGGATCTCTGTGTGCGATATACTGGATTAAGCTCAACATGTTTTATTGTTTGACCAATTTGTAAAAATTGATGCATACCAGTTGTGCAACCAGAAGGGGGAGGCTAGACCCCCCCCCCTCCGCTCAGAACCCTTCCCCCTCCCCCCCCCATTAAATGAGATCGAAAAAAATGCACAAATAAATGATTCAATACATTAAATACCCCTCCAAATTATGTATTTGACCCTGCTTGCCCCCTCCCCCAAAAAGAAAATGTCTGGTTACGCCACCGATGTATACTCTACCATATTAGGGAGCGTCTAAAAAGTACGGCTTGAAACATTCAAAAGAGAAAAGTCCCCGTCCCACAGGGAATACTCTAGTTCCCAGCGGATTTTGGGAATATTCCATTTGGATGTCTGCCGGGGATGCTGTCACTGTACATTTTCAACCGAGAATCAATGGCATTTATCATTTCCCTCTTGCACTTATTTTATCCTCAATATTTATTTTAAAAATGTCTAGTGTAATTTTGCATTAAAAGTAAGTTTATTTGAATGTTGAACTTGTTTCTAAACTGTTTGAAGTTTCTGTTAGCAATAAGTTTGAGTGCAAAGTGTTTCTAAACAGTTGTAACAAATAACGTTACGTTGTTGTGTTGTGATTTCTTAAATCAGGGTCATAGAAATAAAGAAAAGATTGAACTAAACCAATGGTATTAGAGAGTTGTTCATTCGAGTCCATAATTTTAAATAGAGTAAGAAAAACCTATATAAATTATATAACACGTGAGAGAAACATTTTAAAGGGGTTCAAAGGTCAAAGTTCAAGGGACAGGTCAGAGGTGAAAGGTCCATACCCTGCACAAGCAATGGGGCACATGAAAATCCCAAAACCCCGTCCACTGGTGATAATCCGATTTAGACCTAGGATTATGGGCTGTTTCCTGGACAGATAAAACCAATATTTAATTATATAGCCCTTATTTAGCTATATAACCATTACTTATAAATAAGAATTATTTATAAATAACGATTATTTAATAATTTAACAAATAAAATTGACTAGAATTGAATTTAAATTCTTTAATTCTGTGCGCACGTTCAGCATCCACAAGTTACAGGGAGCCACAAAAAAAATACAATTTATGAGAAAAGAGGTCTCATGTAATTTGTAAAGCCTCTGGAAAATAAGTTTACTGCAAGTTTTGAACCTAAAAAAAAAACAAAAAACCTAATTATGAGAAAACCCCCTCTAGGGTGAAAATCCCGTTTTGACCCAGGATTATGGGCTGTTTCCTGTGCAGATTATGATATAACCATTATAACCATTACTTATAAATAAGAATTATTTATAAATAATGATTATTTAATAATTCAACAAACAAAATTGACTAGAATTGAATTTAAATTCTTTAATTTTGTGCACATATTCAGCATCCACAAGTTACAGGGAGCCACAAAAAATTTTTTTTTAAATTACAAAAATACAATTTATGAGAAAAGAGGTCTAATGTAGTTGTAAAACCTCTGGAAAATGAGTTTACTGTAAGTTTTGAACCTAAAAAACCCTACTTCAACAAAAACCTAATTATGAGAAAACCCCCTCCATGGTGAAAATCCCGTTTTGACCCAGGATATGGGCGATTTCCTATGCGGATATTTTGTACACGGCCTATGGAAGGAGGTGAACCCGTGATATGGGCATAATCTTAGCTGCGGAGTCCCCATACACTGTGCACAAACAATGGGTACAGGAATATGGCCATATCCCGGGTCCACCATGACCGTATCACTCGGTCCTCTATCCCATACACTGTGCACAAGCAATGGGCACAGGAATATGGCCATATACCGGGTCCACCTAGGCCCATACACTGTGCACAAGCAATGGGTACAGGAATATGGCCATATCCCGGGTCCACCAAGGCCCATACACTGTGCACAAGCAATGGGTACAGGAATATGGCCATATACCGGGTCCACCTAGGCCCATACACTGTGCACAAGTAATGGGCACAGGAATATGACTATATACGGGATCCACCAAGGCCCATACACTGTGCACAAGCAATGGATACAGGAATATGGCCATATCTTGGGTCCACCAAGGCCCATACACTGTGCACAAGTAATGGGCACAGGAATATGACTATATACGGGATCCACCAAGGCCCATACACTGTGCACAAGCAATGGGTACAGGAATATGACCATATCTCAGGTTCACCAAGCTCCATAGGCCGTGTACAAAATAACCGTACAGGAATTTGCCCATATCCTGGGTCAAAACGGAAATTTTCTCATGGAGGGGGTTTGGGGATTTGGGGAATTATGATTTAAAAAAATGTTTTTTGGGGGAAATTATCAAGCGAAGAGTTGTTTTTCAGGCTTTTAAAGGGTTCATTAGACCTACTACGAACTTTTAAGTAAATTCTAGTTTTTAAATATTTAACCATTTATAACCATTTTTCAATAAACCATTATTTATGTTCTTGCTGGGCATGGCAAATAAAATTTAATTGAATTGAACTGAAATCCTTTAATTTTGTGTAATCTAATGTGTGTTTTTGATTTGTTTTGTCTTTTTGCTTTTGTTTTGTATATTCTACTTTGTCTTTTTGGGAATTACTAGAAAATGTTGAACTTAGAAATTAGCCCTGGAACTTTGCTGCCCCTCCCCCATCTGAAAAACCAGTACTCATCTGGTCAGATTTTAAAATTACTATAATTGTTCCGCATTGCAATTTTAAGTATTTTATATATTTATTTCTATATCATGTTACTGTTTTTTATCCTGTGACATTAATGAAGGAAACGAATGCCCTTACCCCTAACCCAAACCCTAAAATGAAATGCCAAAATGGTCATTGAAGCGCGCTGCCTATTGGTCTAGACCAGATGTTCCTAATAGCCAATTACAAGCGAAAATATTATAATTAGCAATGGGTGGTTGGGGAGGGCCACCAATAAGAAGTCACGAACTGTGAGCCACGGGATGGGGGTTATCTGGGCTCGATTTCACAGAAAGTTAAGGATGATCTCAACTGCGAACCAATCTTAACTGCTAAGCAAAGTGTGATGTCACAATACAAACCAGGGTGATCTCAACTGCGAACCAATCTTAACTGCTAAGCAAAGTGTGATGTCACAATACAAACCACTAGTAATACTGAGAACTATTATTAAGATGAATCTTTGGTGTTTTGTGAAACCGAAGAGGAGATAATGAGTAAAGACGAAGAACTTTATTATTTTATTAACTAATTCGTCTCCTCACTAACCATCAGTGGGAAGTGTAGACAACCTTTTGAGACATTCTGCATGACATACTTGAATTCAAAAGTTAATAGAAACTGCCGCTCAATGAACTGTTTGGAAACAGGTGACGCTGCCTGCACACCCCACAAATACGATCTTTCAAAAAGTAAGACTGTAGTACTACCAGGATTTCAACAGATAATATGAACTAAAAGTGTCTTGTGAAAAGGTTGGTCAAATGGTTTTGAAAATGTTCATTTAGTTTCCGTTTCCGAACAATTTTCCTGTTATCAGCGCCGTAACTAGGGTAAAATTTTAGGGGACACAAGGGGGGGCACCATTTTTCCTAGGGGGCACTTTTGGCTAATTTAAACTGTAGTTTCTGTTAGTATTTTTCCTAAACAAGGCCCTTTTCAGCGCTCTTCTGACGTGTTGAGGTAAAACAATAAAAACAAAAATACATTCTGCATGTAAATAGTTAAAAATTGTTTTAAAAAAAACATTGAAATTACTATACATAAAAGCTCATAAAATGTGACATTTTATTCTGGTAATTTTAACCTCAAAAGCTCAGATTTCAAATGGGGGGAAAGACATCAGTTGGGGGCACACCCATCCCCTACCCTACCCTCACACCCATCCCCTACCCTCATCTCACAACCATCCCCTACCCTCACACCCATCCCCTACCCTCACACCCATCCCCTACTCTCACACCCATCTCATAACCATCTTCTTACACCCATCCCTACCCTAATCTCACACCCGCCACCTACTCTCACACCTTATCTCTTATCATCTTGCACCCATCCCCTACCCTCATCTCACATTCATCCTCTACTCTCACACCCATCCCCCACCCTCATCTCACACCCATCCTTTACCCTACTCTCACAACCATCCCCTACCCTCATCGTACACCCATCCTCTACCCTACTCTCACACCCATCCCTTACCCTACTCTCACACCCATCCCCTACCCTCTTCTCATGCTCATTCCCTACCCTACTCTCACACCCATCCCATACCCTACTATCACATCCATCCCCTACCCTCATCTTACACCCATCCCCTACCCTCATCTCACACCCATCCCATACCCTACTCACATCCATCCCCTACCCTCTTCTTACACTCATTCCCTTCCCTACTCTCACACCCATCCCCTCCCCTCATTTCACACCCATCCCATACCCTACTATCACATCCATCCCCTACCCTCATCTTACACCCATCCCCTACCCTCATCTCACACCCATCCCATACCCTACTCACACCCATCCCCTACCCTCTTCTTACACTCATTCCCTTCCCTACTCTCACACCCATCCCCTACCCTCATCTCACACCCATCCCATACCCTACTCTCACACCCATCCCCTACCCTCTTCTTACACTCATTCCCTTCCCTACTCTCACACCCATCCCCTACCCTCATCTCACACCCATCCCATACCCTACTCACACCCATCCCCTACCCTCTTCTTACACTCATTCCCTTCCCTACTCTCACACCCATCCCCTACCCATTTGCAACTATGTATAGTTGTGGATTCTGGTTTGCTTCATAGGCCTGTTTGGCTACTGTATCTCTTAAGTGCAGCTGCTCTGTCTCTCCCGTAATAAGGAGCAGGGTTTTGTTTTTTGGAGTTTTTTTTTTTTTTTGGGGGGGGGGAGTTAGTGGTATATTGGCTTGTAATCTTTGTCAAATGATGGCCTTGTTACCCTGTGCCTTCTTGCCTTACACCCACTCACTGGCTTGTTTTTTTAATTTAACATTTTGTTATATTTCCTTACTTTTATTTGCCAGTGTAATAGTTTAATAACGAAAATAAAACAAATCTATGAATCACCAGATAGTGTCAATAAAACAACAGAACCCTCGTTTATTTTGTAAAGGTAGTTATGACCTGTGAATAAATTACAGGGACATCAAAGTGAAATCGTCCAACAACAAAACCAACATTTTAATGCATCCATACAAAAATGATACAGTACATACTTGTTGCACACTATCCGTTCAACATCCTGGCTGTCTGCATAGATATAATCATACTCCATTGAAAGAAATCATGTAATTATATAACTACAAGCAGTTTATCAACACAAATCTGGCCCGGTTGTTGAGTATGGTGTGTTCTTATGGTACAATGATGGTCAAATGATTAAACCCTTTAATTTTTTTAAAACATTTTTTTGATGCAATTTGCCCATCACAAGGCCAAAAAGGCCATTCGAGGTGTGGGCTACTTTTTGAAGGGGTAGAAACCTGCCCCAATGCGCAGAAACAAGACATGGTAAGCTACAAATGCAAGTCTCTTCACAGTACAGCTAAGAACAGGGAGGGGGTAAATGAATCCGTTGCGAGACAAACATAACTGCCTTTTCCCCTATTTGAAGCAATTATAGTTGAGTGTCTTGCTCAAGGACACAAGTGTCATGACCGGGATTCAAACTCACATTCTGATGACTTAGGCAACTGTACAGAACTTAGGTTTGATGCACTAAACTGCTCGGCCAGGACACTTTCCTAAATTATGTACTTTCATTTTTTTTAGGCAGACAGTAGCTGCCTGTGATGTCTGGGGATCTCAAGCCCTCTGTAGACCTAAGGCAGGTTTTAGATCAGACTCAATGGCAAACGATTATTACATACCGTCATGTGCCCGGTAAAAGGGCATAAGGCTTTATGCCCTTTTACCGGGCACATAAAGTATTTCGTCCCAGTATTAAAAGGACGTAAGCAATAAAATTACCCCTGACATGAAAACTATGTCATTATTGTTACATTTTTGTTTGCTAGAATTAACCCAAAGACATGTTTTCCCATTCCCATGCAGAATTTAACCTTCCTATAACAACTTTTGAATGGCAAAAAATTCATCAAACTTTCCCGCTCAGTTTTCTTATTTTACATCATTTGCTTACGCCCTTTTACCGGGAACTTATCGTTAGGTCATTTTACCGGGCACACAATGATACATGTCCTACATGTATAATATCATGATATCACATGTTTACAAAAGAGCCACAGACTCAGGACTTCCTGCAGGCACAATTTGTACGCGGCTCATGAACGGATGGAAAGAGAAAATCTTTATGTAGATTGCACAATACAATTTTTATCAACTTCTGATACGAAGAAAAGGGACACATCTCAAAACTTGTTCAGCTGTTATTTAACAATTCTTGGTTTAATGTGATAATTACGATACAAAAATGTAAATTTCTCATAATATGACCAGTGTAGTATCTTGCCTGCCGGGAAATGCCCCGGAATGCACATTTTCTTTTTAAATCAAGGTGCCCATGGCTCTATCACTTGATAGTGACAACTTACAAACGACAATGGGAGATTTTTCAGACACTAGTTGCCAGTCCACACACCAAGTAACTATTTACGTGGCTAGTTCCGAGCATGCACACTTTCCACGAGAGACTTTACCTGGTAGCCTACATCTGCTGCTACCCAGGCCAAGTTGGCACGACGACCAATTGTCGACTAGCAGCCGATATTAACTGGTACTCATACTCAAAAACATACGTTGGGTACCAGGTAATATCAGCCTCTTGTCAACAAATGGTCCGTTTTCGAACTTGGCCCTAGCATCCCTCAAACTCTCCCATTGCATGTACAAGTTAAATACACCGCTCATTTGGACCTCTGTAAATAAAAACAAATCTTACAGAAAGAAAATGACAAAAAGAATGTATTTGCTTTTAAATTTGTGAATTTTATACTAGAGTTAGAGCCTTTGGAGCACTAGGTGGCAGCAGATATACATGTACCACGTAAATTTCCATTGTTTACATCATCCAGAGCATGCACACATTTTTGAAAACATGGCAAGTCTGCTTGTACCTAGCGTCTCCAAAGATCTCCCATTCCAGCCAAATCATGAAAGACGAAATGGTCAAAACTAATTATAAACCACAAAAACTACTTGCAAGACCCTCTTAATTGGGCCAACTAAACATTTAACAAACAAACATTGAACAAAAACACTCATTGACCAAACAGTACGTCTGTTCAAATGATTTAGTTAAACTTGAGACAGTCTTGGCATTTTGATGGTTTTTATCTTGCACAATGAAAATCTTTGCACAAATTTGGTAGGCTTATACGTTAAGCCATTTGTGAGTTAGATTTGAACAATATCCGGTACAAGACCAGGGCAAGCTTTTTCTTTGTTACTTTTAATAAGAAACCAGAAGCGCCCATACAAAATTCTCAAGGAAGTGTTTGGCACAGAATACCAGTCTTTGCTGATCTGGAGGCTGCAAAGCAAAAGCTTGCCCTAAACCACGGGACATAGCAACAATGTCTTTAGTCTGAGAAATTCAAATTGAGCATTCACTTGTGACCAAATAAGGCATTGTACCAGACGTCATTCAAATCCAACTCGCAAATGGCTTGATACAAATCATATACAGACGTGCAACTTTTACATTGAAAACTGCACGGCACGAAAACCTTTAAACCATTTTGGGGCATTCTAAAATATACAAACAGAGGACAAACAGACAGTTGATTAACCAACCAAATTGTATGCCTGCAAAGAGTTGCTGTAAAGGGGGAAAAAATGTTGCTAAGTACTTAACAGCTTCATTTGCTTAGCAAAAACAGCCGGGGACCAGTCTTAAACAAGTTGGACATTGCATCCAAGATTAACTGGGTCCAATTTCATAGAGCTGCTTAAGCACAAAAAGTAGCGAAGCACAAACAAAATTATGCTTACCAGAATAAGGTTACCAGCCAAAACAGCATTCATGTGTATAATTTATGTCTGGTAACCTGCTTATTTTTGCTTAGCAGACAACATTTAAGCACTATTATCTGCTTAAGCAGCTCTATGAAATTGGGCACTGGTTAAAACTCATTCCTGCTAAGCAGGATTAGAAGCTTTGAAAAAAAAATGTATCTGCTTCAGGTTCTAAATTTAAAAAAAAACACGACACCACACCAAACATTTTAAAGGAATGCGAGTGCAACCACACCTCTTGGCACTCCTTAACCTTGTACAAAGGAGTGTGAAGAAAAAAATACTCCTTAAAAATCAAGTGGCTTTTAAAATAATTCTGGAGAAAATTCATGTCATTCACAGCAGATGAAATGAATGTTTTCTTTATCTGCTTTGATTATGTAATAAAAATAACAATTCTCCAATCCAATTTTGCATTCCAGTACGCACATATAAATTGTCAGAGTTACTTACGCGGTTAAATTAAACATCATGAACAGTCGGATTTTATCGAATCAAGTTGTAAATTCACTTTTCCGACTAATGTGTGAAGTTTGTTTCTGAGGAGAGCAAAGAGCTCTCCTCAATAATTGAAAGTAAGTAGTTTTTAGCTCTCCACGTATATCTTAATACGAAGGACTGAAACATGGTTTTTCAACAGAATTTTTCAACAAACCTAACACCATAAACGAACATAACAATGTAACTTTACAATAATATTGTGTTTATAAAAAAGTATCTGTTTTGTTTTATAATTATACAATTTTCAAACATATTTAATTTTGTTTATTTTATTTACTCTCATTCATTTTTTTACTTAATTTTTTTTTTCATTTAATTTTTCTACATTGAAAGGCACAGGGACAAAGTTGTCAAATAAAACATAAATGTCAATCAAAGAAAAATAGTAATTCATCAACAACAAAAAAGGAAAAACCGATCCCTTTTTTTATTTACAATTGAAAGACAATTTCAGTGCTATTTACAAAAGACGTTTATAATGCAACGGACATTACCAGTTTTTAAAAGAATTAAATCCAAGGGCCTTTTGCCAAACCCAACTTCAGGTTCCGGCTGTGGCTTCCCATCAATGTTGAAGCAGTGTGCATTTTCTAGAGTGCTTCAACATCAAACTTTATTGAACTAAGGTTTGGTATAAACCCCTGAAAGGGAAAATAGTATGGTCCCTTTAATGTAATGCAAACTAGAACTACCATCCGCAGTTGGTAAGCAGGGGACATGAAGAAGATCACTGCAGTTTAATGGAAGTCACTTCATTAATTTTCAAGTTAATCTGGAAGAATTTGTGTTGGAAAGGTTTGTTCCGCAGGAAATCTTTGCAAATGTATTTGGAACAAAACCTACTACTTCCAGGCCTGCATTTAAGTATTGGTGGACTTGAGGAAATGTAAATTAGTGGGACAAAAAAAAATAATAATAATGGAGTTCAAGAATTCTGGTGAGTCATGAAATTCTAGCTATTCCCACCTTAAAAACAATTTTGTTTTTTACGAAACTGATGAAAGGAATTGATGAAAAGAACTTGCAGACAAGTGTAAAAATATGACTTTAAGATGATGACTGCAGAAATGATGGCCCAGCGATTCATATACTCGTACATATATATAGATGCACACTGTGTTTGTTGCCCTTCCAAAAGTTACGAAATGAAATGAAAGACGGTTCAAAGCAACCTTTTTCCCATGGGCAGTGCACCGCATTGATCCTTCCAGTCACTAACCCCTGGAAGGTGAGGCACTCACAAACTACGCTGACTGGCTCCCCACAAGCGACTGCTTTTGTGTCAAAATGCAAGAATTTTGATGAGATCCAACATGAATCATGATCTACACGGTCACCCTAAACTGCAAACAGTGAAACGAGAAGCAAGATCAAGCTCTGTGACTTGGTGCTTCTTCGGCCCGGGTACCATGCTTTTACTGCACACTCATAGACATGTGCATTTCAATGACACAATTCCAGGGGTTATAATAGATCAAGGCATGCTGGGATAAAAATGGCGCGAGGAGATCGTACACCCATGTGAACGAGGTTTATTTGACGGGATCTTTGAAAAAACCTGCGGAGCTCTGGAAAGTTTATTGTTAAATAACTGTATAGGTTTAAACAGCAGAAGACGAAGCGATCAAAGAAAACTTGCATACAGCGCCTGGCTTAGGCTGGATCCGAATTGGCGGCTATGGCTACGGCTATTATTGTTACTAAGGACGCCCTATACTTCAATGCATGATGACGCAGCCATCCAGCGGTAGCCGTAGTTGTAGGCACCAATTTGAGTACAGCCTTACTCTGCCTTTGCTCTATCATTATGGCAATGTGACCCAACCCTACGTGTACATCGGTGGCCTTCCTATTACAAAGTACTAAGGTCGTTCCACCACTACAGTTTCGTAAATATGAAAGCACACATTTTCGACAGAAACGTTGTAAAATTAACATTTGTCCTCCACTTGTTTATCAAAACAAAATATTCAAAATTATATTTAAAAAAAAAATGGTTGCATATAAGTATCCATTTGTAACCAGTTCGTTTCGGGATTCAAAATCCTTTTCCTGTTACCCCATGCAGGATATTTTCCAGTCAAAAAGCAACTTGTTTTTTCTACCCATTAATAATTTGTTTTGTCAATGAAACTCAGTTTGAACACCCAAATAAAGCCATTTTTTCATAGACATTGCAGATTTGAATGGCTCTTTTTTCTAACGGTCGTGTTTCTGAAGCACAATCAGACCGTTGGAAAGCTGTTATCTGACGGCCGATCATCGACCCACACCCAGTCGCACAGACGGCATCCTGGAGAGGTGAAAGGCCTCATGACAAAAGCAGTATAATCCGTCTTTGCTAAAATCTTTGCTAGTATGAGTAAGGAACGGGTCTTCGATAAAGACATTGGCACAAATCCGTGCAAAGAGTTAATCAGTTCATTGTTTGCAGTGCCTTTTGCCCCAGGGCCACCGCACCATGACCCAACAGTTCAGACAGTTGCGCGTGTATACGCAATTCGCTACAGTGTCTCACCACACGTGGCCTGTTGACATGAACTAGTTAAATATGGTTTAGTATGTCTGTACATTCACAGTAAGACCCATTTCCTGTCAACCCGTACAGGGAAATGTGTCGACTTAACATTCCATATGCCTTACTTTTCTGTTTCATAATATACGGTGATTTTCTTCTCATTAAAAAGATGCTGCACTTTGAGTACTTGTCACAATTCATTCAAAAAGTTATGAATTTTTAGTACTTTTACTAAGAAGCTCACAAGTGTCACTTGGTTTTACTTCCCCACATGCTAAATCTTGTAAAAATTAATTAAGTACTGGAGTTTTAGAGTTGAAATAAGTTAAATGTCAATTGTTTTGTTTCTTCCAATTAGAACAGTACTGTGTTTGGTTTGTTTTGTTTTTTTCTTGGTCCTTTTTTGGTCAATGTGAGAATTTTGACGCTGAACAGAAAGTTGTTTTTATTGCGGTGAGTGTCGCTTTATCTTAAAGTGGCCAACTTGCCACAACAGAATTATCTCGGGAAAGACTTTGTCTGTTCACATTTAAACTCATAAGCTGCATACAAATGTGTTACCCGTTAATTATAACTAATTAAAAAAACAAAATAAAAAAAAAAAACTACAAAAACCCCTCTATTTCTCTACCTAAAACACCCCTATAAAGTTACCCCTATGACGTCATGGGGACACCCACTAGTTCCCACTCCTGTGCAGACGAGCCGTTGCATTTCACCAGGGTAGGGGTGTCCTTTCCATGTTTGGATTTTTCAAGACAAAGGCCACTTGTGTAGTGTATAATGGTTTTACTCTGGAAGACAAAAGAACACAAAGAAAAAAAACATTAACAGATAACTTCCTCAATCTGGCAGATTGAAAACCTGGGAAATGTTAATAAACTAAACTCTCCATAAATATTAGCAAAGCACAAAACAATTGTGCCTTCCCGATAAAGGTCACCAGCCAAAAATGGCATGTCATCTGGACGGTCCCGTTAGTAACTGGTTTCCTGCTCAGTTTTGCTAAGCAGTTACTCATTAAGCAATATCTTCTGCTTGAGCAGTTTTATGAAATTACGCCCAGGTTCTCTAGTCTTTTTTAGTATAGATCTTGTGCATGTGACAACCTCTATCACCGACTGCTTACAATCATTTTGGTGATCACCAGCACGTATTTCAGTCGCGTGCAACTGTTATAATTGTCCGGTGAGCGACGCAAGATGCGGTATTGAGCCAATCACTGCAAAGAAATATCTTCTGCGTTACGCTAAATTATGTGCGTAATGTTGCTGCGCATCAGACTGATACACGTGTTGATAAGTTTTGTGCTATTTTACTGAACCTCAAAATTCAAAATCTTCATTATGAAAGTAAGCTTGGCAAGTAAATTCATGAAGTGACGTAATAGTTTTCAGTTTTCGGAAACGATTACCATATTCCCACTCGATTCTGTTGAATATTTCAATAAACATGAACCTTGTGTACTTTTCTTATGGAGAGGTGATCACCAAAACGGCAATGTTGAAAGCACATGTGTGATCTGTGACGAAGTTGCACAAGGTCTACACACAAGCAGTGATAAACACTGAATCTGCAGACTTACATTTTGGTTAAATCTCCACTCCTGATTACCATGTTTGCCATGACATTTCAACATCACAATATCCTGGAACTTGGTATTGCTGGATGCGTCTAGGCATAGATCATCATGCTTTATCTCGTTCTGTTTCGTCAGTCCAAAGACCTGTCGGAAGAAAACGTCAATTTATCTTATTATTCAAACGAGCCAATAATTTAGAGTTTCTTAGAAACAATAAACTGATGTTTATGTAATTATTTTATTGCAAAGCAGGCTTCTGAATAACTGTAACCATGTTTGATGGTTTGTGTGTGCATGTCTACCCGTAAAAACTTTAAGACTTTAACCACTCACTGTGGGATTTCCGAAAACGGCTGTGCCTGCTACACAATGGTATGTCCGGGCATGTTAATACATTACCAGATTTTGACCTTATAACCCCTCCCCCCCAAAAAAAAAAAAAAAAAAAAAAAAAGAAGAAAAAAAAAAATGTTCCAGGTGTATACAAAAAAGGTTTATTCAACTTTCATTTGTGTTTCCATAAATGTCGTGCGTGTATACACATCTTCCGGCACTATCTGGTGAACAAACGGGACCCAAGTATTTTGGCACAGTGAGGACAGTCTAACTTCGTTTTTATCTACAAAACCAATGAAGAAAACATTGGGAGAACAAAGAGAAGTCCTTGATTTATCAGGTCGACAATATGTATGTGTGCATGACAGGGGGAGGGGCGGTGGGCAGTGCACGCATTGCTGTCTGTGACGGCTTCACTTCTGCCGCTCGGACGATTCTTCTTGACAGATCCTTCCACTCTTCCTTTGTGAGTCTTTTCTGTATAGTCGTTGATCTATCGCCCTGAGGTCTTTCTCCAGCATGGTCGGTTGTGTTGTACGGGGGCGTCCTCACCAGTCATCGACACCTGCTTCAATGGTGAAGTATTCCTTAATGTTCAGGCAGGTTCATCCCTCAGAAGCCGCAGGACATGGCCAAAGAGTCGCCAGCATGCTGCAAAGAATTCCGATGACAAGCGGTGGCCACTTACATCAACGCTTGAGGGCGTTGTTGGAGATTCAATACGGCCATCAGATTCCAGTGACTTGTCGTAAGATGGTTTCAGTGAAATAAGTGTTATTCCTCGGTCACTTTCTGCATCTGCCTGACGTTGAAGGCCATCCGTAGCATCCCAGTGCAGCAGCCATCAAGAGACTTGACCAAGTCTCACACCCCTATTAGGGTTGCATTGTACATAACATCCCCATCCACAGCTAATAACCAAAGCATTATTTCACATACATTTCTTACTCTTCTTCTGTGGATTTACGAAAACATGGGGTAATTCCCTCATAAAGTTTTGATCTAAGACTTAACAACACCTACCTGATTTCCTCCTTGCCCGTGACAATTGAAGAAGCCCACTTTCTCATTCTCCTTACGGCCCATGTTATCCAGACACTTCTTGGTTTCTATGTGTCGGACCTACAGGTCAAAAGTCATAGGTTAGGGGTTAAGAAGCCGTAAAAATATACATTGACAGGAATGCGATTTAAATGAAAAATCCTGAAAAATTGGGGATGGTCTAATCGGCCATTCAGAATAATCAATGTTTAAAAAGTTCAATCTTTTTTTTTTCGTTTTTTTTTTTCAAAATCGTTTTGTGCCAACCAACCCGAACCTAATATTGATTTTCAAATACGGACAGACTATTTATTACAAGGTAATGTCTCAGATGAAGCAGATATTTGAGATCAATGCTCTCTCAGCGCTGGGGGGTATTCAATGACTCATCCTGGCTTCCAACAAACAACTTTGCAGTTGGAAACAGAAGAGGGAATTCTTGCCAACTCCCCCCCATCATGCGCGGAGGTCTGCTACTGAAACAAGGTTGACCGATAACAATAAAACCAGCTCAGACATGACAGACAATCTAGAAGAGGCTTCTGGCCATTTTTAATGTTGTCCCTTCTACAATTTTGTTCTTCTTTTGTTTCAATTGAAAACTCAATGTCGATTTTCAGTTGTATCTTATGACCCACCCACAATTTCGAAAAGAAGATTGACATTTTGAAACATCAATCATTTTCAAGTGGCCCATAAACGTGACATTTTTGATGGCGTCACTTATTTATTTGGGAAAATTAACGGACTCTCTCTACGCCGCTTCAACTGGAAGTCTTACCTCTCCAATGACTTGATAGTCCATTCGGAACTGTGACTCAGGATAAATATTGTCTAGATACCACTGGAAGTTGTGACATTCAAGTTTCTTCCGGAGATCCCGCCGTAGTGAGACGTCCCCGTATTCTGTTTTCCTAACACCTGGGACAAGTAAAGATTAAACTGAACGGTAAAACATTTATACATACACATGTACATCTCCTATAGGCCATGTTGCTTATGACATCACATGTTTACATACATGAAACAGCCACAGAGCCTGGAGTTCCTGCAGGCACAATTTGTACACAGCAGTTCAAGAGAATAATAATTTTATGGAGATTGCAGCAGTACTTTTATTTTTTAGTCTATTTTTTTTATATTTGTTTTAGTTTTTTGTATGTAGCGGTTTATCTATGGCATCTCAAAATGCTTGTTATTATTTTTAAGACAATTTTTGAAAGTTTTTTAAATGAGAGACCTGTTTATGTAGAACCTTGTAAGGGTTTACAAGGTGATGTGGCGCATTCAGCAGCCACTGCCAGGAACACCAGGGCAAACCCGTTCTCTTAGCGATAAGTGTCACCGGGTTCTTTTGCATGCATTACACAACACACGGGGCCTACGGCTTTATGTCCCATCTAAGCAATAATGGTTAAGTGTCTTGCTTCAGGACACAAGTGTCACGACTGGGACTCGAACCCACACTCTGCTGATCAGAAACACCAGAACTTGAGTCATGCATGTAGTAAACCACACAGCCACCGACACACCATTTTTATAACAATATATTTTGCTTGTCTTCAAGAGAAACGTCTTCTCATATTCTGATGAAGATGAGCAGAGAAGACAATATAAATAATAAATAATCATATACACAAATAACACGAATTTTGAAATCATGGCCCATAAACGTTATTACTCAAGCCACTTGGCCGTTAACATAGTTCCTTAAACCATCTCAGCTCCCTGGGAGAGGTATTCAACTTGTGCTTTCGAGCTACATAAATCAATCAAAAGAACCAACTCTGCCCTCACAGGTACCATGTACTCCTTGGTGAAGAGAAGCAACTATAGTTAAGCATCTTGTTCAAGCACAGAAACATCATGACCGGGATTCAAACCCACACACCCCGATGACTTGGCCACCAGAACCTGACTCCTGCGCACTAAATGTCATTCAATGACCACAGCCACGACATGAAACTTTTGAAAATGTTGAGAATAAACCAGCAGCTTTTCTCTGAGCCAACACTCCTTTCATAAGAGATGTTCACCTGGTTGTACCCCCTCTCCCCCCCCCCCCCCCGAGGATTACTATTAGCTACTTATTTTTTCACAAGAACCTATAATTTAGAAGAAAGACTCCCTATCTACTCTTCTCATGAGCTCAAACAAAGAATTACAGTTGTAATTATATTTTTCAAAAGTATTCTAGTAGAAGTCATTAAAAAATTAAAAGGGTACGACACATTTGTATTGGTAGTTATCTATTATCGGATAGATTTTAGTATTTGTGCTGATTTGACAATACATGTACCTAGACATTTTCCATGCTGTGGCTCATCTCGCCATCCAGCTATTAACAAAACCAAATACAGCCATAACCTTGTTATCTTTCAGTCTCCACGTACAGTTAGGGAAAAAAAAGGTTATAACAACATGCGTCACAGCTGACCACATTGATGGGTTGGAGGTAAGCCTATCGTCTAACGCCCATGGGGGAAGACCTGATAAGCTTGACAGAGCGTTATATCCACTGCTTGAGCAATCCACGCGAGACTTCACAACGAGTTCAACAGCCACTTTCGCGGCTAAACTGACAAACACGGCTAGGCTCTCTCTGTAGGAGAGCTGTCAACATGTATGTGATCGAAGGAGGAAACAGCCAAGGTGTGTCTCTCATGAGTTTAGTTTGCCCTGATAATAAAAGTAGTTTGCTCTGAGCCAGCACCATTAAATATGGGCAGTGGCGCATTGTCCCTCTGAACTGAATTACCGATCCCTGGCTCTCTCCTGCGTTTGTAATCAAAGTAGTTTGCTCTGAGCCGGCACCGTTAAACATGGGCAGTGGGCATCGTCCCTCTAAACTGAATTACCAATCCCTGGCAGGGAGAGAGCCTACACATTCCCCAATAGGCCATATTTTTGACAGCAAGAGGGAGCAATACTCATTCCATTTTGAAAGTACACAAATATTTCAAAACATTAAAAACACAAATTGTTGTTTACAGGAATATGTACGTAGTATCAAACTCAAGTTCTGATGGCTGAGTCGTCAGAGTGTGGGTTCAAATCATGAAATGTGCTCTTGGCAAGATATAAAACTATAACCGGTTCTCATCATCCAGGGAGTAAATTGATACCTGCAAGGGTAGAGATTGTTGATGCTAATGATCAGCAACTCGCGCCAATTTGGCTGTCGGTGCTGCATACTCCAAAGGAGCTGAGACGGTTTCAGGGATCTGAGCAGGGAGAGCTCAAGCCCCCCCTTCCCATTCTCTCCCCCTATCCCACCTCAAAGAGTTTCTTTTCTCCATACCTGGTGCAATCCTGTAGTAAAAGTTTTTGTACTCGTCCATCCAGACCTCAGCTAATCGTTGGTTGTTACGATTGATGATTTTCCCCGTTCCGCCCGGGAATGTGTAAGGTGTTGATTTACGGAAAACATGACCGACATGTGAGCAGGTTACTATCTCTAGAGTTCCACCACACATCCATATCTGGAGGGGAAATAGAAGGATAGAATTTCTTTGTTAATTTTTGCATCGGGGATAAGGATCATTATTTGTGTTTTTGCCCTTACACCGATGTGTGTTAAGCACTGTCTACTCAATAAGACTCCCCCCCCACAGTAGTGTGGTGGGGGTCTACGAACGAATACTTACCTGTAGAGCACACTACTATTTGCATATTTCCCAATACCGGCAGGATATTTCGCTAAGAGTTTACACATATATATATATATATAGCGCCCTCCATCGCCTTACCCATAGTGCCCCGCGGCGAGTAGCCTCGTGACTCTTCCTTTTCTCTTGCGTTACCAACTTAACTGTCAGTCATCGAGAAGTGGGGAAGGGGGGAGGGATGCTCTACAGGTAAGTATTCGTTCGTAGACCCCCACCACACTACTGTGGGGGGGGAGTCTACTTCACTCATACATTACCTGTAGAGCACACTACTATTTGCATAGACTCGCACCGGAATTCGGTGGTGGGATACGAGATGATGCAACGACAGAAGGGGCACGTCAACCCCAAATTTTTTTTTTTTTTTTTTTTTTTTTTTTTTTTCAAGCGGACCCCGTCTACGTAAACCACACGTAAGGGTATGCGCCGTCTCGGAAACTCCGCCCGTCGGAACGCAAGCGGCCGAGGGGGGGAGGGGAGGAAAAACATGATTAACAGTTTTAATTGTACACAGAATATGGAACCATATCTAAAGTACCCATATCAATGTGGGAACTCACCTATAATCGGGACGTCCCGGGTTGGTGAGAGTCCTGTTCTTGTGAGGCAGCCGACGTCAAGACTGTTCTTCCGGCTCTGCCCTCGGTCTGCACCACGTCCTTCAGGTAACATTCGGTGAATGTGTTGGGCGTCTTCCATGATGCCGCCTGAATGATGTCACCTAAAGATACTCCCTTAAAGAAAGCCCAGGACGCAGCCGCGGCCCGGATTTCATGGGCCCCAATATTCCCCGCCGGCGGTCCGCTCGTATCCGACCGGATCGCTGTCACGAGCCAACGGGCGATGGTGTCTCGGGACGCCGGCCGATGAGGCGGAATCGCGGTGACGAACAGTTGCGAATGTAACGCCCGCAGCGCTTTCGTGCGATTAACGTACCATTTGAGTGCCCGAACCGGGCACCAAAGCTTGTCGCTCGGGATCGATGAGAACGCCTTGATATCTGGCACGAAAATGTCCGGGGGCGTGAAGCCACTGGATTGATTTTTCGTGAGAAAACCAGCCTTCGGGATCAGTCGGACACCCCCCGGCTCCCACCGTATGTGACCCGCTTCCGTCGTCAGGGCGTGCAGTTCACTGCGTCGCCGTGATGTTGCTACTGCTAGCAAAAAGGCCGTCTTGATGGACAAGTGCAATAGGGTCGCACTGCCCAATGGTTCAAAGGGCGATTTCGTTAGGGCGGTCAAGACCCTGAAGAGGTCCCATGAGGGCACGAGTTTCCTGCATGGAGGGCGGGAAACAAACATGCCCCTGACAAGTTGGCCGAGCGTTGGGTTACTGGAAATGGATGTCCCATCCGGGAATCCATTGTGGATGGCCGCAATGGCCGAGCGATAATTCTTTATGGTGCCAGCGGCCAGGTTATCGTCAAAGAGGTACACCAAGAAATCGGCCACCTCCCCTACAGATGTATCGGGGGGATGCAGAGATCTCCGTCGACACCACTGATAAAAATGTCGTACCCGGCTTGCGTAGACCTGCCGGGTAGACTCCCGGCGGCTGCATGCCGCAATTGACGCAGCTCGCTCTGAAAGGCCTGCTGAGCGGAACGACTTCGTGATAATGCCCAGCAGGTCAGGTGGAGATCGTGGGGGGCTGGGTGCTGAAAGCCCGAGCCCGGTTGGAATAGCAGGTCCTCTCGTTGTGGGAGGATCACCGGACGATGGACCAATAGTCGGGTCAGCCGCGTGAACCAGGGCTGGCGGGGCCAGAACGGAGCAATGAGAAGGACCTTGCAGTCCTCCTGCTCCACTTTGGTGATCACCCTGGGGATTATTGAGATCGGGGGAAAGGCGTAGGCCAATAGTCCTCCCCACCCGAACGCCAGCGCGTCCACCCGCCACGCATTGGGGTCGGGGCCCCTTGCGCAGTAGGTTGGGAGCTGGTGGTTGTCCCGTGACGCGAACAGATCCACGTGTGGGCGGTCGATCAGCCGAAAAATCGACTGAACGACTTGAGGCAGGAGCGTCCACTCTGTCGGACGGATCCACCCCCTGGAGAGCGCATCGGCCGTGGTGTTGTCTTCCCCGGGGAGGTGAACGGCCGAGAGCGTGACCCGGTTCCGCAGACACCAGTGGAGGATCTCCCAGGTGTGTGCGCAGAGAGAGGCAGAGTGTGTGCCCCCCTGCCGATTTATGTAGGCCACTACCGTGGCGTTGTCGGATTGGACCAGAACTGCCCGGCCCACCACCGACGATCGGAAGCGCTCGAGCGCGTTGGCGACGGCCAACAACTCGAGGGTGTTTATGTGGGTGCCCTGATGTTCGGGGTCCCAGCGGCCCGCAACTTGTCGTGAGTGGAGGGTGGCCCCCCAGCCTGACAGGGACGCATCCGTCGTGATTGTCAGGGCCGGACAAGGCCTGCGGAATGCACGGCCCCCCATAAGGTTGGCTGGGTCCTGCCACCATAGCAGGTGTGGCCTCAGCCAGTCTGTGATAGGGACCAGCAGCTCGATGCTGTCCCGGTTCGGCCGATAGACCGCCAGGAGGTGCAGCTGAATCGGCCGCATATGGAGTCTGCAGTAGTCGACTACGTCTACTAGACTCGCCATGAGGCCCAGCAGCTTGAGCCAAGCTCGAGCTGGGGCCACCGTACAAGCGAGGAAAATGTCCACACATTGATGAAGGTTGCTCAATCGCGCCCCAGAAGGGCGCGCGAGCCCGTTGCGAAGGTCGAGCGCCGCTCCCAGGAACTCCGGGAACTCGGAGGGGAGCGGGTGAGATTTCTCCCAATTGACTAGAAACCCGAGGTCGGCCGTTAGGTGCCACGTAAATTCTAGCGCCGACGCTGTTGATGCGCAGGAATCCCCCACGATCAACCAGTCGTCCAGGTAGGTGAAAATCGTCACCCCCTGCCTTCGCAACGCCGCCCCGACCACTCGCACGATCCGGGTGAACACCCGGGGAGAAGTGGAGAGGCCGAACGGGAGCACCGTGAATTCGTAACGGGTTCCCTGATATTGGAACCGAAGGAATTCCCAGTGCTCCCGCCGGACGGGGACATGAAGGTACGCATCCTTCAAGTCCAAGCTGGCTGCCCACGCTGGCGTATGGATAGACTCCAGGATAATTTTGAGAGTCTCCATACGGAAGCGTCTGGGGCGGATGAATTTTTTCAAGGGCTTGAGGTTGAGGACAGGCCGCCACATGCCGACCTCCTTTTTGGGCACCAAAAGGAAGGTCGACATGAAACCCGGCGACGTCCCCCCAGGCGGGAGGACGCGCACCGCCCCCTTCTCGACGAGGGAGTGTATTTCCCCCTCGAGTGACCGGCGCCTCTCCGGGCTTGCCGGAACCGGCGTCGGCCGGACTAGCATGGCCGACGGGGGGGGGCTCGTAAATTCGAGTGCGTACCCGCGCTCGATGGTGTCGAGCACCCACCTGTCGGCCGTAACCCCAGCCCAGGACCCTGCAAAGGCTCGAAGACGGCCCCCCACGGGTCCGACGATGGGGGGCCGCCACGAGACTGGGAAGTCACTTCCGCCAGCCCCCGGGGTAGCGGGGGGCTGACGTCCGGGCGCCACGCCCCCCAAAGGGGCGCTGCTGTCCGGAATACGGCTGATACGGCTGGGATTGGGGGGCACGCACGTTTGGCGAGATTTCGGCCCGAGTCCGAAACCCGCCACGTGCGGTCTTGAATGGCTTGCGGCGCGGAATCGTATACGATGCCTTGCCCTTAGCCTGTGACGTTCTGACTGTTGAGGCAGATGGCTTCTTGAGATTGATCTTTTCTGTGGTCTTCAATCGTTTCGCCTCTGCCTCCATGAACTCTTCAAATTTGCCCGCAAAGAGGTCGACTCCCTCCAATGGTAGATCCTCGAATCTCTTGCGTGCGCCCGGCGACGGTAGGAAGAGTGCATCAAGCACATTTGCCCGCCGAGCCGATGTTGCAAGGGTTGCCACTCGAGCAAACTGCTCGAGAGCCGCCCGAAGGCCCTGATCCAGACAATGGAACGCCATGGTCAAGAGATCGGCCGGAACGGACGTATCGTCTTCACACCCGGAAGCAAGATACTCCGTCAGGAGAAGTAAAAAGGACGTCGCCCGCATTCCGGAGCGTGATGCGCTATCGAGCTTCTTAAGGGTCTCCTCATGCTTGTTCCTGACCTTATCGGGAAAAGAGCGTTTGGACGCCGAAGCCCCGGCATCTGCCACCAGTTTATCCTTCACTGCCTCGGGAAGGGCTGGTGCGGTGAAGAATTTCTCATAGTCCGTCTTCGGGAACCGGTAGTACTCCGTGAGGCGTGCCCCTTGGGGGCGCCACTTGGAGGCCGACATGACCGCTTGGATACGGTCGACACAGACCTGATCCAGGGGTAACTCTTGGAAGGCTTTGTCTGGCCCCTGCGCCGTCCCGGTCCGTCGTTTAAACGACTTCTGGGAAGGCTGCACTGAGTCCTCAGTGGTTGGTAGTTGCAGTACTCGCACCATATCACGCTGAACCAAGCGTAGTTCGGTCTCCGTGATTGACAGGCGCTGCATAGAGATGACTTCGTCGTCCTCCCCGGCCGACTCGTCGGAGCGGGACGGGTGGGTAGAATCAACCGAGTGGGAATCACCCGGCACCCCGGACCCCATTGTCTGCGCCACGGCGTGGCCCGCGGGCTGGCTGACTTCATCTGCAAACGCCATCGATGGATGGAGGCTCAACGCTGGCTGGGACTCCGGGGCCCGGCTGAGTGTGTGCGGGATAACCCCGCGTGCTTGGGCCAACCAGCCATGTCCGATAACAGACGGCTGCGGGCCCATGCCAGTCATCCCGACCGGGCCGTCCACCATAGCCGGTGGACGGGCGGCCGAGAGAGCAGATAGGGAGGCTGATATGTTCTGGAAGGCATGTAAGAATTCCGCCTTAGAAACCATATCTTCCGCCCGGTAGCGCTTACCGTGGCGTGAACGCCCCGAGGTCCCCTCTGAATCCGAAGAAGAAGATCGGGCGCGGCGCGCCTTTTTCTTCTTGGACTTTTTGCCCCGTGGCTGCTCCGAGTACACCTCGGACGATGCCTGTGGCAACGTCTGGGGCACGGGCACTCCCGAGCACCGGAGAAATTCCGATGTCGTGGTGGGTCCATCAGAGCGTGACAGTACCGAACCTAGAGCCCCGGAGAGCTCATGGTCGGACCGCTCCATTACCCCAAAGCCCGCCCCGGCGTACAGCGCCCCCCGCCCCATGGGTGGAGGGTCGGCTGCACGGCCCGGGAACCCGCTCAATAGTCCCCTTTGTCCCGCTGTGGCTACCGCCACTGGGCCCAGGGAACGCGGGTGGTTCGAACCCACTGAACCGTGGTGGCTTGTCGCATCTGACAGCTCCACGTTCGGGGTTGAGTCGGAGGGAGTCTGGCGGGTACCCCCGCACGGCTTGCCCTGCCGACCCTTCTTTGGCTTCGCACCGGCAATCACGGTCTGCCGACCTTTGCCGGCCTTAGCCTTTCGTTTGGAAGCCCCGCCAATCACGGCCGGAGAGGAGGACCGGGCACCCAGTCCGACTCCAACCGCAGGGTCGCCAGCACCCGCAGCCGTCAGTGGCTGCGGGCGCTGGACGGGAGACTGGTTCGGCAACAACCCGTCGCCGGCGCAGCCTCCTGAGGGCTCGACCTGTCCCGGGGGGTGACCGCCCCCAGTTACGACAGGAAGAGCTCTCTCCAAACGTTTCATAACTCCTTCAAATTTAGCTACAACACTGGTTAATTAACTCCAATAATTAAACACAATATATCTTCTTTATTGTCTTCTTTAATGTTTTTAACTCTTGCTAAAAAGGGAAAAAACTGACGAGCTATTGTAAAAACACGTCTCACCCTGGTCCTGCCGCTAAGAGAAAAGGAAGAGTCACGAGGCTACTCGCCGCGGGGCACTATGGGTAAGGCGATGGAGGGCGCTATATATATATATATATGTGTAAACTCTTAGCGAAATATCCTGCCGGTATTGGGAAATATGCAAATAGTAGTGTGCTCTACAGGTAATGTATGAGTGAAGTAGACTTAAAGGTTTGTATGGTGGGAATACAATAAGTAAGGATTTGCGGTGACACCATGTGCTAAATCTCTTTTTAGTATGTGTGGTTCCGAAGGAACCGGTTGACTCTGAGAGTCAACCGGAGTCAACCGGTTCCTACGGAACCACACATACTCAAAAGAGATTTAACACATGGGTTCTCCGCAAATCCTTACTCACTGTATACTTATTACTTTCCCCCCGACTCCTGTGGTAACAACACCACTCTTAAGAATTCATGAGATTCCCAGATCACGATGGGGATGGGGGGGGGGGTACACCAGCCACATATCGAACACCGAACGGAACTTTCATGCCCAAGTCTTAGATGTTGGAAAGTTCTTCTGCACTGAACTCAGAAATCCTACCACCTTCATCATGGTGCAGCCATATTGTTTTTCTTTTCCCATGAAACCATGGGCTTGCCAGGTGAAATAGTCTGATCCCCTCAGGTATACTGAGACCGACCATTCATTATTGCTGATGCACACAGGGAGTATGACAGAGATGCTGGCAACTTGATAAATCTCTAATCTCAGTCTTGAAAAGCCTTATTCCCAAGAGCAGGTGCATGTAAATGTGAAATCAGTTTATGTTGTTATAATTTTTAAAGGGAGACTGTTCGTCTGAGTAAGAACAATTTTTCTATAAGGGGCCTCTAAACTATTCAACCCCATGGTCTGAACATCCAAGAAGGGAATATTCCATAATTTGTTGTCTTTTTTTTTATATATTTTTTTTATTTATTAATTTCTGAATTTAGGCTTATGTATAAGACAAATGTAAAAAAAAAAAGTCAAAAACAGTCAAAAACAAACGATGGCCTGGGAATTTGACATCTCTTTTTCCCAAAGATGCCCACTACATAGACTAATTCGAGCAGCTCATTCATGGGCGTTCACACCACCACAACTATAGCCACCACAGGCACGCGTCGAGGCACATGCACAGTGAATCCTCCATGCTGATTGGTACATATGCGCGCTGACGCGTGCGTGCGGAGGCCATAATAGCTGGGGTGGTGTGAAACACCATAAACGAGCGCTGCTCGGAATAGTGTATGCATTTTCTTATTCACTAATTGATAATTTGTTCTCCTTTTCCATGCTTTGATTTCACCTGTTCTGCTTTCCTCCATCTTCGTATTTACACCAGCTGATTCTCTCCCCCCGCCCCCCCCCCCCATTCCCCCCACCCCCCACTGTATCCTAATTTTCAGTTTCATTTTTTTGCTTCATCTGACTGCATTCTGCTCCTTTCTTTTCAACTCCTTTTCCACATGACTGCTTCTGATACATTACAGGCAATATACTTGTACGTGGGTGTTGTGTTGTCGCTTAGCCTTTCAGAAAGACTCTGCCAGGGTCGAAGCGTGAGGCCATTAACAATTATCACATTTACAAGATATGTAGGTCATTTCGGTTGGTGAGCGCTATGCAACAGCTAACTCCCTTTTGTTTTCCTTTTTTTCTTCTGTTTTTTTTTTAAAGCCTATCAAGATATAATATTCTAACCTAAATTTGTCAAACCATCACAGCCAGAATTTGTTTTTGTGGCACAAATACTCTTTAGTCCTTAGCTCTAACAGCTCTCCGAAATTAGAAATTTAAAAACAACAACAACAGAATTTCTGCCTCTGCCTCGGCACACGAAATTAGTTTCCGAAAGCATGACTTACTCTAAATGAGATTTCTAGGTTTTCGCCGCCCCACACGTCCATTCCAGCGTCATACGTTCCAATCTCCTCAAAATAGTCCTTACTGATGGCAAACAAACCCCCGGCCATCGTTGGCGATCTGTAATGAAAAATAAAACAAAAGAAAACACTCATTGTTTGGAAGAACAGCCACGCCAATTACTTTTCTTTTTCTGAGAACACAGGTCTAGTTATAGATGTCATTTAATATATAGACTCTCGTTTTTAGTATGTAGATGTCCGCAGGCAATCAAAAAACAACTCTCAATTCTTGCAATTTACTTAATTCGAAAGAAAAGTTGGATGCAAGACAATTATTTCAGGGGAAACGCTGCTGCTGGGAATCAACACCTTTAAGGCCTTCCGAGAGTTGTTGTTACAAGAAGTATATTTTCCGTAAGGGCATTACAAGGCAGACATTTATAGCCTGCCTAAACTCCCCGGTCCAATGTTCAAAAACAAACTCACCAGGAAAACCAATTTATCAGTTAGCCAATTTGCATACAGCAGACCAGACTAAACAGAAGAATGTATGCGCTGTTTAGTGTATATTCCCAAAGCTTTTTCCTGTGGACTACAAGTAAATCTCTTTGGAGCTCCCTGCCCAGTGCATGTTGCCCGCCATCATTCTACCCTCTAGCCTATTTTAAGAGGAATATCAATTCCTACCTTCAGCTTCTCCCATCTTTTTTTTTGTTTTTTGGTTTTTTTTTTGGTTTTTTTTGTAGCCCTGGTTATGGGCAAAGTTGCCTTTTCTTTTTTTTTTTTAAAAGGGACTGTGTCGTCATGATTATAGCAGGCTTGTGGCTGTGCATGGAAAGATGAACTCTCACCCAGATACTGCACACACGCGTGCTTGCCGTCGAATCACAAAGGGTGCCGTCTTTGTCAAACTGCGATGTGACCGCCGGTGCGTACGCGTGTGTAACAACTGGGTTATTCCATTTACTGCTATTACCATGACGACACAACCCCCTCCAATCATTGGTTTTTTGGAAGACTAATTTCATTTTCATCGTCTAGTTTTCATGAGTAGAAATTTAGAGGTTTGATCATAATAAGTTAATCTTTCGCGTCTGTGAAGGGAAGCTCGCCTCTTTCAATAAAAATTTGAAGGACAAGGGAGGTCAATGACGAAATCCGGACAATTTACAGGGCCTGGGTACATGTAGGGGGTGGAGCTACATCTGTTCTTGGGGAACACAGATCAGAAATGTCTCGTGGAAGGACATTTGGCGATAACAAGCTACAGCTTTTAACCTTGAGTGGATTAGAACAAGATTATAACATGGGTCCATCCCCGTTGTGCGGAGTGTTCGAGTATTCCATGGTGCACATTATTTTCGGACAAATAATGAATGTTCTGTAACACTGTGTATGAAATAATCCTTGCTTTCAATACGGTTCTCACAGATCAATTTGAAAGTTTAGGTTTCAACTACCAAGAAAAAAAAAAAAAAAAAAAAGCCTGCAAGAAAAGAAACAAAATCTGACACACCTGACATAGGCCTAGGCAATGAAACAGAAACAGTTTCACTCATCAAATTAAATACTGAGTAAATCAGGATAGAGTTATCGATTAATCGTCTCCAGTAAGGTCACCATTGTCATGGCGACGCATCTGCTTTTGGTGTAAGGAGCCACCAGGCTGAGTCAACACCAACCGTTGCCCTCAGGGTTGGGGGAAATTAAGACCTTGCATCGGGGATGAGAGTATTTTACACCGTAGCAGAGTGACTTAAAGGCGTCGCCTGCTTGTATAATCACTGATGAGAAACTCAGCGCATCAAATACCCTCTGACCAGGGCACAATTTCATACAGCTGCTCAAGTAGAAAATAGTGCTGAGCAGAAATGTTTAATGTTAAGCTACTTTCCGTGCTTCGTTATTAACAGCTCTATGAAATTGGGCCCTGCTCGTACAAATAACACAAGTGACTGCAGTATTACAAAGGAACCCATCTGGAAACGGAAAATACTTTTCATTTGTAGAAATACGGCCGGGGGGAAACAATTCTGCTGAACTTGCGCAGAAAATGATTTAGAACTCAACTTTTTAACCTCACAATTTACTGCTGCCTTGAGTACCCAGTTTGTGTGCTTCGCTTATGAACAATGGTGAAAGCGTACAAAGTTGCAAGATAAACAATGTTAACCCTTGCACAGACTTCAAACATGGGTACTGTCTGTGATTTGCCATTTTGGGAGTTGAACTGACTGAAAAGAGATATGGTGCATGTGTAAATGCGAGTGTCCCCATGTGCTCACTGTGTAACAAACGAGGCCAATTGCTCCCAAAATGGCACAACTAAGATTTATCGTGGCTGATGACGCCAGGTGGACTGGGTCAGTAGTCCCCTTGAACTGACGTCACACGTGTCTGCCATGTTGGTAGTCAAGTTACATGCGAAGATACATGTATGGTGCATGGGACGGGAGCATTGCCTGAAATGCGCACTTCACTGTAATACATGGGGAATCAGACTCCTAAAATGACGTAACCAAGTCCATGTCCGAATGAATGGCTTTGGCAGTGGCTACGGCCGGAACGCTGAGGATTCCTATTCTTCAACGTTGTCGTTGCAGCCAACAGCCATACCCGTAGCCGTAGCCACTTGATTCGGACACGGCCTAAGATTAATGGCGACGCATGGCATTTTGGGTCAACGTGACATTTCAAGTGGCAACCTGCTTACTGCTAAGTGAGACTTCTTAGGTGCTAACCATGTTTTATGGAACTGGTGTCATGTGTTGTCATTTGAGTAGGACACCTTTAAATGAATCAATACTTGTTGGAACGTGATGCTGTTCATGAGCAGTAACGTACCTCTACCGTTGGGACTCAAGAAACCTTTAACATTCTATATTCCATTCTATATTTAGGGAATAACTGTGTGATAACCCAGTCTTAACACTGCCACAGCGTGGTAATGCTCTTGGTTGGTGGTTGGCCGCTGTTATTAATAGCGGCCAGCCACCAACCAAGGTCACTGCCACTCAGTGAACACCGGGTCATCACACTGTTATTCTCATTCATAAACACCTTTAATGAAAACAATAGTAAAAATCAAAATTTGTGATTTTTATTTTTAGAAATGTTCTGCTCGAGTTCAATGGTTACTCAATTTCTGCGGGGCACCTAATCTCTTACACATAGTCAACTATTTATGCACATTGTCAAGAACCAGACAACAAGCTCTGAAAATTGACATAACTATTTACGGAAATACTTTGGTTGGTGTTCTGCTTTGCACTATATTTTTGTCTCATGTGTGCAGTGCATAGAGATGGAGTAAAGGCTGGTTTACAATTGGTCGCGCGATGATAATCGCCGGACGCTGTGATCGCTGGACGCTGAACCGTTTCATTGCAGTCTATAGTCGCTGAGGCGTCAACGTCGACTACTGCGTCGTGCGTCAATTTTACAGTCGTGCGACCATCGCGCGACTGACTATAAACCAGCCTTTATGGGAATATCTGATACCTGACATGTTTCTAAACTGAACAACATCACATCGCAGTCCATCCTCTTTTACCCCTCCCCTTCCCCTTCCCCCTCCCCCTCCCCCCTCCCCCTCCCCCTCCCCCCTCCCCAACACATTTTTCATTCAAATTCCAGACCTTAACTAGTAAATCACATTTACACATGCATAACCACTGCCAAACACGTTCCAGTAAACACGGACATAATGAAATCTATCCCCCCCCCCTGGTTTCTTTTTCCACCTGTACTATGACGAGCCAGGACAACTCAATCATCGCTGAGGAACCTTCACCGTAAGGCCCCGACAAAAAGCAGAGCTGAATCTGTTTAATGAAAAAATCGTGAGGAAATCAGGCAGGGACGCACCCGGAGTTTAGCCATGTCTCGGAAAAAGGCCACGAGAGTGAGGGAGAATTAGTCAATGGCATTACCCAGCGAAGCATGTCTGACCTTATCACTCCTGAAGGGGATGGAGAAGTATAAGACATATGCCTCAGGGGGGAGGGGAACATGATTCCGATCGTCTCTTCTGCCAGATTTACATTCAGAAAGTCTCCCGGAAAAGTTTCCCAGCAGGTGTTAAAATTTTCACTTTTTGGGGAAACCGGAAACGGCAGACAATTTGAAAACGGGTAGAATGTTTTCCCCTGTACTCTTGGGTCAGTTTTTCAGCGGAGCAAGGGTGATTTACAAACTCACCTATTAATTTGTATTAAAGGGCCAAAAGGGTTCTAGAAGAATTTATAATTGAACTTGTGGTAGAAAATTTGTATGCCGGTTTATTACTAAATGGGAGTATAGTTTCATTTATGACATGTCTTGGTTCCAGCTCTTTACAATTCCTTTCAAATGTACTGCAGATACTAAAAAAAATTTTCTTTTATGCAATTCGCCCGTCACAAGGCCCAAAGGCCACTCGAGGTGTGGGCTATTTTTTGAAGGGATAGAAACCTGCTCCAATGCACAGAAACAAGACATGGAGAGATATAAACACAAGTCTCTTCACAGCACAGCTAAGAACAGGGAGGGGCAAATGAATCCGTTGCGAGACAATCGTAAATGAATTATGATAATAACAAAAAGGGGGCAGTTGCCTCCTCTTGCACCTCATGCCCCTCGGAGCCTGAAGGTTCTACCCACAGAGAATAGCAAAGGCCTCGCACACAGCCTGGCCAAGTTAATAATTATTGCGATGAGCTAATTTGCTAAAATAATGTGTGGCTGCAAGAATTTCCAGCAGCGGGGTAATTTTTGCCTTCTTACTCTGATATATGGACTCCTTAATTACAGTCCATTGATGACGATGAATGGAGAGTGCAAGGGTAGCAAGTTCCAACAGTAAACCCATCTGATGAAGTGCAATTAACCATTAGGAATGACGCCAAAGTCAAAGTCAATGTGTAAACAGTGCTCAGTCAGTGCATGTAAGTGTAATTTACTTACAAACTGGAGGGAAAAGACACTCCGAATGCAATTTGTCGTTTTCTCGAAGGCAACACTTTCACGGGTGATTGCAAACGCGTGGATCGTCAGTTACAAAGAAATGTATCATTGGTTTTTAGACATGTTAAGCCCGGTTCATACTTTGGTGACGGAACTCCTAAACACCCTAAACTGCCTACAGATAGACAGGTCACAAAATCAAAGAAGAATGAGAAGGGAACCTATGAATTGAACACAATGATTCACATAAATATCCTGTGGCTTTTCGTTTTATTTCGTGACGGAACACAGTCTTTATTTTGTAGAACCAAATTTTTGACTCCACAAAATGGCGGACCGTATGGTTGTATGTAGAGTGTGTTTCCGCTGGTTGTAAATCCGAGAGGCAAATTGATGTTGTTTGAATTGCTACTCACTAATTACAACACACTCTAGGTGTTTAATTGCATGAACAAATCTTAAAAAGGATAAGGAGCAGTTCCAATCAGCAACATGTTAAGAAACTTGAAGGCAATGCGCCTCTATAATGTGTGTAAGGATAAACTAGCCTGTCCTAATTCAACACTGGAAATCCAAACAAGACCCCTTCCCCCCCCCTTACACAGTCTCACCCTGAGCTGAGATAACGACCTCAAAACCAACTTCACTATAATCAACATCTATATGGAACTGGTTGTGTGCACGGCCCACCATTAAAAAAATTACATTTGGAATTCAAATCAGAAGTACAAGTAGCCCAACAGTATGAGACTCGGTAAAAGATCCCCCCCCCCCTCTTCATACTGCTCCAGAATCCAGGGAATACATGATGTAATCATCAGTCAGGCCTTCAGGTTTTAACCCCCCCCCCCCCCCCCCCCGGGCAAGGACACACCAAAAACAGAGTTGCTGTAATGGAATCAATTTGAAGCCTGCTACATCGTATGTAAAAATCTAAGTACCCCTGGCAATGACAACAGGATAGTTTGGGATAATTTGTTTTGAACTCTTTGTTTACAGATGCACTGTATTACATCTAGAAATCAGAAGTCCAAGTGGTCCGAGAATCCAGCATACCGAGGCCGATAATCGGCCCTGGCTGACGGCCAAAGTTTGGCTACTCATGATAACCAAATCTCACATTTTCTCAAAAGAGAACAGAAAATCTGGGTGCATTTTCTGAGCTATTTTGGTGTCTTTACTCTGTTTTTTTTTTTGGTTTTTTTTTTTTTTTTTAGCAAGGTTTCACTGTGACAACGATATTGTCAATAACAAATTATTCTGCCAGTTCCAGAAAAAATTAATCCCGTCCCTGCGCACAGAAAGATTTTCGGGAAACCCCGGCGCTAAGTGGTTAAATAAAAATCTCAGGGGAGGGTTTCTGCCGAGGTTAACAGCCTTTCCAAAGATCAGATTAGAATGATGAAAAGGCTTTAGAGCTCCACTCCTCAACCAACACAAAGGCATATATGAATAGTGTACATTTACAGAGATATATTTCTTGAGAATTAACTGAGGGGTCGACTTGTTTCCCTCTCCCCCAAAAAAATCATAAAGGATGAAGTACATCAGCTTTATTTGAGTCCCCAGAGCTTTCTTGTTTTTCGAGTTGAGAAGGGTTTTGTGAATAATAACAGTTGATGTTGTCATGAGAGATTGGCTGTTCCGGGGCCTGTATTGCCAAGATATGCATATGAATTGATCCCAATCAAGCACGTGGCATCTTGGTTTTCATCTCGCCATCGATCTTCCCGTCCTCACTATCGGGGCCACATTTCATTGCCAAAGCACAAAACAAAGCAAAGCAGAAAACAACTGTGCTTACCGGGGAAACGATAACCACCCAACATACCATGTCATAATAGCACCGTTTGCAACTGGTTTCCTGTTTAATTTTGCTTAGCAGAAAAACAGATAAGCACTATTGTCTGCTTCAGCACCTCTATGAAATCAGACCCTGGTTGAAACTTGTTTGGAGTGGGCTGGGCCACCAGCGAGGGGTAAATCTGGTATGGTGTTCAGTGCCAAAAAAAAAACTAAGCACAGAGAAAAATATTTATTCTCGAGAAATGGGCAACCAGCCAAAAACATGTTACATACAACGCTTATGACTGGTTCCCTACAAAATTTGGCTAAGCAGGTAATTTCGTTTAGCAATTTCTTTTCTTCTGCTTAACAGCTTTATGACATCAGGCAATGAACATCCGATGAACATTCTACATCCCTGAGCATCCTAAGCCGAGATGCTAAGATTACAAACTGCTGAGGGCTGAGATAATACTTGTGCTGGATTAACCCCTCAGCGCTAATATAAGCAGCAAGGTGTTGTATGCTCCTCGGGGGAGTTGAGAAAGTTTGAGGAATGGTCTTGAGTATGCCTAATGAACCTGATAATGTTGTAAAGCGCTTTGAGCCAGCTACTAAGATATGTGCACTGTACGAGAAGCGGGCATTTACTTATTATATTACATGTATCTGTTTAGAAGGACAGGCAACTTAGAAGTTAGAGGCAGCTAACAGCAATGCATGCAAATGGAGTACATCGGCAATACAACATACATGTACTTCTTTTTACAGGCAAGCAGTGGCGTAACTAAGGAGGCGGCACAGGAGGCCTGCCCCCCCCCCCCAGGTGCCCCCCCATTTTAAATCTGGACTTTTGAGATTAAAAATTACCAGAATAAAAGGTTACATTTTATAAGCATTTACGTAGTAATTTCAATGTTTTTAGAATTATTTTGAATTATTTACACACATAATGTATTTTGCTTTGACATCAACACGTCAGAAAACACTGAATAGGGGCTTGTTTAGGAAAAATACAAACAGGAACTACAGTTTTAATTGACCAAAGTGCCCCCCTAGGAAAAATGGCGCACCCCCTTGTGCCCCCCTAAAATTTTACCCTAGTTACAGCGCTGCAGGCAAGCAACTCTGAATTTTCAACAAAAAAAACACAAGGAAATAGCCAAACACTTAACTTTGTACAATTTGTTTCAGTTTTCTATGACACTAAAAGTGAAGGAAAAAAAAGATGAAATTAGCTGATCCGCTGAAAAGTGTGTCTGAAAATGTGTCTGGTTTTAAAGGTAATGCAGAACACCAGTAAGGTTGGACAATCACAGATTTGCACTGAACTTTCATGGTCACAAACATGGTCATGCCTGAAAACTTCCCTCAAAATAGATTTGCCTGTGATGTTGTACATGTAGTTTTGGAGAAATTAGTCAACAATTAGTTTTGATCTTTCGAGACCAAAACGGTATAGTCTTCTCCTGAAGGCGAGCAGAGTATACTGTTCAAAACATCGAGATCCATTGGCTCTTTTCAGAGCCACCACTCCTGCAAAAAGAGATTTATACCCACAAGTTTACTACTTTACTAGTTATAGTCACTTATTGGCCTTTACATGTATGTTTATTACCGACTCTGTCCATCGCCTGCAGCGTCTAATTGTAAAGCCACACCATAAACCTATTTATAGAGAGAGCGTCTCTTATAACAATTACTGAAACAACGCAAGCCTCAGATTTCCCCCATGTGCATCAAGAAATCAACAATTTTCTGGGGCACAATAGAGGAACCGAAAACTGTAATGACTCTCGAGCTCGCAATCTCTCCATCCAGCTCACAATGCATCTAAAAGTAAATTCAATTTCAACAGGCACTTAACAAAAACCTCACAAAGTCAAAACAAAGACTGACAAAAGTATATAATCATTTTAAATCCTGCACAGCAATGAAGCAGACAACGATCTTTGAGTACCTAAATAGTTGAAATCTCACTGCTGTTCTAGTATTCACGCCCTTTTGATTTTTTGGGCAGAATTTCATCACTCGAACAGATTCTTCAACAGGCCAAAATCGAGATTTTCCTTCTCGATCCCAAGGCAAATCTAATTTAAGATTATGCAATTTGCCCAGATTACTCCATCGATACTGTTCTCCCACATGACACACACATTTTAGGGTAGAGAAGAAGGACAAAGTTAAAGATGTTGAGATTTTCCTCACAACAGACTAGCGATCCTCAAGTGACAGGGGGAAAAAAGTCAACTTGTTTACGACGAGGGGAGCAATCTGCGATGCTGCTCACCTACACTGAAATTGCTCATCAGTCAAGGATTCTGTGACATTTTACGGTTTTCACTCAAAGCCATCCGGGCGAACACCTGAATACAATTACCCAGCAACTCTTTGCCAGGAATTCAAATTTCAAGCAGATTTACGATGTCATAGTTAGTTGATAGGACGTGGGAAGTCTTTAAAAAGGGGACGGTACATGTGGAAGTACATAATACTAATAATAATAGTCAGTTCTTAAAGTGATTTTTAAGACAGGTACGTGTACTATGTTTTGAATTAAGAGACCCCCTTTATATTGCTCCTTGTAAGGATTTACAAAGAGATGCGGGGAAAAAAACACCAGGCAATGTTAAGTGTACTGGGTTTTTTAACGTGCATTACACAACACACGGGCCCTAGGCTCGAACCCACACTCTGCTGATCAGAAACACCAGAGATTGGGTCCAGTGCACTTGACCGCTCTGCCAAGACATGCCACGTGGAATTGGTTCTCGAAGGGCATTGATTAGTGAGGCGGTTTATTGTTGTATATCCATGGTTTACCTTAACCCTTACAGTCCCTATTCCATCAAAATCCTAACAGCAGGTTTTGTTGGATTTTGCTGGACTGGGGACTGCATAAGTAAACTGATCATGCTCTACATGGGTTCAAGGCATACCACCATAATCAGAGTACCGAAGTTTGGGTGTTGAGTTACCCATATGGTGTTGGAATTTGTTAGAGTGGAGAAGGAGCCTAGTAAATCACTTGGGGGGAGCTAGGGTTTAAGGTCTCAATCCTCATCAAGATCTCCATCCTCATCATCAACATTCACCATCTTCATCCCTCTCCTCGCTCCTACTCCACCGCCTCATTTTATCCCTCACCATAACCAAGCTCCTGCCAAATGATGCATAGCATCTCAACGTCTCGCTGCTGAATTTTGGGGGGTCACGCGTCACTGTGACAAGTAGTTCAGGCTCATTGATTTGGATGAAACCTACTCATCATCATCGAGCCAGTCACGTTAACATGGTTGATCAGTGGCAAAAAGCATTTGGCTAATGTAAATATGTGCATTATTGACATACACTGTGCCCGTTTTGCCATCTGTGTAATATCTAAAGGGGGGGTATTGCTTGCATTCTCAAGCTCTTTAAGGCTCAATTTGTGACTTCAGAAAGCAGGTGGCTTAATCTTCTGCTTTAGTTCGGTACAAAACTTGTACCGAATGACAAAACAAAAACAATAAAGAGGGCCACTCCACTTTGCATCTGTCACATCACATAAGCAGTTTTTCCAATGGTTGTCATTTCTGAAGCCACCCAAAAAATGTTCCAACATGTTCATGGACATGCAGGCTTATACTGAAAATAAGTTGAGTTGATTGATTCTTTTATTTATCTATTTGTTTTTTATTTATTTATTAGTTTTTTTCTTTTTTGGACAGACAAATGTTCAAATCATTATTTGATTGAAATTTGAGGGCAATTAAGCAGTATTCCCTTGTCGTCTGCTGATAAACAGCTTCCGTTGGGAAGTTTGTTTGATCTTGTCATACCCAAGGGTAAAACTAAGCCATACAGAAGATCCGTTATCCCTCCACTTGTTAGAATCTTAAATTGACTTTGTATAATCCATGAGCAAGTTTGGACAGGGACAATCGTTGACAAACACGGCTCGAACATTGTCTGGTCACTCGTGGTTAGTCTTTTGAAGTCAACTATCCTGAACCAGCCTCCTGACTGTGGATGCTTTATAGGCTTTTTTTTTGTTCTTCACTGTGAAAAAGTGCACGGAAACCACGAGGCACGGGACTTGTTGTAAAATGATTAAAAACTTAGCCACGCTGACAGTCTGGTTGCAATTGAAAACAAGAAAGTGGGGGTTTTCATATTTATGTTTTTAAAAAAAAGTCACTAGATGTGATTGAACTAAATAGATTGTTATTGAGCACGCCTAGCCATCGACCAATGGTCGACCACAGTTCCTCTCATTTGCAGCCATCGACCAATGGTCGACCACAGTCCCAAACATTTGCAGCCATCGACCAATGGTCCACCACGGTTCCTAGCATGCACAGCCATCGACCAATGGTCGACCACGGTTGGTTCCTAGCGTGCACAGCCATCTACCAATGGTCCACCACGGTTCCGTGTCCAAACTTGCTCCTTGTTTTGTAAGAATTTCCGAGTGTTGACTTGTTATACCCACCTTAACGGTTCTGTCCTATCGCCATGGCGTCTGTCTGTCTCCCTCTTTGGCACAGGATACCAGCGGAAATTTAGTTTCCAGTTAAAACCACCATAGGTCAGATCGGAGCCGGTGTGAAAGGCAAAGTTTTCATCGCTGATCACATCTATAATTGGGCACACCACATTTTTCCTGCAAAATGACCAGAAAGAAAAAAAATGGAAACTGATTATAAGAAAATGCCAAGATTTCTTTCCGTCTGAATCCTGTGAACCTTGCGTCTGAGAGCAAGACACTGTAGCTTTAATTGCTCCTCATCACCCAGGAGTAAAATGGGTACCTGCTAGGGTAGAGATTGTTGATGTGAATGATTAGCAACCTGTGTCCTGATTTGACTGCCAGCGCTGCATACTCCAAAGGAGTTGAGATGGTTTTAGGAATGCTTAGGGCCCGATGAACAGGGGTAATAATACTGTAAGGTGCTTTGAGAGGCCTAGCTGGCTTGATAGTGCCTAAAAAATACACTCAATTATTGTTATTGTTATTACAATTGTTTCATTTTTGTACATGTCATACATACACACATTTGCCAGCCAGGAGGTGCCTTGGTACTACACAAAGTTACTCTTTACATACAGGTAAAAATCAAATTAATTGAAACCGATTCCTTTCATTTACCATTTGAAGTCTCCAACACCACAAGCATCATATTTACAAATAATGGCTCCAGCTGTTGCTATATGGTTTGTCAGCCATTTTGAAGCCATGTGCTTTCACCAAGGGAATCCACAATGGCAGACACAGCCTAAACAGCCTATTTCAGGAGAAAGAAAAGGCATAAACTAGTTTACCCTCAACTGACCGACTTCTCTCTCTCTCTTCGTCGTCATCACCGTGAGGGAAAAAAATTACCCTCTTCAAGGACCCTCTTCATCTGAACATTTCTTGAGGAGTATTGGAGAGCGATGATAGAGTATTTCGGCCACCAGTGCATTTTATGTTGCGCTATATCTGCTAAAGCCTATGGGATGTCTGGAGCTCAGCGGCAGACATTTTCCACTTTGTTTTGACAATGATGGAGACGCAACTGGCCTACATCCGGCAACAAGTTCAAAATGCATCGTGCGGTCACGATTAGGGGGAAGATGCAGTGAGCACGGTGTGTTTTCTAATCCAGTAAACAGTATCATCTGGTTTTGGTGAAAACATATTTGGGTATATTATCTCGATTTTTATGAAATATTTGGACTTGAGATTCGCTCGTAACTTTGAGATTTGGAAAAGGTGCTGTTAGAAATTTCTTCATTTATATGCAATCCATGGGTATCAACCTAAATTGCTTGGTCACAGTACATGAACTCTGTTCCTGCATCGGCCTGTGTAGTGCTTATTGCTGCATTACAATAAACATTCATTATTAACTGCCTTGCAAGTAAACATATCCCAACAGACGGTACACTGTTGGAATAAGCACATAATTATCTTTAATGAGATTTTGCCGTGCTTTTCATCTGATACTGCTTCCAGATATGTTATTTGTAATTTTTTTACCCATGCACAGATGTGTGTTAAGCACTGTATACTCAGTACTTTCCCCCCGAGTCCTGTGAAAAAAATTCACAGGCATTTTCCTCGGGTGGGATTCAAACCCACGACCCCCACCATTCTAGAGCAGATGTCATACCAACTAGACTACTGAGATTGCTCGGCAGCTAGAGGCAGTTTGAATCCTATTAGCAGCGGGTACCGCAACCATTATCCCTGATGCAAAAATTAACATCTATTATATAAAGAAAGACAATAATCTATTGTCCACCTACAGGGTTTTTTTCCGTAGTTTTTTGTTCTCGGCATTTACAGCATTTGTGTGTTCTACCATAGAGCTTTGTAGCTCTATGGTTCTACGGGGAATCTTTTAGTTAGGCAGACATGGGTTAAAGTATCGTTCAATGCAACCGGCCTTATTTTTTTAACGCAAGAGGGCGCAATACTAACTCCATTTTGAAAGTACAAAAATATTTCAAAGGATTAAAAATACAAATTTTCCAAGCAAATTTCTTACACTGATTTACATTGCAAAACTGTCAATAAAAAAAAGGCTAAAAAAGTTTTATATTAACTGCTTTATTAGAAGTCTAATTGCATCTGGTTTACCACACTATTTCTATGGTTTGACCCCAATCTACCTCTACAGTCAAAAATAAGGCCTATTGATGTTAGATTTTTTGCTGATGTATGTACATGCACACACACCCATGAACGTCGTCGAAATGATGGTACAACTAGAGCATTTAAACCTTAACTCCCCAGATGAATAACTACGATTCTCCCTAACTTTTAACAAAATCCAATACTGTATATGGTAACTCAACTCCCAGACTGTTGGACTCTGATTAAGACCGGTATGCCTGACTCCATGTGAAACATGATCGATTTATTAGTACAGTCCTCATTCCAACAGAATGAAACAAGCAAGCAGTAAGAGTTTGCTGGGCAGGGGGTGGTTAGGGTTAATTAACAGACTCATCAATAAAACTGACAGGACGACTGAAATTTCCTTCCTCCATGGTACAACCAAAAAATCCACTGCAAATCGTAGACAAGCCTGTGTGTGAATGATTGCATTGTGCATTTTTAGCGCGGCGCAGTGTGCTGTTTTGCAAAGCAGAGACATGCACTGTATATAAACCATTACATTTTTTAAATACTCAAACTGAAAAAAAAAGTATAATCATAACAATTATGCAGTAGACTCCATCCGAATGCCCCAGGCCATTTGGATTTTTAATATCAGAAAAAAACTGTGACAAATCGGCACTGATTCTGTTGTACATGCATGTATTACCATTTACGTGCAATGTGTACATGCGAGCCATTGTAACTTCATTAGAATTTAATATTTCACCCTAGAAATGTCCGGGGCCGATTAAATTGACCCAATTTTGGGACTGCGTATTGGCAGGGCCAATTAAGTCTGCCCAATTTAAAACGCATTTGCATTGGTCACGACACACTGCATGAATTTAAAATGACCTCTGTACAAAATTCAAGTTGTTACCAAAATACAGTTTGGGAAGTCATCTTTAAACTTGTATATTGTCAGCTCAGAATAGAAAGGACTTATAGGACCTAGAAAGACCCAGTCAGCTCAGAACTGAAAGGACTTATAGGACCTAGCAAGACCCAGTCGGCTCAGAGCAGAAAGGACTTATAGGACCTAGAAAGACCCAGTCGGCTCAAAGCAGAAAGGACTTATAGGACCTAGAAAGACCCAGTCAGCTCAGAACTGAAAGGACTTATAGGACCTAGCAAGACCCAGTCAGCTCAGAGCAGATAGGACTTATAGGACCTAGAAAGACCCAGTCAGCTCAAAGCAGAAAGGACTTATAGGACCTAGAAAGACCCAGTCAGCTCAGAGCAGAAAGGACTTATAGGACCTAGAAAGACCCAGTCAGCTCAGAGCAGAAAGGACTTATAGGACCTAGAAAGACCCAGTCAGCTCAGAGCAGAAAGGACTTATAGGACCTAGAAAGACCCAGTCGGCTCAGAGCAGAAAGGACTTACAAGACCAAGAAAGACCCAGTCAGCTCAGAGCAGAAAGGACTTATAGGACCTAGAAAGACCCAGTCAGCTCAGAGCAGAAAGGACTTATAGGACCTAGAAAGACCCAGTCAGCTCAGAGCAGATAGGACTTATAGGACCTAGAAAGACCCAGTCAGCTCAGAGCAGAAAGGACTTATAGGACCTAGAAAGACCCAGTCAGCTCAGAGCAGATAGGACTTATAGGACCTAGAAAAACCCAGTCGACTCAGAGTAGAAAGATTTATACCTCATTATGCATGTTTAAGTCCTATCTGCTCTGAGCAGACTGGGTCTTTCTAGGTCCTATAAGTCCTATCTGCTCTGAGCAGACTGGGTCTTTCTAGGTCCTATAAGTCCTAACTGCTCTGAGCCGACAGCAGTCCCTGTTTCTAGAATTTTCTCAAAACAGTACTAGTTTACAGCTCAAAATGGATAGCATTACACTTCATTCCAGGGCTCTGCTACGGGTTAACAGCTAACTTGAGAAACATTTCTAAAAAAAAAAGCTGCAGTGATTGAATACATGTGCATGTACTTCAGCAGAATAAATCAATAAAAAATCCACACAGCAAACTAAGCATTAAGTCGATCAAGCAAAAAATCATGCCACAACGGCCGGCCGAGATGGTCGAGTCTCTCGCCTGTCTATTTGGCAGTTAGAAGAAGCTATCATTACCCAATCAATGACATGGATGGGCTCCAACATGAGGACAGAGCAACACAAGGGTTTGGTGAAGTTGCAGTGGAGTGGAGAGGAGTCAGATCCAGTGACTGCATGAACACAACACTTGATAACTAGGGCCTACCGCAAGCAAAGGGCAACACAACAAATCAATCAATACTTCCACGAAAAAAAAAATATTATGAGAACATTTTGAAATGGCCTGACATTTCAACCCTTGCAGAGTCTTTCTCAAAGGCTAAGAATAAGGCCATTAAAAATGTAAACGTTTATACTACAGGTCAATAACTCATTGCGAGTTAGATGTGAAAAATATCTGTTACATGGACTTTATTAGTCACAAGCTCCTACTTCAATTTCAATTCCTCAGACCATAGAGACACTTGCTATGCCAAGCTTTTTTAGGGCAAGCTTTTTTATAGCAACCTCCAGACGAGCAAACCCTGGTACCATTAGCCTTTTTGAGGTATGGCGGACACTGTCGGAGTGCACTGTTGAGGCCTTGAATTAACCCACGGCACCCACAGCAATTGTCGTGGTGCCCTGTGCTTTTGCCGTGATGCCCTCTGCAAAGTTCCAATACAAATTCAAATTTTCCTCATAGAAGTGGCCCTTACCAGAGGAAAATTCCCGTGCCCCTTCAGAGCAAAGTTCAAGGCCTGCTAATACTGTCATAGTATTGTGTCCACCATATCTCAAAATGGCTTACTGTGTCCAAACAATTGATTCAAAATTGTGTGTGGGTATTTGGCATCTCTTAAGTAACTACACAAAAGCTTGCCCCAAATCATGTGACACAGCAACTGTGTCTTTAATCTTTAATCTTTAATCTTACGTAATAAACCGGGAAAAGGGAAACTGAATAGGTAAATTTTATTGAATTTTTGGGTGAACGAAGAAAAATTTACTAGAGTGGGATTTGACCCTGCAACCTCCCGATTAACGTGCTGGCGCTCAACTGACTGAGCTATCTAGCCCTATGACGGCAGTCTCAAGTGGTAACTTGTGACTAAGCAAGTCATTGCACCAAACATCATTCAAATCTAACTCACAAATGGCTAATTTGGTTGGTAAGCAGCTCGCACAATACCTAATTCCCTTTTCTTTTCTTTTTTCTTTAAAAATTAAATCATCAAAATCCGTTTGTAAAAGAAGGAAAAAGAAGATACAATGTACAGTGGCTTGTGGCGAAGAATAGGCATATTGCAGGTTTTTTTAATACACATTATGTTGAACTTAAAAGTATAATTGTTGACAACAATCTAAAGGGATGGTACAATAGTTGATAAAACTGCCGACAGATCCGTTCACGATATTCAGTATGTTCACCAATTACCATCGGCTACAATCGGGTCAGCTAGTCGTCTATGGTTACACATTGAAGTCCTATAAAACATCAATGGTGGTAAAGCTACCTTTTAACCCAGTACAGCTGCCGGCGATTCTTTTTCTAATACCACAGGGAATGATAGTATTTCGCCAAAAGCGACTTCTTCTTTTTCTTCTCCCATCCTGGCAAACTTTTGTCCAGCATCCAAAGAAACCAAAGCTGGTACACTGCCAAGAGACTCTCTGTTTTTTTTTTAACAAGCAGCAAAGAAAGGTTTCTAGACTTTCAATCGAAGGCAACCTCAGTTTGCAGCGAGAGCGAGTATAGATTTTCTGGAGTTTTGATTTCATTATGACTTGTATTGCTTACAAAAATATGGATCTGCAACCTGGAAAATCAGTGTAAACACTCAATTGGGATGGGGGTGGGGGGGGGGGGCAAAAGGACCTAATTTTTAGACACTTTTTAAGGTACGGAACATTTTTATTACATGAAACATTGTATCGATTGTTGGCTAAAAGGCCATTGTTCATATCCTTACTCTCTTTGAATCGAGATAAAGAGCAACGAGAGTCAAACACTCTCGCCGTACCCATCTTTAACGAGAAGGTTGGCTTCAGGTGTATTTGGTTAAAGTTGCCCTTACTTGTGGAACAGGCTCCCCGTTCAAGTTATCCTGTTCAATCAGTTAACGACAGAGTCTCTTGAATGTGATTTTAATCAATTATTACCGACTTTTTACTTGACTGTTCTTACAGACTGACTGATGACGTTGTTTTTGCAATTTTAAGAATTGCTTCTTTTTTTTCCTTTTTTTTTCTTTAAGAGATTATTTCTGTGCAATATTAACCTAATTTTCTCTGGGTTTTTTTCTTCGATTTTTTCAAACTGTATTATGTTACTGGGACCCATGGGAGATCAGTGACTTGTAAGCACTGAATGGGACCTAGGTATAAAGAAGAAATAAATAACAATAATAATAATAATAATAATAATAATAATAATAATAATAACAATGTGGGAAGATGTGTATACGCGCCGATATTTTTCTGCGCCAGAAATCAGATGACGCACTCATTTTCCAATAGAGTCCTCATGAAAGTTGGAACAAAATCACCAGTCTCAAACCTCATGTTAAAAGGTTTTAAAATGCCATTGTATTTTATACCCTTCCAGTGTGAATATTGTCAACATCCAAAAACAACGTCAAATTTGGGTCTGTACATTTTTTGTGTACAGAACATGTTTCAGTTCATTCCTGAATTTGTATGATGTTCAATCAAAAAGGCATCGAATTTTACCTTACAGCCTGACGCACATCTTCCTCTTTGGAGCAGACAGACCCATTGTTGATATCACAGGACCTCACGTTTCAAATTCCGCTCGGAACGAATATAAAATGACATTTTACACCATTTTAATGAGAGGACTTGTAACTTTGTTCCACTTTCATAAGGGCTCTATGGATTGGAGAAATGAGTGCAACACAAAACTGTATTTGACCTTGGAGCCCTTCTTCAAGAAACAGCTTTAAGTAGAAATCAACTCTCCAAAGAACTTCAAATGAAAACAGGAATGGTTTTTACAATGCCTTTTTCTTAACTACATATGACAGGAAACACAGTAAAGATGGACATTTGTACCATAACGTTAGCAGTTTTGCCAATGGTTGAACGTTTTTTTTTTTAAGTACCTGAAACCTCCCCAAAATGTTTCAATATGTGAACGGACACGCAGGCTTATCAGGCCTGATGCTTCACGGAGGCGACGGAGGCAATTGCCTCCGTTACCCCTAGTCATTGCCTTGGTGCCCTTTATCAAGAAGAAAATGCCTTGGTGCCTTTGCCTTTTCAAGAACGAAAGCAATCAGGCCTGGCTTATACAGAGAATAATTTGAGTTGAATATGATTATTGTTTAATTACTCTCAAATTTCATTCAAAAAAATGAAAAATGCAGGTAGATTTTTTCAGTCCAATTTTGCTGAAATTTTGAGGGTTATTTTCAGCATAAGCCTGCTTGTCCCTTCACATGTTGAAACACTTCAGGGCGGTTTCGGGTACTGAACAAAAAAGTTAAAAACCATTGGAAAAACTGCTTAGGTGAAGGATGCAAAGTGGAGTGGCCCACTTTATGGTGTGTTTTCTGTTATATACATGCACAAAGTAGTGTCCACGGGGAATATGTAGTGTATGGATGGGTGTACATTGAATGCATGAATGTTTAATGTACCATGAATACATCAACCTACAGCTGTAAATAATGTCAATGTATTTATTCCAATTGAAGTTCCTACCATCTCAATAGTACAAGCGACCATCACTGACTCACTCAAATTATCGGATGCCTTAATCCAATAAGCTGCTATCACCCTAGAGTAAACAAGCATGCCTCAACACTCACAGATGGATTATCCCACTTTTAAAAGCAGCTTAACCTCCGCTAATCCACTCAGATCTGTCAACGATCCACTCAAACGAGAAGAATGCGGGGTGAAGAAACGTGGATGGATCTCACCTTTAAGAGACAACCCCATGGGGGGCTGGGACTGGTGTTTACCGCTGGTCTCAGTTTGCGTATAAATCACCGGATCGGATGCCGCTATCTTCGTGATAAATTGTATTAACAAGGTGGCGGCAGCCCAAACTCAACTGACAAAACATGCCACTTGAGAAAGTGTGTAAGTGTCATCCGATGCTCACAGTGTACATAAACTGCTGAGGGATGGAGCTTATCGACAATTGCTCTCAGCATGGCATGGAGGCTATTTGAACAACCCTCAGGCATGGGTTGTTGCTCCACAGGATAGTGTTTCAATTTTTCTTAGCCCATGGAAATCACTCGGCCAGAGAGGAAATCTGTCAAATTCGCTGACAAATTTGTTAAGTAGCCAGGCAGATCTCGGTTGAGCCTGGCTTGGAAATTCGCTGTGGAGGCACAACATGTTTCTTGTTCACGCCAAGGTAATCGTTGTCTGGTTCCTGAATCGTGATAATGCTCCTATACAATAAAGCCCTGATAATCCGATAATCCCACAAAGGGACCACACTATCCCCCATCAACCTAGCTTAAACTACACAAAATTGCAGAGAACCAAACTCAAAGGGATCATTTGGTAATAATCGGGAAGGGGGGGAGGGGTGATTAGTCAATTTTAGAAGCTTGCCGATTATAAGTTTCATAACAGTACTAATCCTCAATAGAAATGTTATCATCTTAAAGACACAACTCAACATCGGTAAGAAAGAAAAAACAGAAATGTTCACAGATTTACATATAATTATACCGAAGTCTTATATAGCGCACGTATCTACCAACAATTAGGTGCTCCAGGCACTTGTATTACATTATTTTTCAGGCAGATTGGTTGTTATGGTGTGTTTGGGCATTCATACTGGCTCAGTGGTTTCTTTCCCTGCCTTTCACCTCTGTGGACCCCGGTTCGAATCCCGGACTGGAGCCTTGCATGTGGATTGGGTTTTCAGTCCCTACCTGATTGCGTGGGTTTTCCCTATTTAGGGTTTTCCTCCCACATTTAAAACTGACATTTCTTCATCATCTTCTCTAATTTCTACACAGGTATCTTCAGGCCTACGGGTCACAGTGCAAGTTACTTTTGAGGGTCACTTGGTTTCATTACCAGAAAAATACAATAAATAATAAATACTGAAAACTAGTGGATGGGAATAAATGTTTTCATCCCCCCCCAAAAAAAATAAATAAATAAATAAAATAAAAAAATACAAAATGATGTACAGGTACATGTACTTTTTCTTTATAAATGATATTCTTTCATTGTAACTATTCCATTTGTAGGATTGAAATCAATTCACTCCTTAATCAATAAATCAAGGAAGCTCCAATCTGGGATTCAATGGTGCTTCACAAATTTCTCCGCTAAGCAAAAAACAAAACCAGCAGAGAACGGGTTCATAGGTTGTATGCAGCTGGACGCTTGTTTCTGTTCAGCAAGATTTGTCTGTTGGGCTTAGCAGTTACATAAAATTAGCTGCCAAGAACCAGAATCTTCGTAAAAGTTGGGGAGGTAGAGCTTTCTGCTCTACCAGCCAGGCTTCTGATGGATTATACCCCCAGCCTATATCCTTACGGACTTTTAAGGGGGTAACCCTGTTTCAGCCCCAGGAGTAGGTGGCAATGGCCCCTGGGAAAACAGTTGATTTGTTGCCCACACCTTGAGTGGCTTATTGGCCTTGCATGACTGGCAACTTGCATTAAAAAAATAAAGAAAGAAAGAAAAAACAAATTATATAATATATGCAGCTGGACACTGTTTCTGTAGGTAAGATTTTTCTGTTTTGCTAAGCTTTTTATTAGATTACACCCCCCTACTCCCACCTTCCGGCCATCCATTCGTATGCAGTGAAATAAGCAAAGAAAGGTAAATAGTATTCACATGGGAAGTGTATTGCCGACTTGATCATATTAAAAGAAATTAGACACGAATTTATAACACAGATAAAATAAGAGGCTCCGGTTTGATACAAATTGATGGATGAAAAAGTTAATTTAATCCATATTTGGGTGAATCAAAACCAATTGTGAATGCAATGTACAACCGTCCGCATCTTTTTAATGCATCACGCCTAGAGAATTTATATTCATAAAATATCAAATAGTTGATCAAATTTCACGGCATCCAGGGGCCTTTAAATTAAATTCCGTCTATTCTTGGGAGGAAGCCGGCTGGAAAGCTCGCCTCGGCGAGTGGAGGGGGGAAGACTATTAACACTGGCGTTTCCTCCAGTTGTGACTTGCTTTTAGTTGCTCCTGTTTAGCCGTGGCATAGCTGCGCAGATGCTGTGCCGTTTAAACTGTCAGAGACATTAGGCTCACAGCCGTCAACTTACATCAGCTAACCAAGAGGGGAGGAATGCAGTGTTGCCAAGGGGATGTTTCATACAACAACAACAAATAAAACAATTAATCCAGAGGTACGCTCCATGAAATGGAAAACTCCGGGGGAAAGAAACGGGTGGGTGTCTCTTTTTTCCCTCAAGATTTAAAAACCCTGAACTTCAAGGGTGTTGTATTTTTACAGAATAAAAAAATCCTCAACACCGCCAGAGCTAGAGGTTTTGACGTAAAATGAGCGAGTTATCTTCTGTTGATCGCGTGTTTCAAATCGTACAAGAAACTGCCTCTAGCTATCGGGCAAGCCCCTGAGTGCTCTAGTAGTAAGACATCTGCTCTAGAATGCCAAAGGTCGTTAGCTCGAATCCTGACCGAGTAAAATGCCTGTGGATATTTTTCACAAGACTCTGGAAAGTACCGAGTATACAGTGCTTAATGCCCCAGCTCAACATTGGTGAGAAAGAAAAACAAACATTCACAGATTTAAAAATGTCCACTTTTATATTAATGTTATCATTTTGGTCCAAAACACCATTTAAAAGTTAATCATGTTCCCTGCATGCGATAGCAGTTTTGAACACCAAGCTTCACGGTTCATGACAGGGAACCAGACTACTTGCCCATCCAGCCTCAACTTTGTTACACCGTGTTTAAAGCAAGGGGAAAACAAAACGACCAGGCCATGATGAAGGTTTGTACATCGCGCTAGAATAATAAGAATTAATGCAAGGCAGTGCTTCTCTTGTAGCGTTTTCCAGACTCGAATCAATACAGTCAATATTGGAAACGAGACATTCCTTTTTCACAGATCAACAGCTGTCCAAAGAGTGCATAGAGTAAGTGTATATAGCGGGCTTGTGCTAATATGTGTGCATCCAACAAATGAAACGCTGGAATCTCAGAGTGATCGTTCACACACCTTCACTGATGTGTCCCAAATGGACACAATCTAAAATGCAGTACGCCGTTTGGAAGAATAAAATCATCTCCGTTCTCTTGTAGTCTATGATAACACCTTAGAGCCTGTGACAATTTCATCAAATTAGGTGGCCGCGCTTTACGGAAAGAAGAAACAAAAGAAACAGCGCAAACATGGCAAATGTATGTTTTGACAAGAATTTTGTGCACGTTCGTGTACAACTGAAATTTATTCAGCGTTTCCTCTTCACGGGTATCTTCAGGCCTACGGGTTACAGTGCAAGGTACTTCTGTGGGTTCCTTGGTTTCCTTGCAAGAAAAATAATTCAAAGTGCATTTTGTACACAGTAAATCTACATAAAAACATGTATAAAAAATGTACACACGCTTATTTTAATAAGCTGTATTTCTGACAGCCAGAGGGGGCAATACTAATTCCAGTTTTGAAAGTACAAAAAATATGTCAAAGCATTAAAAGTACAACTTTTCCAAGCAACTATCTCACACTGATTACATTGTAAAAGCTGTCAATAGAAAAAAAAAGCATTAAAAGTTGCATATTAACCGCTTTATTAGAAGTCTACTTGCATCGGGTTTGACCCCCAATCTATCCCAAAGGGCGCCCTCTTGCGGTCAAAAATAAGGCCTATTGTTGTGAATGAAACCAGCACCAGTAATGTTGGGGGGGGGGGAGGGAGCAGCGGGGAGGTCTTCAACTTTTTCTTGACTTTGACGGTATTTCAAATGGCGTGACAGCTTATAATCAGTGAGCTCTTACATTGGAACTAATCATTTTCCCCCCACCCTCCAACCCAATGATTACCAATTCTGTCCATTGTCTTTGTCTTTAACATATCCAATCTTTATCAGCCTTATGTACATTCTCGTTGAATAGAACGGAAAGCATGAGGTGACGCCGTTATACTTGAAACTCCCACTACGAATCCTTGCACCCACCCAGGCATGCCCAGAACATAATATGCATACAAGTGTCCTCCGCACAACGACAACACACATCCTTGACATCTTGGGTCGTCCTAAAGGCCCTCCAGTCCTCCAATGCAATCTGTAGTGTCACCGTGACTCCACCGAGGGTCCTCGAACCCTTCCTCGACTAGGAAAAAAAAGAGTATCCCACCGAGAGTAGCAAACAGAGGGAGAGAAATAGAGACAGAGAGAGGTCGATAGAGCGTGGCTGAGGAAACAGTCATCCATCATAAGGAGTGGGGGGGGGGGGTATTCACACGTACGGCACACATGCAGCTGTCCGTCTGTCATATTCACATGTGTACCGTTCTCCCATAATTGAGAAATCGATTTGTGTGCAGAGACAGTATTTCAAAAAAGGGGTCCCTGCATCCTCCTGTTTAAGACATCTTGATTTTTTCGTGAAGATTCTGGAGGAAAAGTATATTAATTGCCTTTTTCGACTGGAATGTTAGTCTGGTGCTTGTAGAATGCCTCACCCAGGAGTACAATGGGTACTTTGCAAGGGTAGAGAGCAATGATTAGAAACCGGTGAACATCATCTTAAGATCATCATCTCGCTTCGGAAGTAACTGACGCCGTGTCTACAACACAATACTTGTGATTAATAATTAAAGATATCAAGCAATAATCCACAGGGGAAACTGGGTGAATTTTTAAATCAATTTTGGGGAGAACAAAAACTTGCTTAAGTCCGCGATATCCGCGAGCCGGATAATGGCTCTCCACTGTTCCCTATCCCTCAGTAGCAGCCAGTAGTTCTTCCTTCAGGAAGCCTGAATGATAAGAAATGTTGTCTACATAGTTGGTCTTCGGTCTTCCTCTGGGTCGTCTGCCATGGGAGGGAGTCAAAAGCACCAGACTACTGACAGCAAGCTCAGGATGCCTGTGACAGTGCCCCACAAATCTCAGTCTCCTGACCCGTGATTTTGTCACTGATCTTTGGGGTGTGCAAAGAAAAATTGAGTAGAGCGGGATTTGAACCTGCGACCACCAGCTAAACGCATCGACACTCTACCGACTGAGCTATCCAGCCCTAATGTTGGCAGTCTCCCTATTGACTGGCACCCCCCCCCCCCCAGGAACAACAATATCGACAAAATAGGGAGACTGCCAACATTACGGCTGGATGGCTCAGTTGGTAGAGCATTGGTACGTTTAGCTGGTGGTCACAGGTTCTAATCCCACTCCAGTCAATTTTTCTTTGCTCACCCGAAAAATAATTAAAGATTATTAACCCATACTCCCTTGACCCACTTGCCTACAGGTGACCTCAATCTCTCCATCCTCATCCTCTCTTTTGTCACTCCACACCAAATTGTTTGGATTCAGATAAGATTGGAATGCCTGACCCATTGATAAGTAATTGTTATTTCGGCCTACAACCCTCAGTCCTGAATCATTCACTTTGGCGAAGAGCATATAGAAGGATTTTGTGGGGTTAGGTACATGTATAACAGCATTTGTTGGCTCAAATTCCCTAAACTTCACCACTCCGTCTAATGACGAAATTGATGAGTTTAGCATTTCAAGTCTTAGTCTTTAAATACAGAGGGTTTTTTTATGAATGCAATCTAATTGGTGTATTGGGCATACTTCCAATTAGTGGCGAGTCTGTCCACGCAACCAATACGTGCATGTTTGGTGCGACGGTTTTTCAACGTGCTTATTGAGGTAACCAGATTAATTTGGTCGGTTTGCAGGAGCGACCTCGCATTTCAAATGATCGCCCATTTTAGAATGAAACAGCTGCATTTAGGTCTTAATTATTGATGTCGGGAATGGAAAGGTACTGAAAGTGTTAGACGATCGGTAATTTTCATTGACGTATTTAGCTCCAGAAAGGGGTTAACAGGGAGCTTCCGATGCACAAGCTTAGCATATCGGGCCGATACGTGCAAATTACAGTCAATTTAAAGGTAGAATACAGGACTGGTATTCATCATTGATATGGTATTCATGTTTTTATTAGTATCAGTCTGAAAGCTTACTGATTAGGACATTAAAACCAGTAGCAATCTTCCATAGAAATAGTTCTGTCTGAAATACTGTCAAAGTCGAGACAGTAATTTTAATTTCGATTGTAACAATCGAAATTAAGAACAACGTGTTTACATGCTGAAAAAGTAAGCACGGTTTTCCACTATTTTCTCCTGACTCGTGCGACGGATTGAGCCCAAATTTTCACAGGTTTTGTTTTTTACATGCATATATTGAATCTCACAAAGTAAGAACACCTCACTATCAGCTTCACCAATCCTATATTTAACATTTACATGTAAGATCAAATTTTTGAAGAATAATAAAATAAAACCTTTCAAAATACTCCAGATGGCACAGCTTTTAAAAAACTAAACATCAACAGCAAGCAAAAAATCATTATGAGGACCTCGTTTCAATTCAGCGTGCTTCAGCTTAACTTGCCGAATTTAGGTCCTGAATGCCCCCCCAAGTTTTGACAACTTCCTGGGGAGAGCCCTGGGTTATTTATTAATGACAACCTCGCTTTTCAATTGAGTCCGACATGTAAAAAAAGATTCCTGCACTTGAAATGTTTGATTCGTTTTGGGTGGCTAGGGTTACAAGATCATTAGCGTGGTCTTCCGTATCGCCGTCCCCATCTACCGAGACATTTATGCCATGGCTACATTCAAATTACTACTAATAGCCTTCTAGGGTCACCCAACACAGCCTCGCTGAGTTATATTGAAAGACTCTTCACTACACCCTCAACACAGATCACTGATAACACTTGGCCAGACTACTACCACTGGGGCTACATCTACATGTATATCCATACCCCCATTGCCTCAAGATATCTCTGGCTGTCAATATCTCCTGGCAATACACGCACATAAACATGTACGTGTACGTGTATGTGAAGATTTCAAGATATGACTCGGAAACGGTAATGTTGCCTGCACTTACATGTAGATTGAACACTGCGGGAAAGTTGCACTCAATATGTGCTGTCACGATGGACGTACATGATGTACATTTAAGGTTCATACATGTACATGTATACATTTCAAAACCATACCAACTCATTAGAAATAATTACATGGTGTCGCTGCAGAACTTACTGGATTACAATATATACTCTACAGGATTGGTACATCGGTACATTGTACCCATATCAGCAGTGGCATAACCGGGAGAGGAGGTGGGGGCAGGCAGAGGAGGGCTGGAGCCCCCACTCAGAACCCTTCCTCCCCCCCCCATGAGATAGAGGTTGGGGGCAGAGGAGGGCTGGAGCCCCCACTCAGAACCCTTCCTCCCCCCTATGAGATAGAGGTTGGGGGGCAGAGGAGGGCTGGAGCCCCCACTCAGAACCCTTCCTCCCCCCTATGAGATAGAGGTTGGGGCAGAGGAGGGCTGGAGCCCCCACTCAGAACCCTTCCCCCTCCCCTATGAGATAGAGGTTGGGGGCAGAGGAGGGCTGGAGCCCCCACTCAGAACCCTTCCTCCCCCCTATGAGATAGAGGTTGGGGGCAGAGGAGGGCTGGAGCCCCCACTCAGAACCCTTCCTCCCCCCTATGAGATAGAGGTTGGGGGCAGAGGAGGGCTGGAGCCCCCACTCAGAACCCTTCCCCCCCCCCCATGAGACAGAGGTTGGGGGCAGAGGAGGGCTGGAGCCCCCACTCAGAACCCTTCCTCCCCCCTCCCCCATGAGATAGAGGTTGGGGGGCAGAGGGGGGCTAGAGCTCCTGCTCAGAACCCTTCCCCCCAATGAGACAGAAAAAATGAATGGTTCAATAAATTAAACAGCCCTCCAAATTATGTCTTTACCCCCCCCCCCCTTGCCCCCCCCACCCCACCCCCTGCTAATAAAACTGTCTGGTTACACCACTGTGTAGCAGTGAAGAATTTACCTTGTTTTTAAATGCATCGTGGCGAATTGCTTTACTAAATATCAGTTGCTAATCAAAATTGATCCTTCGGTACTGTACTCAATATAAGCATTCGGTGCAAAAGAAAACTTTTGCTGGATGAAACTGTTCGTGGCAGGTTTGTATTTCAAATGTCTTTGAATCAATCTAAGGTACAATTTAACGATATTCGCCTACATTTTGTATAAACTTAAAGGGGCTGTGTCGTCATGATTATAGCAGTAAATAGATTAACCCAGTTACTACGCGCACGTGCGCGCCTGTGGTCACCCTTTGTGATTGGACTGCAAGTGTGCAGTATCTGGGTGAGAGTTCATCTTTCCATGCACAGCCACAGGCCTGCTATAATCATGACGACACAGCCCCTTTAAATAAAGATGAGCTGAACTACAAGTGTACACAATATCTGTACCTATGGTAAAACTGTGTCTCATTTATGTGTTGATGTATGTACATCTTTTTCTCTTTAAATCAAGATTAATAGCCCCAGCCATGCCCAGGGCCGATTTGATTGACCCAATTTTTGTTTGACTGCGCATCGGCAGGGCTGTCGTTCAACCCTATTTATAATGCATTTTCTATTGATTGCAACAAACCCACGTGACCTTAAAATGACCTTTGTGAAAGTTCAAGTTGTGACCAAAATAAAGTTTGAGAAGTCAGCTTCGGACTTGTGTATGCCATGACTGCGGTCATTGTTTCTAGAATTTGTATTTGCAATTTCTGAAAAAAAAGTAGCAATTTATAGTTTAAAATGCCGCACTGCATTACCTGTATTTAATACAGGGCACTGTGAGGGGTAGCACTTAACCACACCCTGGGGGTGTCGCAAAGTGCTCACTATGTTTTTTTTACAAGGCATGTGGAGCTCTGTTTGAATTATAGGACCCATTTATTTACACAGCATCCTGTAATGGTTTACAAGATGCTGTGGCGCAATCTGCAGCCAACCATACCAGAAAACACCTCTTCTCCTTATTCTTTTACGTGCATTACACAACACAACAGGACCTACAGCTTTGCGTCCCATCCGAAGGACGAAGCAATAATGGTTGTCTTGCTTAAGGACACAAGCGTCAAGACCGGGACTCGAACCTACACTCTGCTGATCAGAAACACCAGAGCCCAGTGTGCTTGACCGCTCGGCCACGACGCACCCCTAAGAATTTCAAGAACTATCTAATCTCACCGTGCAAAACCTCAAAACTTATATCAAGCTTGTTCTTACAGTGACTTATATTGTACAAGCCCTTAAAACCATCAATTCTGAAACAAGAAACCGTGTACAGCGTACATAAAGGTCTGAAGTTTACCTGTAAATGTGCAACTCCAGTTACTAAATAATGAGGAGGTGACTACGGTCTCAACCTTAAGTGCGGAAATTGAAGTGCTAAATGTCAAAACAGGTGGACATTTGAGCCTGCCGTCTGATCCAGACTTCTAACAGCTCTTGCAAATGTACGGTTTGGATTTCAGCTGTTTAGCCCTTATGGCGTTGCATTACTTGTGACAAGCCAAATACATGTACATGTAGATCATGTAGAGCTGGAATTGCAATAAGATGCACTGCTTCTGAATTTGATACGAACTACAAGTTGCATAAAGTATAAAGTATAAAGTTGCATGTGTGTAAAGTTTGGTTTGTCATTGGAGAAAAACCAACTTAAAATTTGTGTAACCATTACCAGTGTGGTGTAGTGCACCAGACTCGGTTCTTCTGGCAGAGTCATCAGATTATTTTTCTGAATACCTGCCTGGCTGGTGATTATGCTGTGTCCTTGAGAAAGACACTTAACCATAAATTGCTTCCCTTAACCCAGGTGTGGGATGAGCTGGTATTGTGTTGGATTAACCCTAAAAAGCAGATTGATGTTTTATGTTACCTTTTTTGGCTACTGTGCACCTCTATGCTACATTTTGGGGCTACTTTTTTGGATATCGTGCAGGCGTTATTGTGAAATCCCCGATTCAGGACCTTTGTCCTTTTGTTCCAATAAGAGGATTCAGAACATAGAGAGGCTTCCACTATTGTTTATTCATTGCATTTCAGCTCACGTCAGAGTGAACCGGGGATCCAGCCTTGGTTCCGGATTTAGTACCAGTGGCACACGGCCGAGGTTTTGCAATTCACGGTGCATGAATTTGACATTTTCTCGGTAGAGAAAACAAAAATCATGGTGCAATAAAAGAGGATCTTTGTTCTCTTGGCTTTGTCAAGTCAAGGTTTCTTTGTGCCAGTGGTACTTTCAAAGAAAAATGATTCTGGTAATTCCGAGAAAATAATTCCGTCAGGCAGGACGGAAAAAAAGTGGAAGAATCCTGGCGGCACCTGATTAAAATAGGCTTTACATCAACTACATCCTAGTGGGATAAATGAAACACTGTTTTGATGAAAATATGAGAAGCTTTTCATCAAATAAGCTTGCTTTAGATAGATTCTGTCCGGAGATGTGTAGGGGAGCCACACCCCTTCTAACTAAATGCAACTAACAGACTTCCGTTTGTCAATTCCTTCTTTTCTTGCGACCCTCACTTCCACATTCTATTACGTCTAATCTTCTTTGAATGAAATATTTACAAGTCCGTTCCTGGATAAACAGCTGCGTTTTTCTGAAAAAAAGGAAGTCACTGCATTATTAGGGAACTTTCCATGGGAAACGAAAGTCATGACCCTGAGCAGAAATTGTCACGTAAGCCCCTTCCACCCTAGTCTATTCCCCCGGGGGGAGGGGGGGGAGAGGGAGAATAATGGCTGGCCCTTTCACACTTGGATTGCCTTATCCCCGGTCTGCCCTGGCAAACAGGGCATCCCCCTTGGCATAGCTACCCCTGCTCCTGAGTAGGGGTAAGCAGTAAAACCCCAGGGTATATTTAATCTACCGGGGAATAGCTGCTCGTGGGAAGCAAAAGCGGGTTTTGCTTACCCCAGTTTACGTGGCAAAAGATAAACAGCCCACGTTGGGAAGTGCAGGCTAAATAAATTGTGCGTTCTGCATTATAGCTATTTGTTTTGACAGATTTGTATCAAAGTATTTTTCAGTTTTCAGGATATTTTATAGAAATTATAGATCAACTGAAACATACCTCAGTTTTTATCAGTTTTCTAAAGTAAGCGTTTTGTAATAGGTTAAATTTTGAATTGGTTTGGACGAGGTAAAAGTGATAGTAACCCTCTCATTGCTTTTGTTACCCTTGGGAAAAGTGTTACACTTAATATAAATCCGACACATCGTCATTATCATGCTCTGTCTGAGCCAGTTAAATTTACTAAGATTGGATGGACTGGGCCAAGAAAACCTGCAGGAGCCCGTAGAGCACAACATGACGACAACGTGCCTCTCTCTGTGCAACATTAGCAGTCCAAATTACCCCCCCAAATGCCAAACATCCATTACCAAGCAATTTGCATCATGCCTGATTAAAGAGTATGCCCTTACCGGAGCCCGCGCCGAAAGGGTTTCCTATTTCACGAGGAGTATCGCGGTGCCAAGGAAAAAGTGGACGAAGCGGAAATAATTTCTTCAGAGATTTTTCTGAAACCGATCTCGGGAGTGTCTACCCAGTGAAAAAGCTTTCTGGCAGGTCCGGAGATCGTTTGTTGACACTGAGAGTGGATACTGCGAGTTGCAACATGCCGTTGCCATGGTTTTCGACACGAGAAGATCACTTGAGGGGTAGACACATGTACTACATTGGTAGCGTCCCACTTACAAATCGCTGTTTAACAGTCATTGTGCTATACATTATATCCATGGTAACGTCCCACTTATAATAGCTATTTAACAGTTATTGTGTTCTACATTGTGTACATGGTAACGACCCAATTACAAATCACAGGCCTTGAATTAAACAGAGTCCACGGAGGCCATGTCCTCTGTTGCCCTGGTCTTGGCCATGTGCCCCTTCAAAAAATTCCCATAGACTTCAAGACTTTGCGATAATAATACCGGAGTCTTATATAGCGCACATATCTACCAACAATTTGGTACTTATCATATTATTTTAAAGGCAGGTTTTTGAGGCTTTTCTTATTATGAGAGCCACTTATGTAGCACCTTGTAAGGGTTTACAAGGTGCTGTGGTGCATTCAGCAGCCACTGCCAGAAACACCAGGGCAAACCCCTTCCCTTCGCCATAAGTGTCACTGGGTTCGTTTACATGCATTACACAACACATGGCACCATCGGCTATGGTTAAGTGTCTTGCTCTAGGACACAAGTGTCAAGACAAATTTGACCTGCTGCTAAATCGGCATTTTGTGCCAGTTAAACATATCACTTGATACTGATACTTGACTCAAGAACAGTCACCCTTGTCTGCAACCCCCCCTCCCCCACCCCCCACCCAACACCACCCTCTCCCAATCAAACAAACAAATCTACTGAACTCACCTATCTTTATGAATCCGTGCTAATAATGGCTCCAGCCAGCCTTCTGTGCACTCTATATGAGCGTCAAGGAATGTTAAGACTTTCCCCTTAGCAACGGAGGCCCCCCTCAGTCGGGCCCGGATTAGGCCGCTCCTCTTCCCCATGCGCTCAACATGTGTCGGAACTGGAAGTTTCTTGATGTATTGTTCCAGTTGTTTCCCTAGAAAATCTATCAAACAGAAACAAAAGACAGAAAAATTAAATTGTTTTTTTCAGGGACAAATGACACCGACACTAAAGGAGTGCGTCACCCAGCAACAATGGCGTGTGTTTGCCCTACCTTTACCGAGAACTGCCGGCAGTTAAAACACACCCCTTCATTATTAATCTATGAGAACAATTAAATATACATCTGATGAAAACGAGCACAAAGAATTCCTGCGACAACACACAAACAAAAATAAATTTTTCGAGCCAGCAAACGGACGATGTTGAAACACGCCATTGTGTAAAATAGGAACACTGGAACAAAGGTCACCTGGACATTCCACTGCTGAGCATGCACACAAGCACACACACACATATTCTTTTTAATATCCAGTTGTGGGGACTCCCTATTGTTCTATTATTCCCTTTTCTAAAGAATCCCTCTGTGGGGACAGGGTTTGATAAAGAAAAAGAATGTGGGGACCTTTGCTCCATTGTATAAAAGTCCCCATAATGGTATGTATGCCTGTCCACACCAACTATCGTTTCATTTCACCCACACACAGAAAAAACAATGTCTTGAATATTTCGCTGATTTTTGGCTAGTGTGTGGTGGTTTTGTGCAGTCCCTGATTGCAGACCTTTGTCCTTTTGTTCCAAGAAGAAGACTACGAGACTTTGCGAGGCTTCCACCATTGTTTATTCATTGTATTTTGGCTCCATGGGGTCAGTCAGAGTTAACTGGGAATCCAGCCATGGTTCTGGGTTTAGTACCAAACCTATGCCATAGCTTATGGCTGAGGTTTGCAATTCAAGGTGCATGAATTAACATTTTCTCGGCAGAGAAAACAAAACTCACGGTGCAATAAAGAAAATCTTTGCTCTCTTGGCTTTGTCAATTCAAGGTTTCTTTGTGCCAGCGGTACTTTTAAAGAAAAATGATTCTGCCAATTCTGGAAAAATAATCCCATCAAGCTCGACGGGAAAGATGGAAGAATCCTGACAGCAACTGGTTAAGGTTACATAAAAAAGAAGTCAACGATTATGTTTTTTACAGGAGTGAGCTTCATTGCTGAAATTCAGATCCAAATTTTAGGAGGTATCTTGAAATAATGGCATTTCCACCTTTTAGTAACCCTGGAGTTATAGATTTCAAGGAGCTTCTGGAAGTGGTATCCTCGGCACTAGAGAAGTAGAGCAGGACTTCTTAATATATGGAGAAGAAAGCAGCTATTTTGTTCTCACCACGCAGACATTAAAAAAAAAAGGTCTGAATTCAGATGAAAGTCAGAAATTTCTCATCCTTGTTTTTAAGAAAGTCAAGAACTTCTAATGTTGATTAAAAAAAGAAAAAGAACAAAAAATCCCAGTGCATTTCATGAGAACGTTTGTTGTCTCTACTTTGTAGTCTGGGTTTCATTGTGTCAACAATATTCTTAAAAAAAACACACAATTACTTTGGAAGGTCAGAAAAATAATATTGCGCAGAGGCACGGTAATTTGTTTAATATCGAAGTGAACTGGTTAGGAAAAGCATTCATGTATGAACTCCAAAGGATATAGCTAACCAAGCTGGTAAAATATTCAGTGAAAAAATAAATTTATCTGACAAACACCTCAAGTGCGTTAAGACTAAAAAGCTACTGAAATAATAACAGACAAGGACAATGCCCTGTATCATCATTATGGTTTCATGAGGTCAGGGGAAACAACTTCGTAGTCTCCAGTGTAGGCAAATTCCTCTCTCCCAAATTAATCAGAATTTTTAATGAATCAATTTGTTTCCGGTGGCTGAGTCATCAGATTGTGGGGTTCAAGTCCTGGTCATGACGCTGGTGTCTTTGAACAAGACCTTTCTTGCTTCTCACCAACAAGGAGTATTAAATGGGTACCTGCGATGGTAGAGGTTGGTTTTTGTGTTTGAAAAAGCCTTGGGGGTGCCACGGCAGACCGAGGCTGTACCATTTTACTCCCCAGGAAGCTGAGAAAGATTACAGAAATGTATGGCCTAATGACCAAGGCACTAATGTAAAGAACTAGTTATGAGGCATATTATTATTATTATTACCATGAAAAACATTTGTTTCTACCTGTTTTTTAATTGAACAGCCGTTTCTGGATTTACAATCTATGCATTTGTTTATAAAAAAAAAAATGATCATCATGCAAGTTTAATCTACAACTTAATTGTATTCTACCCACACAGCGGTGTTATTCTCGAAAAAAAGCAATAAATTCAGCAGAGGAAGATATTACCCCTGGCTGGGCGAGGGTAGCTATGCATAAACAAGTCGTCATCGCACATCATAAATTTCAGGTTAGCACTCAATATACACGATGCCTGGTTTTGTACCGAGACGTGACGTGTGAGTTACACTCGTGGGTAAAGTCCACTTGAAGAAAAAAAAAATTATTTTCATGCCCGTGTATCTACGGAGCATTTTTACCAGCAATTTTAACTGCCCATTCAAACATATGGCAGTCTGAATTGCTACTTATTTGTATGAACAGCAACCATTCCTTAAATTCTGCCAATATCACCACCAAGCTACTGAACTTTTTTCATCATTAAAGAAATAAAATATGACAATCTGAGCTATCTAGCCCTATGACGGCAGTCTCCCTATTATGTCAATGTCTTTGTTCGGGGGTGCCAGCCAGAAGCCATTAAGCCTGAAACTGGTGTATAACCAATGATCACTCCCAAAATCCTGAAAATTTGATAAAAGTTCCCCCTTTGTGTGGAGATTGGCATAAATCCCACAGAATTGCAAAAAAGTTAAATTGAAGAGGTTTAGCAGAGTTACATCATTTCAATCAGATAATCAGAAACTTTTGCCACAACAAGGGCCAAGTCTTTCACCTCTGTGACGACAATTCAAGAAGATCTGAAGGAGCAGGGAGCATCAGTGAAAAATTCTGATAAATCACAAGCCTGGTCATACCCATAGAAACATACTTTATTCAGGCCTTGATCTTAACCGAGGCCACCGAGGCCATTGGCCTCATGCCCTGTCGAGTTGGCCAGCATGCCATTAAGAAAAAATGCCTTGTCACTACCAACTTGGCCAGCATGCCCTTGTACAATTTCTCTGATTTGGCCAGCAAAGGCCTGCCCCCATTTTTACTTAAGACCGAGGCCTGTTTATTGTAGGAATGGAAAAAACACTCAACTGCACGTACAATGCTGTACAAAGCAGTCAACGATTTCCCTTGCACGGCACAGCAACATGCTACACAAAATATACCAGTTGCTACTCAAAAAAATCATCATTAGCTAAACTCAATCTTAGCATCCAGTGTGCACAAAACGCGGTCAGTCTAAAACTGTTGCTATGCAAAACTGCTGGATGAAGCCATTCCCTGCAAAGGTCCGAGTACATGAAACTGAATGACCACTCCTAAACCAACCCTTTAAACGAGAATAAAGCCATAACTGTGGGGCAAGCCTGCGAAAGTGCTTACCCCCTCGGGTGCTTTATGCATACACTGAGAAAAAGTCAATAATTCCCCAAAGTGGTTCTGAATAAACATGTATAGTTATTAAGTAGCAGAGCAACCTGACAGATCCTGCACTGAGATTAATTATCCGTAGGTAGGCAGCGGAGAATGTAAATTTGCATTGATGAGTTTTGTGGACAGAGTACCTGCATCTTCATGAATCACAAAAACAGCATTATTATTATTCAAATTCTATTAAAACTCTTTCAGTCCTAAACCCTTCGATCCGTTTGCCAAAGGGGAAGGGTTCAGAAGGACTTGGAGCCGGTAGGCCCGAATAAAAATTGCTTATCACTGGGTCAGGCATACCAATATTATCCAGGTCCAAACAATTTGGTGTGGAGTGACATAAGAGAAGAGGATATGGGAGGACTGAGACCACATTGTAGCAAAATTGCCTAATCTGTAGGTTTCAATGTTACGCATTCAGCTGCTGTTTATCATGTATACAAGCAGGGGTGTGAGTGGCCACAAACAAAAAAAGCTGAAAACGGCAAGCAAAAAGCTGAAATTTAAAAAGTTCCCATAGTTTTGAACAGAGTAGGTGTACAAAAAAGCTGAAATTCAGAGAGAAAATCTGAACAAAAAAAGCTGAAATCAGCTTAAAAGCTGAATTCTCACACCCCTGATACAAGTAACAACTTTGTATTTGCACAAAAGCAGAGGATGTGGCCAACCAAACTTAATCTTGAACAGTGTTTTTCACTTTTCTATATAGTGCCCATTAGTATTTTTTAAAAAAGTGAAAATCGAATAATCAGCTACAAAGTTACCTACATGTACTGTAGATATAGAATGCATACAAGTGTACAATGTCTTGTACGACATCTGCTCTAGAATGGCACAGGTTGTGGGTTCGAATCCCACCTGCGTCATATGCCAGTGGCCTTTTTCCCCCCGCAGGACATGGGACAGTACGGACCATGTAACCTGTGACATCACATGTTTACAAAAGAGCCACAGAGCCTGGACTTCCTGCAGGCGCAATTTATACACAGCTCAATGGAAGAAAACATTCAATCTCATATTTTATGGAGATTTCACTGTCTGATTTTTAGCAACTTTTGACATGAAGAGTGGGGGCAAATCTCTAACTTGTACAGCTGTTACTTTTTTAACTCCCAGATTTATCTGACACAAAGTGTAAAATTTCCCATTATCTGACCAGTGTAGTATCTCGCCTCCCAGAAAGGCCCTGGAATGTACAAGGTCACTCTTTTTGTAAACAAAAAAGGTTCACTACATGGTCTGTACGATGCTCAACACAAATCGGTGTAGGGTGAAAACACAAATAATATTCTTCATCCCCGACGCAAGTTCAACTAATGTAGGTAATGCTTTAGCCTTGCTTCCAGGACACTAAATATTGGAAATTTGATTTGGCCTTCCGCTAACAATTTCTTTAAATAGTATGTGTGTTGTGCCTTTATAAGGCCATGTAGAAATAAAAAGTCCTTTAGCATCGTTCCTTTTGACAACTTATGCCGATCAGGAGGGAGGTTTTTTCTTTCCCTCTTCTTTTTGCCTCTCCAATCAGCCAATACAATGCACCATCTACTGCATTACCTGCACTTACCAAGCATGTACATGTAGTGCCCGCAAAACATGCTGGTACCCAGACTGTCATTACAATTTCTGCAGGTCGGGACGCACGTTTGTTCACGTTTTTTTTTTAATTTAAACCCCATAAACTCGTTTTTGTAGGTAATTACATGTTAAGTGTACATATAATTTTTATAGTAATTATTTCAAACTCCTTCATAATTCCTATGTACAAGCGGACTTGCCGTAAATAACCAGTGTTGTTTAAAACTGTCCCCAAACTTTAAAAAGCGATTAATGCAAAAACAAATAAAATCCAAGTTACAACCTTGTTATACTGATGCAATGATTTGTGGATGCGTGTAGTAGAATGTATGCATGTCTGGAAAAAACTGTGTTTCTTCACACATGCACACTTTTCTGTTGATGAAGAAACAAGGAAAGTGCTTCAACTTTCCCATTCTGCGACGTTAAAATGGCTCAGCATACATCCATTACACGCCCTCGCTTGCACATGGCGTAGTCAACAAAGCACTCGGCCTTCTCCAGCTTCTATTTCTGTGACTTTCGTCAAAACAAAGTACCGGCCGTCCTAGCCCATCACCCGGTGGAACAACCAACAGCCTGATAGTCCAGTTTAAAGCACCATCGACTGAGGCGAGCACTTGAAAAGGAGACCGTCCTTTGTATTAAAGCATGTACACAAGTTCAAAGCCGACTTCCCAAACTTTATTTTGGTCACAACTTGAACTTTCGCAAAGGTCATTTTGAGGTCACGTGGAGTGTTGTTACCAATATCAATGCGTTATAAATAGAGTAAATGTAATCGGTACAGTCAATAAACAGTCGGAAAATGTCGCTGATAAAATCAGCTTGGGACAATGCTAGGGTTAAAGGGGTTGTGTCCTCATGATTATAGCAGGCCTGTTGCTGTTGCATTTAAAGATGACCTCTCACCCAGATACTGCACACATGCGCGCTTGTGGTCAAAGGGTGCCGTCTTCGTCAAACTGTGATGTGACTGCTGGCGCGAACGTACGCTTAGTAAATGAGTTATTCCATTTACTGTTATAATCATGATGACACAGCCCCTCAAACCAAAGACATTTTCAGAGCCATTATTGCTGCTCAAACATTTTTTTTTATTTTAAATGTCCCCGATTGCATCTTTTTCTTTACCTCTTTCGCTGGCATCATCCACAAGGATGATCTCCGAGAGTAGTTCCCACGGCGACCTGTTGATGATACTGTGTACAGAGCGTAGGAGCGTGCTCCATGCCTCATTGTGGAAAACAATAATGACGCTCGTCTTTGGCAAGGCGCTGTCTGGTGGATAAACTTTTGTTTTGCAGCTGGGAATAGAAAGAGAAATTCACAGATATGTTGAGACTTTCATTTTATGTAAATGCATTTCTGACTTTACGTGTACCCTCTAATGCTTTATTTCGAGCATGTAGACCACGTTTGTAATAGACCGTTCCATTAATATAGACATTAGTTAGGTGCTTTTAAACATTGTATCAAAGCGCCTTACACTATTACTACCCCTGTTCATTGGGCTTTAAGCATTCATGCAACCATCTTAACTCCTTTGGAGTATAAAGGAGTTATGCAGCACCGGCAGCTAAATGGGCGCACATGTTGTTAATCAACCAATGGACCGATTGCGCGACCAATGTTTACATAACATGTTCACATAGCAAACGCAACAATCATCATGTACCGTACCGCACTTTTCTACGGAGGACGTTGTGTTTGTTTACGTTTAATACCCACTACAGGTCACGTGACTTGGGTCGCGCAATCGGTCTATTACTCCTTGGTGATGAGTAGGAATTAAAGTTACATAAGTGTCTTGCCTGAGGACACATGTGATGGGATTGTGATTCGACCGACATTCCGATTGACTCAGCCAACAGAATGCGAGTTCAATGCTCTAGTCCCTCGCCTACGACACAGTATAAATCTAACTCGCATGTGACAAATGGGGAAAAACCACAGCAATTTTTTATTGTAGTTTATTTCAAACACGCAAACCACATTGCCAACAGGCAGATTAAAAAAGTATTTTTGTCAGGAAAATTGTTAAGGCCAAAGAAAGCTTCTAACAGATGGTGGCAATTGGAAAAATTATTTACGTATTGCTGACCTGAGGCGAGGGAAAAAATCCTCTCAATAATTGTACAATAGCTAAATTTAGAATGACTGGCATAATCTCTCTAAGTAGCTCTACGGAAGACATATGTTATTTTTAAAATCAAAATGTCAAATGTAAATGTGTGTTGAAGCTCTGGAATCTTAAAGGATAAAATCGTCAGAATGTAAAGGGTACATGTACCAATTTGCATCCGGCACATTTGCAGGTTTTCCGGTGGTTGTAACTTTTTCTTTTTAAGTACCTGAAACCGCCCTAAAAGTATTCTGACATGTGAATGGACATGCAGGCTTGTACCGAAAATAATAAATGAAAAAATACAATAAGCAAATTTGCAAACTGCTTATCAACCACAAGGATCTGTTGAATAAATGCAAAAAAAAAATAAAAAAGTGTTAATGGCCTCACGTTTCGACCCTGGCAGAGTCTTTCTCTTTTTAGCCTTTGAGAAAGACTCTGCTAGGGTCGAAACGTGATGCCATTAACAATTTTTTTGAAAATAATAAAGGTTGATTAATTTGATGTTTTAAAAGACATTTTGTTTTTGAATAACCCTTCAAATTTCCATCAAAAATGGACAGAAAAAAATTACCTGCCTTTTCCATTCAATTTTTGAGTAATTAAAGTTAATAATTCTAATCAACTCTCTTCCAGTATAAGCCTACATGTCCATGTCCATGTTAAAACACTTATGGTGGTTTCAGGTACTTAAAAAACAAAAGTTCCAACCGATGGCAAAACTAACATGACGGTAACTGGCTGATGAAACTGGCAGAGCGAGGTTGTAAAAATTCAAACTGAGGATTGAAGCAAAATTAACACAGTCTGCAAACTGACAGGAATGCCGCGCTCACCCATAGAGGCACGAAGATTAATATCCACACGTCCAAATTGTGAGTTCTTGATACCTTCATAGTAGAAGTCAAAGAGATAGCTTGTAAATTACCGACAAAATGAGAATTTTTCGATTAGTATTTCCTTGACGTCAAATCTTCACGCAGCGGCGTGGTGATATTGGCAAAAATATGGTTGAGGTAATCACCGAAAGCAACCAGGTAAGCTGCCTCATTTGAATGGTAAGGGAAAAAACTCTGATGAGACATTGGTTTTTGGAAGAACAAATTCATTCCTATCCACATTTCAATTCATTCCTATAAGGCCTGACACAATGCACTTTACAAGGTCAATGGCCTCCAAGCCCCTGGTCATTGACTTGGTGCCCCTTGAAATGTTCCAGTAGAAGCCTTGCCCTTACACCAACTAAAGTGTCAAGCCAGTACAACGTTGCCGATGGAAAAACAAGGAAACTGCAGAGCGCACAAAAACTTTGCACAGAGGTTTTCAGTTTTCAGAAAAAAAGAGGAAGTCAGCTGATCAGCTTTATTCCTGAAAAATGCATAACATCCCGAATAAAAACAACTACATGTATAAGTGCAGTCCGATCAGCAAATACGCACACTATACTAACACTGGTGCCTTGGGCCTACAGTATACTGGTGCCTAGGGCCTACGGAACACTTGAACCTTGGTCATATGGAACACTGGTGCCTAGGGCCTACGGAACACTGGTGCCTGGGGGCCTCAGTAAAACAGGTGCCTTGGGCCTACGGAACACTGGTGCCTAGGGCATACGGAACACTGGTGCCTAGGACATACAGAACACTGGTGCCTAGGGCATACGGAACACTGGTGCCTAGGGCCTATGGAACACTGGTGCCTAGGGCGTACTGAACACTGGTGCCTAGGGCCTATGAAACACTGGTGCCTAGGGCCTATGGAACACTGGTGCCTAGGGCCTATGAAAGACTGGTGCCTAGGGCATATGGAACACTGGTGCCTAGGGCCTATGAAAGACTGGTGCCTAGGGCATATGGAACACTGGTGCCTAGGACATACGGAACACTTGTGCCTAGGGCCTATGGAACACTGGTGCCTAGGACATACGGAACACTTGTGCCTAGGGCCTATGGAACACTGGTGCCTAGGGCGTACTGAACACTGATGCCTAGGGCCTATGGAACACTGGTGCCTAGGGCATACGGAACACTGGTGCCTAGGGCATACGGAACACTGGTGCCTAGGGCCTACGGAACACTGGTGCCTAGGGATTATTGAACACTGGTGCCTAGGGCCTATGGAACACTGGTGCCTAGGGCCTATGGAACACTGGTGCCAAGGGCCTATGGAACACTGGTGCCTAGATCCTATGGAACACTGGTTCCTAGGGCCTACAGTACACTGGTGCCCAGGGCCTAGGGAACACTGGTGCATATGACAAACTGAACCCTTAATCTGCCCCTGCCTTTAAGATACTGTGTTGAAATGAGAAAATGATGATGAAAAACATCTGGATGGGTTGTCATGGTATATCTTTGTACAGTGTGTCCAAGGATATGAACATATGCTCTACTTGTATTGATTTTTTGCAATAAGGCTTTCGTATCTTTTTTTAGCTCGAACATCTCTTCACAGTGGGCCAACTTCCAAAACAGAATCCAAGCATTTCTAAAGAGTTCAAATATTTCAGGAAAAACTGTAAAAGTACACCACTAATACTGGACAGTGTTTTCAAGATCTTTTGATCGAAAACATTTTAAAAGAGTGTCAAATAAAAAAATATACTTATATACATATATTTTACTCTAAAATTGTACAACCCATCCCCCCTAACCCCCAATTATTAGAGACTGTATTCCTAATAAAAACAATAACGAAAAATTACAAAGGGCCAGAATCAACCTCTTTTGAACCTCATGGTTCATAAACATTATTACCCCTGGTCACTGGGCCATCTATTTCATTCCTTAAACCATCTCAGCTCCCTGGGGAGTATACAGCCTGTGCTGCCAAGTATGTAGCGCACCAAGCAAAGTCAATCACATGAATCATCTCTGCCCTCACAGGTACCCACCCATTTACTCCTGGGTGAAGAGAAGCAACTATACAGTCAAGTGCCTTGCTCAAGGACACAAGTGTCGTCACCAGGATTCAAACCCACAATCTGGGGATTTTGAACTTGAGTTCCATGCACTAGACTACTCAACAACCACACGCAACAAAAATACAAAACCCATTTCATTTCTAATAAACAAAACAAAAAAAATTAAATAAACCATTGCGAGTTGGATTTGCAGAATTCTTGGTACAATGACTTGTTACTGCTTGTTACTGCTTGTGACTGCTTAAATTTGAATTCAATGGTTGGGTGAACAAAGAAAAAATTTACTAGAGCGGGATTTGAACCTGCGACCACCGGCTATACATACCGATGCTCCACCAACTGAGCCAACCCGCCCAATGTTGGCGGTCTCCCTATTTTGTCAATGCCTTTGTTCGGGGGCTGCCTCAGACTAGAGACAGTTGCTATGTCACATATTTCTGGGCAAAATTGTGCGTAGTTATGTAAGAAATGGCACACAATTCTGAATGAGTGTGTATGGCGCAATGGTACCAGGCTTTGCCAATCTGGTGGTTGCTGTACAAACGCTTGCCCCGTTTGGGGAGTCCAATCCACTGTAACAGACATTACTCAAAATCTAACTCGCAAAATGATTTATTGTTCCCAGTAAAAAAAAACTTACCCATCCATTCTGACGTCTGGCAGTGACCTATTTAAGGAGACCATATCACTAGCCAGTAGATTGAATTGATTTATTTTAAACATCTCCTTCTTCTTCTCTTCCATCTCTTTCGGGATGACCACAGCCTTGCCCATCTCACCTGGACCGTTTTTGGGATGGAAGACGGCCGGCGGCTTCTCGTGGCCAACTTGGAAACCCCCTGTGAGGGATTAAAAAAAACCAACGAAAAGAAAAATGTCAACAGAATGTGGGTCGTGTTTGTAGAAACCCAATTTGGAGAACGCTGAGGGGCTCAGTTTTGGTACCACTTCATGGACTGATCCATTAACCACATCACCTTGTAAGCCGAGAACCAGTCTCATACTTCAAAAATGTAACTATTATATTTTATTGTCCAAACCAACAGCGGAAGAACCGCCAATTACAGGAAAGGGTAAATAAAGATAACTTAATCTGGATAATTAATAATACATATAAATATAAAAATGTTAAGAATTGAAATTCATAATGATATTAAATAAATAAATAAATAGATTCGTAAATGAAAAAGTAAAAAGATAAATAAAGATTGTAAATAAATAAATAACACACACAAAAATAAAATAATAAAATAATAAAATAAAAAAAAACAATAATAATAATAATATTAATAATAATAAAAACAATAATAATAAAAATAATAATAATATTAACAACAATAACAATAACAATAACAATAAAATAAAATAAAGAAAAAAAAATACTGAGTGGTTTTAGACACCCATCAGGTGTGATAAAGCGCTCGTGGCCGAGTGGATAAGAACTCCGGACTCAAGCTCTGGTGCTTCTGATCAGCAGAGTGTGGGTTCGAGTCCCGGTCGTGACACTTGTGCCCTTAAGCAAGACACTTAACCATTATTGCTGCATCCTTCTGATGGGACGTAAAGCTGTTGGTCCCGTGTGTTGTGTAAATGCACGTAAAAGAACCCAGTGAACTTATCGAAAAGAGAAAGGGTTCGCCCCGGTGTTCCTGGTTTGATCGGCTGCAGATTAGGCCACAGCACCTTGTGAACCATTACATGGTGTTATGTAAAGGAACAGGTCTCATATTTCAAAGACGTAACTCTGCATACCTTGCAGGAAAAAAATACTAAGCGGTTTGAGACGCCCATAGGGTGTGATCAAGTGCTATACAAGAACTGTGTATTATTTTTATTATTATTATTACTTGGTATTTTCTGATTCCTGCAGAGAAAATCCACGCAACATGTAGGTAGGGATTCGAACCCATGAACTTCCGCATTCTAGCGCACTGAACCACTAGTCCACAGAGCAAACCGGGTGATGAATGAGTAGCCATTCTGAAATCAACATAATTAGCTTTAAACGGGGTTCCTTCAAAAGAAAAAAATTCAAAATGCGCATACAACCGTAACGTGGCGTTCTTGAGACTGTGGCCATGAGAAAACCAATTACAGAGACTACCATCAAATTTGCAGTTAATAACTAAACTTAAGGTCAACTGTACTTGATAATCCTTGGCCAATAATTAGCACGTTAGAAAGGGAGGGTTGGGGGTGGGGGGGACATGTGCTCAGACAAGGGTGAGATTTGATGAATATGAAAATTCATGAAAAACGGCTTGCAGGGCCTGGGCACCCCCTGATTCTAGACCCAGAACCTCCCAGATGTTTTGAAGGATTTGAAACTTTGCTTGGCTGGAACACAATCTAGTGAGGTTTGCAGAGGCACCATGTGCAAAGCCACCACAACTCACAACGAGAGTTTTAGGCGCAAGATGTCTCCGCAAACCTCACTAGACTCCCAGATGTTACAATTCAGGAGGTTTACAGACTCTGTGCATCACTAGAAATACACCACTACAGATTTGGACACAATGTGGACTATTCTCCCTTTGAGGCCTGTTTTCGATCTAAGTTCTAAAAAAAATTGAAGGCTCAAGGAGGTTTTTAGAGAATCCTGAAAATGAAATCAGGAAAAATCCCGAGAGAAATCATACGCTGGCACTGCAAAAAATGGTATTCTTGAAATACAAACAAAATCTCATTTCATTTTCTATTAAGATTTTTGGGAGTGACACAAGAAAAGTTTTCTTGAAATCAGATTTTGTCTTATTTCAAGAATACCATTTTGTAGCAATGTGACTTTTTCAAAAACACAGACCAGCCTTGGTGTAATTAAAATGCTCAGCTCTCAGTACAATTTTTTTATTTTTTTTATTGACGTGCCCTTTACCAATGAGCAACTACCTTGCCCTTACAAGAATGATGTATCAGGCGAGACTATTTGTTATACGGCTGATGAACAGGGATTATAATGATGCGCAAAGCGCCTTGATCCAGCGACGTCACAATATAAGAACAGCGTATTATGATTTCAACCAAGAGAAACATACTGTACATCATCATGTATAGTCACTAGGTCTATTGTATGTACCGGGGCACTAATTGCCCAAGTTACACAAGCAATGCTGTGTAACAAGATGGAAATGCTGTATGAGTAGCACATGAATGGGAGACCATCCCTTATTTTTAATATCATAATTGCACCAGGGCTGAAGAGTATCACGTTTATTTGTTTTTACACTAACACTGTCTGAGTACTCTCAGATATAAGCATTGTACATGTACATGTATACATGTACTCAACTCAGGAAGTACTGAGCACACTAGCTGTGGTAGGACGTCAGCCTCCATTGCACTGCCACTGACATCCTGGGAATAAAGCTTCACCTCAATGAAGACCCAAATTACAAGAGTTGTTTTCCCTTTTACTTTACCTGATGTTGGAAGCTGAAAGTCCGTTCTTATATTTCCGGCACTCACTCTCAGCGAAAATTATTCTTAAAATAAAATGTGAACTTGTACAAATCATCCCGAACATAGTGTACTTTCCGTGTGAAGTTTCTACATGCACATGCGCTAAATTAACCAGTTGGCGCTTGATGAGGTGTGTAAACATCAATATTTCCGAGCCAGCAAACGGTGACAAGAATTTAGTATTTTTGAGTGGAGTTCAAAGCCCCGCTAGAAGGTCACCCGGACATTTTAGTCCAGAGCATGGGCTCACTGTGATATGCTTTGTTTCACTCACACAAAGACAGATGGTGTGGAATATTTCACAAATTTTTACCTATTGTTTGGGGGTTACATGGCATCGAGAGGCTTCCACCATTCACAAGTTATTCGTATACCAAAAAGACTACATCTTTTACAAATGTATATCCCATCTCAGTACCCTTCACCGACAAATGGATCGGAAAAAAATTTATATGAGAACTTATTTTTACCATTAAAAATGTACACGGGTGACCTAAGGTACATCATGTACATTTACATCCGTGGAATTTATCAAATGAATGAAATGCCTTTAGTCTGTTCTTGGTTAATTAAAAATGCGCAATACAATACGCACTGTGCATTTACATTTGTATGCAGCAGCAGTGCAAGGCTGCGGAGTAAATGAGTATGCATTATGTATATAATACATGTAAAGAATATTTAAGATTGTTACAACCTACAAATGTCAATACACTTCATTAACCAGTGCATCAGTTGATTGATGGTATATATATTACATGTACACGTGCTACTGGTTGAGGTGTTATTTTTGGTGTAGTAGATGTAGACACAGCTGTTCAAGGACAGTCTACGCACTTTTCCACACTGTACAGTCAAGGTGTGTATCATAAAATTGCGCACTTTGACATGCTTGTTGGCTGGAACTTCTTGCTCTAAAGAGGAGATGCATCAGGATGTGGGTTCAAATCCAGGTCACGACACTTGTGTCCTTCAGCAAGACACTAAACTACAATTGCTTCAAATAGGGGAAGAGGCAGTTGTGTTTGTCTCGCAACGGATCCATTTACCCCTCCCTGTTCTTGGCTGTGCTTTGAAGAGACTTGTGTTTATATTTCTCCATGTCTTGTTTTCTACGCATTGGGGCAGGTTTCTATCCCTTCAAAAAGTAGCCCACACCTCGAGTGACCTCTGGGCCTTGTTATGGACGAGCTGCATTAAACGTTTTTCTTGAAAAAACAAGCCTGTGAAAGTTTAAGCTCAATCGCTCATCGGAGTCACAAGAAAACTGTGAAAAATGCTCTTATGTTTTCACTGTTTTCAAGCATCGATTTTGAGACTCGTGAGATCGAAACTACTTGTAAATTGTTTTATTTATTTCTCAAAAACTGAAGCATTTCAAGCAAAAATATATTCCAGGGGATTTTTCCACCTTGGCCATCTTTATACCATGTAAGTTATGTGCATATCTGTCAGCATTGATTTTTTCGATCTTACCAATGTAAAGTTATGCAAACCCTTTCAAACTGTACATAATTCATGGGTTGTCCAGAGTCATATAAGTGGCATTCCAAATTCTTGCATCAGGGTTGAAGAAACTTTGTTTAAAACACTGCAAAAAACCCAGTCACTAATCAACTGGCAGACCTTTGGGATCAAAAATGGTTTTAGAAACAGCCCTCGCCTCCCCACCCCCCCCCCACCCCCAACAACAACAAAACTGTCAAAATTATGTGATCCAATTCATGCATGACATGTCTGATGTCACACAAGATTAAAAGATTAATGGCCGCCCTATCCGACCCCCCCCCCACCGCAACATACCCTCAGCTTGAAATACCATCACCCCCCCCCCCCCCCCAGAAAATGAATCTCTGGATCCACACCTAACAAGCAAAAAAAAACAAAAAAACATCGGACAAAACTTTGCGAACAACTTTAATATCTACTTCTGCTAATGAAACTCGGTGAGCTTCAAAAAATACAAAAATAAAGCTGCGTTAAAGGCAGAGCAAATCCAAGAATAGAGCAGTCTAGACAACGACCGCAGAGTCGACATTAATTTTCACTGTTTCTTATTGTACCTCCGCAAACTTCATTAACTAGAGTCACCTCCTAGCCAAGTAATAGCATTAGATGTAATGCCTGGAAATAATAACTTTATTAGCTTAGAGCGCCCCAAAATCGAAAGCAATTTAACTAACGTCAATAATTTGTTTCTGCCTCAGATATTTTGCAATTGCACACTGCTGTTAAACTGTACGGCACAAGATTAGCTCGACTTCTCAAGAGGGATGTTCCGAGGAATTAAAAGAAAGAAAAAAAAAAAAGTACACAAAACTGGGAGAGTAGCATGAAAATCTCCGGTGGAGTAAATCGGTCAAAATTAATTTGTTACTTGCAGCTAGATGGATATGGTATATATATTAACTTTAACAGTGTACAGTACAAGTGGGAAGATTTCATGTGAACAGAAAATGTACGCTACATTTTTTCATAAACAAAAAAATGTAACCAACTACACGAACAGGGCCCAATTTCATAGAGCTGCTCAAGCACAAAATAGTCCTCAAAAATTGTCTGCTAAGCAAACTTATGCAGGATACCAGTTGCAGATTGTACATGTGACATGGTATTTTGGTTGGAAACCTTATTCTGGTAAGCATAATTTTGTTTGTGCTAAGTTAGTTTTTGTGCTTAAGCAGCTCTATGAAATTGGGCCTGGGTATGTACTTTTATAATATGATAAGCTATTTTTTGCGCTGGCAAAATGTGTAATGAAGCAATGCCCACACTGGGTGGTTGCCCATGTAATTTGTCTCCTGTACCAATGCTACATCACATTTATACAATGGGAGACGTTTGGACTGTCCTTTTTTTTACACTTCTCACCAGTAGTACGCACGCTCAGAACTATGCGCGCAATACTGAGCGTGTACACACATGCTCAGAAGTGTCAAAAGGGCCCGTCGTGTCTGCTGCCGCCAGCGTCTCCCATTGTTACACACTGTGATGGGATCCACAGTGTTCTGTACAACCTGATAGGGCAAATAAACAAGTTAATACCAAACATAGCAAATCAACATTTGGATTCATATTTCAAGGTAAAAGTGGCTTGAGCATGGGTCATATGGCTCCAGCACGGATCATATGTATACTCGAGGATCTGAAAAACATATCCTCAGTCTCACTTCACCTAGTTGAAATCACTGACTCACTTGATCATGCTAGTTCCTCTATTCGTTTTATATGAAAACAATAACCCCATCAATATGACAAAACTATGAATACAATACCCGGACACGGACCTCACCCATAAAAAATAACACAGTTTTATGATTTTTAAGTCAACAGTTTTGGAGTGCCACTGAACTGGACAGCGCCATCATTTATCAATCAATCTCCCAAATTATGGAAGGTTCTAATAAGTCCTATGGCCAATCCACTCTAGGTGCCCTTCTCAAAATGGTAGCCTGCAAAAGAGGCATCAAGTCATAGAGCACCTGGTCCCCTCTCATACTTCTTTGATTTTGTGACATGTCTAAGTGTATGCAGTTTGGGGTGATCGTGTAAAAACATGATTCATTTGAAGTGGGATCACGTCAAAACACTTGCATTTTGACACGCGCATACTTAGCGCCCTACAATCACTCAAATGTTTTAAGAACCTTGCGCGCAAAGCCGTCATTTTTGATAGCCAATCAGCATTGTTTGTTTTTTTAGTGTTTCCCTACCAGGAGTTAGTGACGTGAGGGCTTGAAACGTTGTGCTGCCCATGGTGGCGAGGTTGCATTGAATGGGTTGTTTTTTGTTTTGTTTGTTCAAAAAAGCACTACAGTGTTCCTGCACACATTGTATGCACCATGTCAGCCAAACTGATAATCATGCAGAATTACATCTTTTGAACAGTTAAATACGTCATACATAACACACACGACCATTGAAACTAAAAGCGGTTTTGTACACTTCAAAGATTTTCTAGGTAATTGAGTGATGACTGCGCATGAAATCTTACTCCAACTTTATGGATGAGATAATTGCCTCGCCCACACAGGAATACAATGTACCTGAAAGCCCTAGGCCTAAAAAACAGTAGCTGTATAGATTACCTGTATTTTAAAGGGTCCCAGATATCTCTCAGGAACATATTTTGTGCTACTTTCTAATCCCCTGAAGAGTATGAAAACTACATTTTATTAAAAAATGTACTTTCTATAACCCTAACCAACCCAAATCCATCAATTTCATTTTCTCCAGATAGAAGGATATTGATGGATATGGGGTATTAGGCCACTGCAGCAGAGAAGGATCCAGAAGGATTTGGGTCACAGTGTGTTTTTGATGTGGAAGGATTAAGTAGGGATTAGGCTATTAAGCTGCATTTGATGAAGAAAGATTTAGAAGAATTAAGATCATTTGTGATTTTGCTAAAATGTGATATAGTAGGAATTGGGTCATATGCAATTTCGCTAAAGTGAAAAGATAAATATGATATGAAACTATAATTAACAGATTATCGTGGGCTGCATCAGACACCCTAATAAAAATTAGCTCACTCACCAAAAATATTTAAGAAGAAGGATTTAGAAGGAGTTGGGCTTTATGGTCTTTCTGCCCTCTCCGACTGAAGGACATGTGTGAGCAAATGGTCCTAACTAGTTAGGGTTAAACATTAAAAATTGTCCATGCTTTTCCAGAAAACTAACAGAACTGTTGCTGTGATGTCATTTCAGGAAGACACTGTGGTTATCTGTTTGAAATTCATGAAATTGTGAACCCCAATATTTGCTTATTTAAAAGCGATGGCCACACTCACTAGGATTTTATTTATAAGGAACCCTGGCTAAAATATCCAGGTCTCATCATATTGAAAGGTTTTATAAAGTTTCTAAAGGAATTCTATGGTTACATTAAAGACATGTGAAATGGAGTTTACATTTATTGCAAATAAAGACAAAACAAATTGTGTAATTTAGGATTGTAAATACACCTTTTTGTTGAAAAAATGTTTGTCATTATAATACAAATATTTTAAAATTAATTTTCAAAATGTTCAAGTACAAACCTCACCCCTCCAATGGGAGCATTAATTCGCATAGTTATAAGCATAAGCAAAGGTCGGGAGCTTCTGTTGCCTGTGCATAGCCTGACTAAGCCCCGACGTCTTGTGTGTATTTTGAGCCGATTGGAGCTGTTAACGCAGCAAAGTTATAATCAGTAATATCAAGAGACCAGACTAGGACCTTCTTTTTTTCCGACCTTACGTCATGAAGACTGCCGCGCGTTCATTTTTTAATCGCCGGATAACACTCAAACAAATCAAACAACAAAAACTAACTCAAACAATCAAAAACAAGTTCTGCTCACTTTTTTTATGGAACAAAAACACACAATGAAACGAAATAAGCCTTTTCATTTTAGTGGGCATCCACTGTCCTTTAAGCATCTTTAAGTCTTTGCCTTCTTAATAAAGACATCTGGGCTTAAATCTATTCCCCATTACAGTACTGTACTAGTACACGTAATAGACCGAGCCGCCTTGCTTACAAAAGACTGCCCTTGTACATTCCCTGGGCATTTCATGGCAGGCAAGCTTAGCACTAGTCATTTGACAAATTGCATTTTTTTTTTAATCCTGACCACTACATGAAGTCAAGAATTGGAATATATCATCTAATGATATGACGGAAGTCACATCTGAAAACTTATTCAGCTGTGACAAAAACAGCAATTCAACATTTGGATTCTTTTTTCAAGATAAAATAGGCTAGAGCACAGGTCACACATTTGATAGTTCTAGAGCAAGAGTAATGAGCGGTTCGTATCAACACATAAGACTCCATTCATTATAAATTATGACACTAAAAAAAACACCACATTCAAAAGTATTTTTTTTGTGTTACAAAATCCCCATATTTTTACTACGAGCCTTTTGAAGACTAAAAACTTTCAGATTAATACTGATCTATTTTGGGTTTTTTTGCGGTTTTCAGTAATGCCTATCCAGTACTTGTCCATAAAGCCCAACTAAAAATCCAACTGAGTGCATTATTGATGTATTTTTTGCAGCACACACTGGATGAAGCAAACGGCCACGCTCTAGTTACAGCTCAAATAACCAGCCACACAAACTCTGTGGAATCGTACAAGAGTGTACGGGATCACAGAATCGTCAAAGCTAACTTCAGCTGGATGCTAACAACTATGAATGTTGAGGGATTACACGGCCAGCCCCCACGGCAATTAAACTGAATTCCTCAGTGCAGTGACACCATTATACAGTAGTTAAGTAGAGAAAGGCATTGATATTGATGTATTTTTATAGTGGTCGAAGGACTTACAAGTCGACGTGTGTACAAGTAATAAGCCATATATTGCGAGTTAGATTTGAATCATGCCAGGTACAATGGCTTCTGAATTACAAGTTACTGCTTCACCAGTTGAGGCCGGCTGACAGAAATATTTTTGGAGCCAGAAAATGGGGGACGTTGAAACACGCCACTGTGTAAAATCAGAATATCGGAACACAGGTTGCCCGGACATTCCACTGCTGAGCGTACAACGAGCACACACACACACACACACGTCAGTTTCAGGGTTGAATTGCATCTTTTTCCATTTTTGCCAAGTTTCAAGAAGAATTTAAAATCATTCTTATTCAAGGATGCTTTTGAACTGTATTTATGAACTCATTTTGTCAACTTGCCTTTTTGTTTTTCATGTTACCAGTGTGTCATATTTGCTAAGCGTTATTAAGTTGACGGATACCGGCGCTTTACAGATTTACATTAATATTTTTATTGATTGGCACCCCCGAAGGATATTGACAAAATAGGGAGACTACAAACATTAGGGCTTGATAACCCACTTGGTAGAGCACTAGCACATTAATCCAGGGGTCACAGGTTCTAATCCTGTTCCAGTCAACTTTCTTTGTTCGCCCCCCAAAAAATTGGTCAAAAATGTCATGTTTTGGATATGGGAGGATCCGAGTCCGTTCAGCTTTTAACGTGTCTGCAAAAGGGCCTCTAGTCCATTAATTAGGGTTTTAATGCAACATGAGTGACCATGGAAATAAATGAACTGCGCATAATACAGGGTTCGAATTTAGGGGAAGAATCCACAAGACCGCAGGGGCCTGTAGCTCAAAATTTTTACTAGACCAGAATATATTTTTACAAGACCAGAATCTCTTGAGAAAGAACATTCTACACAGTTTAACATAAACTGTTTTTATTTGAACAATCCCTAAGAGAAGATTTATTTCATATGATATTAAATATGCTTCCATACTCAACACATTTGAAAGATATTTACCAGTATCAAAGTCAATATCTGAACATCATTTATTTTTTATCATCATAAAAGATTTCAATTAAACAGTGAGGTACCGTTAGCCATTTGTTAAACACGAGACCACCGGACTTGTCCAGTCCAGAGTTTACTGGACCGAGGCTAAAATCACTGGCCCCGAGCCTGGGATCCAGTGTAAATTTCAAGCCCTGATAATACATAGGGTTTATTCTCGTGTATTTGTTGTGACTTGTGTTCTTAGATAAACCACTGGCCTACAGGCCCGATTTGTTAACATTCAACTAATCAGCTCACAGCTCATTGGACTTTTTTCTGCACAGTTGTAAGGATTATCCAGTTTGAATAACAAACTGGGCCAATCCAGAACTGAACCTTTTGTACAAATGTGAACTTTTTCACTTCTAAAATGTTGTTCTTACAAAACATATGTCTATGCTTGGGGAAGAACCTTGCGTCACCAAAAAAAACTACCCTGAAAAGTTAACTCTGTCACATGAAACTGTTGGCTTCCTTCCTCTTATGATACTTACAATGTACTCAATAGAGTCCAACTGCCTAAAATAACAACGTGCTGTGTGCAAGAGAAAAATCGTATGCTTCCGTTAAGGACTTCACATCAGTATTAAAAAGTCTTTAACGTGCCTCTGTCCGTCTTTATTTATTGGGGACTTTTCAGAGTTTTTGAAAAAAAAATTTTGGGGGAGAATATCATTGTCACAAAGAATTCCTGACGAAATAAAGCAAAGACAACAAAGGTTCTCTTACAAAGCAACGAGATTTGTTATTTTCTTTCGAGAAAATATGAGATGCGTTAACCGTGAATCGCAAAACCTTGGCTATAAGCCATGACCAACAATCCGCAATGGTATGCTGGAATAGAGGCAGCTTATCGATCTCTCGTAATCCTCGGTCATATAACAAGAGGACAAAGGTCTGGAGTCAGAGATTACACAATAACCCTCCAAAAAGGGAGATTTCGAGCATGAATTCCAGTACTCTTTGTCCCTTTTTGTGCGGGTGAAACAAAGCGCAGCACGGTAGGTGCATGCCTGTGCATGCTACACAATGGATTGTCCGAGGGCCTGTTTATACCTCAGCCAGTCTGAATAACTACTCACCATGCTAGCTCTCTTCATGCGGTCCAATCCCACTCTACTGCACCCCCTGGGACACACCCCTTAATCCCTCCCCCTCCCCTTCACATTCCGAATGACTACTCACCATGCTTACTGTCTTCATGTGGTCCAATCCCGCTCTCCTGCGCCCGGGGGCACCTTGACTCATCGCTGCAGTCACTGTAGTACATAATCAGTGCAACATCCAGCATGAACCACACCATGGACGTGGCCAGGATCACCTTACAGTACATTAACCTTCTCGCCATCCTGACAGATGAAACGCTGTCTGCTCTCCCTCTCAGCAACAGCTGGCACCAGCAGTGATGTTACACGGGGGCAGGGGGGGGGAGATATCGTGATTGATTTCAAATCTTTCTTAATGTACTGTCATTCCTATCTTTTAGATTCCTGTTACAATTTCACAAAGGCACAATTCCGATTGATGCAAGACCAGTATTGGATTGAAAGGTACAACAGGGAGTCACTGTTGGTTACCATTGATGTTTGTAATGGAGTAACGCCACAGTGTTCACCAACCACACATCTACTGCATCGTTGGCATACAGCCACACAATTGGACAATTAGTGAAATACTGGTGTTACGCTACAGAACATCTCCTTAATCTACCAGCTGCCACAGAGACCTCATAACAGCCGAGGTGAAATATTCCGGTCAGTTATTGATTTGGGGAATAAAGTTATTCCCGTGCACTGAACGAAAGTGCGACAAATTTGTCCAGTGTAGCTGTTACAATCTTGCCACAGAATGGTTGAGTTATTTGCAAGCCTGGCTGGCAGATTAGAACATCTGGAGTGTGTGTACCCTCACGTCGACGCCGGTACTCGTGAATGGGCTGTCCCCTAGTACGGGGGAAGCAATTAACTGCACGCTTGCTTCCTGATTTTCTCTTGCTTGAGTCACATGACCAGACGGCTGAAGGACATTGGCTAGATTACACAAGTCACCACTCCAGGTTGTAACGAAGATAGGGTTTCTCACTTTTGGCTTTAGCAGAGCAAGGGTCAATGCTCCAAGGTGGTTCAGCGTGATCTTCTTCGTTGGTCTGGTATATGGCTTAGTCTCAGGATTAACTGTTGATGATCACTAAGATTAGCAGTTGATCTGGCTTAAGCTGCTTGCCTTTCAATCTGTAATTAGAGGAAAAACAATGTTAGAGCACTCTACACTAAAAGCGTGTAAACATTTTTAAGTAAATCAATAAACAAAATAATCAACCTCAGTGCTTGCTTGAGCTGTAAGTGATTTCTGTGTTTACCCAGTTGATTCTAATTGTTTGTTTTGTTTCTTTGTTTTGTTTATTTTTTTTATACAGAAACCAGCAGTTTCTTATTTACAGTCTAGGCATGAAGGACAACTATGACATGGGGCAAGAATCCAACATCGTCCAAGCCAGGAAATATTGCTTTGCAAAAGCAGGAACAGGATATCAGTAACTATCACGATATTGCTGGTCTTTGTTTCAACATGAAATCCAATCCCTACAGAGTGACACAAAACCAGTCAATGAAATAAAAAGTACCACAGGAAATGCGAAGAAACCATGAGAAAACGAAAATCAACAATGGTAGTCAGTGGAAATAAACTGTGGAATTCCCCCCGTGATGTCAGATGCCATCACATCAGTACGTAATTATTCTTTGGAAGATCCTCCTTCGAGCAGGGCTTGTAGGCAGCTGAAAAAGTAGACCCGAATCAAAATGAGGAAAAAATTTATCTACACAGTTTAAAGACGCCTGCTCGTCACCATTACCCGACGACTATTTCTGTGGCACAAAACGATCATGTACCCGTACCTAGTTTATGTCCAACGCATACACAGGTCGTACAGCCCTACGACCTTCTTCCTGGTTCACCACGATTTGTCTTATGGGTGAATACCCAACAGAATTGTAAAAGATATTTATCAGACTCAAAGTTATCACTTTCTTTTCTTTTTTTGAACTTAAAAGGTATTATAATGTGCACTATTTCAACTTGAGCATTCAGGTTGGCTCAGTGGTTTCTTTCCCTGCCTTTCACCTCTGTGGACCCCGGTTCGAATCCCGGACTGGAGCCATGCATGTGGATTGGGTTCTCAATCCCTACCTGATTGCGTGGGTTTTCCCTATTTGAGGTTTTCCTCCCACATCTAAAACTGACATTTCTTCTACATCTTCTCTACACAGGTATCTTCAGGCCTACGGGTCACAGTGCAAGTCACTTTTGAGGGTCCCTTGGTTTCATTACCAGAAAGATATAATAATAATAATAATAATAATAATAATAATAATAATAATAATAATAATAATAATAATAATAATAATAATAATAATAATAATAATAATAATAATAATAATAATAATAATAATAATAATAATAATAACTGAAAAACACAAGGCCAACGCACATCTCTGGTCATGAGTTTACTGGCCCGACTGTAAAAACAACTGCCCCAGGCCTGAGGTCCAGTGTAAACTTCAAGCCCTGATTTGCTGCTCAATATTAGCATTCAGTGTGCACAAAACAGGTTCACTCTAAATATTTTTCTATGCAAAAATAGCTGGCTGAAATAGCGCCCTGTACAGTATTACCTCCATGTTTCATTTGCATTATTTATTCAAAGCATGAATCACGAAACCCAAGGCACGTTATCATTTTTCTAAGGAGACTTTCAATTTGGTATTTCTTTCGTTTTACAAAGTCCAATAGGCCTATTTGTTTATTTAAAGAAATCTAAAACCCATGAAATGTCACAATACTTTACAGAAGGCACTCAAGCTATAAAGTAATCAAATCTGTTACTAACCGAAATCTGCAAAAAGATTTGCGTGAAGATACACCTACTTAAAGTTTGCATCAGGGCTTGAATTTCTGGCTAAACAGACTGAAACAGTCCCAACTTGAGTGTTAGAGTTGGGACGGCCCAACTCCAGGCCTATAGCTGGGATTGGCAGATACATGTAGTGATATTGCTAGTGATAGTGATAACATCTGATAGTGATGTAGATAAACAGTGGTCCACCAGCTTTTTCAATGGTCCACCAGCTTTTTCACTAGTTCGCCAGCTTTTTTATGAGTTCATATTTCATCTTAAAATAGTCATTTTGCTTACAGGTGTGGTTTGTGCATGGTTTGTGCATGGTTTTTGAGGTTACTGGCCCCAACACTAAAATTACTTGTCTGGACTTTTGGCCAGTGGGCCAGTGGATATTCTAAAACCCAGCTCATTTTTTGTTTAAACCCACATAACACACAGCTACTCCAAAAATAAACAAGTCACAGCAGCACACACAATGTTGGCACACTGAGATAACGACCTGATGGCAGTAAATTTGCACACCGCGAATTCCTCACCTTAGATGGTGGGAGATGAATTGTGTAATTTACATGAACTTTGGTCAGTAAATCAAAAGAATGGCCCACACTATGATGAAAGGTTGGTCATTTTCTGAATCATGGTACACTGAACTCATGTGAAGAATAGACTGATCCATTAAGCCCCGCCTACCTTAGCGACTGCCTAGCAACAGTACATGGTGTGACTTTCTTGCCATGATCGCAGCAGTGGTTTGGTTGCGTCCACACACACGTATCAGATACACACATGAACATGGTTTTCGTGAACGGTATAGATTTACTTGCGTGGCCTTTTTGCGCAGTGCCTTGAGTCCAAAGAACAATACAGACAGGAACACTGTTAAACCACTTGTACACGACTGTGCAAGGAACAACTGCTGTGGGATTTGCACCACCAGAAATACAAACAAATTAAAACAAAACAAAAGTTAGCACAGTTGTGTGTGCTGTTGTGTGTCAGAACAATGGCGGCACTTGTGTTTACTTTTCTTAATGGGATTTTAACGTGTCGAACTTTGGTCAGACTTTCAGTGGCAGTGTCAAGGTTGTGATTGGTCAACACATTAGTAGTCGGGGCTTAATGGATCAGTCTACATGTATACATCACGCCTATGTATCTAGCAAATAGAGAAATAACGGTTTTCACTGTAAGCACATTCATTATATAATGCACGGTTCACTGTACATCATTACTTGGGTTGTTACAGTTCACAAAACTATCAAAAGCCGTGTTCACATTGGACTCTCTGGGGGGTAAACTAACCAAGCAAATGGGTAACCTGACCATTTAAAGTCCAGTGCGATCAGCCTTGGAAAACTTAACTTAACCGCGTCCAATGGGTTGTTTAACCGACCACCTTCTGCCCAGGTAAACTAACCTGTTCAAACTAACCGAGCCAAAAAGTCCAGTGTGGACGCATCGCCCCAGTAATAACCAGTCCAGTAAAATACCACATCCAGTTCGCACTCGCAGAGGCTGGTTTATTGCCGGCAATCAAATAATTAGTTCTGATTTTTGGGGAGTCTTTAAATTATTTGATGGTCTTTTCAGACAGATTGATTTCCCATGGTTGTAAATTTAAACAGTAAGCTTTCAGAATGTTGTTTTTAACATGCAGTTCTAATTGATACGCTATCTTTGATAGAAGACATATTGTACTATGACATGCCTGATACTTCACGGAGGCAACGGAGGCAATTGCCTCCGTTGCCCCTGGTCATTGCCTTGGTGCCCTTGAAATGTTCCAATGGAAATTTACAATTCCCTCGTACAGGTGCCCTTTACCAAGGAGAAAATGCTTTGGAACCCTAGCCATTTTTAGAACGAAGCAACCAGGACTGCTATGAGGTAGAAAACTAAATTAAAACTGATGTGAGCTTGCTGCTAGCAGCTACATGTATGTACTGTACATACATGTACATGTATGTAGGCCTACTTCAAATTAATGAGCACCAATATTCCGCCCCCCAAAAAAAATATATAAATAAAAAAAAAAAAACAAGGCCAACACCATTATTACTAGCCAAATTATTTCCATTTTGCAACTTACAACGCAATTCAGCTCTTTGCAATTAAAAGCTTCATCAATGCCATAGGCCTACGGTGACAATTAGTTTACAATATAATTATAATATAATTGAGATGTTATTTTACGTGTACCATACATGTAACAATGTCCTTCCAAACTAACCATACATGGAGCATCACTGACAGCGGTGTGCCTGTTTATTACATGTACACGTACGTGAATAGTAAAACTACAGTGTATTACTGTACTTTATGGAACATTACAAGTAGTGAAATATTTGTTAATGACAAAACGTAGCGTGTCATGGCCAAGTGGTTTAGTGCATCGGACTCAAGTCCTGGTGGCTAAGTCATCAGGATGTGAGTTCGAATCCCGGTCATAACACTTGTGTCCTTGAGCAAGACACTCAACTATAATTGCTTCGAATAGGGGAAAAGGCAGTTATGTTTGCCTCGCAATGGATTCATTTACCCTTCTCTGTTCTTAGCTGTGCTGTGAAGAGACTTGCGTTTATATCTCTTCATGCCTTGTTTCTGCGCATTGGGGCAGGTTTCTATCCCTACAAAAAAAAACACACCTCGAGTGGCCTTTGGGCCTTGTGATGAGTAAATTGCATAAAAAAAAAATAAACAACATTTTTAAAAACCACTGTAGAAACAATGAACTCGTGTTTTCAGGCTGAGTGTGCAGAACTGATGCTCAAATCTTGTAAGGGTAAAGCAGGTTTTCCTGAATAATAAAGGGAGGGAAATTTCAATTCTCTCTGGAACATTTCATCAAGGGAGCTGTCCCCCTTGACTCGTCAAAGTATCATTATCACGCCTGGCTTTGGTGTAAATTTTGGTTTCATCCTTTTTTGCCAATTGGGTCTCTCCATGAAGGTGGAACACTAGTGACACCATTACATCATTACCACCTACATGTATGAAGCTTTTTCACCATATTTTTCACTAGTCTACTTGGTCAATCTTGCTTTACATTACATACAGTATAAACAACACCAAACAGGAATCATAAAAAGGTTTCACTCGATTACTGTTGTGTAACATAAATGTGATATAGTGCCTACACTGAGGTAAAGGGGACACCATAGGTGTGACATTTGGTGTCCCCATTACATTGTGACATATATCCTTAATTTTCTCAGCCATGTGTACTTTAATAGCCATGAAGGAAGTTACATGTATTTTGTTATGGATTTGGCATCAAGTTTCTGTTGAACATTGTAAATTTGTGTATTACTTCCATAATGTTGAAAAATATGTGTTACAAGCATGGTGTCCCTGTTAGTTACATCGTTACCTTGATTTTTTTTTATGAATATCAGCAAAAATATCAGGTAAGATGGTGTGGGAAGGATTTGAAAGTTTCTGAAATATTTTCAACACCCAAATAAAAGGTTACGATTGATAAACATAAATTAGAATCGAAACATTTTTTTTAACAAAAAATATAGCCTATATTGAAAAATGTCATAAATTGTGTCCCCCCTTCATGGAATGACCCAATTGTAAACCATCAGCCAGCATTTCAATGCACGGGAAACAGTTCTAGTAAAAAACAGACGACTCGACAACTGACCGACTTGAGAGGGGTTGCCTAGTGAGAGAGGCCTGTTGGTGAGACAGGTCGGCCGGGCAGACACCTCAAACAATATCAAGTAATAACCAGTTGGCACCGGCTGATGCCTATCAATGAAACTATTTTTTTCAAAGAGCAAATGGGCGACGTGGAAACAGGCCACTGTGTATAATCGGAATATCGGAACAAAGGTCACCCTGACTTCCACTGCTGAGCGTGCACAGAGCACGCACACGCCATCTAACGCTTCTTTTCACCCACAAAAAAAAGAAAACAAGTGCTAAATGTAAAGCATAAATTTACTATAAAAATGTCAATTTCATCGCCCGTAGTTATTGCGGTGATACCAAACAAGAACCCCACTACACTAGTAATATGGACTAAGAACCTTGATGTGCAAGTCACATCATGGTGCTCATCGCGCACTGCCAGTTGGTCTGCACTGAAAACTCTTCCCTTTCTGTTGTGGTAGTCTGTGAGCCAGCTGGCTGCGATAATCGTAACCCTCGATCCTCCTGACGGTGATATGAATGTGACCGAGACTCAAGAGCTGCAATTACACTGCAAAGTCATGCATGGTAAATGCAGGAAATGCAATTGATTGTGTATTCATAGTCAAACTGTATTTGAATTGACCGACTGGAGACGGAAAACAATTTAAAAAAAAAAAATTCCTCCCGACCGACTTTCAGGAATTTAAAAGGAAGGATGCTAAATAAACAGCCGATTTTTTTTTTTTTTTTAACGACAGGTCCTACTACACTACTATTACCAACAACTCAACAACAAGAACAACAAAGTCCTACCATGGCTGACAGAACACTTCGACTTTTGCTTTTGTAGGACTGCGTAAATGTTAATCAACTATCCATACAATTACAGGACGTCTTATTTTATAATATTTTTAATGATTAATAGATCCTTTTTTCATTTTAATTTTTAAAATAATGTCATAGTACAGGCACAGCTTTAATTGACAGGGCCCAACGGTCAGATGTGAGTTTTAATGTTGTTTTTACAAGGCCAACCATGCCAACAATTATGTAAGTAAATGTATACTTGTGTACCATGCTTGTACTTACGTTACAGCCCTCAAACGGCAGACGCCTTTGCAGGTTAAGACACAACTCACACTCGCTGTCGATCAACAGCAAACACGACTTGGCACCGACACTGAACTCTTGAGTTTGTTCCTTAAAAACACATCCATAGATGTAGAACTTGAAGACAGAGAACAGCTTATTTACTCAACCCTTTGAAACATTATAATTCACCGGAATATTAAAAATGCCGAAAAAGCAGAGATTTGTGCGTTGTGTCATTTACACTGCAAAAGTACCAGGACGTTGCTGGTACACCCGGAGCATGCTCTAGCAAGGTCCAACTAAATAATATTGTTATGGTATTCGATATCATCGAGACCACACGACACCACCTCCACTCTGCTGGCTCGCTTGTCATCGAGGTTGTGCGCGTGTCACTTCCTGATATCCTACCAAAACAAAAGTTGCGTAGCGCCCCCAAGCGCCATAAAGTTGATTAGTGTCTGTCCAGTACTGAGTCAAGTCGGTGCTTTGTTGGATATTTTGAAAAAAAACCTTATAAATATATGTTTTTTCACAATTATATCTGTTCACAAATTACTAATGAGCGGTAGTACTTTTAGGCTTCTATTTTGGAATAGTATTTATTAAACCTCTTAAAAAGCTAGTAATTTATAAGGTTACGTTAGGCCTACCACTCGAAGCAGTTTGTAACCAAAACCAGGTTTATGCAAGACACTCAGCAAAGTGAACAGAACGTTGTTCAAAAAAGACATAGGTTTGTATCATTTGCGTACAATTTTCGCCAATACTATCGCCTATCGCCTATACTCGAGTCCTCCCAGCACTGCTACCAACAAACTTAAAGATATGAAGGACAATCTTTGGATTCTCAGGAAAAGTGCCACTCTTAGCCACTGGAAACAGCTAGACATTATACAATGTCCTCGTGAGGAAAAGTGGAACCGCGTAATGGACACAGAATAGCTGCAACACATTTTGACCATAGATTTATGCCAATGCGAGTGACACTGAGCCTTTAACAGCCCAATAAAACCCACATGTCTCCAAAAAGATCAACTGGAAGGCCTCTCAACCCCGAGCGGCTACAAACTATGTAGCCTACCCTAGAAATGAAAACTTCAATTTTGTAAGGCCTCACTGGAACACCTTTTGAGCAACAGATATTTTAAAATTCCAGCACCTTTCAATGTTTAAAGGGCCAATGAAGTGCATTTGTTTTAAATACATGTTTTTATCAAAATCCATGCTTGAGGACAGTTTAACAGAACAATGAAAAGTATTTTTTATTTTTTTTCTAAAATTAAGATTTAGGCTTATTTTTTCTTTTTTTAGGGGGGTGGGGCCGGCCCCACCATATTTTTCAAGGGGGGCCCCCCGTTCCTCTAGTGTGCATGATTAAACTGCCAGCCGTAAATAGGTAGCCCCCCCCCCCCCCCACCGCACGTGTAGCCTACTGTACTAATCTATGGACGGGCTTCAGGAAGTAGTATCTGTGCTGGTCAAACAGTTTCCGGTTTTCATTATTGGTCTGTGTTCTAATTTGGAACAGACTCTGCGGTAGTCCGTACCCGGTACATTGTACCTTTACCTCTACTCTCTAGAGCTCCGGGGAGGCCTTCACTTTCGTATTATTATAGCCATGGCTGGATGAGGCCTTCACTTTCGAATGTACACACTGAGTCATAATGGCTGCTGTACCTTGTATTTGTAGTATTTGTATTTCTAGGAGTTAGGACTCCTCATGGGAGTAGGCCTGTAAACTGGAGACAGCCAGAAACACTGGGCGAACCCCTTCTCAACCTCCATGGTCAGAATAAACGCTGATTGTGAGGATTGCAGGCATTAGAAAATATATATATATTTTTTTTTTATATTTTTTTTTCGGAATGTACGCTGCTTCGACCCCGCACCCTCCCTCAAGTTCTACCTCCCTTCTCTCCCCGATTTGATTTTTTTTCTCGTGCCCACTGCCCGCCCCCAGATCCGCGCCTATTTTTTCAGAAAAATCACAGACTATTTTACGTGACGTCACGTACCGTACAATAATTTATTGCCATCTCTTTGTTATTGCTCCGCGGGAAATCCCCAACTGACTGCGACTATCGTTACAAAAAGGTTGCCCTTAATTGTCTACTTCGAACGAGACCGTGATCGAAACACAGTCAGCCGATTTCACTACTCACACTTTGGCCAAGCGAGTGGACAATTTTCTTAAACAGGTTGTGATGTCATTGACCGCCAACATTAAATAACAGACCAGCCGTTCTGTGGTGACATGAGATACATAGAATGTTCTCTATGGGATGGATGTACTGATGATTTACATGTAGACCAACTACGAATCACAACCGAATCTGTTACATAATAATACGTCGAAGATCAGCAGTTGGGCAAATTCTTAATTTGTAAGCTAATCCACCGCGCAGAGGTTGACCGTTGACGTCATTCGTCTCGAAACGTCGATCCAGCTTGGACGTAAGTAAAAACAAAATTGCTAGGATTATTGACATCTATTTTGTTTTAAAAGGCATTAAAACTAAGCAATACCTTGCTCTATTGTCTATGGAGTGGCGCCAACTGGGTGGAGATCAGAGAACAAGTTTAACCTAAAAAAGGTGCGACGGGTTTTGTGACCTCATTCACTCCAATTTACACCACAGGCACAGGCTAGGCGTCCACGCCTTAAAACTTAAGCTTAGTAAAACTGTAAATGGGTCCTACTATTGCAGACCCCTGCCGACCCCTACCGACAACTTGAAAAAACCTACCGACAAATCATTCCAAATGCACTTTTAGTCACTGGTTTAAGCTTTAAATGATATATAATGTTATTTTGAGTTCTAGAAGCCTTATTTTTATTTCTTTGATATGAGAGAAATAAGTATTTTCAATCACGGAATGTAATTTTCCGCGAAGCAGTAGTGCTGTCCGCCATGACGCTCGATTATGGGTTGTGGACTAAAGCATTTATCGATGGGTATACTTAAAATGTGTATGTGTAAGCTATATCGGGAAATAATTCCAGAATAAACCCTCTATACTCGTGTTGAATCATTTTTTTCTTGAAGAGGAAAGGTTTGAAAATGTTCATATTTAAATATTATTTTCATCAAACTAGAAATGCTACACATATGCTTTTTGTAGAATATTCAATTAGCTCCATTTTAGAAGGGCGCCCTCTGTTGTCATACACATTTTTACTATACCCATCGATAAATGGTTTAGTCCACTACGCATAATCGAGCATGGCGGACAGCACTATTGCTTCGCGGAAAATCACATTTCGTGATTGAAAATACTTATTTCTCTGATATTAAAGAAGTAAAAATAAGACTTCTAGGACTTGAAGTAACATTACATATCATTTAAAGCTTAAACCAGTGACTAAGAGTGCATTTGGAATGAATTTTTCGAGTTGTCGGTAGGGGTCGGCAATTATAGTAGGATCGACTGTAAATAGAATAGTTAGTAATGCCTTGTGGGAGCGCTGCCTGTAGTCCTCAATCCTTTATTTTGGCAGAAAGGGAAAGATTTGGGAGGGTAATTGCCCCATAAATAGTGCCCACCTAGCCCACCTTCAGTCGCCATTTGACTGCTATGATGAGGCTGATGTTAAAAGAGAGCCATCAGTAACAGATCATGGAGACAGAAATAGTTGAACTTTTTTTGATACAAAATGTAACTTTTAACGACCAATTCCTTGAGACTGATAGGAATTTTTGAGGAGGAATAAAGTCTAATAGTAACATTCGTTAAAAAATATTTTGTTAAATTCCGTAAGTATGGGTCAGACACAGCATTTCTTTACCAGGTTGTAGGTAGAATTTGCCCAAAAGTGGGAATTTTAAAATAGATTTTGTGGAAACAAGTATATAAAATCCATCGCAGAGTTACAAAGTTGTAGGGGCAGGGGTGGATTTCACAAAGTGCTAGGACTAGTCTTATCTTGAGTTAGGAAGAGTAACTAGTCCTAACTTACAGGACTAATCATAAGTTAGGACTAGTTTTGTGAAATCCACACCTAGGAACTGTGTTTGATTGTGAGAGGTCTTAATTTGTATGCCTTTGATTTCTAATAAAACTTATGACCTTGTTTTTTGTCAAATCTGTTATTTGTAGAAATGATATCACACAGAAAAACATACCATAAGTATAATGATTAATGGCATAATTTCAAGGAACAAGGTCCGTAGTTGTCAACAGGGGAGTTCATTGGGGGTGAGCCTTGAACTGACCATTACAGATTTAATGGGTCACCTGTTGACATAAAAACAGAATTATTGAAAAGGCTGTAAAAATCGTCCTTATGGGGAACTGATGGAACACATTTTTATATGGGATCCAAAAGAGACTTAATTGCTTCATTGCTAAAAATGATATGTAACTACCGGGTACCTGTGGAATTGTCCATAGTCTATAGTATTGAAAATCATTGATATGTACGGTTGTTTGTTTACTAAGTAAACGTCTGTTTCTCCACAGATAAGAACTCACAGACAACCAACTTCAAGATGCTTGACTTTGCCATTTTTGCTGTGACGCTTGTAGTTGCTTTGATAGTAGCAGTGGTTTACTTTTACCCTTTTGTAAGTATGAAGAAAATACAAACTTCAGTTGGGATAATTTTGAGCCCTTACTTATTAAAATTATTTTATAGAGTTTTTCCTCATTTAAACAAAATCCACCATCATATTGCTCTAACACCCAAACCGTTGGACTCTGATGATGTTGGTATGCATGTACGTATGTAAGCATGTAAGTATGATCCGTTTACCAGGCCAGATACTTTCTGGCATTTTTTTCTTATGAGGGAAATGTAAACTTCTACCGGAACATTTGTAGGGGCACCAAGGCAATGATGACCAGGGGCATGGAGGCAATTGCCTCTGTTGCCTCCGTGAAGTATCAGGGCTCAGTTCTCAGTCCAGCAGAATCAAACAAGACATGCAGTCGGATTTTGATGGGTTTGGAGTAGATAGGGTTAAGGTGGAACCAGGGTGAAGGGTGTGAAGGCAATTGCCTCTGATTTGTTTCCTTTGTAAATTACATGTATTTGCCTTTATTAAAATAACTACGTTTTAACTATTCATTGTTCATTTCTCTTCAGGGCTCTAAGAAGAGAAGCACAATCCCTGGTATGGACCCAACAGATCCAAAGTAAGGGTTTGATCAAAGTTTGGGATTAAAACCATGTTCACATTGGACTTTTTTTTGGGGGGGGGGTAAACTAACCAGTGTGAACAGTCCAGGAAAAGTTTCACCCAGGTAACTTAAAACCGAGTCCAATGAGTAGTTCAACTGGCCACCTTCTGCCCAGGTATAAACTAACCTGGTCAAACTAACTGAGCCCAAAAGTCCAGTGCGGAGGCATCGACCCGGTAAAAACCAGCCAGTAAAATACCACTTCCGGTTTGCACGCAAAGGCTGGTTTATAGTTGGTCGTGCGATGGTCACGTGATGGTAAAATTGAAGCGTGATGCAGCTTTTAGTCGACGCAGACAACTCGGTTGGTTTGTTTCACCATTGTCTTGGTTAGTTTACCCACGTCAAATACTCGAGGTGTGGACTCCCAGTAAGATTTACCCGTTGGAAGTTACCCATGGTCTCAGTTAAATATTAATCCAATGCGAATGCGGCTTAAGAGATGTTTACTGCCAGTTTCTTGCAATCCGCTTGAAATTTTTGTTAAACGGCCCAAATTAAGGAGTCGTCCGCATTGGCAGGGCCAATTAAACCGGCCCTATTTATAACGCAATTGTATTGGTTACAGCTTACCATGTGACTTTAAAATGACCTTTGTGAAAGTTCAAAGCTGTGACCAAAATGAAGTTGGCTTGGAACTTGTGTATGTTTTGAATGCAGTCATTGTTTCAAGAATTTTCATTTGCAGTTAATGAAAACAAGTAAAAAATGGCATTACGCATACTTAATGTGGGACTTCAAATGTTATACACACGACTTTTGACAGTATTTCAGACATAATTGTTCTGCAGAGATTTAACATTGGTTCAAACTTTTGGTCAAAGATTGATATATTATTACCAATCCTGTCTTTGATCTGCACTTTTCAGTCAGGGAAACATCCCAGATATTGGAGCTGCAGGTAGCTTGCATGAGTTTCTCATGAAGTTACACAAGACATTTGGACCTATCTCATCTTTCTGGTTCGGCACTACGTTCACTGTCAGTATAGCATCACCAGAACTCTTCAAGGAACACTTGGGAGTATTTGATCGTCCTCGTAAGTCAAATTAAATAGAAACATAATGGAAGCATCAACCTGTCTGGCTTACGTGCGGTTATGTACTTGTGGCATGTCATCGCAGATCAAGTGCTGTAGTGCAGCGTATCGCAAAGTATTGGTCCAGACCAAGTAGTGGGTTGCGAAAAAACTCAAGTTGGTCGCCAAACAGGGCTTGAGTTTGAATTTCTTAATGACACTTTGTCCTTGAGCGAGACACTTTACTATATCTCTCAAAGCCCCAGCTCAACATTGGTAAACCGTCTTTAAATGCTTCCATTCTTTGCACAAATCAAGATATATGTAATAAAAACAACCTGTGAAAATGTCAGCTCATTTCGTTGTTTCATTTGCAAGAAAACAGGTAAAAATGTATTCAGCATTTTTGTACGCATTCCTGCAGACAGAATTTTCATCTCACCGAGACGCAAACTAATTTTGGATCTTATTTCTATTATTATTTAAAACCGATAACACTTCAGGCAGAAATATTTCAAGGAAAGTTTTCTGTCAACATTATCTTTATACCACGCAAGGTATTTGTAAATCTGTGAACATTTATGTATTTCTTCTTACTAATGTTGAGCTGGGGCTTTACCTGGGGGCAAATGGGTACATGTGATGAGGGCAAAGATGTGTTTGTTTTGTTTGTTTGTTTGTTTGTTTGTTCGTTCTTCTAATGACCAGAAGTTGTCTGCTAACAAAGGCATACTTGCTAAGTTCACATAATATTGAAATCTTGCACATTTTGTTGGAACACAACACAAATATTAAACTGCTGACTTCCTGATGACATCAAGTGTCAAGTTACATTAATTCAAAAGTTAGCATAATTTTAATAAATTCTTATATTTTGATTTTATAAAATAACTGTTCAGACATTGATATTTGCCTCTGTCCAATACCTTAACGACTTGCGGTCCAACAAACACTACATAGCTGTATTTTTTTTCTTCTTGTGATCACCACCCCTTTCTAAGTTTCCTGTAATGATGCCATATGGGTGTGTTCTTTCAGCTGAGTTGTTTGCATTGTTCCTGCCTTTGATTGGCAAGAATTCTATCCAGTATGCTAACAAGACTGATGGAAAGACAAGGCGCAACATATATGACCCTACATTCGCACCATCTAGCCTCGGAAACTACTATGGCATATTCAATGAGGTAATATACTATAATAATTTGGGAGGCTAATCATCCTTACTGGCAGCTGAGAAGCTGAATTGCGAAGGACGGCGGCCGACACGTGTTTGAGCTGCAGCCATTCAAGGGCACCCTCGGCTGCCAGCCACATCAACCCATATATGACCATAGAGCACAGCCATAAATTGAAAGTGTTTGTTTTTTTCGTAGGGAGGAAAACCGGATGGCCTTAAGAAAAACCCTTGTGGCACAGGAGAGAACCAACACACAACTATTTGTTGAACTAATTATAGCCCTCCTATACTTTAGATGAGGGATAAATTGACTCACCTCTGGTAGAGCGCCAGCATGTTAATCTGGAGGTCGCAGGTTCAAATCCTGTTTTAGTCAATTTTTCTTTGTTCACCGCAAAATTGAATTACAATTTACCCAGTCAGTTTCCCTTGTGGTTTATTTCTTGTTATTTAAAGTTTGAAGAAGGACTAAGGAGTTGTGTTTTTTTTTTTAAACCTATCATCATTTACATATTTCAGGTGGCGCAAGACCTAGTGAAGAAACTCTTGAGTATTCCGAAGGACGAACATGTGTCTATGACGTCACACTGCCACGCCGTCGTCATCAAGGCACTGACTCGTACATCCTTTGGAAACTACTTCAAAAATGAAGAGATCATCAACAAGTTTCGGCAATCCTATGAAGTCGTGAGTTTTCATGAAATATATACCTTTTTTTATTTGTCTGCATGAAAAATACTAGTGTTCAGGGGGCATTAGTGCAATTTGTCGTTTGTACCAATTACTGTGTAGTTTGCTGTTGGGAAAATTTTCGGGCAAACTTGGTTTCACAGGCAATGGATGGTTAAGGCAATTGGATGGGCCAAAACCGGCCAATCACATTGCGGTCACACAGCCGATCTGTACACTGAATTGAACAGTTTATAACCAATAGTGTTTCTTTCTACCACTCACATACGTGATTAAGGCTATCTGAACTTGCAAGGTAAAATCCTCCACAATCAATCGCCCTGGTTTCACTTGATTTTAGTTGGTTAGGTTTAACTCACTGTAATAAATCAGGTTTTAAACTTATCTTATCTTTTTAAACTAGTGTTGGCATGACATGGAAAAGAGCCTCAATCATGGCCTTCCTGAGAAAGGAAGCGACAGGGAGAAGAAGTTTAGTGAAGGTCAGTTGAACGAACATTCAGATCCGCCCACCCTTGCCCCCTTACCCTGACTCCTATCCTAAGAGTGATTGCAAAAGTATCATATGAAAGTTACCTTTGATGCTTCTCGACAGTTTCTAATAATGATAATACAGTACATTTATAATGCGCCATGTCTGTCATAACTGACACTCCTGACGCCGAATTATCAAATCTGGTGGAGTGGAGATTGTTACGAATAATTTTATGAGGCGAAGCAGCCATAATACAACATCTTGAAAAGGATACAAGGTGAGGTGGCGCATATTGCTGCCAGACCATGCCAGAAACACCAGGGCAAACCCCTTTTCTTTACGATAAGTGTACTGGGTTCTTTTACATGCATTACACAACACACGGGACCTATGGCTCTACGTCCCATCCAAAGGACGAAGCAATAATGGTTAAGTGTCTTGCTTAAGGACACGAGTGTCACGGCTGGGACTCCAACCCACACTTAACGAACATTCACTCAACTTCAAATTCAAAAAGTGATTTTAAACTTTCTCCTAAAACTCAAAATTTGTCAATAGAATTCTCATGAAGAAACAAATAATGGGGTTATACATGTATGGATAAAAACTCGCATTTGCTTTTACTACAAATTTTTAAGCATTTACAGTCGCACCCGTATGAATAAAATGAAGCAACAAAAGTATGCTTTTACTAGAATTCTTTCTCTTTCAGAGCAAAATTTGAAACATGATGTCAGTGCATATAAAAAAAAATGGGTCTGTACATTCCATGCAAGAATTTTTTAGCTAGTCAAAAGGTCAAATTCAAAGGTGTTCTGATTGAGTACGAGTAACATGGAAAATCAGGAATGAACGAAAGATTCCCTTGAAAAATTTACAGACCCGTATATTTGAAAAGTGATGGAATTGGATGCTAACAAATTTCGCACTGGAAGGACATAAAATACAAGGGTGGCATTTTTACACCATTTTAACCCTAACTCCGTGGAGTAATTTACTAGTATCCTTCCCCACTCTAACAAATTCCAACACCATTCAGTAACTCAACATCCAAACTGTTGGACTCTGATTATGGTGGTAAGTCTGAACCCATGTAAAGCATGATCAGTTTACTCATGCCGCACCCAGTCCAACAAAACCTGCTGTTAGAGTTTGATGGAACAGGGACTGTTAGGGTTTAATGTGTGGTTAGAGGCTGTCAAGTTTTAATAGGGCTCTATTTAGTGGCAATCAAGAGTATCACAAAACTGAATTTAGACTTGGAGCCTCTCTTGAAGTGTAAACCAATAGGTTAATTGTGGGGTGGCACGGCCTAGTGCTCCGGCCCTAGCGTCTCTTAAACTACACATAATATTTCTATGGGTTTGTTATTTGTGTGTGACTTACAGCTTTAGAATTCATGCACGACATTGTACATGACATGTTGAAGAAGCGCAGCACAAATCCCACAGTCGGGCACCAATCCTTCATCGATGTTCTCATTGAGAATGAACTACCAGAAGATCAGATAATAAGCGACTGTGTTAGCTACATGGTGGGTGGTTTCCACACCAGTGGAAATTGTGAGTACTCAAGTTTTACTGGAAAAATTCTCACACAGTAGTTGGTAATTTTGCTATTGCTTACTTAGTTCTGGCAGGAGTGCCAGGTTTCTGGCAGAGTTCCAGCTTTTTGTAACTTTTCCCAAAGAAATCCGGCACTCTTTTTTTTTCAGGCTGGAAAAAAAACGCCTTTACAGACCGTGCTTGCACTTCTGTTAAAGAAAGAGCATTAGGTCTGAAGCAGGTACAGCTATATCCATGGAAATGGTTATTTCCGGTGACTTTGCCAGGGTTAGTTCTTCAACTTCGAAAAGTTTAACCAAATTTTCCAAAAAATTGTTCTGGGAAATTTGTTTAGTGTGAAAGGGGCGTGGTATATTATTGACCTATTCTTGAAAACCTCCAGAAGTTGTTGACTGTGAAATCTTGTTAATTTTCTTGTTTCTGATGGATTTTTTATTGGTTGACAGTGTTGACTTGGACTTTGTACTTCCTGGCTTTACACCAGGATTGCCAAGAGAAACTTCACCAAGAGGTCAAGAAGGTCATTGGCGATGAGGAGGTGGAGAAATCACACGTGCAGGACCTCGTGTGAGTGTCCGATTCAATTCAATTACACATTTATTTCCATTAAATGCAAAACGCCAAGAACGACTAGAAATGTAGTGGTAGAATTACAAACACTTTGTGTTTGGACTATGGCAACAGTCAACAAGTAAACCTAAAAATCTGGAAAGATAATATGGAATATTTAAAACATCGCATCACATTAATATCATGGATGACACTACAGTTGTCTTTACTTTCACTGCCATTTCACTATTTAGGAGAAATGACCGATTGTGGCATGAGGCGTCACATACCAGTTTGACTTAAATAAGTTATTTATGTTTTTTTAAAGATACATACGTCAGGTGATTAATGAGAGTCTACGGATGTCTGTACTGGCCCCTTATGCTGCTCGCTTTCAGGATGGTGAAAGTAAGCTAGGGGGTCATGTTATCCCAGGAGGGGTGAGTGCATGTATGAACCATACCCCCCTCTCCCCACCCCTTCTGTTTCAAAGACTGAGCTGTCTTGTCCATGGACCCAAACCTTCAATCCCTTATGGATATGAAACCAGGGAATCCTCAAAAGTGCCTCGCAAGATACCTATGAAAAGAAAAAGATGAAGAAATATCAGTTTTAACTTTGAGATGTGGGAGGAAACCCAATCCACACGCAAGGCCCTGGTCGAAGGCAAGTTTCAAACCAGGCTTCACAGATCAAGTGAAAGGGCAGAGAAGAAAGCCAACCTCGATCTGGTCATGCTCTTTCAAGCCATCCACTCTTGGCAGGAGGCTAAACACCAACCTTACCAGAGTCCATAGACGAAAGAAAGAAAGATAATGGAGGAGTCGGGAAGGTCTCAAGCCATTTGGAGTGTTATTTGTTAAAACTGCTCATTAACTTTGTGAATCTACTTTTTTCTAGACTCCAGTTGTTCACGCTCTTGGGGTTGTTCTTGAAGACGAAGAACTGTGGCCACAGCCCGAAAAGTAGGTGAAACTTTGCTTTTAATTCAGACTTCATTTGTACTTGAATTGATGTGTTAATTGTATTGGGGATAAAGAAATATTGTTTTTTATTTGGGTTTTATCCTTACTACACTGATACACTGATGCGTGATAAGCACTGTACACTCGCTGCTTTCCGAGTCCTGTGGAAAAAATTCACAAGCTGCTTGGGTGGGATTCGAACTCGTGTCTCCCGCATTCTGGAGCAGATGTGTCAAGCACTAGGTTATCGAGCACGCCTGGGCCCAATTTCATAGGGTGGGGGCAACTAACTTAAGAAGTAAGAAGTCCTTCCCTTCCTCCCTCCTCCCCCCCCCCCCAAATTCGAAATCTATTCCGCTAATAGAATAACAGCTGAACAAGTTCTTATATAATAACAACCTACACAGATTGTATCACAGGGTGTTGCCACAAACTTATTTATTTTTTTCATTTTTATTTTTAAGATTTGATCCAGAGCGTTTCAGCGCGGCCAACTTCACCCCGCGTCATAAGATGGGTTTCCAGGCATTTGGCTTTGCAGGAAAACGCATCTGCCCCGGGCAGCACTTTGCCTATGCAGAGCTGACCGTCTTTCTCGCCCTCCTGTGCCGGGCTTTGAAGTTTAATCTCGTGGAGGGGCAAAATGTCGAGAAATGCCATGGTCTGGTAACCTCCCCTAAGAATACAATTTGGTTCACTCTTGAGAAAAGATAAGCTGAGGCAAGGGCACAAAATGACCACGTTGAACTGGGTACCTGAAAGCCCCAGCTCAACATCCGTAAACTGACTGTAAATGCTTCCATTCTTTGCACAAATCAAGATATTTGTATTAAAACCAACCTGTGAAAATGTCAGCTCATTTTGCCGTTTCATTTGCTAGAAAACGGTAAAAATGGATTCAGTATTTTTGTACGCATTCCTATAGGCAGAGTTTTCGTCTCACAGAGACGAAAAACTAATTGTAGATCTTATTCATTTATTGTTTAAAAACAACACTTCAGGCAGAAATATTTCAATGAAATTTCAGTATTGCCAATGTAATTATCTTTAAAGTAAAAAGTTCTTGCCTTCCTACAGACTTTTTGATTGAAAAAAAAAAAACACAAAAAAAAACACCCTCCCCCCACACACATGTATGGTGTGTTTTGTTTTTGTGTTTTTCTTTCCAATTGTACAGCATTAAATGCATTAGAGTAGAAATAGCTGAAAGCGTATTTGACTGGCTTAAAAGTTGACAGACGAAAGATGCCTGTTTTGTGGCGTGTTGTGGCCGAGCGGTTAAGAGCACCGGACTCAAGCTCTGGTGTTTCTGATCAGCAGAGCGTGGGTTCGAGTCCCGGTCGTGACACTTGTGTCCTTAAGCAAGATACTTTACCATTATTGCTTCGTCCTTTGGATGGGACGTAAATCCGTTGGTCCCGTGTGCTGTGTAATGCATGCAAAAGAACCTAGTGCACTTATCATAAAGAGAAGGGGTTTAATAATAATAATAATAATAATAACGTACATTTATATAGCGCCAAAGTCATTAGGATGAATGCTCCCAGGTGCTTTACAGTAAAAATAGAGAACGGTAAAACGGTAAAATAGAAGATTAAGATACTGAAGTACAAGCAATAGCCGTGGTGTTTTGGGCATGGCCTGGCAGCAATATGCGCCACCTCACCTTGTATCCCTTTCAAGGTGCTGTATTGTGGTTGATTCGTCTCATACAATTATTCGTAACAATCTGTGTTTTATACGTGTTTTTATGTGTGTAAGCTTGGTTGACTAAAGTCGCCAATGGTAAAGAAGAAGGGGTATGAGTGCAGTCGACAAAAGTCACACATGGTTAGGAAAGGAAAGATTAAGATTAAAGGAAAGCAATATTACTCTGATCTGAAAGTAGGATTTATTGTTATTCGATTGCAAAAAATATGATTAGAGATGCTACGTCCGATTTTTTGCTGACTTCAATTTTAAGTAGCTATTTTTATAGAGTTCAGAAAGTTAAGTAAGCTTTCATTTAAGGTACTCTACGAAAAAAAATCTACCAACGATTACTGGTAAATAAAAAACTAAAAATGAGCTATTGTCGCGATAACGACATTATCAAACGCTCATCAACCATGTGCAAAATTTTGTACATTTTACATGTAGTTAATGCATTGTCCATGGCATATGCAAAAGGTTTTGTATATTTTTCGTTTTGAAACCGCATCATCTGTCAAAATTCGTTCAGATAAAAAATTTTAAACAAAAAGAAAAAATTGGCGAAAAATCGGGCCATGCAACTTTAATGGGATTAAAAGTTGAATTATGAAATATTTTTAAGCAAATATGTTAAGGGTTTAGTAGTAAATAATATGATCAGTTGAGCGTTAACTTAAACAAAATAAATTAATGATAAAAAGTGCTAATCGTTAATCTTACTATTCCATAAACTTGCACCAGCCTATCTTCCCGAGGCGGAGCCGAGGGAAGATAGGCTGCTCCGGGTATCACCTCGAGTGACTAGTTTTACTACGCCACTCGAAGCAGTTAATATTTGTATAATATCAATGGCAGTTATTATGTTCTGTAAGAAAAGAAGGCAAATAAAATCATTTCGCATTAACAGTTGTGCGAGTATCAACAGTTCACGTGTGTTCAAGAGTTAAAAAATGCTTCAGTGGTGCGAACTGCAAATCCATAGATGTTAAAATTAGGAATGGTATTCATGGCTGTAAAGAAAAATAAACGTTCTTGCTAACTTCCTTTTCTATGCAAAAATAAAAGCAACTACATTAAATGCCTGAGTGATCAAAGTTAAAGAAACACAAAGTTGTACTGCCGAAACAGTGATTACATTTAACAGGAGCTGCGTTCATAAAATGACTTTAAAATGACAGAGGTAATTTCAGTTTGAATCCTGGATTCAAGTTTTTTGTTTTTTGTTTTGCATAGAGAGGGTTGCTACGTTTTAGCGTCTGTTTCATTTATTTAGGTTTTAATATTGTTGTTTTTTAACTAGTATCTGATAAAATTACAGTTTGTTTATTTCTTGTCCTTGCTTGATGGTTCCAGCACTGTCCTGCTAGGGTTCTAGGAATCAAAATAAGCAGGAAATTACGAACATGCACAGTCTTCCCAACAAAATAGTCAGTGCGGTAGCGTGGTTAGTCACCCCTTGTAATCGACTTCAGATAGCAGCCCATCAGGGCAAGGAGCATCACCTTCCTGTTGTGCCTTCCAAACTCCAGGCCTGATACTTCACAGAGGCAACGGAGGCAAGTGCCTCTGTTGCCACTGATCATTGCCTTGGTGCCCTTGAAATGTTCCAATAGAAATTTACAATTTCCTCATAGAGGTGCCCTTTAACAAAAAGAAAATGCCTTGGTGCCCCTTGCCCTTTTAAGAACGAAGCATTCAGGCCTGAAACTCCCATCATAATTACTATAGGGCCTATTTTTAAAGTTTTGTCCGAGTTATCAATGCTATGGACTCCGTCTTCAAGCTGTTCTGATCTTAATCTGCAAATTTCTTTGGTACTGTATTTTGGTTTGGTTTTAATTGTATAAATACAGGTCTATAAAAAAATTCCAAACAAAGTTTCTTCTTTTCCTAATTCTTACTTTCATTTTTAATTCCATCTTCTTTTCACATCTGAATATAGTACTGTAATTTTTTAATCAATCCCAAGCAGTTTATAATTAAAAATAAATAAAAGTCATAGAGCATCTTGCTGAAACCAGGCAGGCCTACATTTCGTATCTTCACCACGCCATCATGACGACCAATAAACTTTCTTAAATCGTTAAAATGATTGGTTGCAAATGTTACTAAAAAAAGATCCACTCTAAAGCCACCTTCAAAGTCACCCCCCCCCCCCCCCCAGCAAGCTCACCTCATTACAAAGTAGCCCACTGCTGATATAAATGCTCAGGAATAAGACCGTCAAAAGATTTGTGCAAGAAGGCTGGATACTAATATTGCAAAGCATCTTTGAGTTTCATAAATTTACTTTTCAATTTTGTAGTTCATTTAAAAAACGGAGAAAAGTGCCAGGCACAGCAAGACTTGGTACAGTGTTTGTCATTTTTCAATGACACAGCTGTGAAACCCCCAAAAGAAGAAATCAGTTGATCAGCTATTAATATGCACGGCCTTTTTTTCTCTCCACAGTGGTTTCACTATGTGATTGGTTAGCAAGTTTCTTTGTGAGCAGCCTTTTCCACAAAAGTCACCAAGGTTTCTTTTCAGTGTGGGTTGGTTCATAATTGCTAAACATATTCTTTGTGAGAAGGTTTTTACGCAACACTCACAAACAAATGGTTTCTCACCATAATGTGGACCTGCTGATAGGCGGTTGGTCTTTGTTAAAAAGTAAGAAAACTTTTCCACAAAACTCACAAACAAATGGTTTCCCTCAAGTATGGATTTGATGTTACTTTGTGAAAGAGCATTTCCAAAAAAGTCACATAATATCGTTTCTTTCCAGTGTGGACTTTCTGGTGACTATTTCGACTGCCTTATTGAGAAAATGCTTTTCCACAAATGTCGCAAAAACTGTTTTCTACAGTGTGGACACGCTGATGGTATTTCCGGAGGGGTTTTTGAGAAAAGGCTTTTCCACAAAAGTCACAAACAAATTAATGGTTATTCTCCAGTGTGGACACGCAGATGTTGTCTCTGGTAGGATACCAGAAAAGGCTTTGCCACAACATTTACAAGCAAACTGTTTCTCCCCAGTGTTCGTAGATGTTTGGTCAAATGGCTTTCATCCAAGAAGGCTTTTCCACAAAGGTCACAAACAAAGGGTTTCTCCTCAATGTGGACACGTTCATGAGTGGTTAGTTGGCCTCTGCGCTTGCAAACTTTTCCGGAAAACTCACACACAAATGGTTTCTCTTAAGTGTGTACATGCTGATGCCGTGTCAGGGAGTGTTTATGTGTAAAGGCTTTTCCACAAAGATCACAGACAAACGGTTTCTCACCAGTGTGGATTCGTTCATGAATGATTAGTTGGCCTCTGCGCTTGCAGCCTTTCCCGCAAAACTCACACACAAATGGTTTCTCTACGGTATGGACAATCTCATGAAGGGTCAGTAGGCCTTTGAGCTTGAAGCCTTTTCCGCAAAACTCACAAACAAATGGCTTCTCTAAAGCGTGAACATGCCGATGGCGTGTCAGAAGGGGTTTTTGTGAAAAGGCTTTTCCACAAAAGTCGCAAACAAATGGTAAATCTCCAGTGTGGACATGATGATGGCTTTTCAGAGAAGATTTACGTGAAAAGCCTTTTCCACAAATGTCACAAACAAATTGTTTCTCTCCAGTGTGGGTGAGTAGATGTCTGGTCAAATTGCTTCCACCCGAGAAAGCTTTTCCACAAAGGTCACAAACAAAGGGTTTCTCTCCAATGTGGACTTGCTGATGGTGTGTCAGTGAGTTTTTATGTGTAAAAGATTTTCCACAAAGTTCACAAACAAATGGTTTCTCACCAGTGTGGATTCGTTCATGAATGGCTAGTTGGCGTCTGCGCTTGCAGCCTTTTCCACAAAACTTACACACAAATGGTTTCTCTGCAGTGTGGACAAGCTGATGGTCTTTCAGTGAAGTCTTTCGTAAAAAGGCTTTTCCACAAAAGTCGCAAACAAATGGTTTTTCTCCACCTTGATCTTGCTGATGGTCTCTTGGGGAAGTTTCAAATGTGGGTGAGCAGACTTTTTCACAAATATCACAAACAAATGGTTTCCTTTCGGTATGGAAATTCTGATCATTTCTATGGTTGGAGGCTTTGCCACAAATGTCACAGATAAGTGGTTTTTCCTCTTGGTTGATATAATTCAGATTACAAATTTGTATGCTTTCTTGCACGGAACGCTTTTCCATAATTGTCGCTTGTTGACTTTCATTGACTGTCCATTTTGTTTGATAAACTTAGGAAAGCTACAGTCCCAAGTTGAACAAACACTTTTAATTTCAGTCTATTCCCAATTCCATACAATTGCTCTCTTGTAGGCACGCTGGTCATAATTATTTCAGATGACTTGTCTATGATACACAAACTTCTATAAAACTTTAAAATGTTCAAACAAATTGATGTGCTTTCACATGAGCAATCTGTTCCAATGTCCTCAACTCGTTCATTTATCTGAACAAAGTGGGGAAAAAATAACACAAACAAAATTATTTGAGAAATTTAAACTTTCCTCAATTTAAAAGCAAAACAAAACAAAACTGCATTTTCTGTTGCTAATAAAAGGCATTCATACGACCCTTTATTTAAAATACCCAAATGCACCTTACCAAAAAAATATATAAACCCAGGCAATAAAAAAACTTTAAAAAATACACAAAAGATACTATGATCCTGTGATTTGTGCTCAAAATGCATTGATTCCAGGGAAACAAAATTTCAAGGAACATGTTGTTTTATAGCAAATAAAAATAATCAATTGCATTTTGACCTTTCAGATGGCTAAGAAAAAAAGGTCTTTTTTAAATGGCTTGTTTTCGCGAGTTTGAAACTAGCTTGACCTAATTGATATTCATATATGCATGACGTCCATGTGGCACATGATTAACACATCGTATGACATCGATAGCCAGCTGTGCCGATCAGTTGTGTGGAAAAATATAGTACCTTGCGTTTACACGCAGCCCGGAGGCATTTAGTATAATGGTTGAATTTTTAACGGTTGAACCTCAGCCAATGAGACTGTCTGGACGAGAAAACTGCTTCAGATAATCAATGGAGGGTATGCACAGCTGCTCTCCCACAGTAAACTTACGGCCGTTTTGACCTCAGTGAGGGCGCTGCTTGTACACATCTCTATGGGTCTCATGATGTCAGACGCATTTAAGGTCTATTACTTAATAAAAGAAATTTATGTATACTCTGCGTAACCTTTTTTACCAATGTGAGCATTATCTGGTGAAAATTTCTATGCTGCTAGCTTGCTTTAACCTGTTGAAACCAAATAACATTAATACATGCAAAATGTTTCCCCTGCCTGGAAACGGAGGTCATCTTGCGAGGCCATTTTGTAGTTTCAGACCACCGGAGCAAAGGCTGCCGGTCATTCAACTGCGGAGAGCGCCCCAGTTTCTCGTTATACTAACTGGGTCTAAATAAAACTCCAAGTTTACATTGACATTGTGCCAGCCGAAAAAAAAACTTTAAAAGGCAGTTGAGTTGAGGAAAGCGTTTATGAAAAAAGGGAGCTGGGTTTTAAGTTTTAAACCAACTAAAACCTAACTGTGTAAGCTAAATTATCCACAAACTGTACGTACCATGGCCTTAGTTTAATACAGACGAATGATTTTCACAAGATTTCCCGACTTGATTTCATCCCCCGTTGTGTCCTTTCTGTACATCGTGTTGTGTGGAGTGGCTGGCTGCATGTCAACCAAGCGCCCTCTACCGTCTAGCTTCAAAAACTACTGGGATGGAATGAAGGCGGCCGCGGGTGGGAGGGGGCGTGGTAAAACAATAAATTCTTAACGAGGATTACACGTTCCATGTGTTATTGTTGGGCAGGATTAGGCTGATAACTTGAACATTTTTTTACCATATTTTATTTGATTTGTTTACTTTTATTATTAATCATTAACATTGATTTTTTTCACAAAAAAATGGGTACGGACTAGACAAAAAACTCCTTCAGCCTCAGTCCCGACATACCACAAAAGCTTTGCTCGGCCCATGGTCCTCTCTCAAGGCAAGGCACTGGGACCGAGCTAACATAAAAAGCAGGTCCGCATGTATAAAAACCAAAATCCAATCAAAGTTTCTTCTTTTCTTAATTCTAAGTTTTATTTTTAATTCCATCTTCTTTTCACATCTACTACTACAGTAAATTCTCAATCTATTCCAAGCAAATTTTAATTTAAAAATAAGAGATAAAAGCAGTCTTTAATTGCTCAAGAATAAGACAGTCAAGACATTTTTTAAGAGAGCTCAATTCTAATGTTGCAAAGCATCTTAGAGATTTCAAGTCGTTTCATAAATTTGGTTTTTAATATGAAAAGTAGAAATTTTTCAAGAGCTGTTGGGTTTGCATTGCAATCTGACATTGACGAAACTTTAACCCTGGAATCTCCTCTAACCCAAGAAACAAGCAGGCTTGCCTATTCCCACTTTCAAATTTCACACATTACTGGATGCATGGAGACATTTTCAAATATTATTTCTGTTCCAATCCTCGACACAGTCTAAAAAATGTACAGATATGGAAACCACCAGCGTAACCATGGGGGGGGCCTTCAGGGGCAATCCCCACCCCTCAATTTTCCAATCCACAGGTGCCCCCCCACCCCGCCCGCCAGAAAAAAAAATCCAGATACATGTAAATTAGTAATTCATAAAAAATAAAAAATAAAAAAACAAGGCCATGGACCTCCCTCCACCCCCAGTGAAAAAATACTAGCTACACAACTGATGAAATCATATAATTACGTTCTTTCACTTTCCGTAAAAATCATAAACATACAAAAATGTAGTTTCTTTCCCAAGTAGTTTTGCTTATGTTTGGTTAAAAAGTTTCTTTGTGGGAGGGCTTTTCCACAAAAGACGCAAATGTTTCTTTCCAGTGTGGGTGTTTGGCTACATTGCTTCTATGTCAGAAGAATCTTCCGCAAACCTCACAAACAAACGGTTTCTCTCCAGTGTGGATACTCTGACGGTGTCTCACGCTCTTTTTTTGTAAGAAAACTTTTCTACAAAAGTCAGACACAAATTATTTTACACCAGTGTGGACATGCCGAAGTGCAGATAGTCTTTGTTTCGGTATAAAAGTTTTTCCACAAAAGTCCCAAACAAATGGTTTCTCTCCAGAGTGGATTCGGTATTGTTTGGTTAAATAGTTTCTTTGATAAAAAGCATTTCTGCGAAACTCAAAAACAAATGGTTTCTCTCCAATGTTAACACACTCATGATATGTCAGGCTGTGTTTAAATGGTGTTTTCACAAACAAGTGTTTTTTTTTCCCAGTGTGGACTTTCTGATGACTATCTAGACTGACTTATTGAGAGAATGCTTTTCCATAAATGTCGCAAAAGCTTTTTCTCTCGTGTGGACACGCTGATGGTAATTCAGGAGGGGTTTTTGTGAGAAGGCTTTTCCACATAAGTCACAAACAAATGGTTTTTCTCCTGTGTGGACACGCCGATGTTGTCTCACATGGTATTTACAAGTAAATGCTTTTCCACAAATGTCACAGACAAATGGTTTCTCTCCAGTGTGGGTGAGTAGATGTCTGGCCAAATTGCTTCCAACCGAGAAGGCTTTTCCGCAAAGGTCACAAACAAAGGGTTTCTCGCCAGTGTGGACTTGTTGATGGCATGCCAGGGAGTATTTGTATGAAAAGGCTTTTCCACAAAGGTCGCAGACAAACGGTTTCTCACCAGTGTGGATTCGTTCGTGACTGATTAGTTGGTCTCTGCGCTTCCAGCCTTTCCCGCAAAACTCACACACAAATGGTTTCTCAGCAGTGTGAAAATTCTCATGAAGGGTTAGTAGGCCTTTGTTCTTGAAGCCTTTTCCGCAAATCTCACAAACAAATGGTTTCTCTATAATGTGGACATGCTGATGGCGTGTCAAGAGGTTTTTTCGTGAAAAGGCTTTTCCACAAAAGTCGCAAACAAATGGTAATTCTCCAGTCTGGACATGGTGATGGCTTTTCAGGGAAGATTTACGTGTAAAGGTTTTTCCACAAATGTCACAAGCAAAGTTTTTCTCCCCAGTGTGGGTTCGTAGATGTCTGGTCAAATTGCTTCCACCCGAGAAAGCTTTTCCGCAAAGGTCACAAACAAAGGGTTTATCTCCAACGTGGACTTGCTGATGGTGTGTCAGCGAGTTTTTATGTGAAAAGGCTTTTCCACAAAGATCACAAACAAATGGTTTCTCACCAGTGTGGATTCGTTCATGAATGGCTAGTTGGCGTCTGCGCTTGCAGCCTTTTCCACAAAACTTACACACAAATGGTTTCTCTGCATTGTGAACAAGCTGATGTTCCTTCAGTGAAGCTTTTCGTAAAAAGCCTTTTCCACAAAGGTCACAAACAAATGTTTTTTTCCCACCCTGATCTTGCTGATGGTCTCTTGGGGAAGTTTCACATGTGGGCGAGGAGGCTTTTTCACAAGTATCACAAACAAATGGTTTCCTTTCGGTATGGAAATTCTGATCAATTCTTTGGTCTGAGGCCTTGCCACAAATGTCACAGATAAGTGGTTTTTTCTCTTGGTTGATATTCAGATTACAAATTTGCATGCTTTCTTGCACGGAATGCTTTTCCATAATTTGTTGACTTTGACTGTCCATATTGTTTGATAAACTTAGGAAAGTTACAGTTCCAAGTTGAAAAAACATCTTTAATTTCAGTCTATTCCCAATTCCAAATAGTTTTTCTCTTGTTTTGTGGGCATGCTAGTTGCTGGTGATATTTAAGACGACTTTTCCAGATACAAACATCTGACTTTATAGTTTGTTGTGCTTTCACAGGAGAAATCTGTTCCAATGTCCTCAACTGTTGTTCATATCTGAAAAAAGAAAAAATAAGAAAAACAATATTTATTTGAACTAGACCCAGTAACTGGGGCACTGTACTCCTTTCGACTTTATCGGTCGTACCATGGATGTAGAATTCGTACTACTAAATACGACCGATAAAGTAAAAATCTCTAAAAAGGAGTACAGCGCCTCAGTTAACATGGTTGGGCCGGCCAACTGCCTGGTTCTATATTATTATTTGAACATGGACGTGATGGAGGTTCTACCTCCATGATTTGAACAATTTAAAATAGTTTCATTTCATGTAGGCCTATGGACTATGCCTTTGGTTAAAAAGGTGCAATTTTATCAAAGTTTTTACCTTCATTGTTGTTCGGTCCTTTAGAGCCAAAAATGATGTCGAACAAAAGTATTTTCACCGATAAAAAACGTAAAAAAATGTCTGGCGTCTTAACAAGGACAAGAAACTCAAACTCAGACATTTGTAAAGGGCGCCCTCAACAAATTTGTGTTTACCACTAGCACTCAACAGAAACTCGCGCAAGTTAAAGACTTGCCTGCGCAGGTGTTAAACTTGCCCTGATGAATGCGTGCAATTTATAATTTGCGCAGTGCAAGGTTTTACTTTGCACGGACAACTTACTTTGTTGGAGATCAATGGCCCGATCAGGCGATTCCAAAAGGAGGGCAACTAAGTCACCTGACTGAATCACGTGCAAGTCGTTGTTCGCTCATCAAAACATCGCCGAGCGCCGAAGTTGTAGTGCAGGGATTTGTGGAAACAACTTTAACTCCACTTCCCGATCCTGTGCCATGAATGGAATGAATCATTTTTGGGGCCTGGTCTTTGTGGTTGTTTTGTTTGCCCTGAGCAGTACCGAGGTATTATTTATTAATGGTTATTGTAAAAATGTAAGCCAATGTTCATCGTCCCCGGATACGAAAAACTCCCCTAGAGGTTCGTTACGCTATCGTCTCCACGTTCGTGGAGACGATAGCGGAACGAACCTCATAGTTCTATACTTCTATGAGTACGAAATAGTTAACCACCCTTCCTTGATGTAAAGATTACTTGCTGTTAGTTTTTATGGAATTTTGTATTTATTAAATTTTGCACGACTTTTGTTCATGGGCAAAAAATGTATCCATATTATTTCTAATCTCGCAAATTAATGGAAATCATAAATTAAGTTGAGTAGTTAAACTCAATCCACCATTGCTAAAACATATTGGTGTTATGAAAAGGTAGCAGGGCTTTATATAAACAGTGTACAGAGAAGTTTAAATGAGGGTAATTTAAAGTAGAACCTTAGATGAAAAGAAGTAAAAAATATGAATTTAAAAAATATAGCAAAACTATTTAGGGAAATTTTGGCAAAGTAATGATTATTAAAAATTAATTAGCTTTTATTAATATTTTTGTAGACCCTGTAACTTGGGTGCTGTACTCCTTTGTACGCCTGCTAAGTACTTTCCTGAGTACTGGAGGAAGAAAAGAACACAGGCATGTTACTTGGGTGGGATTCGAACCCACGATCATTTCAATTCTAGAGCAGATGTCTTATGAAGTTTATTCTCGTTTATTCCCATTTCTTCATTCTTTAAGTTTATTTATCAATGCCTCTGTCTTGTAACCAAGTTAAATCATATGCTGATCTGGCTGGACCGTAAGCTGATAAACAAGAGGTTGTATGGAAGATTGGTAAAAAGAGGTATGAAGATCTAATGAAAGAGGCCTGCAAAGGCCTAAAACCAGCAGAGGACCTGGTCCGAGGTCAGAGCTAACTGGAGCTAGCCGAAGGTTGCAATTGTTAGCTTAATTAGGTTTAATCGTTGAGTTAAACTTGGCCAGGTGATGATACGTAGTGCCACTGGAAAACAGTGGTGTCTTAGAACATGTAGAAATGCCCCTTTACACTCAATAAAATATTAAAGTATTTCACAAGATTTTTCTTTGTTGTACATGTATGTTTCCCAGATAACGGATGCTCGTTCTTTCTCCATCGACTACGATAATAACACCTTTGTGAAAGATGGTGAGCCTTTCCGGTATATCGCTGGCAGTCTTCACTATAGTCGAGTCCATCCCTTGTACTGGCAGGATCGATTGTCTAAGATGTACATGGCTGGGTTAGATGCTGTTCAGACGTGAGTGACTCAGTGAGGCTCGTTTAATTTGAATAATAGTAATAGTTTTTGTTTTGTAAGCATTCTCTCAAAGCGCTTATTACTTTGTTGCGACAGGTTTTTGAAGTTTTTGAATTATGAGACCCATTTATGTAGCACCTTACACCTTACAAAGTGCTGCAGTACATTCAGCAGCCACTGCCAGAAACACCAGGGCGAACCCCTTCTCTTAGCGATAAGTGTAACTGGGTTTACGACGTTCAGGACCTACGGCTTTGCATCCTGTCCGAAGGACAAAGCAATAATGGTAATGTGTCACGCTTAAGGACACAAGTGTCACGACCGGGACTCGAACCCACACTCTGCTGATCAGAAACATCAGAGCTTGAACCCGGTGCGCTTGACCGCTCAAATATGACGCGCCACGTCAGGTGCAATCAGTTGCACAGCCAGCATCTGAGTGCCAAATTCTGTGCTTGAATCATCAAAGGCACAATCCCATCACCTATCTGCCAGACTAAAAGCTAGGGCGCTGAGTAGCCTTTATTTGAAAATTGAGACTTTTATTCTTTCAACTTAAATACAGGTATGTCCCGTGGAACCTGCATGAATCAAAGCCTGGTACCTACAACTTCAAAGATGGAGCTGATGTGGAGAAATTCTTGACAATGGCCAATGAAACAGGGCTGTTGGTTATTCTCAGAGCGGGGCCATACATCTGTGGTGAATGGGACATGGTATGGAACCACTAAAACAATTAGACCCCCTTATAATATACAGCTGCCAGATAATGATTAGGCCCTAAACAATGCTGTTTCAAAAATTAAACATTTTGTTGGGGGTCACAACTTCAAACTCTCACAAATGTCATGTTAAGGTCACATGGTATGTTGTAACCAATACACTAATCCGAGCTGCAAGCAGGGCTCGTTTATGGTGTTTTAAGCCCGGTTCTTACTTCACGCGAATGGCAAGAGCGAAGCGCATTTTCTTGCGTCACAGTTGAAAAACAGCGCAAACTGAATTGTTGCATCACCAAAATTCACTTCTTCTTCGCTTTCGTGTGAAGTATGAACCGGGCTTTACAGCGATAAATTCCTGTTTATTGGTAGCAAAACAAAAGTAAAAATTTTCCTTTGTATCTGTTCTCATCCTTGAGCTCATCTTCAGAAACTTTGAAGTCTTTTTAAAAGCCACAAACTTACTTTTTTTTATTACAAATCACAGATTGAAGATCTGTTTATTGTTTCACTTCACAAATGCATGATCTGTATAATTGTATACTCTTTTTTTTAATCTAAAGGGGGGATTGCCATCTTGGCTACTGAGAAATCATGACATTCAACTGCGTAGTTCAGACCCAGGTTTGTGTGCAGTAGATCTTATATTTAAAAGTGTCCTTTCTATTGTTGAATTGCTCATGGTTGAACTGCTCATGAGTTCAGCTAAAAAGAACTGATTTAATTTATTTTTATTTATATTTTTGACTGAGGTGTGTTATAAAACACATATGGACTGGCATAATTTGATTACTAAGTGCGCGTCTATCTCCCCTCGGGCCTGTGAGTGACCAGAAGAGGGTCCTACCTCCCTCTTCGGGTCACTCACAGTGACCACTTGCAATTACAAAAACCACTTGCAATCACAAGTGGTTTTTTGTTTTATCAGCTGTGGCCGGGATAAAAGATATGTTTTTATTTCCAAAACCTTAAATTCTTTTTGTTTCCTCAGTGAAAACTTCTTGGTTTTTTAGTTACTTAATTATGACTTGTGATACATTTGTATACTTTTATACTGAATTAGCTTTGTGGCACTATCCTTTGATCTCATATAATTGTCAAATTTTAATTATTGTTTTATGATTGTTTGTTTCATGTGTTTTGAAACAACAGCGTTCTTGACGTATGTGGACCAGTGGATGGGAGTCTTGCTTCCAAAACTCAAGCCGTTTCTCTATGCCAATGGCGGGCCAATCATAACAGTTCAGGTAAGTGACGATAAGGAAATCCAATTTCACAATGAGTCATAATCTTTACTAAAATGTAATGTGACAGGAGGGAGGGTTTGTGAAGCTGCACAATGACGGACCAAACTTTCTTGAGAACCAACTACAGGTTATTGGTTCTTCTCCAAGAACCAATAATGGGAGGCTAATCACCCATAAGCTGACAGACTGGACCCATAGAGCATACACTAGAAGGAGAGGCAGACAAAACAGAAGGTGGATAGACAACATTCAAGAATATGGTAGCGTTACATGGAAAAGAACAGCACAGGACAGAGTGAAATGGAATGTTGATGAAGAGGCCTTCCTCCTGCAGTGGAGAGAAACAGGCTAGAAAGAAAGAAAGAAAGAAAGAAAGAAAGAAGAATCATCCATACTCGAAGCTGAGAAACTGAATTGCGAAGGATGTGACTTCAACATGGTCGACATGTAAAGGTGCCTTTCTGCAGCCAGACACAACGGCTCATGTGTGATCACAGAGCACAGTCAAAATGTTTGATTTTTCCTGAGGGAGGAAAACCGGAGGGCCCGGGGAAAAACCCTCATGGCACAAGAGAGAAGCAACACACCCTACTCACATATGGCCCTAGCCAGGAATCGAACCCAGGGCCACAGTGGTGAGAGGCGAGTGCTTTACGCTGTAGTCACCTACGCCACACGAAGTAAGACCAACAAGTGAAAATTTGAAACTTTACATACAGTGGGAATAATACTAACACAATTTCAAGCTGATGTGTCACAAGAAACATTGTGAATAGTACGCATGATTCCTGTTTGACTTGACCTTTTTTTTCTTCTCTTCTCCATCTTTTGGCAGATTGAAAATGAATATGGTAGTTACCCAGCCTGTGATCATGTGTACATACGTCACCTGCTACAGCTTTTCCAATCCTACCTTGGAACAGACATTGTTTATTTTTCAACCGATGGGCCAGGGGATAAGAACCTGAAATGTGGGACGTTACAAGGGATATACTCAACGATAGATTTTGGAGCAGGTAAATGATTATTATTTCTTGAAAATTATATTTAACATGAAAATAGACCAATCCTTTCACCCCTTGACATCGGATGTCAGATCATTATGCAGAGCTTTCCTTGTAATTTTTTACTACCCTTGTAAAGTGGTAAAACCTTGATCCACTAAGCGAAAGTAGTAGTAGTTCCGGCCAATTTCCTACCTCCCCAGGTAGTACTTAAAGAAGCAGGACAGTTCTTTTCAGAACTAAGTTGTCCCCCCGAATTCCGAAATCTACTCCCTGGTAGTAGAATAATAACAGGACAAGTTCTCACAAGAACAATCTACTGTATATAGCAAAGTAGATATAATCCAATCCTGTTACCGCAAACCAAATATACATGGTTAAACCTTGCCCACCATAGCAATGGTCTATCAATGGTACCTAGTTGGTAGCAAATTGTTAAGACAAATCCGTCTTGTTCTTCCCCTTCGCCAAACACGGTAATCCAAATGGCAAGCACTTATTCGAATTTTCGATGGGATTCTAAAGTATCGGACTCTTGTCAGACTTTTTGACATGCGTTTGTGGCCTTGATTGGTCAGTGCATTGGAGGGTGGAATTTAACTGTCTTGTGGGACCAGTTGTGGAAATCTTTCAGAAGCAATATCATGTCTTTTTTTAACCTTTCAGTCGATGACCCACAAATTTTATTCGACGAGCAAAGAAAATTTGAGCCAAAAGGACCACTGGTAAGTACATTTAAAGGTAAATATTGGATTAGTAATCATGAAGTAAACTCATTTTACCTACCTGGGAAATCATTCCGGCAACACCAGAATTTGAGTTCTGCGCACTAGACTGCTCAGCTATGACTTGATGATTTTGATTTTTTGTTGTGTGTTTATTAAAAACTAGAGGCCAGGAAATTAATGTTACTCTTCCAAAAACCCATTGGTACCTTAACCCATAACTAGTTGCCGTCGGGGATCTTCCATTTTATTCCGTCCACCATGACGAAATTATTTTGTCAGAATTGCCGAAATCATTTTTCTGTGAATTTTAGCTAAAATACAGTGAATAAACAATGGTGGAAGCCTCACAATGTCTCGTAATCCTCTTCTTGAAACAAAAGGACAAAGGTCTGGAATCGGAGATTACACAAAAACCACCTCGCAATAGCCAGAAAATGCCAAAATGTTCAAGACCGTGTTTTGTCTTTGTGGTGGTAAAATGATGCGTTAGAGGGCGTGTGTGTGGTCTGGGCATGCTCAGCAGTGGAATGTCCGGATGACCTTTGCTCCGGTATTTCAATTTTACGCAAGACAGTAGTTAAACGGCTTTCATTTCCAGGCAGGAGAAACATCTGTGTGTATACACGTTATCCGGCGCCAACTGGTTAAAAGTTATAAAAGGCTGTTACACAATCTTTGGCTTGGATCTATTTATTTAGGTCAATTCTGAGTACTACACAGGTTGGCTGGACCACTGGGGAGAACAACATCAGACTGTTTTAACATCAAAGGTTGCGAAAGGTTTAGATGACATTTTGAAACTTGGCGCCAATGTCAACATGTAAGTTCAAGCCCTTAACTTTTGGAAGATGTACCCGATTTGACTAGCCACCTTAGCTTATAAGTAGGTGGTCATGTATTATGATATCCACTGTAGCTTATAATTCAGGCTGTCACATATCATTATAACGCAACCCGCCTCGCTTATAGAATGGAGGCTCTATCATGATACCATGATAGTATCATGGGAGGTTTATAAGCGAGGCGGTCATGCTTGGCAGCTGGCTTATAACCTATGGTGGCTAGGTAAATCGGTTCGAAGATTACAAAATATTTATTTTTACAAGCATATCTTTACTTGGCTGCGTAACAAAATGAACGCTTGACGTGACCCAAAACAAAAACCCAAGTTGCTCATAAAGATGGAATCCATCAGGAACTATCTATACTATGTATCACACGTTAGCACAGGGTAAAAGTTCCAAATGTTCTTCCGTGATGCAGTTTTATTACATGTATTTAAATGCAGGTACATGTTTGAGGGTGGGACCAACTTTGCATATTGGAATGGAGCCAATGGAGGCCTTACTTCGTTCTCACCTCAGCCAACAAGCTACGATTACGATGCACCGCTATCAGAAGCTGGCGACCCAAATGAGAAATACTACACCTTGAGAACAATCATTGGGAAAGTAAGCATGAATTGCAATTAACTTCAAAGTTTTGTTCCCAATGCTGTTGTACTCGCGGTCAAACAATGCACATTTCTCATCCAATGATAGGTCTTCCTTCGACCTCATTGAGGGCGCTGTTTGAACTTGTGTCGTCTTATGCAAGGGTTCTGAAGGGATTTCTCCATACAAATGTGTCTACTATGTAGGTTAAAACATAAAATATTCTTTATCCCCAATGCAAATTTAACATCTATCAGATAATTTCTCATGACTTTTAAACTGTTAATTTTGTTGCAGTACAAAAAGCTACCTGCGGGTCAGATTCCGGCTGCCACCAAGAAATTCGCTTATGGGCAGACGGTGATGAGTCGTACGTTAACACTTTATGATGCGTTGGATAAGATAGCACCCTACGGGCCAGTTAAAGCGAATTATCCAATCAGCATGGAGGACATGCAACAGGTTGGTGTTAATATGGGTCATGGGGGAGTTCTGAATTTTGGAGGATAAGGAATTTCATTTGGTTAGGAGAAGTGGGAACTGCTTATGTTTTATGATTAGGGAACCATGGAGTTCTTAGCAGAGAAGGATGAGAGGCATTTCCAAGGTGTTGGGTTATTTTTTTCCTTTTTTTTCATTTCATTTATTAATTCTGGTTGTAAAGCCAAGGACTCTCAGAAGAGCGAACTTAATCACTGTACTAGCCAAGAACCCCATGGAGAGAAGACAAGGAAGGAATTTTCAGTTTTAGATGTGGGAGGAAAACCCCCAAACCCCAGAGATTAATTCTAGGGAAAACCCCACGCAATCAGGTAGGGACTTTAAAACCCAATCCACATAGTGCCCCCAGGCGGGATTCAAACCAGGGTCCTAGAGGTGGAAGGCGAGGAAAGACACCCACTATGCCAACCTGACCATCATGGGGTGACGGTGGTGGAGGCAGGGGGAGAGTGTGATCTGTGATGAAGTTGCACAAGGTCTATACCTCAATAGGAAGATCCATAAAAAAAAAACTCATTGCAACTTCCCAAAACATGACCGATGCATACCGTTTGAAAGATTTTTGAAATTTGTATTATCTTGAAAGAATAATTTCTGTTTGATTGACAGAATTTTGGGTTCATGATGTATCGCACTACACTGAGGTCAAACTACAACACAGCAACTCCACTAACCATAGAAGGCATTCATGACAGAGGATATGTACTTGTTGATAAGGTAGGTGGTAGCCAGTTTGTTAGTGTTGTTGTTATTATTTTTTTTCCTGGTAATGAAACCAAGGATGCCTCAAAAGCGAACTTAATCACTGTAGCTCGTAAGCCTTTAGACTTGCTATCTGAACCACAAACACCAGGGTAAACCCCTTCGTTTTTCAATTTACGGGCTCTTTTACGTGCACTACCCATCCTAGTACACGGGACCTACGGCTTAACGTCCCATCCGAAGGCAAAGCAATTATGGTAAAGTGTCTTGCTCAAGGAAACAAGTGTCGCGAGTGGCCAGGCCGGGATTCGAACCCGCATTCTGTAAACTACAGAACTTGAGTTGGCTGGAAGATAAATTCTTTTTCGGCCTCCTGAGATATGGGACGCAGACGCGCTATATTTTCTTGTATTCCACTCGCGCTTGTGTGATAACTAACATTGTTTGTACACTTGGGTCCCGTTTGTGAGGAAGACTAAAGCCACTTTTCATTCTTGATTAGATGCCCATGGGTATTCTGAAGCGGAATACTGATGTCACCATCAACATCACAGCCCAAGAGAACTCAACACTGGATATACTGGTTGAGAACATGGGACGTCTCAACTATGGCTGCTGTATAAATGACAGTAAGGTTAGTATGCTATTGAAGCCCTACACTCCTTTACATAATAATATCACAAGGCAGTTTAAAACACTCTTTGTGTTTTGTGATGTGTGTGCAATGTTATTTTACCGCTGTCTGAAACAGCGCACGTATCTACCAATAAGGTACTCAAGGTGCTTTAATTATATTATTTTAATGACCGGTTTGTGACGTTTTTGAATTATGAGACCTATTTATGTAGCACCTTATAAAGATTTACAAGGTGCTGCGGCGCATTCAGCAGCCACTGCCAGAAACACCGGGGCAAACCCGTTCTCTTAGCGATAAGTGTCACTGGGTTCTTTTACGTGCATTACACAACACATGGGGCTTACGGCTTTACATCCCATCCGAAGGACGAAGCAATAATGGTCAAGTGTCTAGTTTAAGGACACTAGTGTCAATACCAGGACTCAAAACCCACACTCTTCTGATCAGAAACACCAGAGCTTTTAGTCCAGTGCACTTGACTGCCCGGCCAGGACACGCTAATGTATTAATGGATGCCGACTTAGCAAGTAAACAGTCACAAGAGGGTGACATAACTGTTTTCTTAACAAAATAAGCCAGTTAAATATGGCTAATTGACATTAATGTTTTTATCTTATGAGTTCATATATGTACATGGGGTTTATTTGATTGTATTAATCAAAATCAGCAAAGGTGATTGTTGTGTATTGTTCTTAGTTCCTTTAATATAGTGCGGTTGCACCTTTAAGTACGTTTTGATAAGTATTGTTGTGACGTCATATTGTGTTCACTGAGATAACGATCACAAGTCTAGTTGATGCCGCCTGGCTCACACACGAACCTCCGGATGTAAAACTATCTATTAGTTCTATGTAAGCCTTGAATAAATACTGGAATCACAAGTATGTCTTAGTCTCTCTGCGGAGTCTATGGTTATGGAAATAACATAATAGTGATTTAAGGGGTCGTCAAATACTATCTTGTCAACTTTGATAGTATCTCAAATTAGAACATTTCTCCAATACCAGTATGAACTTTATAATCAGTGAGTGATTGGATCTAAACTAATCAAATTTTGTTCCGTCTTCAGAGTAGCAAGATGAATTTCAGAAGAACTCCAAATTCTTTGCCGAATCTTCCACTGACAATAATTCTTTCCTCTCTCTTCCAAGGGCATCATCGGGAATGTCACCCTTGACGGTGTCATCTTGACGTCTTGGCAGATTTACTCCCTGGATCTAGGGAGGGCGTTGGACCTCAACCGAACTCTACCATCGCCTAAGAGCAGTTCTGTAGATGAGGCGTTGAAAGACGGTGTCCCTTCAGGACCTCTGCAAATACCGTCGTTTTTTGTCGGTACCCTGCAGAGTGGTCCGGAAGAGGGACCCCAGGATACGTTTTTGAGAATGACTGGATGGTCCAAGGTGAGAGGGATCTCAAGATTATAGAAAGCTTTTCAAAGGTAGTAGGGTTTGCAGACTTGAAAATCTTCTAAAATATGTTTTTACAATACATTTATGGATTTGATACTGTAATCAACGGCTTTGTGTTGGGGGCAACACATACAACCCTTGTAAGAGTTTGAAGCATTTGGTGTTGGATTAGTTTAAGTCTGAGACCCTAATGTCCACAAAAGGCCACAAGCGGCCACAAGGAAGCGGCCACAAGGAAGCGGCTTGTATCAAAATGCCCAAAGTGGCTGCAAACAGCCGCAAGATTTGACCTATTATTCCACTCGACCTATAAGGTCAAAGTAAAGGTCATGTCCTGATTCGACATTTCCAATGTTTTCCATTTTTACATAGTATTCATTTCTAGAACATAACAAATTGTCTTAGAATTCTATGATATAATAGTCTGAGCCCTTTTTGGTGTAATGAGAATCAGTATTCCTCATTAGAGTTGTACACTAGGAACAAGACCAAAAGGTGCAGCATGATGACGGTTGTAACCATGGGATTTAGAGGATCCATAATGTTCCTGGTAAATTTACCACATTTTTTTACAATTGTTCAACTGCAGGGCCAAGCTTTCATCAACGGATTCAACCTGGGCCGTTACTGGCCAACAGAGGGCCCCCAGATAACGTTGTACGTGCCGGCTTTTGTCCTGAACCCCATGCGAAACACACTCGTCCTGTTCGAAACAGAACACTCCCCCTGCAATGCCTCGGACCCAACTGCAATATGCTACGTTGAATTCATCGACAGGCCCATTATAAACTCTACAATACCACCTAAAGATGTGCAAGTGAGCAACAAAAAGAATTCTGACTCAGGAATTTCTTGGAGGGAAAATGAAGATGGTGCCGATGCAGATGTAACTCGACAGAAATTCTTGTTGTTGAAGCACGACCGATTTTCGGGGAACGAGGCCGACGGTTTAGAGGTTGATGAGACCAGGGGGAGAGACATTGTACCTGGGAAAGAGTCTGAGAATGAATTTGATTTTAGTTCTGATTATCTGGAGTCTTTCAATGAAAATATAATTGTGGAGTCCAAGAAAGATTGGGTGGAAATCGGGAAAGAGGTTGTCATTTCTGCAGCTGAACTGGTGATCTTCCTGACGGGGATACCAGCAGCAGTTTGGGACTTTTTTATCATCTGAAATGTTTTTAAGATCAAATTTATTACATCATGCTAAAAAACAGGCATGGTTCAATTTTATAATAATTATAAATTTTGTACAATAATAATGAACACTTGTATAGTGCTGGTATCCACCAATTTTGACTGGCCTAGAGAATGAACATTTTTACCTGAACATTATATTACAGATCAAGATACAGTACATTCATTAAACCAACCTGTGCTAATTTGTAGCTCTTTTCGTTGTTTCATTTGCGAGAAAACGGTCAAAATGCAATCTGCAGCGAGCCAACCATAAAGAACCAACTGGGTTCAAGTGAAGTAGTGACCAAGTAAAGTCTGGGGAGTCAGCTGTGTTTTTCTGTACGCCTTGACTTCAAGTCATTGTTTCTAAATAATGCTATGCAATTTCTTTAAAAGTAGCAATTTACAACTTAAAAGCCTGGCGTTAGAAGTATTTAACACAGAGCACTTCTAGGCCTAAAGACACATACAAAATTACTTTAAATGCAAAATATATTTTCCGTGCAGTATCTATTTCAACTTTAAGCAGGCATGTGATTTCTCAGGATTTTTCCTAATTTCAGGATTTTCTCAAAATCTCCTAGGAGTCAGGGTGCACTATTTCAGAGTTTAACTGCAGTGTGGGGCAGTTTTACCTGGCTTGCCCCAAGTCTTAATGCCATCATGGAGATGTTAATTAACTGAATGGAGAAAATATAGTTATAACATTTGTCTGTATTGTTTTGTCTGTATGGGGATGCTCGAACCCCATGGGAAAAATTAAGTGCTGTCCGGACTAACCAGGATTCTAGCTTATGATATGAAATTATGAATCTTAATTAAAGGTACATTTTTATATGGCAAAAAGGTATAATTTATCAATAAACTTTAATAGAATGTTAAAAAAAATGGAATTATTGAAAAAAGTACTTATTAAATAAATGAAAAACGATATTTTTCCTGTAGATTTTATTTGTTGTTCTCTGCGTCTCAGTGAAGTCGAGTATTGTGGGGAACAAATGAAACATTGCTGCTGTGCGTGGTATAGGGAGGTGGGCAGACAGTGTTTGTAAAAGATGTTTTAACATTTTGTTTGCAAACACTCCTTTAAGTACATGTAGTTCTTTAAAAAGAAGTACATGTAAAAGAAAAGAAAATAAAAGAAAAGGGTGGTTAACTTGGTTTTCAAAACAAACGCGTCTTTTAAGTGCGAGTTATGAACAGAGGTCCTGTGTGAAGTAACAATCAAAAGGTGACATCAAAGTTAACTTTGATGATCATGCATGGGCTGTTGTCAAAGAGTATTTTAATGTTTACCAAAAAAAAACAACACAGAAATGTCATGGCTGCGTTTGCACTGCTGACGCGCGCGCCGGCGCGTGCGTGTTCGAAATTAACCAAAGCGATTAATATTCCTATTGTTTGAAAACAATAGGTTTATTGTTGTGTCAGTCACATGGATGCGTTACGAACTTCATACGGATAAGTTGAGAAACAAAAAACAAAACAAAACAGTGGTCTTACTTTCACCGATGAGAAAGTATGTAGTTTTTTGTTGTTGGCGCTCTCCGAGTTGTCAAAAAATTTCGAAATACTTCGACGGGTTATACGAAAGCAGTTCAAGTTTTACACACTGGATGAAAATGAAGTAAGCAAACTTTCACTTTGGTTTGATGTTACACAAGGAAATGATGTGTGGAATCATTACGTAAATTTATTGTGGGGGAGGGACGTTCAAATTACTGGTGTACCGGTATGCGTGGATTGATCAAAACACATAAACATTTGTAAACTTTACAAGGAAATCCGTACAAAAATGCACCGCATATGTAATAATTACTACTTGAGCTTTTCCGAGGGAAATATATACGTTTCCCCTTTGTTTTTTGTTTTTTAACACCAACTAAAAATAATCGTATGTACTGATATTGTTTTGTCCTACTTTTGATTTGGTAACAACTTCCCAAATGATATCAATTTATACTCCAAAGTTGTTTTCCCGCTGTAAACTTACTAAGCTGATGAAACGGTATGTTTATAGACGGCAGGGAAATATAACACACATTTTTTAAAGTTGGACGGTTTTTCGAATTTGCTTTTTTTCTTAGATCGTTCGTGAAATCTCTGAGGCGGGGCTATTCAGTCTGCATAATCGCCTCGGCCGCCACAACGGCATACGTCATTCACAGAATCAAAAGGTGAGATATCTTTTCTACCAAATCATTTCCCAAACTTATTGTCAAGATAATTGTTAGTTCGTCTTTAATCTACAAACAAAGTATGTTTAAAATATCTTTACACGGTTAAAAATTTCCAAATCTCTACATAAAACAGAATCTTTCAAAAACATTGTACTTCTTGTGGGTAACGGGTTTTTGTCAGTTTGCAACAAGTTCAGTGGCTGTGCGATCCTGACGCAATAAAAAAAAAATCAGTCTTAACACCCGTTCCTTGGTTTGTTGTTCCCTAGGGCCTGTTTTTATTCTTCACTTTCCTGAAATAATGTATCTTGTATAATTTAATTATTTTTACGGTCGTATTATTGACTGTTGAGTTAAAAATTTGTTTTTATTTTGTATTTATCAGTGGCGTAACTAAGGGGAGGGGGCACGTGCCCCCATTGATGTCCGTGACCCCCTTTGAAATCTTGACTTTTTGGTTAAAAATTACCAAAATAAAATGTTACACTTTGTAAGCTTTTATGTAGTATATTCAATGTTTTTTGTTAACTTCTTTTTCTATTTACATGCAGTGTATTGTTTTACCTCCACGTCCGATTATCATAAAAAAATAGCAAACGGCACAAAACAAGAGCGCTGAAAGGGGGCTTGTTTAGGAAAAGTGAACATTTTTATTTGGCCAGAAGTGCCTAGAAAAAAATATGCACCCCTTATGTGCCCCCTAAAATGTTACCCTAGTTTCGCCGCTGGTATTCATTTGTGTATTTATTACTAATTTTATTACGACAAACATAACAACTTTTGGGCCTTTTTAAGTCAGCGTGGGCAAGTTCATAAACTGCACGACAAAAATAATTTTATAACTAATAGGTAGTTGCTTTCCCCCATGGAAAACCATCAATGGTCTTGATTTATTATTTATTATTATTATTATTGTATTATTACACAGGCATCTCTCGAACAGAGCCCGGGGCGCTAAAACATCTGCGTTCAGTCACAAAGGTCGCCCGTCCAGCGCGTACAACGACCGGCGTATCATCTCGCCGGTTTCAGTGGACCCTAAGATGGGTCCTCGCATCGAAGCTGAGGGCAGTGAACCCGAGGCAGATGAGCCCCATGTCGAGGCTCCCCACAGTAACATCGAGACTGATGTTGACTGTAATAGGCTAATGGTGAGAACGTAACCATTGGAACATTCTATCATTGTTAAACCTTGTTTACATTAAGTTAAGTTTGTCTTTTTGAGGTAACAAACAAAATTAATAAAAATAAATATCTGGTTACGCCACAGTTGTAGTACCTTGCAATACTAAGTTAAGGTATATGTAAATTCTATTTAATATTTGTGTACATAAATTTAACAAAATTGAAATTTAAACAATCCTAGAGAAAAAAATCATAATAATAGGACTATAAATATTCTTCAAAATGTGTTATCTTATAGGTTTTCTTTTGCAACTAGTAGATGAAGATATTTTCTACATTGCATTTCACAGGTAAATGAAGTGAAGGATGACCTTCAAACTTCCACTCTCTGTCTCTACCAGAAAAAGCCACCAATCAAAACAGAGGATACAGATAATCTTATTGAGATTATCCCAGATCCGGATGATTCACAAAGTGTCTCTGGTTACGATTCTGACAACTGTGATTATGATCAAGACAAGTCGGCAGGTCGTAACAGTGATCCAGATGATTTTGACAATGAATCTTGGGCTGGCAACTCAACAGATGATGATTTAACTGACGATGATTTAACTGAGGATGTTTCAACAGATGATGATTCGTATGATTCAACAGACAGTGAATCAACAGACGATGATTCGACTGATTATCTGGATAACTACCACCTCTCTTCATACACCCAATCAAAACAAGTCCACACCAGTGACATCTTCCACAAGACTCAAGATAACAAAATCACTGAGCGAGCAGAGGAAGAGGTGAAGAAGCATGAGGTCAAAGGTCAACTGCCTGGAAAGTACAAGTATGACAATGACTGGCAAGTTGAGGATTGTTATTATGACGATGATGATGAGGATGACGACCAACCAATTGCTGTTGCTACAAAACAAACCACATCTGAACCTAAAAGGTGAGCTAACTGATACAAAATATCACTGTAAGTTCATGAATTAAATGTTATCTTAGTGAAGCGTTAACTTGGATTTCAAAAGTAGATCTATAACTTTAAGCCACACTGTGCACGCCATACGAAAGAAGAAGATTGAAGACTTTGCATTACTTAAAGTACATAGATATCAGGCCCTGAATTTCATCTTTGAGAGGGCAAGGCCATTTTAATTTTGCAAAGGGCACTCCCATTGGAAAATCAAAATGTGTATGGGAAACTTTGTGAAGGGGCACCAAGGCCAAGACCAGGGCAACAAAGGCCATGGCCTCCGTGGCTGCCGTGTAATGTCTGAGAAATATCTTGGGTTCCCATCGACTACACAACCATCAGCTGAAATGAAGGAACAAAATTAGTTAGGCATTATTATAAAAAAAAAGTGCCTTTAGCAAACTTTATTTTACTCATAACACATGGTGTCAACCTTTTACAACACAACATAGGACAGACACTCAAAAATTACAAATGTCTTTTTAAAATAAAGATCTGAAACCTGCCAGTATTGAAAAGGTGACAGACTACAAACATCATCTTCCAATGTTTGGTAATAAACATCAGTGTGATGACCTGAAGCTTAATTGTGTGTGTTTTACGTTGACAACTCTGACTAAGAAGTAGGGACAGCTAACATTCATTAAATGTTCAGTCAAGGAAGTTTGGTCAGACACTTCTAAAATGTTTGTTTTGGTTCCTCCTAATTTCAGTCAGAGCCAAGTCGCTCCTCCCAGAACTGAGCTAGAACCTGTTCCTGTACTCCACAAGGAGGACTTCATGGACCCCCTCGGTGGTCAAACAGTTCTTGGCAGAGGTGCTTTTGGAGAGGTGACTTTGAAGTACCAGCAGTCAACTGGACGATGGGTCGCTTACAAGTCCCTCTTTGAGGGCAGCCGAGATGACATCATCTCAGAAGCTCAAGTGATGCAGTTGCTAAGCAACCATCCATCCTTCCCCATCATCTACGGTGTTGTGATTCAAGACGGCCACTTTGTTCTGGTGTCGGAATTTCTTGGAGATGAGCTCACATCCCGCCCACTATCTCTCACTGATGCGCTGCAGGGAGAGCGCCCTCTAGAGCTCTCACAGGGAGAGTGGAATGACATTGCTCGAGATATCGTCGACGGGGTGTGGTACATGCATCGATGCAACCTGCTCCACCATGATATAAAGACGGACAATATTTTACTTGTTGAGGGTGCTACAAGATGGGAGGCACGCATCATAGACTTTGGGCAATGCAAACAGTCCAAAGAACAGCTTGTGACTCCCCTCGATGAGAACATCACCCCTCGTGAGGAAATGATGGCTGCCAGGTTGCACTGGACAACATTCAGTGACGTTTATGGTGTAGGGAAAATACTCCTTCTGATTGGTCAGCATGGGAATGTTCCATCAGTTGAGGAGGGGGGACTGTCCCTCAAAAAGAGTGCAAGTTTGTCCATAGAGCCATCTGATAATGACAAATACCCTCAGATGGAAATTGTTCGATTCCAACTGGGGATCAAAAGCAGAAAAATGTTGAATTAGTGGTATCTTTGCTATTTTTGGTATATTTATTTTAAAATGTCCTAGCAGCAAACATCTGAATTGTGACATAATTTACAATCATTAAAAACATTACAATCAATAAAATCATTAAAAAATTCATTAAAGACATCAAGGCATGAAGTAACGAAAACAGCCTACAAAAACCATCCAACAATTAGAAACCAAAAATGAATAAAAACAAAAAACAGCAGTAAAGCTTTAAACATAAAGCTTTAACTCTAAAGAACTTAACGTTAAGAAAGTTTTTTGAATGCTTTTGTATTCTGCCACTGATCGCTTGACTGGCATTCAAGTTCAGAATAACTGAACAAATTCGAAATTCTTAAATACTCGGTCAATCATGCCCCCCACAATGCATCTTGACACGAGTGTCATGAAATGGTGTTCAGTGTGGGTGTAAAATGGCATGGTGCTTCTGCAAGTACACACAAGTACAGTTCACCATTCCCTCCATCACACACACACGCACTCAATTCGTGATGCAGTATAGTGAACAGTGATGGACTCAGTCAACTTTAACAACATTCCCAAATTACTTTTATTTTGTTGGTAAATTAAATACATGAACAATCTTGAAATGTACAAAGATTTTCTTGAAAACTTCCCAGTTCTGTGCTACTCTTGCCTGCCACTAATACACAGAGACTGCACTGCTCAACTAAATAAGTCATACTGATGAGACAAATATTAACAAATGCTGAAAAAGTTTGAAGAATTTAACGACCGGATCCTTGGAGGATTGTTCCCAAAAGTAAAACTTTTAAGGAACAAAAATCGACACAGTTCAAAAGCTCAGGTCTTCCAAACTTGAACTGCAACTTTTGGATGAATTTTAATACAACAATCGTCAGTCACTCTGTGTGTCAAAATAATGTAATTTAATTCAACTTTAATTCTTGACAAACTAAAAAATACGTAATAAATTACATCATGAACAAATAACACCAATGACAACCGAATAAAAGAAATTACACACATTTGAACAATGAAAAACAGTCTCTGTGAGTGGTTCTTGGACAGGGCATTTCTGTTTCCCTTTTCACAAAATTTTCTCTAGGATAGTAAGACGATGTTAGTAAAAAAAAGTACCTCGCGCCCCCAAAATGTTCCTTGGTTGCCTCCAAGTTCCCTGAATAAACTAGCTCATATGACAAGAGCCTTATAGAAGACTTCCTCTACTAAGGAACAGAGTTCCTCTCTCAGACCATACCTTCAACTCTTTAGTCTCAAGCTATGACAACCTTCCTCCACAGTCCCCCGCATAGGCAAGACCTGGCCCAGCGTTGTTCCCATGCTTTCATGACTGCCGTCCTAGTGGGGGAGTTTAACATCGATATTGACGCACACCTGAATAAAAAGTAGAGCGACAAAAACATCATGAAAAAAAAAAATGAAGTATCCAATAATGATGATATTAATAACGAGTTCTTATATAGCAATATATTTTACAAAAATGTGCCGATGCACTTTACATCAGTGCCCTGTGGATTTCACAAAACTAGTCCTAACTTAAGACTAGTCCTAATTTATGCCTAATCCTATAAGTTAGGACGAGTTACCGTACTTGTCCTAACTCGAGATAAGACTAGTCCTAGCGCTTTGTGAAATCCACACCTGGTCATTGGGCCAATGACATTCCTGTAATCTTTCTCAGCTCCCTGAGGAGTATAAAGCCCCGGGCTGCCGTGGCGCTCCGGAGGCCTTTTCAAACACAAAATCAGCCTATACCTTCACCGGTACCTATTTTTACTCCTGGGTGAAGAGAAGCAACTATAGTAAAGCATCTTGTTCAAGGACACACGGAAACTAATTTCATGGAGCTGCTTAAGCAGCAAATAATGCTGAACAGTTTTTCTGCTAAGCAAAAAACAAGCAGTAGACCAGTCACAGATGGTACATGTGGAATGGTATTTTAGCTGGTAACCTTATTCTCGTAAGCGTACTTTTAATATGCTTAGCTACTTCTTGTGCTTAAGCAGCTCTATACAATTGAACCAGATGTAAGCAGCAATAACATTTGGGAAAATTTTGCAATATACCTCGTGCAACTTCTTATCTCATCTGGTGGGGCCACCCCCAAGTACAATCGTCGCACAACATCCGTCTTCTGGTGTATCTTGTCCGAGAGTGACCTCACATTGACCTCTGACCCAGGGAATATGTTCAGGCTGTGGCCAAAGGTCGCGATGTTGACCATGTGAGGTGGGGTGGTGTTGAATTGGAAACTCATGGCCTGGCGTAGGAGGAGCAGCTTACCAGTTATTCCTGCGGGAAAACAATGAGAAGGAAACGGAACCAGCTAATGGTGCAAATTGTTTTTAAAACCGTTCTCCATTTTGTAATGGCGTCTTTTCTCACAGAGATGCTCCTTGCAAAAACATATCTTGGCGCCTATAGGTTTTCAAAAATACACCTACCTTATATAAAAATTCAGTCGGACTTGTTTGTTTTTTTTCGAATGAGGAAAAATGTAAAGCAATAATATTGCACGGAATTACAAAATACATTTTGCAAAAATACATCTTACAAAATTACATTTTGACAAAATTACATTTTGTAAAATAAATAATCAATTCGTACGAAGAACATTTTACACAATAAATCAAGACATAAATGATTAGATGAAATCAATTGTTTGGGGGAAATAGATCAAGTCAGAGAATAGAATCATATCCACGAATCTACACTTTCCCCTTCATTCTCGTTAACTTCAAAGTGTTATTTTGATGCCTTTATTTGATCATTACCTTCTGTGACTGGAGTGACATCCAACGGGTGCATCATGATCTGGCTTGGTAAAAGGCAACAATCATCTGTAAATAAAAATAACAACAACAAAACAAACTTAATCACTATAGATCAGAAGTCTGGGGAAACCTGTAGACAAGGGTGCTTGCTATGAACCAGAAACACCAGGGTAAACTCCTACTCTTCCAGCAAACTTAATAATCACTGTAGCTTGGAGGCCTGAGGAAACCTGTAAACAAGGGTGCTTACTATGAACCAGAAACACCAGGGTAAACTCCTACTCTTCCACGATAAGAATTCTGAGTTCTTTTATGTGCACTGCCCGGTCTGGTACCGGGACCAACCGAATGTTCCATCCGAAGGTTAAAGTAATTACAGTGAAGTGCCTTGCTCAAGGTCACAAGCACTGTGACCAACCAGCGCTCGGCCACACTACTCCCAAAATATTCAAAGAAAACGACTGCTTTCTTTTAGTAAAATCCCAAATAAGCTTAAAATGGAATGTACGAAAGAAATTGACTTTACTTCCATATCGTGCAAGGTTTTGTTCATTAACTAAAATGCAAGTTGTAAAAGGTTTTCATAACTCGCCGTTGAGAACTCACCGACAGTATTTTCATCAAGTTCAGCGGGTGGAATCTCCTTGCTCGCTAACCACACTTGAGTCATGAGTTTGTAGAGATGTGACAGAGTATCCAATGTATCTACACAGACAAAAAATTAGCGTACTGTTAAATTTATAATAAAGTGCATTTATTATGTTTTTCTTCTTCTCAAAGTGCCTTACAGTGTAATTACCCTTATTGCAAGGGCCCTAAGCATTCCTTAAACCATCTCTACTCCTTAGGAGTATGCAGCACCGGCAGCAAAATGGGTGCAAAGGTTGCTGACAATTCACATCAACAATCTCTACCCTCGCATGTACCCATCCTTGGTGATGAGAAGCAATTATAATTAAGTGTCTTTATCAAGGACACAGGTGTCACGACCGGGATTCGAACCCACACTCCGGGATTCGAGCCCACACTCCGATGACTCAGCAACCAGAGCTTGAGTTCTCAGCCACAGCAACCGGTTGTATAATTAAACAAATCTATGTGCTTTATGGAATCAGAGTCTCTGAGTGAGTCCAGGAGCAAGACGTTAAACTGCTCCTCGGGTACAGCTTGCTGGGGTCGTCTCAACCTGGTTTAGGGCCCCTGTGCTGAGGGCTTTGAGCTCTGCAACTATGCAGCAAAATAGCAACTAGTGTCTCCAAAGCTTCTCCAAGCAAGAAACATTGGCAATAAGTTAAGAAATCATAATAATTAATAACAGTAAATGAAGAAAATGTATACAGCGCCAAAATGCTACCGCGCGCTCTACTTAATAAATACAACAGATTGGTGAATATGATGGGCACTAAGAACTTTGACAGCACAACAAAGCCAATAGACCAATCCATTAAGCCCAGCCCACTGTGCACGCCCGCCATATGCACTAACGTGTTTGTCAGACTTTTGTTGGACTTTCGTTTGCCCAATCACGTCTGTGACTGGTCGAAAGCGGGGCTTAATGGATCGGTCTATTAAACAGGCAAAAATAAATACCCACAAATGCTTAGAAGTAGATTGCTGGTAGACTGTGGATATTTCAGTGGCAAGTGGATATTTTAGCGGATGTGCAAGTCTTTTACTCTATTGAACTAACCTGACGTTGTTGAGAACACAGGCAAGCAAGTCTTCCTGCGCATTCCCCATATCTTAATGAGCACAAGCATCTCACGTAACAAACACAGGGTGGACGTGTCTCTCAGTACACTTATCTGTAGTAAGGGTTGAAGGTCAAAGGGTCACTAGAATTCAGAGCGAAATACTGCCCTCAACCATATTGACAGAAATAACATTTCAAATTTAAGTTACTTAAAACACCTTGAATGGCATAGAACAAAACTGAGAAGTAAAGAGCTGTGGTAAAGTGGTGTAATAGTATACAGTAAGCAGTTCTTATATGTTATATATATGGAATACGGACAATTTTTAGCGCTTCTGCATCCCATATCCCACGAGGCCGCACAAAACCGAAATGTGAGTGACTTTTCTTATTGGCGATTGCCAGGAACTGGTTGCCTGTAAACTACCTTGTGTGGCATGGCCTTTAGACCACTCAGCCTCAACACATGCTCAGATACTATGCAATTTTAAAACGATACGCCTTCAAGCCATCTAACAACTCATAGACGCCAGTTGGGTCTCGGAAGGTGTATGTACATACCCCAGGTTTAGTTGGGTTAGATGCTTGCTGTGGAACGGTGCTCAACGTGTAGAGACAGTACTCTGCAATCCACTGGATCAACTGCTGGAGGGACTGTAGGGTATCTGCATGACGACAAGTCCAGGAACCAGACAATTAGGAATAGCATTCATTGGGCCCTTTACAAAACCACGGCTACGGCTTGGCATCTGTTAGTTTTTCTACAAACATGCACATTTGGTACGGGGCTTTAAACAGACGGACAGAGTCTAAGCCGCAGCTGAAGCCTAAGCCGCAGTTTCCAAAAGGGTCACAGACATTTAGCATTGTGCTGCTATTTTATTTTCAATTTAACCAATAAAACCCAATACTAATAGGGTGAGAAGACTGAAAGGGTAAACCAAACTGATACCTCTTTTGCATGATTAGAATGGGTATTCATTACTAATATTGAACACAGGGAACAAGACAAAGATGGAGGCAGTGGGATGGGGGCAGAGTTTGTTCAATATAAAGGGCCATAGAAATCCAATGAGGTTCACTACCAAAGGGGTGTCAAATAGTGGTCCACTGAGACAGTTAACTTAGACACATGTTAACAAGTGCCTGGGTTTAAAGTTGTGCTGAGCGAATCATTTCAGCAATGAGTTATATAATAGTAATAATGATAAATAATAATACAAATTTGTAAAGCGCCCTCTATGACAAAAAATTTGACATGGCGCTGGGGGGAAAAAATGCACATAGCAAAATACTTAGAACTACAAACACAAAGTAAACAAGGCACATAAATGATAGCAATAATGATAAATAATAATAATAATACAAATTTGTAAAGCACCCTCTATCTATGACCAAACATATTCCATGGAGCTGGAAAAAAGAAAAATGTACAATACTTAGAACTACAAATACAAAGTATACAAGGTACATAAATAATAGTAATTATGATAAACAATAATAATAATACAAATTTGTAAAGCGCCCTCTATCTATGACCATACATAGCCCATGGCGCTGGAAAACAAGAAAAATGCACGTAGCAATATACAAAAAATAAAAGGTACATAGATAAGGGCACAATGAAAACAGATTTACATCTTCACTGTCAATATTTGTAAAATAGCGAATGTCTTTAACTTACTTGGATCCAGTGCATAGTCCTTGGTGTCTATGTTTAGCATCAGTTTAGTCAGGTCTAACTCTGCATTGTGTGCACAAACAGCTGAAGGGAAAAAAAGTGAATACAAAATTTATTGTTAACTTTTTATTTTCACTTGAACATTATCCCTTCCCGCACCCACTCCTCTGCCACATAATACACAGGGAGAATCAGCAATAGACCGATCCATTAAGCCCCGCCCCTAAACATATTGGCCAATCACAGCATTGGCTACATCACCACTGTTCATGTAGGCAGGACAATGTCCGGCGTGAACGTGCGCGCGATAAAGTACGCACACGCAATAGGATTTGATTGTGTCTGACTTTTGTCGAACTGTCGGTGGAGTAGCCAAGGCTGTGATTGTTCAAGACTTAGGGGAGCGTGCCTCAATGGATTGATCTATTCGCTTTTCTTTCTGTTGTGATAGTCTGGGTGCCAGCCTGGTTTTACAGGTGCAAAATACATGGTGAGTGCAGGCAATACACTAAGTAAAGGGTGTATTTCATTGACTGAGTGGAGGGCCATTAAAAAAACGAAATAAAAAAAAAACTCTGACTTGCAGAAATTGAAGAGAAAATATATGCTGAACAACTACTTTACCAGTGAGTTTTTCGGCCGGCCCTTTCTCCTGAGAAATGACACTGGTCGGTCTGAGGAGAGATCTAAACTCAGACGAGATGGCGTTTAGTAAAAGCTTGCAGTAACAATCCACCGACTTGCCCGCACCACTGGAGGTCATTCTTTATTTACAAAAAAAAAATAGAGTCGCGTCAGTCAGTGCAAAAACGTTGTATTTCTATTTTTGTAATAACATCGTATCTCACACAACAAAGGCTCTGTGCAAGTTTGTTGTGCCTTGGCACCATACGGTAGTGTGGACGTCCAGAATGGTTTTTGAGCTTTACAAAAGCCACCATACTTGAGAATACAATTAAACAGGGTCCAATTTCATGGCTCTGCTTACCGTAAACGAAAAATCGGCGCTTGCGGAAGCAGAAAATTCCGTGCTTACTTAAGCGTATTTCACAGGTTAGCAAGGAATTTTTGCTTGTGCTAACTAAGGATTCCTCGCTTACACAGCTAGCGCAGAAATTCGGCGCTAACCTTGTAAGCGGCAAATGGTCTTCGTAAGCGCAGAATGACGCAGTAAGCAGAGCCATGAAAATGGGCCCATCATGGGACCCTACATGATGTACTTTGTCAATGAAGCCACTTATCGGTAGACAGTCAAATTAGCTTGTAAATCCGGCCTCTGCCAGTTTAAAAACTGAAGAAAAATCTTGACGCCATTTTTCCACCAGTGCTTAAGCTTAACACTGTATGTATCAGACAGTTGAAGTCTATGCCTGTATTACACTGTGCAATAGTTTGATGAAGTTCATGCTAAGTTATCTACCGGTGTGGCAGTTTGATTTCTTATTTATTCTGTTTTATGTTATCTTTTTATTTATTTATTTCATTGATAACCAACAGCAGTTAATTGCCACTAACAGGTATCTTCAAATTAGAAAGCATTAAACACACTTCAATAAATATCTAAATATTTAAAGAAAACCATAAACAAAATTTAATAAAAATCTTAATTTTACCTGTGAAGGGAAGCTTTGACTGCCACTAGCCGACTGAATAATAACTCTTGTGTCGACTTGGATTGCCTGTTAAATGCTTCTGTTAAACGGTCAATCACTGTATCGACCATACCTTAATACAGAAAAAACAAAGTGCGATAAGCTATAGATATTATGCCTATGACATCACTGTGAGCATTTAGCCAGGAAAGGACACTCATGTGCTGAAGTCAAAACAGCTACAACACACGTTCGATGCTGCAAGTAACCTCAAAGATGGCGGCTAATGCATAAGGTCTATTCAGTTGAGCTCACATATAAGCTATAGTTTTTATATAAGCTTCACTTAATTTTGTCTTTTCTCATATTTTATGTAATTCTATTTAAAACTTTTTTTTTGTCAGTTTGATGGGTGCGACAGTCCTTCTTAAAATGGATAAACCAATAATAATCATTTATCACACCGCCGATTAACCATTTAAGGAATGTAGCGGCCACGGGCAGCTTGTTCCAAAATGCCCACAGCAGCCACAAATGGCCACAAGATTTGAACTGTTTCCAATTAAAACAAAAAGGTCAAAGTAAAGGTCATGTGAGCTGGGAACCAGTCACGAGACAGTACACATGATAACATTATATCTTGGCTGGTAACCTTTTTTCTAGTGAGCGTAATTTTCTTTTGTGCTTTAGTAGCTCTATAAATTTTGGCCAATGTTCATTCATTGTTGTGTCATTTACTTCCTGTTCTATTTGGTGTCAAATGAGGGGGTAATATTAGTTGCTACTTAAAACCAACCTGGTGTGATTGTATGAAGTAAGTCCCACCACTCGTAGCCAGTCACCAGACTATACTCCAACAAGTTGACAACCTGAGCGATGGTATGGGCCCTCGCAGCACCTGAATAGTACAAGAACAATAAATAATTGATCTTAAGGTGCCTGTGGCTATTATCAGAACAATTACTTCAAGTCACGCAGAGTGAATGAAGGTGTTAATCAGTGATGACAAAATCGTTCTCCCTATATCAGTGTACCAGCATAATTCCCTTACCCTGGTCTAGTGCCTGACCCAGTGTTGGTGCTATCTTGACGAGGCACAGAGCCCCCATCCAGTGTACTCCCATAATTCCCTTACCTTGGTCTAGTGCCTGACCCTGCATTGGTGCAATCTTGACGAGGCACAGAGCCCCTATCCAGTCTACTCTCATAATTCCCTTACCTTGGTCTAGTGCCTGACCCTGCTTTGGTGGAATCTTGATGAGGCACAGAGCCCCTATCCAGTCTACTCCCATAATTCCCTTACCTTGGTCTAGTGCCTGACCCTGCATTGGTGCAATCTTGAAGAGGCACAGAGCCCCTATCCAGTCTACTCTCATAATTCCCTTACCTTGGTCTAGTGCCTGGCCCAGCGTTGGTGCAATCTTGATGAGACACAGGGCCCCCATCCGGTCTACTGCCATTATACTGCAACAAGTGCTTGACATCTCCATACACATGAGATGCTTGCCGTTGTAAACTTTCTGTCTCTTGGCTTTAAATACAAGAAAAGATCACAAGCTTAGATCCTTAAACATACAGAAAGCAAAAAGATCTTCTTAATCAGGTAGCACCGGATCACGCGCCAATATTTTCCCTGCCAGAAATCGGATGACGTGAACTTTGTATGTTTGTGTGAATTCGGAAGACCGGAATGAAGGTTGCCCGGACATTCCATTCCAACGCTACATTTCACCCACACAGAGGACAGATGGTACTGGAAATAAAGCTGAAATTCACCCTCTATGCGAAGGTTATTGTGAAATCCCAAATTCCAGACCTTTGTCCTTTTGTTATAAGAAGATGATTACCAGATATCGAGAAGCTTCCACCATTGCTTATCATTGTATAACGGCTCAATGGAGGTAACGCTGAGTGGACTGAGATTCCAGCCTTGGTTCTGGCTGTGGGACCAATTATCGGCCCTGTCTCATGGCCAAGGTTTTGCGATTCATGCTGAATGAATCTGATATTTTCTCGAAAGAGAAACAAAAATATCCCGGTGCTTCAATGAGAATCTTTGCTTTGTTTAGTCAGGGTTTCTTTGTGCAAAGCAAAGCCACAACATTTGGCCCAGGTTTAATGCATGCTGGTACTCACTCTGTGATCCTGTGTCTACTTTTGCTCCTTCATACTTGAACGATGCACATGGCTTTAGAGACACCCTTCAGGAAAAGCAAATAGTCAAAGTCAAAATCAATCTCTGCTTCATGCATATCGAAATCTCCTCCCTACAGGGTTTCGTGCGTATTCATAGTCTACTAAATTAACAATTTTTGGGCATAGCAGAAGCCATCATCAGCCAACCTTGCTCCCATGGGTGATCGATCTCGCTGGGCCATTTTTTTCCCCAGCATGCATAGGGGAAGAGGCAGTTATGTTTGTCTCACAACGGATTCATTTACCCCTCCCTGTTCTTAGCTGTGCTGTGAAGAGACGTCTCATGTCTTGTTTCTGCGCCTTGGGGCAGGTTTCTATCCCTTCAAAAAGTAGCCCACACCTCGAGTGGCCTTTGGGCCTTGTGATGGAAGAATTACTTAAAAAAATTATAATTCCATACTTAATAAAGGCGGTTTTCGACTCACCTATGAAGTAATTTGACACTGCCGTCTTGGAATGCAACAGCCATGACCATCCCTGGCCCGTTGTAGATCGATTTACTGGAAAGTTTGACCGGTAGTTTGGGCAGGCATAACCCCGTAACGGCAGACGAATTGGTGTAGCAGGTACCGAAAACCCATTTCTGTGGATGAAATGACATAGAAATGAGACTGGGCAGAAGCTACAGAACTGTTCAAATGAAACACCCATACATTCAGGTTGGCAAAGTGGTTTCTTGTCTGCCTTTCACCTCTGTGGACTCTGGTTCGAATCTACAGGCACATTACTTGGGTGGGATTCGAACCCACAACCTTTGCCAATCTAGAGCAGATGCCTTACCACTAGACCACCAAGCTTGCCCAGTCGCAAGAGGCATTCAAACCCCCCAAAAACACAAAAATATTCTTTATCCCGATGCAAATTTAACACCTATCAAAATCATTACGGTACCCGCTGCTTAAATTGAACTGCTAAAATTGAGGATTTGAACTGCCTCTAGCTACCGGGCAAGCTCCGTGGTCTGGTTGGTAAGATATCTGCTGTAGAAAGGCAAAAAGTCGTGGGTTCCAATCCCACCCGAGTTATATGCCTGTGGATTTGTTTTCACAAGACTCGGGGAAAGTACTGCGTATATAGTGCTCAACACACATCAGGGTGTGGGTAAAAACACAAATACTATTTGATGGAAATTTAACATCTGTTAAAACCTAGAATTGATTGCCATACCTGAGTGGTTGGTTGTGACTCTCTGGATGGCGGAGGACTGGTCTGGAATATTTTGTTCAACGGAACGAACTCTTTACTCAAACTCCAGAACTCGACGCACGAACCTGATGAGCCTACAAAGACAGAATTGGAAAACAGTTTTGTTACACCGACAAATGGTGACTACCAGTTATATGGTACAACATGGGAAATAATATAGACTTTATGACGTCACTGGGCAGGAGCGTCCTATTATAGAGACCAAAAGAAAGTTGCTCATTGGCCCACTGAAAGTCTGACAAAAGTCTGACACGTTAAAATCCCATTAGAAAAGTAAACAAACAACTGCCCTTGTTTTGACATGCAAAATCACACACAACTGTACTGACTTTTGTTTTAATTTTTTTCGTATTTCTGGTGGTGCAAATCCCACAGCAGTGGTCCCTGTGCAGTCGTGTAAAAGTGTTTTAACAGTGTTCCTGTCTGCATTGTTCTTTGGACTCAAGGCACTGCTCAAAAGGCCACGAATCTAAATTCATACTGTTCACAAAAACCATGTACGCCTCCAGTGTGTGTGTCCTATACATGTGTGTGGCCGCAACTGAACCACCGCTGCGATCGTGGCGAGAAAGTTACACCACGTACTGTTGCTAGGCAGTTGCTAAGGTAGGCGGGGCTTAATGGATCGGTCTATTGGATCAATACAGCTTAATTCAAATCTTACCAATGGCTGATATAATGAGTTGCTCAGCTGGGACAGACGTACTCTCCTCTTCATAACATTCCTTGTTGATAAACTTCAGATGAGTGATGGTTAAATCTGTGAGTAATTTAAAACATCATTCAGAATCTATTAAAAACTCTCCTTTACATTGGTACCACAGACTGTCACAAAGTACCATACCTTCTAGGCTAGCATTGGGTGCATGGGTTTCTTCTGTTTCTACGGCAGGTATTATCAGGAAACCCCATGGCTTGTGTACTGTGGACTTCATCTGCCACAAAGTACCATCCTTCTAGTCTAGCATTGTGTTCATTGGTTTCTTCTCTTTGTACAGCTGGTATTATCAGGAAACCCTATGGCTTGTGTACTGTGGACTTAGTCTCCACAGTCTCCTGTGGAATTTTGTGGCATGTGCCAGTTGGGCAGGAGAGTATACCAATACCCTCCAATGTGTGTTTCCTCAAATTCCCCCAAATTGCCTACTCCTTAAACCACATTATACCCAGCACAAAAAAGACCAATGTAAAGTGGCAAAGCTACATGTACAAACGACTTTACCAACAAAAAAAACCCCAGAAATTGTTATTCATCTATTTCACCTATATTATAAACAATGCATGTATGCAGATATATGTCAACCAATCACCAGAAGCAACCTTTGAGCATGTCATATGCCTAAAAATAGATACAAATAATGTAGTCTTATAAGATCAAACAAAAACTAATGAACTATGCGTAGAAATTTCTCTACCAAATCAATAAACAAAAGTGTAAAGAAAAACAGACAAGTGTGTTTCCACAAGTTGATACGGTCAGTTGTGGTTTGGCCATTTCCCTTTGGTCTTTTTCATGCTGTATGTACTAGGTGCCAAACATGGCTTGACGAAAGGTTTGGGCTGACCATAATGTCAACATCCCACTTCAGAATCTAGAAAAATGGATGGATGAATATTTCAGAAGTTCTCTTACATTTGTCTTTGTTGTTCAGATCAACACAGCACTGTACATGAAGAGATGGTAGGTAGTCTGTTTCAATAAACACTTTGTCTGAGAGAAAAAAATGCTTGTCAAGGAAACCTGTTTTAATCAAGTGAGACGAACGTCAGGTTTGGAATCTTGGCGTGTCGTGGCTGAGCGATTTAACACACCAGACACAAAATCTGGTGTTTCAGATCAGCACAGTGAAGGTTCATGTCCCAGTCTTGACACTTGTGTCCTTAAGCAAGACACTTTACCATTATTGCTTCATCCTTCGGGTGGGACATAAAGCAGTAGGTCCCGTGTGTTTTAAAATGCACATAAACAGGGATGACAGTGGATGAAAATGATTTTTTTTTTATAACAATAATTTTGTATAATCCAGAAATCCGGAAAAATCTGGAGAAATCTCATCTCTGAATAAAAGAACCCAGTTACATTTATCGCTAAGAGAAGGGGTTTGCCCCAGTGTTTCTGGCATGGTTTGCAGCAGATTGCCCCATCAATGCAAAGCAAAAACAGATAATCACAGTTTGCAAAAGTTTTACACAAATATTTGTTTCAAACAAACCAACCAACAATGGGATGTATTTTCTGTAAATAGAAAGTTTGTAAAAATGTTGAATTGGGTCACAACGTCTGTCAACAAGACTTGAATGTTTTGCTACAATTGGCCGTCCATGCCAACCAGGGCGGTTTGTTTATTAACATTAGAAAGGTCTATAATGGAAAGAGGTTTTAGTTTTCAAGGATACCATCTCTCCAGCTGAGGTTAACTTTGTAGACTTGGACAGGGCTTCGGCAGCTGCCATCTGATGTGGCTATCAAGATGTCACCAGCTAGGGAACAAAAAATACTAATAGTTTAGACAAAATAATTGCATCGGGGATAACGAATATTTCTTTTGGTTTTACCCAACTCCGATGTGTGATAAGCACTGTCAGTCATTCTCTGTGTTTTTCCTGAGTCCTGCAGGAAAATAATCTAAAGGATTCGAATCCACGACCCAACGTTCAAGAGCCGATGTTAAAACTACTAGACCACCGAGCATGCTCAGTGATGAGGGTCCAGTTCGAATCCTGTCAGCAGCAAACAATTTAATAGATGTGATAAATCAACAAGGTATAGACTAATCGAAGCAGCTCGTTCATGGGTGTTTACACTACCACTGCTATGGCCGCACTCGCGCGTCGATGCACGTGCAGAGTTAATCCTCCATGCTGATTAGTACATAGGTGCGCTGATGCACTATTGTCATGTTGCGGGCGCGCGTGTGCGACGGCCATAGCTGCAGTGGTGTGAAATGCCATAACAAGAGCTGCTCAGATTAGGGTATTTAAAGAACATTACTTAAAGGGTGTGCACAACATTCGTAAGATTGAAAATTTAAATATTCACAGATTTTCACGTACAACTTTTTGGTTTAAAGATGGTCATGACGGAAACCTTTCCTTAAAATATTCTTGCTTGAAATGCTAGTTATGATCTCGCAAGTCCAAAACCCGATGTTCAAAAACAGTGAAACTAATAAGTTTTTTTCCCCCACTATTTTCTTGTGACTCCGATGACCGATTGAGCGTAAACTTTCACAGGTTCGTTATTTTACGCTTGTGCTGGGTCACATAAAGTGCGGCTACTGGTCGTTGACAATTACCAACGTTGTCTGCGTGCTTTGAAGAGGTTGTGCTTTGAGAGGACGGAAGATGGAGATGGGTGGGTTCCTGTTAAAGTGAGATACTTACAGCTAGAGTAAGCAATGTCTGCTAGTTCAGCATGGCATCTCGTGTTCCCAAGACACTCAGTAAAAGTACTTGTCCCGCCTCCGCTCTTTAGAATGGTCACAGAAACCTAGAAGAAGATAAAAAATGTACCACAAATTTTGTTATGCAATTCACCCATCACAAGGCCCACAGGCCACTCACGGTTGTGGGCTACAGAGGGGATAGAAACCTGCCCCAATGCGCAGATAAATCAAAAAAATCAATTCTCTCCACGGTAAAATCAAAACCATGTTCGAGGTTTCTACTCACCAAGCCTGTAGAGGTGACGGCTATCCATCCAACGGCCGGTTTGGTTCCCACTTGTAGCAGGGAGGGTGTGAATCGGGAACGGGTGAACTTGTCCAGCATGCTTGGAGAGTCAATATTGTCCACATTGTAAGAAATCTGATGGAAAGTGAAGAGTACAGAATTTTTAAAAGTTCATAATTTTCTAGCATGTATGTGATGTGTACAATCATTCACCAAGTGCTATTATTGCAGGTGGGCAAAGTTTACACGAACACTAAAAACCACTGTGGATGATACTGAATGGTCAGGCAGTAGGAGGGTTAACTTAAAACTCACTTTGACTCCGTTGTGAAGCCATCCCAGTGCAACGATGGGCTCTCCGTTTACGTGACTCTCCGCTACACTCTCCCAGTCATTCAGCAAGTGGTCCTTCATCTGCCATAATACTGAGGTGCCTGAGCCGTCACCGGATAAAAGTCGGGTACCACTTGCGTTCCACTGCAATACTTGAATCAAGTCCTTGTGGACACCGCTTATGCTGTTTGGAGAAAAGTAAAAAAAAAAATATTCTCTCACACAGCAAAAGGGCAGCTTGAAAGGAACACAGTATTAATACAAGTCCCTCTCAAGCATAGTATACAAATGTTTGGGCGTGTATGTCGGACATAATCTCCCACGATGATGCAAGATTTTCTTTTGCTAACTTGTTGGAACCAAACACACGCGAGACTTGCAAAGCCTGTGGCAAACTTTTTCAAATGAAAAATTCTTTAAAATAGGCATCGTCAAAATTGAAAATGCGAGGAATGAAATTGTAAAAACATAAAATGGGAGAAAAATTGTGAAATGTATGCAAAAAACTTGCATCTTTACCTGTGAAGTTCCCATGGTCTGTCTGGATCAACGACATGTATCTTGGGTCGATATAGTTCCCTCTCTGCAGCTGTACCCTTGCTGTTGTTCAACGTGCTGAAAGCCAGGATGTTACGACATGACCAGCTGCAGGCAGTGTCTCCGATCAACTTCTTGGTGCTGACGACAGAATAGATAAATGCTTTAGAACGCAATCACTTTGTTGGGTCAGTAATAAAGCCAACCACTCAAATTTGTTAAAAAGGATATGATATAATATTTTAAAGGAAAATGTCAGTGTTTCCTTGTCTATATTACTGTTATTGATCAGTTTGATGTTGATATGGATATTGATGGATTTCGGAGCAGTATTTTGTCACTCTCTGTTTGGGAATTTGAAATTTGTACACAGGTACCAAGTTTTGAATGGAGTTCACTCGGACCCTACTTACGCCAGATCATGTCAAAATGAAACTGTTAAAAAAGCGTTGTAGGGTACAGTAACTCGGACTAAAAAAAGGTAATACTATCAGGCCTACTATCACTATTCACTTAAGTTAAATGTAGGAGTCAATTTTTAATGATAAAAGATGAATATTCTAATTTTTTTATGAAAAATAGAATCAAAAACGTTTCAGGATTCAATCTGTGCTATCACTGGCTAACATTAACAACTGAGTCAGTTATTGGCCCAACACAAACTGACAAAACAAAAAAAGCATGCAGAGTCCTAGTTACAATTATTGTAACCCCCCACCCTCTATCCTCTACGACTGTCTGGAGGATGGAGGGTTACGATCATCGCAATTAACTTACTACTACTGTACTAGTAGTACTACTACTAGCTACCCACTACTTAGTTTTGTAAAAATTCTACTACAGACTAGTGTAGCAAGCAGAAAAGAACCCAACAGATTTTTTTACTTATTAATATTATTTTAGTTTTACAAGTTTTATTCGTAATTCATATTTTGATAAAGACTATACTTAGGCCTAACTGATGTTCGCTATATTTTCTTGTCCTTTGTCAGCCTTAATAAAATAAAAATAATACTTTACTTTTTCTAAGACTATAATTATGTATGTGAGGTGTCCGGAATCTGGACAGGGAGAGTCTTTGTTGAGCAACTCAAAATCAAATGCTTTCTTTCGTTCAAATAAAACTTACCATAAGTTTGAGTCTGTTTTTGGCCATTCCGATACGTACACTAACTCCATTTCGAATCCCCACGATCTGCTAAATTTTATCGATAGCTTTAAAATGTGTGATTGCCCTGACAATGACTAAATAATCGGGGTAAATTCAACTAACTAGTGTTCAACATACAGACATCTTCTGACATATGGGCGCCGCCATATTTATTTTAGTTGACTACAAAATAAGAATTTCTTTCTGGTATTAAATACAGAAATATTTCCAAAATTGTATTTAAAAATAAATATTGTATCATGTTTTAATTTTCTTTAAACTATATTGTTTTAAATTTTATCACTAAATTTAATTTGTAGCTTTAAAAATATAATAATATGTGATTAAGCCAAATTTAAGCCAGGCTAGTAAACAGACTGGTCCCCCTGTAATTATTCAATATAGTATCTTTGACAGCGTCGGGGTACTGTTCAATGTTGACAATGGCAGCGGGACTTTCAGAAACTGGTGCGCAGGTAATTTAAATTGAATGTTTTGCGTGATATTTGATGTTGGTGAATACAAAAATGTGTTCAGTTATTGTATGGAATGTGTGACAAGAAGAAAACCAGTGCAGAAGAGCAGAGACAGTCTTGAGAGTTAGACAAAACAAAACTGAAAATACTGTTTCACATAATTAAACTTTTAAAGTATAACTCAACTGTTGTCTTTTTAATCATAATGAAAAGGTTGTATCTGTTTAAAATGTTTACTCCTTCTAAGCTGCAAGAACTAACTAAGATGAAGAGTAAGATCAAAGAGTCATTGGAACGATGCCAGTCTATGATGTCTGATGGTGAATGCATCTATGCACTACAGTACACAGTCTGGGTATACTAGTCTAAGTAAGCCGACTAATAAAACCAAACGTAAAACTGTTTTTTTTTCCCCGCAAGCTGTTTGCTCGTCTTGGATCTAAACCTTCTCTGGAAATGCTGGACCCGTGTCTGTTCCCGCCTCCAGATTGTCTCCGCCCATGCCACGCGGTTGAGTTTTACGGACCAGTCGGATGCGGAAAAACAGAGATGCTTCTCCACATCATAAGCAGGTGTATCCTGCCTGGGAGTTGGAGGGGTGCTGACCTAGGGGGTGTCGGGGTGGGTGTGGTTCTTGTCGATGCCGATTTTCAATTCTCGATGTTGAGGCTGTTTCAGATTCTTGAGAGAAGGATAGCAGATGTGATGGAGAGGATGAAGGATGCAGATCAGAATTCTACAGAGACCAAAAGTGGACGTACGTTTACCGAATACCTGGTTTGATTTAAGGGAACAATATTTAAAAACCATCAACCCAAAAATACTTAATATATTGAGGGAAGAAGAAACGTTTGTTATTTTCAGTAACATCAATGTTACTTTAAGTTACTCCAGATATATTCAGCAAATGATCTGGAAAGTTTGAACTGCTTTTCAGGCATACAGATTTATTTTTTTCATTTTGCAAAGGGCACTTCCATCGGAAAATCTTCAAGTGTACTGGAAACTTTTGAAGGGGCACCAAGGCCAAGACCTGGGCAATAAAGGCAATGGCCTACGTGCCTTCCAGACATCTCACTTATTTACTAATTGAATGGACATTAATTCACTGACCAGTAATCCAATTCTGAGTCTGAATTTTCTTTAATATCTTTCAGTTTCATCAGTTAGTTTCAATCAACAGTTTCTAGATGTAACTCGACTGTCTCAACCTCTAAAATAATAGCACTTTATTTTAGAGGAAACACCTTTTTAAGAAAGTGCTGTGATTTATTAAAAAGTCAAATAAATGTTTTGCTTCATTCTTTTCTCTCACAGAATGCTCACTGCAAAGATCACCGGGCTTGGACAAGAAGGTTGAGTGTGGGGCACAAGAGAAACCAATCCTTTGTAAAACATGCGATAATAATGACGATAATAAAGACGAAACTCCTGATTTTGGTCAGCAATGTGTTGATGCTTGCCTTTGTAGTCAGCGGGATGCCAATGGAATGACAGCGCGCACAGGAAAGAAACCCACAAGAGCAGGAGATGTGAAATATGGTGATGGGGCTCACTACAATTTAACAAAAGAACAACCGGATTGTAAAGAAACAACACAAAGGAACACAAGTTTTAAAATGCCATCAGCAGATGAGGTAGAGGCATTTATCAGATCTTGTCTGAACCGGTTCTACCTGGTTCGTTCTGGTGGGAGCAGTGACCAACTCATCATGGACCTCCACTCCCTTGAGTCCCTTGTTGCTAACAGACCAGACGTGAGCATTCTCATGCTTGAGAACATCGCTGCTTTCTATTGGACGGACAAGGGTAACTCAGGGGGCGTGGCCTCGGCCCAAGAGGCCAATCAACGCAGAGCTGTCGGCATCATCAAGCGTCTGATTGGAGAGTACCGGCTGGTGTTTATGGCCACAAAGCCTGCCCTTATCCAACGCGGTCACCGCAGTAACTTTTTAAAAGGGGTTGATGATCCGTTAGCTGCTTCACCCTCACATACAAATCTCTACCATTCGGACAGCAACAAATACCTCCATCATGAATTCATGTGCGCTGCGTGGAATAAATTAATCACTCATAGATACGTTATGAGGAGGCTGGATCCTGTCAACCAGACCCCAAAATCATCTCTACCAGGCAATTATTCAGCGTTAAGGACTTTACCATCTTCAGATCAACCATGTAGATTTAGCATAACAGAAAGGGGTGTAACACATCATTAAATTGGACAGAGGTTGAGTGCAGTTTGAAAAAGGAAAGAGTGAGCTTTCAGCTTGCAGAAATCCAAACCAAGGAGTATAGATTGAGGCATGCAACTTATCAGCTGATTTCCTCATTTTTGGTTTCTCAGCTGTGCTATTAAAAATTGAAAAACACTTTACAAATGTCTTGCTGTTCCTCCGTTTTTTGACAAAGTGCCATTACATGCCCATAGACTGTTGCATATATACAGTATGTTCAAATATTGGAATCCATTTAAATGTGTGATTTTGTATTTCTACTTGAAACTCATTATGAATATATGTACAAGGTTTCTTAAGGTTCCTAAATTTTGAATATGCATGAGACTTGCAGTTTGACCTTTTCGTGTGATGTAGATCCACTGTAAGCCACACCCACTTCACAGAAACTGGCTGCAATAATTACCAGAAGCCCAGTGGAGTTGCATTGAGCTTGTTTTTTCCTTAGGAATAGTAAGTTCCAGCTAGAAGATTGTCTCCTGTGCTACCCAAGTGTTCCTTTTGCTTGCAGTGCAGGTGGTTGCCTCCAAAGTGTATAAAAAAAATTGCCATGTGACAACTGTCGACCATTGAGGCGACTTCCTTTTGACCTCAGTGAGTCTGTGACATCACACGGAAAACGTATATTTTGATACACCACAAGATGTATCATGTAAGATGGTCATGTTCCTTGTATCCAATAACAGTCATGAATGCTAATATTCATTGTACAAAAAGGAACCAGACTATTTCTCCTTCCAGCCTCGGTTTGGTTACATTGATTTGAATGGGAGAAAATCAAGATGGCTGCACCATGATAAAGGTCTATTGTTCCTATGCAGCTCTTTATTATAGCATAATATCTATTGGTAATACTAACTCTAGAAGTCAGTTGACTGATGATTCAAAACCATTTAAATGTCTGCTTTTTACAAAGTTGAGTCAACATGTATAAATATCAAAGCTCCTTGACTTGCCAAGTTGAAATAATTGTCTTCATGAAGCACATAGATAACAATAAAGCATAAACATTTTTAAACAACTATTAACTTTTTCACTTTTAATGAAGTTATTCATTTTTAAAGTATGCACAACACTCCTGTGCTATTTTAAATTATAGGCTTGCATAATATGCAATACTTCATGAAATTATTTCAAAAATAAATCACTGGAAGGTTTCTGAAAATTGTTTATATGAATCAAAATTATCTGGGCCCAATTTCCTGCCTTTGCTTACAGTGGAGTTCTGCTTTTACAGTCACCATTCTCGGACCTTTAGGCCAAGTCGAGGTTTGGAAAAGGCCCTGAGTGCCTTACGAAATCAAACCCTGGTCCATTGTAGAAAGAAAGCACGGAGATGCCTTGGTTTTTCTAGTTGAAACTCCAAAGTAAATGATATGAACATCAGGTCCTGCTGATGTGTTCTTGGTTATGGAGGTACAAACACTGCCTCACAGAAGATGCATCTTTGCTGCAATGTTCCCCTGAGCCACGTAGAATCTAAGAGTGAGAGGAGGTACGGAATTCTGAACTATAAAACAAGATCATTTTTAACACCAAATTGCATGTTCACTTTACAGCATGGACATACGACACTGCAACAAGCCATTTGCGATTCAGATTTGAATGATGTCTGTAAAATGCCTTGTTCACTCACAAGTCAACGCTCAACTTGAGTACCTCAGTAATGCTACATGTATGCCAAATCAGGCGCATTTTGGCGATCTCGACCACAGACATGTTTGAGCTTCCGCCATTGGTCAAGTACTTTTATGTGTTCGGTTCAGTCGCAGTAATGCAGCTGTTCTGATCAAACCGTATTCGAGTTGTACAATCTGCAACTGGCATCCTGCTTTTTTTGCTTAGCATATAATTTTTTAAGCACTATTTTCTGTTTAAGCAGCTCTATGAAATTGGGCCCTGCAGATCAGCAAAGACTGGCTTCCTTGTGCCACACCTTTCATTGAGAATTGTATATGGGTGTTTGTCGTCTCGTATGAAACTAAAGATAACTCTACATACCTGTGTCTTCTGATACAGGCAAGGCCATGGCTTCACAATGGTTGCACATTCTTGGGATGGAGGTTGTTTGGCACAGCCGGAGACTCAGTGCGCATCTCTCTAAACCATAAATAATTAAATTTAAGGTTTAGTCAATAAAAAAAGATCCAACCAATGGGAGACTTTTGAGACGTTAGCAGGTGCCCCAGTGAGCAGTCTCTTTCTATCGTTCTCATAATAGAAAAGGACCGCTTACTGGGGCGCCCGCTGACGTCTCATAAGTCTTCCATTGGAACTTTTGGTTTTTGGTTTGCCAGGCAAGAAAATTATTACAGATTTTACAGATTTCACTTTTGAAAGGAAATTACAGTAGAGCTTTAACACCATTTGTTTTTCTCCATCGAAATAAAATTCAGAGAATGCTGTTCGTGTAGTCGTCAGTGTGTATCTGCTCAGCGTCAATTTATGCACTGCCATTTTAGCTGTATGGCTGAGCTTCCCAATTGGTTGATCTGGCTAATTTTGCCATACAGGCATGTCACATGATATTCATACTCTATGTCCACAGCTGACACATACAGAGGGTGTGTACAGCAGACAAAGACGTCAACTGAGCCAACCATTCTCTGTGTTCTACCTCTGTTTTTATTTTTCTACGATTCAGTTCAATGTTCTTAGATAGCGAAATTAAACTTTCACTTACTCCATCTGTGTCCATTCTTACAAGCATCTGAAGCTGTACTTGTTAGTTCTATACGTATAAAAACCATTCAGTTAAGGACTTTACTTTGTGCTTTTTCGATTATTTTAATTAATATTATTTTAATTTGTTACCCTACAACGATGTGTGATAAGCACTGTATACTTGGTGCTTTCCCCAAGTCCTGTGAAAAAATACTAACCATATACATGTAAACATATAAATCCACATGCATACTACTCGGGTGGGATTCAAACCCAAGACCCCCACCATTCTAGAGCAGGTGTATTACCACTAGACCACCAAGCTTGCCCTGTGACAAGAGGCCATCTATTCAAAATATTGTTGTTTCCTGATGCAAATTATTAAATACATTAAATCGTTTGAAAAAATATTTTCATTTAAAGGATATTTCCTTCACAAAGGTCACATGATTCTCTCCTCCCAACTTCTGACGAATGAGGAACCGCATCATATACCTCAGTAACAAGACCTCTGATTGGCTCGTCGGTTGTTTCACTGTGGTCTGATAGCCAATCAGCCATTAGCAACAATGCAGTGGCTGAAGCTATCGAATATAAAGCAAATATGAATGTAACTAAGATCTACACATTTTCATCCATTTCAAACTATAATTGTTCAAAATACAAATGAAAAAAATATAAAAACATAAAGGTCATGAACCACTTGACGTCGGGTGATGTCTAGTTACGATATCATCGCTGGCATAATTTATTTATCATTTAAAACCACAGTGGATGACATTGCATGGTCAGACAGTAAGAGGATTTGAATCATTAGATTTACATATATACGTACCAGTATCAGTAGGTTTGGTTGCCATGGGGATCTGTTGCCATGACCGCAGCGCTGAAATAATGTGCAGTTTGATTAATTCTCTTTCGATTTTTTGCATGTCATCAGATTCCTGCAAGAAGAAAATTGATTACCGATAAAAGTTGAAAAGAAACTCAGCATTGTTCATTAACACTCCTACACTGAATTTACTGATTAAAACCATTCAACTGCAGAGGTTGTGAATGGTGCCACAACTGTGACAGGTATTGACAGGTCAGAGAGTAGGAGGGTTAAACCAGTTAATTCAAACAAACAATAACATGTCAACTCACAGTCTCCTCCGTCACCTTCTCCTTCCCATTTTCCGCATCTATCTCTTTCTTCAACCCCTGGATATGACACAGTCGCAGTAGCAACAAGAACCGTCTTAGTCTCAGCAAGTAGCAATGGCCTCTGACCTCACCGACCTCTGACCTGACCTGGGTCACTTCCCCATTGGCAATCGACTCTAATTCCTGGGGAAGGTTTTTGCTGGAGTTTATAGCTGTCTGGCGGACATACTCAAGCATATCTACTTTTTCACTCAGATATCCTGAAAATTGGTCAAGGTATGATTCAAAACTGACATGTGGAAATTATTACAAAAGTACTTCATTCCAGAAAACAGAAAATTAAAATAAACAGACCAACACCCCAACAAACAAAAACAAAAACCAACTACACAAAAAAAAGCCTAAAAGGCAAAATGTCTTGCCCTTTTTGGTGCAATGACCAACAAATGACCCAACAAACAAAAAACGGACACTAGGACCAAATTTACCCTTTTTGGTGTAATGCAAACAAACAAGCAAATACCCCAACAAACAAACCAAACCAGCAAAAAGACCAAATTATCTGACCTTTTTGGTGTAGTGACAAACAGCAAAAAGGGCAAAATAGTCTGATCTCTTTTTGGTATAATGAGTTTTAGCATTTATTATTGTTAATACACACAGGCAACATGACAAAGATGTCAGCAGCTTTACAAAGGTTAATCCTCTCAACTTTATCAAACATGCTTTCAGAAATAAATTTAAAAAAATTGTGAATCCGTGTTTGGAAAAATTATAAATTGAGTACCATCATATAACTTACTTTTTGGATTAAGCAACTCTGAAACAACATAGTCCGACTTTCCCACTGTGTGGAAATTGAGTTTCTTCACATTGAACCTGTTATACTTCCAATGGTACCTTCAAAAGAAAGTAGATTTTGACTAAATTTATAACATTTTGAATCATCACACACACAAAAATAGAAAAGTCTCAACAAAAACCCTTAACTCTTTTAGAGATCCTAGTGGGGGCAAGCACAACACAGGGGACCTACGTTTAACGTTCCATCCGAATGACAACACACTCTTTCAGTCTATCAAGGTTGTCTGTCAAGAATCAAGAATATGGTTTACACAAACCCAAAAGTAGTGCATTAAGGTTTGAATATGTGTCATTTGCCTGCTTGATAAACAACTGCAACACATCCAATTCAAGATGTACATGTATCGGGGGAAATATGACGGAGAAAAAAAAACCAAGAAGGTAGATTACTGCAAAGAGAACACAAATACATTCAACTTTTGCCCCAATAAAGTGGTTTAAAAAATGTACATATATTAATTCTTACGCGAGTGGAAAAGCTGCAAAGATCCCATTGGGTGACAAGGCACTGCCATGCACTTTGAAGTTTGGGACAGTTGGTTCCAAAATATCAATCGTCACAACCTGATCTGAGAATAAATAAACAGAAATAACTTGACACTTGGGAACAGTATAAGACAACGTTCTACTCATATAAAGTGTTTGATCACACTCCACGCGCATCTCGAGCGTTCATTGTTTTGCAGGTATGAAGAGCTATGTTTGAACTATGAGACTCGTTTGTATAGCACTTTGTTAGGGGTTTGCAAGGTGATGCTGTGCATTCAGCAGCCACTGCCAGAAACACCAGGGCAAACCCCTTCTCTTAACGATAAGTGTACTGGGTTCTACTGGGACCTACAGTTTAATGCCCCATCCGAAAGACGAGGCAACTGTGGTTGAGTGCCTTGCTCAAGTACACAAGTGTTATAACCGGGACCCCAACCCACACTCCGACAACACCAGCCAATTTCATAGAGCTGCTAAAGCAGAAAATATTGCTTAAAACTATTTTTGCTGAGCAAAACTAAGCAGGATACCAGTCACAGATAGAACATGTGACATGGTAATTTGGCTGGTAACCTTATTCTGTTAAGCACAATTTTGTTGTGCTTTATAACGTACTTAAGCAGTTCTATGAATTGGGGGAACAACGAGTTTTGTTTGGGATTGTGGGCTTGTGTTTTTTTATTGCTTGGGGGGGGGGGGGGGGGGGGATTGTAATATGTATTGTACAGGACTGAAGTTCGTACCTGAGGTGGTCCAGTTAATGTTAACTTGGTGGAGAGAGCCAGAAGTACTTCCAGTCAATACTGTGTTGCCCGATACACACAAACCTGAAAAATAAATACACAACTCACTGTTTTGAAATACAGTGTTCAGAAAAATAAACCAGTCCTTTACTTTTCAAGAAACATCTCAATTTCTTTTGCTATGAGATTTTAATAATACGTGTTCTTTTTTTTTTTTTAATTAAAGGTAAAATATAGGATTGGTAAAGCTGATAGTGCAATGCTCTTACTTTGTGTGATTCAATATATACATGAACAATCAAACCCCAACGGCTCAATCCTTTGTCTGAGTCAGGAGAAAATCGCGAAAAAACCTTCACACTTTTCAGCATGTAAACACAATGTCCTTAATTTCAATTGTTAGAATCTGGGTCTTAAAATTCAATTTTCTCGACTTTGACAATATTTCAGACAGATACATTTCTGTGAAAGATTGGTACTGGTATGAACTTCATAATCGGTAAGCTTTCAGACTGATACTAATAAAAGATTTTGATGAATACCAATCCTGTATTCTACCTTTAAATGAATAGGATTTTGATTGGGAATTACATTCTTACTTGTAGGAGGTGTGACATGTTGGCTCACAGCCTGCGTCTGACGGATTACTCTCATGTTACTAAGATCCACCAAAAACGCTAAGATGTACACTCCCTTTGTAGCGACAAGTGTTGCCGTGCAAGTCGAGTCCTTTCAAATAATATAGAAAATATATCCATAGAATAAATTTTGCAATTTTTTGTCCACTTTCTTGAATATTATCACCATTTGTCAATACCAAAATGTGCAATTAATTTTAGTTTTATTTACTTTACTACACATCCAACAGCACAATTAGCGCCAATAACAGGATGAATAGGAAACGAGAAGAGACGTTCAGTTTTACATGTGGGAGGAAAACCCCAACGGGAAAAACCCACGTGATCCGGTGGGGGCTGAAAACCCAATCCACATGCAAGGCTCCGGTCTGAGGCTGGATTCGAACCAAGAGGTGGGATCCACAGAGGTGAAAGGCAGGGAATGAAACCACTGAGCCAACCTGAGCCAATACTCCAAACAAAAACCCAAAAGTTTGGACTATGATAAGATTGGTCTGCCTTCTCCAACAATAAGTACCGTCAGGTTCAGATTGGCCTAGTGGGTTTTTCCCCCTGCCTTTCACCTCTGTGGAGCCCAGGTTCGAACCCCAGACTAGAACCTTGGAGCAAGTTCGATCAAGGACCAATGGTTAACTAGTGGTTGGTTTGTGACCTATGCAGTGCATGAGCACTGAAGTTGAAGTACGAACGACTCCAGCATGTCATGTCAACACGACCAAGAGAACACGGTGAAACCAACGTTATCACTTTCCTGATAACTGGTCCCCTCTGCACTGTGCTTATGAAACGGCTATTGGTAACCAGCAATGTGACCAACCTCGACAGGCTGGTCGCAAATAGTCGATTAGACTAGTCCAACCATCGTCAACTAGCGTGGGTTCGATCAAAGTTAGTTGAACTATGGTTAACTATGGTCCATGATTGAACTTGCTCTTTTATGTTGGATTGAGTTTTCAGTCCCTACCTGATTGCATGGGTTTTCCCCATTTGGGGTTTTCCTCCCACATCTAAAACTGAACATTTCTCCTATTCGTCCTTTCGGATGTGGAAAACCAACAATAAATTTGTTGTTTGGCCCTACAGTACCATATCATATGTCCAAAATCTTCCCAGGTTAGTCTTCTGGAGGATTTGGAACTATTAAAGTTTACCCCTGCAGTTGAAGTGTGGACCCAGGCCATGTTGGAGACAGCAATTAAGTCCTTATCCGACCAAACGTCCAGGCATTTGTGGAAAGTTGGAGTTGCTTCACTCCTTGCATCTAGATTCCATAAAGAAATACGACCCTCAAGATCACCAACTGCTAAACAGGTACCAGCTGAAGATAAAAAGTGAAAATGTAAGTTTTACATATAGATGTAAATTTGATTGTATTTGGCTTACCAGCCACTGATGTCAGATATCACTTTAAAAAACAATGAATAGTAATATTACAACCTTTTTTTGACTACATTTTGAAATATTTTTGTTACACCGTCCAAAGCAGAAGAGACTAAAATTGTTTATACATGTTAGTAAAAAACAGAAAACCTCACCTACCTACCCTAAGTTGGCTTGTTACGCCAAACGCAATTTTTTTTTCAGGTCTTGGTAATATCAGTACCTTGCCACTTACCATTTACAGCATGGCTGGTAGCCTGCAGTGGTGACGCTCTATACCACGCTAAGGATTTTGGCCACTGGTACCCACTGTGAAACACACTGTATAAGCTAATGTCAGATCTGTGAAAAGGGCAAAACTATTGTTTAAATAGCTGTAATTATTGCATCAGGGAAATTATTTATTTTTTACCCTACACAGATGTGTCATCAAAATCAAAACTTCCCCAAATGTGAACCTTTTCAAGAAAAGACTAAAAACTTCTGTACTCTAAAGGATTTTCTATGTAATACATTTTTTATCAAAGTGCCTTTGAAAGTATTTTTTATGGATACCAGCACGAAAAAAAAATTATTTTGATTGATTCGTTGAATCTGCAGCCAATATGCAAAAAAACACCGCAACAAACCCCTTATCTGACCATAAGTGTACAGGATTCTTTTACAAGCATTACACAACACACGGGAGCAGTGGCTTCACGTCTCATCCGAAGGACAATGCAATTATGGTTTTAAAGTGTCTTGCTCAAAGACACAAGTGTCAAGACCAGAACGCCAGAACTTAAGACTGGTGCTCTAGACTGTTTGACCGCAACATACAAATGAGTGTGCTCTTCCCAAAACCAATGATGCATCCAACATTCAAATTTAAAACCATACGCATTACATTTGTTCTTATTTTTTGGCAACTTACTCGTTGTCTAATGGGAGTTTGATTTTCCATATCACCACGTGTCCGCTCTTCATTGAAACAGCCAATAAAATGAATGCATCTCTGTCACATGATACCTTTTCTGTCTGTGCCTCCCAGTCCATACAGGAATTGGAATTGTCGTCAAGAACTGTTGACCACTCCATGTCTACACGAAAAAGGAATATTAAAAAAAAAAAAAAACATACAAGGTTTTTCACACAATATGTAGTTTTTATGCGAAAATGTTACTGACCAAAATACCATGGACTCCTCAAAAATTGTCCAATGCAAACTTGTGCTCAGTGAAAAAAATTCAAAGAGTATTTTCTTATGGAATTTGTCCATAGTTTAATGTGGTTTTATGAGCCATGTTGAGCCCATAAGGTACCCATATTGAGCCCACCCAACACCCATATTTAGCCATTTGGTTTACCAACAAGACACCCACTTAGAGCCCACAAGGTACCCATAATAATGATAATAGAGTCTTATAAAGCGCACGTATCCACCATAAGGTGCTCAAGGCTAGAAACTGATTGTGCCTGGTCGTCAGGCATACTTTTAAACATTCCTGGAAGGTTCCTAACTCCCTTTGAAGTAACCAACCTCGGCAGCCTGTTAGGTGCTCAGGTTAACCCATAGAATACCCCCTCAGCCCTCAACTTATGACTAAGAGTCATGCTCAAGGACTTAAGTGCCATGTTTTACCAGTCTGGGATTCAAATACCACATTCTGATGACTCGGCCATCAGAATGTCAGTTTAGTGCGCGAGACCGCTCAGCCACAACACTCCACACTATACTTGCTCACTAGATTTTCTAGCAGTACTTACTGACGGCTGCTAGCATGTAGACACGGCGCTTGAGCTCCTTGCATTTTGCCTCAATGCCCATTGTGTTCGGTAACTTTGGTCCTGGCTCCTCATTGAAATGAGCAAATTCTTGCTGGCTGAGGAGTTTGTTAAGAAGGACAGAGAGGTCTGAAATCTGAAAAAGGAAAACAAAAAAATCAGCCTCGCTACCATGGGCAGCGCGCTGTTTTGATACCTCTTGTCACTACCCCCTGGTAGGGATGTACTGAAAAACAACGCTGATTGGCTCCCAAAAGTGACTGCTTTGTGCGTACGCTTGTTAAAAACCAGTTGCTCCATGACTTGATGCTCTTTTGCAGGCAGGCTACCATACTTGAGCGCGCGCACAGAGTGGATTGGCCATAGGCCTAGTTATAATGTGCCACATACTTGCACATTTTAGTTAATCAATTCCAGGGGTTATGAGTGAGCAAGGCACGAAGGGGAAAAAACGGCTCAGCAAGATTGATCACCCCTGGGAACGAGGTTGACTTGGATACTTGGATTGTTTTCCTTTATAAAATCACGGACTATGAATTCAAGCTTAAATAGTACACTAACTTCTACTCTTTACTATTAGGCCAAACTATAGAAGAAAAATTATGAGAGTTTGAAATTTTGCGAGAAAATTACCTTGATAAAATTGCCTTTTCTTAATTTCTTCTTATAGACTGTGAGTCTGGAGTCCATCGCAAGACACGCCAGCAATGACCTGAGAATTGAAGAATCATTATTTGTTACTGAAGAAAGCATTGAATGCGATAGAAGAGTGCACAAAACTGAATCAAACAAAGGGGTACAAGATTGCCCACAACCCAAAAGATACACTTATTCATCATCAGATCGCTCCACGATCGGTCTGCACAGCCACAACAGGCGCTGCAGCTCTGCAATGGATTTTCCCAGGGCGCAGAACTCCATTGTCCTTCGAGACAGACAGCTAGTTGCCAGTAATACATTTCAAGATTGCTAAATTAATTACATTCAATTTTATTGTTGCGGCAAAAAACAAAATATGAACCCCTTTTTGCGGGGGTTATTTTGTAATTCACGATTCCAGTCCTTCTGTTCCAAGAAGAGGATTACGAGACATTGAGAGGCTTCCACCATTGTTTATCACTGTATTTCGGCTCAATGGAGATTCCACCTTTGGTTCTGGCCATGGGACCAATTATCGGCCGAGGTTTTGCGCTACAAGCTAAAGAATCTGATAGTTTCTCGAAAGAGAAACAATAAATCACGGAGCTTCAATGAGAAACCTTGTTCTCTTGGCTTTGTTTAGTCAGGGTTTCTTTGTGCCAATGATATTCTCAAAGAAAAACGAGTTCCGGCAGTTCCTGGAAATTAAGTATACAGCGCCGACTGGAACCAGAGCATTTTTTCTCACTGATTTCCTCAGAGAAAAACAAAGTTGCATTACAATTTTTACCTGTCCAGTCTATTGGTATCTGTTGGTGACCACTTGACTGTAATAAAACCATTCCTGTCTGCCTGACACTCCATGCAAAAAATCTTTTTCAGACGTTGCGGGAAAAGAGTTCGGTCTGTCAGAGTAGACTGCACAAAGTCTGTAAACAAAGAAAACAAACTATTGAGTATAAATAGTGATTTATAAAGTATCATTCAAAAGTTGAGAACAAAAGTTAATATTTTGAGCAGTATGGGAGGAACTTAACTTAGTCTACTGGAAACAATATTACAATATAATTCATTTTGATGTTTCACATGTTGTTCATCCTTTATTTGGTCATGTTGTTGCTTGATAATTTCATAGAAATCGGTACAGGGTCCAAAAAAGACTGAATGTTATTGTACTAAAATGTTATTTGGCAAAGACGAATTTGCTGCAAAGAAAGTGAATGATAATAATGATAATAATAGTTTGGGAGACTCATCATCCTTACTGGCAGCTGAGAATCTGAATTGCGAAGGACGCGGCTACACATGTTCAAGCTGCAGGCATTTAAGGGTGCCTTTGGCAGCCAGCTATATCAACCCATATATGACCACGGAGCACAACCTGAGTCTTAAGTGTTTGGTTTTTCCAGAGGGAGGAAAACCGGATGGCCTGGAGAAAAATCCTTGTGGCACAGGAGAGAACCAATGCACAACTCTACTCACTGACACATGGCCAGGACTCGAACTGGGGACACAATGGTGAGAGGCAAGGGCTTTATGCACATGCCACCCAAATGAGAGGGCTTCGTAGCGCTAGTGTCAGGCACAGACCACACAATGCTATTCGTAAGCTAAGCAAAATGATGTACTTACGATTATATTTCCCATCGTTCTTAAGCATACCCTTCAGACTAATGCCAACGTCGAACTCCCAGATGTTGGAACAGGGTTTTATTAACAACTTTTCAAACACGAAGTTGCCGTCTGTTTCTGATGGATCACATCGCAGTGACTGTTAGAACAAAGAAAATTACTGATGGGTTAGACTGGACATCTCCAACCAAGCAAAGAATCCAATTCGGAGTGTCGTGGCCGAGTGTCTATCACCGGACTCTCAAATTTCAGATGATATTTCGGAATTTAAGACTGCAACTTCTAGGATTTCAACAGATTATGAACTAAAAGTGTCTTGTTAAAAGGTGGATCGGATGGTTTAACAAAAATTCATTTAGTTTGTTTCCAAACAATTTTACCTTTAACTGATCGGAAACCGGTTTTATCAGGATATTGGATGCTTTTTAGACCCGTGGCGCTGTACTCCTTTTTTGAGATTTTGATGTTATCGGTCATACTAGCTAGTACGACCGATAACGTCAAAATCTAGTACGACCGGTAATGTCAAAATCTCAAAAAGGAGTACAGCACCCCAGTTACTGGGTCTAGGAGTAGGATAGGAATAGGATACTTTATGATTTGCATGACAGTGTCACAGTTGAGTTAGTTGTGGGGTAGCATGTTTCCGAGCAATAGTAATTCAGTTTACTTTTGTTACCCCTGACCCACATGACTCGTCGTTCCTTTGATTCCTTTGACTGTCTTTCGAACCCTTGGATTTGTTCCCGTCCTGCATGCTCCACCCTCAGTCGCCCTCATTTATTTATTTATTTTTTTGTTTATTAATTTGTTTATTTATTTGTTTGTTTATTAATTAAATTAATTCATTTATTTACTTATTTGTTTTTCTATTTACTTATTTACTTATTTACTATTTACCTCTTGCTTACTTGCTTGCTTGCTCGCTCACAAACTCGATTTTTTTATTTATGTATGTTTGTATTTATTTATTTATTTAGTTGTTTATTTATTTATTTTTTTAGTTATTTATTTAGTTATTTACTTATTATTTACGCTCCATTTATCTTAAAACTTGCTGTTATTTCCTCTGCTTTTATTGTTTTGTTCAGTCTTTGTCTTGGTCGAATAAATAATAATAATAATAATAATAGTTGTCACAACACAAAGACTGGAGATCGAAACAGTTGCCCTCATTCTTTACTTGAAATACACAAGATAGGCTAAATCTTCAGAATACAAAAGTAACTTACGAAAATATTGACGCATTTCTCAGAAGCAATAGCAATTTGATTGTCATCAGACCAAGCTATAGAGTCATTTCCCGATGGCTCATGTGTCAACTTCGTGGGCGCTGCCATCTTTCTTTAGGAAGAAACTATAATCGATATAGGGGTGCTTTGTTTCCCTGATATTGACAACAACAACAAATATTTCATAATGTATTTCACTAAATTAAAAAAAATGTGCAATAAGTTACAAAAACTTATAATTTGTAGATAGATGATCAAATAAAACTTGTTTCAACATTTTGTTCGTTTTACTAAAAACAAACACCCCTATGATTATATTGATGTCACCCTAAAGAGGGAAATTTGGTTCATGTGTGTGAAGGTGTTGTGATCAATAATGAACGAAGAGAAAATGCTCAGACTTTGATCTTGCTAATCGAGATGTCTTTTCAGTTCAACTTTGACGTTGTGGTTGATGAAGAACAATGTCAATGTAGTGGGGAAGATGGTAAGGGTACTAATCTGGGTAAGTGATTGTTGTTATTGTAAGGCTAAGGTTAAAACATGCCTTACATTTACAACTTAATGGTAGAGCTGGCAATAACATTGGGACTGTAGTGTTACTGTTACGATTTACCTTGATTTACCTTGATACCACCACAGACCTCCTCCATAACTCATAAGATCTACGTGATCTGTCTGGTGTGTGGATAGGTTCAGGAGGGAGGATTTTTAAGCCCATTAATAACCCATGTATTGTCCTATTAATTTTCTTGAACCCCAGTACTCAGTAGTGTGGTGCTGTTTACTGCATCTTGATTTTTAGGAAGGTTATTCTATTTTATTCTAATCATCTATGACCCTTTGTGAGAAGAAGCAATTTTCTTGAGTTTAGCCTGAACAAGGATTTTTTGAAAAAATGTCCATATTCGAGTGCCACTTTTTAAGGGATTTTTTACATTTTTCTATGGATGTTGGGCTTTATTTCCCTTTTCATAATATTCCTCTTGAGGAATCGGTAGCAGGCCTAATACTTCACATAGGCAATTGGCCTCCGTTGCCCTTAGTCAATGCCTTGGTAATGATTTTGAAGCACCTCAGTCTCCTTTGCCTCATTTCATAATGCAAGCAACTTCATAAACATGATTGTAGAAAGTCAAACAATAACATAAACCAATACAATAGTCCACAGCAAGCATCCAAGTTCATCTTACAAAAACAAATCATGGAATATTTTTCTTTCGTTTGGTTGGTTGTTTTTTCTGTGTTTTTTTCTGTTAGTGTTTTGTATAACTATATATATTTTATTATAGAAGATGGCATTCTGCAAACAGATTCCACAACAAGTAGGCCTAACAGCACGGATGTATTAAGAGACGCCAAAGAGTTGTATACTCCAACTGATTTAACAGCTTATGAGGTAACTGGTCAATATTGTTTGGAAAGATGCTCTCAAAGAAGTGAGGCATGGTCTCTAAGAGTAGACCCAACAATTAAATCTGCCCAAAGCAGAACAGATCTCCTTCTTGAGAGTGACGATTAAATAACTTAGACGATGTATTGTTGCCGAAAATCGAACAGTTGGTAGAAATTAAATTTTGATTTTCAAAATGAAACATTTAGTCGAATGGAATTTTGATTTTTCAGTCCTGTGCTGTGGACGTCCTCAATGTTGGCGATCTAGAACTATGCTTCCTAAATCCTGATGATGTTGAGAGTCAACTGATGACCAGCTCATTCAGTCAGGACTCGAAGAGCGACAAGGATGACAGCGATGTATCTAAGGCCGTAGATAGTCACTCCGATCTCATACCAAAGGTGTATGAAGGTAAGTAACGGTAACACAGTGTCACTGCCAAGCGGTAGAGACTAAGTATCATACTTGAGTTTGGATTGCTGGTGCGTTGAGGTTGGAACCCCCACAAGATGTCTCAAAGCACTTCTAAAGTTTTTGAAGACGGGTGTGCTGAGTTTTTGAATTATGAAACCCATTTATATTGCAGGGTTTACAAGGTGATGTGGCATAATCTGCAGTCAACCATGCCAGAAAACATCGGGGCAAGCCCCTTCTGGTAACGATAAAAGTACTGTTTTTTTTTACATGCACCTACACAACAGAGTGTCAAAACCGGGACTCAAACCCACACTCTGCTGATCAGAACACCAGAGCCACACTCTGCTAATCAGAACACCAGAGCCACACTCTGCTAATCAGAACACCAGAGCCACACTCTGCTAATCAGAACACCAGAGCCACACTCTGCTGATCAGAACACCAGAGCCACACTCTGCTAATCAGAACACCAGAGCCACACTCTGCTGATCAGAACACCAGAGCCACACTCTGCTGATCAGAACACCAGAGCCACACTCTGCTGATCAGAACACCAGAGCCACACTCTGCTGATCAGAACACCAGAGCCACACTCTGCTAATCAGAACACCAGAGCCACACTCTACTGATCAGAACACCAGAGCCACACTCTACTGATCAGAACACCAGAGCCACACTCTGCTAATCAGAACACCAGAGCCACACTCTGCTGATCAGAACACCAGAGCAACACTCTGCTGATCAGAACACCAGAGCTTGAGTCTGAAGCACTTGACTGCTCGGCCACGACATTCTGTTGGATTTTCTTTCTAGATATGTGTGCCTCAAAATGCCATTGTAGTGGCATTTTGGGGTAAGGGTTGATTTTCCTAAGAAACACACTGATAGTTAGTCGGAGAAATAGTCTGCTTAACAGATTTTATTATCCATTAGGGAAAAAACCTAGAACCTAACAAAGTACTTTTAAGTTCCTACTAGCCGCAGGGCTTACAAAGGCTTGACCAAATATTCTTCACCTCATGCCAAAATCAGGAACTTCTTGGAAATAGTGAGATGACATAAAAAATAAGACAACCAACACATCAGCCATGTGATGTGATGTCTTAAATATTTTATATGTTGAGAAATATTTACCTTAAACTAGGTGTTATCTGAAAGCTCTTGTTCTCATCTATTTGATAAGCAAATAAACCCAGTTTTAAGTTTGAGTAGGAGCTGCCTGGTTTAGGCACGGACTATCGCATATCCTTTGAATCTCAATATTCCTGTCACCGAGTCTGCTCGCTTTGTTTTACTCAACCACAGGTGGTTTGAAAGTTTGGGAATGTTCCCTGGACCTTGTTCATTTCCTCAACGATGCGGAAATACCTCTAAGGAATAAGAGAGTTTTGGAGCTCGGCTGTGGTACCGGACTACCAGGCATTTATGCCGTCAAGAAGGGAGCCTGTGCAGTACACTTCCAAGATTATGTAAGTGACACTGAAATCATTGAGACTTTACAAATCAAAGAGGAGGTCAACGTCTTTCAATATAACATTGGACAGACTGGATCTCACTGGTTATCTTCATTTCTGGGGTGAACAAAGAAGAACCTGTGACCTACAGATTAGCTTGCCGGCGCTCTACCAACTGAACTACCAAGCCCTTATGTTGGTGGTCTCCCTATTTTGTTAGTATCTTAGTTCGGAGGTGCCAGTCAGAAGGCATTCAACCGTAAAGTGCCATATAACCAGGGATCACACCCAAGTTTACTGTACAACTCGGGAATCAGCAGTACAGGGATCACCTTGACAGGATGCAAATTTTTATTTCAAGTATCAAGTAATAAGCCACAAGGGAAACTGACTGGGTAAATGTTAATTCAATTTGTGGGTGAACAACTTATTTTTATTTTTTTTTTTCTTCTTCAACTTTAGAATGAGGAGGTGATTGAACACATGACCATCCCTAGTGTCATTTTGAACAAGTCTGATGATGATTCAACCAATCAGGACCTTCGATACTTATCAGGTGACTGGAGTCTGGTGCAGAAGCTGCTAACTTCAGAAGAACGAAGTATAAAGTATGCTTTCTCCTTGGATTAAAAAAAAATGCTGATTAGTAGACCTAAAGACCTTCATTATGATGTGAAACCCTATAACATGTCCCTGTGGGCAATATTAACCAGAAGCCGCCGGATTTTGTGTACACAGGCCATTATTTTTCGAACCAGCAAATAGATGACGTGAGTTTTGTATTTTTTTTTGTGAAATTCAAAGCCCAGACCAAAAGGTTGGCCTAACATTTTGTTATGGAGCATGCACAGAGTATGCACTCACCCTGCAATGCTTTGTTTCACTCACACACAGAGGACAGATGGTGCTGAATATTTCGCTGGATTTCACCCATTATGCAGTTTTTTTTGTGTAATCCCCGATTCCAGACCTTTGACCTTTTTGTTCCAAGAAGAGGATTATGAGACATTGACAGGCTTCCACCAATGTTCATTCGTTGTACTTCTGCTCAATGGAGGTATGTTCGAGTGAACCGAGTATCCAGCTTTGCACTGTAACCAATTATTATTATTATATATTTCTGGTCATGAAACCAAGGGACCCTCAAAAGTGACTTGCACTTTGACCCGTAGGCCTGAAGATACCTGTGTAGAGAAGATGGTGAAGAAATATCAATTTTAGAAGGAAAACCCCAACTGGGGAAAACCCACACAGTCAGGTAGGGACTGAAAACCCAGTCCCACATACAAGGCTCTGGTTCGAAGCAGGATTCAAACCGGGCTCCACGGAAATGTGACGGGCAGAGAAGAAACCACTACCTGAATGCCCTGAAGTAACTGAAATGTTTTAGGTTTTGTGGTTTTTCTTGACAGGTATGATGTCATCTTGACTTCAGAAACAATCTACAGTTTAGAGTCACATGACAAGCTCTATGATATACTCAGGGCAGTGTTGAGTCCAACCGGAATTATGTATCCTTTGTAAACATCCTAAAGTACCGTCAACAGAGGGAGCTGTTCCTTTACAACTAGCCGGGCTGTGTATTGAGCGATTGAAGGCCTCGAATTAACCCACTTCACCCACAGCAATGGGAGACTTTTGGACGTGGGTCCTTTTTCACGGTTCTCACTAGTAATACGCATGCGCAGAACCTCGCGCGCAATACTGAGCATGTGCGCGTATACTCAGAACTGTCAAAAAGGACCGGCGTGTCTGCTGCCGCCAACGTATCGAAAGTCTCCCATTGCTGTGGTGCCCTTTGCAAAGTTCCAATACAAATTTGCATTATCCATTATTACTCAGGTGAGATTCGAACCCAAGATCTTTGCCATTAAAAAACAGACGTCTTACCAACTAGACCACCGTGTTGGCCCGATAGCTAGAAGCCATTCGAAAATGTATGCTTGTTATTTGCGTGCAACGCCTTGTTTTTAATATGCCTTAATGACAACTGTGATACTAGATACCTTGCAGCGAAGACGCACTACTTTGGTGTGGGCGGAGGGACACGATCGTTTGAAAACATGGTGAAGCAGCGTGGGGAATTTAACATAGAAGTCTGCAAGACTTACACTCAAGGTAGCGTTCATTTTCAAAGGACTAGTTAAAATGATAATTTTCAATTTGAAATAGTTGAAAAAGATACAGCAATTTTGGTGCATAAAATTACAACTTACGCATGTAAGATAGTAGGAAATGGTTAGAGTACACACAAAGTACAGATGGTACAGGAAACAATGCTGAAATTCTCCTTTTATGCAGGTTATTTTGCCATCCCTTTGTCCTTTTGTTATAAGAAGAGGATTACATTATATGTTTTAATGGGGCATTTCCCATCGGGCAGATATCTGTATGTTTCATACAGGGTTTTTATACAATGATTTGTGCTGTAATTTCCATATAACTGACAAATGGAGAAATTATCAATTAAATGAAAATTGAGGCGCATCCTTAATTGCAGTTTAAAAAAGGCTTTATTGTTCACTGGCATTTGCACTAAGAGATTTTATAATTTCTTTCAAAGACCAGTCTGCTCTTTGTGCCTGCAAACCAATGACCTCGTGGGCACTTATAGGTAACATCACCCGTAGCAATCAATTCAGTCCACTCGCTCTGCACCACTTGTGTGCACAACACCACTTTACATTTCGAGCAACTTGTGTGTACCATTAAAATTTACCCCCAAAGATGGTGGACAGGTTTCTGACCCGCAGCATTTTGTCACATCCTGCCTTTTACTGCAAACTTTCAAAAATTAATGCATTGATTGTTTGTATTAAATTGATTCTGTTTAGGTGTGAAGAGGGAGATTTTGAAGATGTCATTCTTGGACGTGGGAAAAGATTGATCTAAGTGAGAGTGACCCAAACCCTTCACCTAGAGGAGCTGCTCCAGAATAGCTTCTACAGGCACTTTGACCTCCACAGAGATGGGAGAGTTTGAAGATCATTTTACCTTGTTAACCAGTTAATGCGGGAAGTCACGTATAAACGCCAATATTTTCTCTGCCAGAAATCGGGTGATGTGAACTTTGTATTTTTGTAAGAATTCGGCAGACTGGACGGTCGCAAGGGGAGATTCCGAATTCCGAAAATGACAAGTGCAGCAGACGGTAGCCGTATCTTACATTGTTGCAAATGGTCAACACATGTACATGCAAATGGCATTGGCTCTAATATGGTCTGCCCTGCCCCTAATACATCCGTTAAATTCTGATTTGTGGTTGGGTATTATAAAAATGACTTGCGACAAAAAGATAAAACAAAAACAATGATTGATTGAGTAAATAACACCCAGCGCTTCTCCCTTTTTTAATGTATTTATTATTTTTACAAATTAACTGTTTTTAACTTTCCATTTGTAAAACATTTAGTACCATTCCGCAATAATTTTAAAGGTAGACGTGAGCAGAATACTTTTTGTAATTGTTATAAAAAGAAAAACAATCTATTATTTTATAAATACAAAAAATAACACCAATAGACTTGGACTATGATACAATTCCACAATCATCTTTGTAAGTTATCAAGTTAATAAAGAAAAGCTGAAGAACTTGTAAACTCATAGAAGACTATTTCTGTTTTGAACAGACTGTTAATTTGGTCTTATTTTTACGAGCTTTTACAAAATGCTGGAAGTATATAATGGCATATATTTTCTCATTAAACGCATTCTAGATAAAGCTCTCCAATTTGTTTCATGTAAACAATCATGGCCTTTTAAAAGAATGCGTGCCATACTGCCTTGATTGTTTTAAAGTTTGTAATAAATAAATAACAAATCAACTGCAAATATACCTGTGACAATCCCCTTAATCTGTTGTTTTAGAAGGTTCTATCCTATAGACAATGAAACTTGTGACAACACAGTGTTTACAAGAGAGGCACAGAGCCTGGAATTCCTGCAGGCGCGATTTGTACACAGCTCAATGGAAGAGAACGTTATCTTACACTTTCACGGAGATTGCACCATCCCATTTCGTATCAATTGTTGATATGAGAAAGGGCAGCACATCTCAAAACTTGTTCAGCTGTTACTTTTTATAACTCTTGAATTACAATGTGGAAGTTTAGTACGATACCAAATTTAAAAATTATGTCCAGCATAGCATCACGCCTATCAGGGAATGTCCTGGAATGTACAAGGTCACTCTTTCTGTAATCAAGGTTACATGGTCACCAGTTTTCAAAGCACACATAAAACGCAATCACTGATGATACAATCAAATTGAGTAGTCGCATATCTTTTGAGAAGCTGGTATTAGGTGATTACAAGTCATGTTACGTTAATTGATTAAAAAAGTTGCCAGTCGGAAATATTTTGAATGAAGACATCATGGTCCCATTATCAATTATGTTCTCAATGCTGTATGACCATATCAATATTGACATTACTTTCCTTTGGTATCACCTTGTCTAATCAAATCTTTAAATCTCATTTGTTTTTTTGACGCAACACTTATCACACTACATATATCACACATGGGAATGTCCAACCTTAAATTAAAACCAACACAAACATCTTCAAATCTTGCACTCACTAAATAGTTCCATGATTTGTTTAAACAAAATGTCAGTACTGAGCAACGCAGTTTTTTATTTCAATGCATCTATCCCCAAGAACCCCCAAAAACTCTTCATGGAGAAAGTCTCTCATAGACCCATCCGTCCTCGCCTTCCTTGACAAACTTCCCGTCGACGTTCTCATCCAGTTGGGGTCGTCGAAAGACGATTCTGTCGTGAAGTCTGTTACTCTGGCCCTGCCAGAACTCCACCACTTCCGGGATCACTCTGAATCCACCCCTGATCGGAAGAAAATCAAATCAAATTTACACCAGATCTTTCGGTGTTTTTGTGGTCCCTAGTTTTGAATACCCAAATTGTGGCTGGAGGGTCCTCCCAAGTGCCCTGCCAAATACAACAGAATGCAACACAGTAGAAATGAGAACCATGCCAAATGCAACAAAATGCAACAAGGGATTCTGTTGCATTGTGCAGGCATGTTGTTTGTGTTGGGAATGAGCAAGGGTGTTTGCCCTGCTAAATGCAACAGTATGCACATAAGTGCAGTGTTGACTTGGCAACAAGTTGCAACAAATGCCATCAAGGTATGAATTTGAGTCCACTGCCAATTACAACAAAATGCAACCCCAATATAAAATCACTTGACTGCTAAATGCAACAAATTCAGTCAAAATATGACATCCAAGTTGACTGCCAAATGCAACAGATTGTAACAACTTTTTTCCATTGGTGCATATTGTTGCATTTAGCATGGTTTGGGTTAATGTATGACTCTCGACTCAGACTTGACTGAAATAACTTGGGACTTGGATTCGACAGAGACTCAGATATTAGATAGCTCAATACATTCATTTGTCCCATCGGTTGGGAGATACAAGACATTTCTTCTTACCAATAATCTGGCTTAGGTATTGTGACTCCAGAGTTCAGGTATTTGTCTTTTAGTTCTTGGTCTTTATTTGTCAGCACCTGTTTAAAACAAGAACACAGCAGTGAGGAAGCTCTGAATAAAATTTGCCACAAACAAAACTATTATAACTGAACCAAATACCATACACTAGATGAGTTTTCAAATGATGTACATGTTTGTTAGCAAATTTTATGTCAAATGTACGTCTTTACTTAATGCCCATTGTAACTTACATTTCTGTCTTCTATAACTGTACTCTGGTGACTAACAATGGCTCCAATTTGGCTTGTTGGAGGTCTGGAGTTGAAATATTCCGTCGACTCTTCACTGGTAAGCTTCTCCACACGCCCCTCAATACGGATCTTTTCAGTTGAAGAAATGCAACAATATATATTCCGTTCTCAATTGAATTAAGATGTTATAATTTGATGTGTGTCTAAAAGCTACCAAAAGCCAACCTGCGAGTTAGATTTCCAATAGTGTCTGGTACATTGACTTGATTGGTCACAAGCATAGAGTTATTTATAAGAACTAGAGGGAGCACTCACGATGTCACGCACGGAACTCCACTGACTCACCATGGGCGAAAATCCCTATGGGTCCATTGCATACAAATGTCCACTTAGAAAATGGTTGAACGGATGAGTGACCAGTGTAGATGAATGGTCCGCGCCATTTTCTCAGTGGTAAAAAATGCTCCTTGTCGGGCAGTGTCGCATGGTTTGTACGCTCTCTAGTTCTTATATATTAACTCTATGGTCACAAGTGAACACTCAAATTGGATTCCTCAGACTACAGACAGTGTTGCTATGTCACATGGTTCGGGGCAAGCTTTTGTATAGCAACCTCCAGATGGGCAAGGACTGGTGCTATTGTGCCATACGCGTTCAATCAGAGTCGTGTATGGGTGTTTGGCTTCTTTTTATGTATACGCAAAAGCTTGCCCCGAACCATGTGACATAGCAACTGTCTCTAGTCTGAGGAATTAAAATGTAAGTGCCAACTTGTGACTAGGCAAGTCATGGTACCAGATATCATTCAAATCTAACTCGTAAATGGTTTACTGAACATGTTGGTCATGTACTTTATAAAATATTTCTGTCAACCTTTATGTCATAATTTAAATCAAGGGAGCAATTTCTGAAGCTACGTACCGAACGGCTTAGAGGCTCCCAGTAGAAAACCAGCGACGCCAAGGGGTTCTCTTCCTGTTCACAAAATAAATGATTGTTGACTGTTAATTCACAGAGAGAGAACCTTACCTGAAACTTAAAACTTTGTCATCATTTTTCCCAAGAAGAATGATGACTCTTTCTGAATACACAAACAAAATTCCAAGATACTTGATTACTGGAGCGTCATGGCCACCAGCAGAGCCAGTGGGAGGGGGGCATTGCATTTTCGTGGGGGGGGGGGCATTTTCTTTGATGAATTACATGTATCTTGATTTTTTTCATGGAGGAGGTTGGCATCTGCGAGGCACTGGAAATTTGTGGAGGGGGCTGTGCCCCAAGGCCTCTCCGTGGCTCAATGCCACTGGTCAAGGCAAAGTGATTTAGTTCATTGTTTTCAAGTTCTGTCGATCTCAGAGTGAGAAATCCTTCAAGAAAGTTGTATCGTTGCTTACCAATTCTTTGCCTTTTCGACTTTCATAATTTGTGTAGAATTTAAACCCTTGCTTATCGTAGCCCTTTAGTAGAACCATCCGGGCAGAAGGTTTTCCTTCCCTGTTGAAAAAGAAAAATCCAGAAAATTACAGAAGGGGAAAAAACATTAGACCTATGCATTCATGTGTAGTCAAGTATTCCATGCAGCATTATTTAGCCAAAACTGCTCATTCAAAGCAGAATTGGGCAAAATTTCAAGGGTCTGTTTTGATAAATTCATGCTTAGTGTTACAGTATTTTACAGGTTAGCAGAAGTGTTTTGCTCGAGTACATGAGTACTTTGTGTAACTAAGCATTCATCCACACTTCAGCGCTAACCATGTAAGTGGTCATTGTTGACCATAAGTGCAGAATTTTGGGGTAAGCAGAGCCGTGAAATTTGGCATTGGTCACAACATGCCTTATACTCAAAGCTCACTACGTGTAATGCCAGTAAACATTTACAATCATCCTTAGCTATTCAACACACTTCAAAACTGCTGGGGGGGGAGTGGGGTTTTAGACCCGTGCAAATTAACCAATATTGTCATATTTGACACATTTCTTTGAAGAGAAAAAAAAGTATCTTTTAAACTGATGAAAAAAACAAAACGTGTAACCCTCAACAAAAGGACAATCTTGTTTGCTGGTGTCATTGCTTACTAATATAGACCTTATGCGTCTGACATCATGAGTCTCATAGAGCTATTACAACAGCGCCCTCAATGAGGACAAAACAGCCGTAAGTTTACTGTAGGAAAACGGCAGTGTATACCCTCTATGGGAGACTTTTGAAGAACTGTCAAAAGGGACCAATGTGTCTGCTGCCGCAAGCGTCTCAAAATTCTCCCATATTACATGAACATGTATACTTGACTGTACATTGCCATTATGGAATAGAAGAGGTAAAGGTACATGTAGCCCAGGGCCCAATTTCATAGAGCTGCTTAACGGCCGATTTTGTGCTTACTGTGTGATTTCCATTTCATAACAGCACTGCTAACCATAAACACACAAAAAGGCATGCTTAAACCTTCCGGTGCTTACTGTAGGAAAATGAATGACGTAACAATGTAAACCAACAGTGAACGCGCAAGGTGGCCGCCCAATTTTCTTGCTTACCTGTGAAATACGCTTACGCTTAAGCAATTTTTTCTGCTATAGTTAGCAGGAAAATTTGCATACCGTTAAGGCAGCGCTATGAAATTGGGCCTAGGTTGAACTCCTCGATCATAGTGAAATGCAGATGAGGAGTCCAACCTGCACTAAGGTACACGTAACACGCAGCTGAAGTGATCTTACTTGCTTGCCGTTGCAAGAGTCATGGCATTTGCTTCCCCTATACTGTCCACAGCTGATGCTTCCTTAAACCACGCCGCAAACTGGGCAATCGGCTCTCTCGCAACCAAGCTGTCCTCTTGAAACGTCTCGTGCGAAGCTTTGTATGCCTTTCGCATTCCAGCCACGTCAATCCCATTGGTGCTGCTTACGATTCCTGACATGTCGTTGTTTTGAGTGGGGTAGTCGATACTTGAAAGCACACTGGCAGAATGAAATTTGTGATGGCTCCACGGGAAACAGAGCCAACTGCGGTTATGTACGACAGACTGGACATGTGTCGACAGGCGTCCAACCAGTCTTTTGCTGATCAAATGGCACACAACGGTTGTCATCAGCTACCTAAATGTAAACATATACTCATAATTTATTTTAGCTTACGTAGTTTAGCGATTCAAAATTATTCCCGAAATAGATGAAGTATACTATTAATTGAGTATTAATCGGGATACAGAGAACGTCAGATGGTGGATTTGCGCCACCTGACCCACCCAGCTAGCCGTGTAGTTATTTATGCTGTGCTGGTGACTGTGGTGGTCGTGTTGTACTCGGAGTACTACTCTACCCTAGCTAGTGTGCGTAGTCGTACACTAATCGCTTGGCATGATATGTAAATAATAATGATAGCTAGAAAACCGAAAAAATATGTACTTACAGAGTTCGGTTTGTGATGGAAAAACACTTTATTAATCTACCTCTGCAACAAACACTGTAACACTGACATCCAGTCTACCAAATCAGACGGCTGCTGTTTATGCTGTTTGTTGGATCGGTCCACGTGACAGGGGGATACGCAATGGTTCTAGGAATAGTTCATTTTGAAAAGGGTGTTTCTAATCTTCAAAAACAATGTTTGAAGAGTTCCACAACTTTTTGGAGTTTTTAACCAAAGGCCTTTGTGACGTAAAAAAGCTTCGTAAATATTTTTTTTTCACAATTATTTATTAATGAAATTGAAAACATACGCGGGTGACTCATATTTTTTATTTAAAACTGGCCCCACTCCTTTACAATAAATCATTCCTTACGCAACGTATTGAACGCACGTTTTGTGTACACGTGTGTGGTGTTACCTAAAGGTGTAGTCTGGTTCCCTTACCAAAGATTTCCTGACGACTCTTGTTAAAAATCTGAGGTCAAACATAGATTATGACGCATTATATATAAAATATTCATTACTTGTCACCAAACGGTGGACGATGTCATTGGATAAAAAACGGGCTTTGTTTACTTTAAAACCTGGGATAATCAGTTTGTAAAAATGTTACAAGTGTATTCAAATATAGTGTTGAATTTGTTGGGGGGGGGGGGGGGAGAAAAGAAAAATGATAATGGGACGTGTCTGCTAAATTATTGTTTGAGTTTTTATCAACAAAAGAAATGTCCGACCACCAACGACACTGCCCAAATGTTGACGACAACGAGTTTGGAGCATTTTTGATATTTTCGGAAAAGGAGGAGTTCCTCCTTTTTTTTGTCACGTGACATTTGGGTAATGCCTGACCCTAAAATCGACAGAGAATAGTTAGAGATTTTTTGGTCTGGGAACCAGACTAATGTAAAGGTGAAGGGAAATCAATTTTTCATGTTTTGTTTGTGTGGGGAAGTGGGGAGGAGTTTAGATTGGTTCTATTTTTAGAGAAAAATAGAGATTTAGGGCAAAAGTTGAAGAAAATTTGCTGAACTCATAGAAATCTTGTCCACCGAAAAAAGCTACCAACCAGAAATACCTGGGCAATGCACACCCTTTGCCAATAGGTCCACGTTTAATTTTCCTTACCAGAAATTTGTAATGAATAGCTCTCTGATACCATTCCTCTATGCTTCTACCATCCTAGGCCTTGTACCTTCCAGGGCCTTTCTGACTCTGGTCAAATGGAAAATTTTACATTGTGTGTCATACATAATATTCACATAAATTTAAGAGTTATGAAAATAACAGTTAAACAAAAGTTGATTAAAAAAAATCAGACAGTACAATCTCCTTGAAATGTAAGATTTTGTTTTCTTACCATCTGGCTGTGTAAAAATCATGCCTGCATGAAGTCCAGACTCTGTGGCTATTTTGTAAACATGTGATGTCACAGGTTACACGGGCTATAGTCGGAGCCTCGGAATGGTGGTGGTGGGGTGTGGGTGTGTGTGGGGCGGGGGCAGCCTACATAGAGCAAGGTGTAGACCATCTAACCTGGATGTTCACACAGAGCCACACCGTGCCCTGACTTCCTGCAGGCATGATTTGTATACAGCACAAATGCATGTCTTATTAGCTAGTATCACTTTATTTGATGATAAAGTAGTGAATTTATTACAAAGTGATTGGAACCACAACCCGAACCACAACCCCTACCACCTCCCCTACCTCCACGTGTGGTAGTAAACAATACAGGTTTTAGTTTTAGGGAAAGTCCCTTTGGTTACTGGTCAAAGTCTACCTTCTGATTGGTCAAAAAGTTAGTGTTGAATTATTCATTTGTAGTGATGTAATCGCTTTAGGTGCGCACACTGAATGCTCGCTACGTTGTGTTTTGTGAGGGGGATCGGAAAAGCAGACGTCATCATCTGCACACACTGAAGTTGGAGCTCAATTATGGACTAGCCTGATGCGGTGTGTTGCTCGAAGTTTTCTTAATTTGAGGTCAGGTAAGAACACATACGAACTTAAAAATTAAATTAAATTTGAGTACTACTACTACTAGTAGAGTACTACTCGATGTAACTTTGATATATGAGGGACACAAAGTACAATTGAAGCGCCAAGTTTGACAGGAAAGTAAAATTATTTTTTGGTTCAATGTTGCTGGTCATGCCACTACCACTGCCAGTGTCATGACTATACCGTACGTCTAATTACAATGTGTGTAAACTAAGTGAAGTGAGTGTGAGTTTATTATCAGTTTATGCTGTTTGCAATGAGTCAGTGTCACTTTCGGCGACGGTAAAAATTATTGCTGAAGTACAGCAAGTCTTTCCAACCACGGAAAATGTTAACTGTCACGACCTTGCTCGGGCAAAGACTTACAAATATAGCACAAATTAATTTATCAATGGGTGTCTCAAACAATGCACACTGACACTGACACATTTACAAAGGTTTAGATAAATTATACATTGTTCCATCAACAAATTTAACTTTTGTGTTTTGTAAGCTATGACTGCCTTGCTAACACGTGCAAAGGAAAACTGCCTTTCAAGTTTCAAACACTACATCTTTGTTGCATTTTTTGTAAATAATTTGTTTACTTTACACACACAGTCAGATCAGATGTACTCATTCTTAATTTTACTCATCATTCATAGGCGTCACACTCACAGCCTAATTTATAATTAGCCTATTGCTATTGGCTAAATAGGTGTATAATGGGTACGCAGTTGTTTCTTGCAGCACTCTTGCTGTTGAGTGAACATGTGCTTTATCAACAAAATTATACATTGGTGTAAATATGTAGCCTACCATCACCAACAAACTAAACCAAATACATACTTGGTACTAACTTGTTGTAAGTCTTTACTTGGTGCATAGTCAAGTATCCCTTTTTAGTCAATGGGCACTGGGATCTCAATTGCAGGGCTTCGAATTTACCCTAGACTGCAGGCCTGAGGCCAGTGATTTTAGCATTGGGCCAGTAAAATCGTGGCTTGACAGGTCCAGGGGTCTTGTGTTTTTCAATTGAATAATGTTTCCTCTCTGTGCAATCTTCTGAACAGATAGTGTTCCAAAGTTAACTTTGAGTCTGATAATCTTTCAATAAGACATACATGTACGAGAAAGTCTTTCTTCATTTTAATTCTGGTCTTGGAAAATAATTTTTGGTCCAATAAGAATGTTGAGCTACAGTCTTGTAGATTTTTTTTGAGCCCTGAATTGTTCTTTAAATTTCCAAAGGGTCGCTGCCCAATACTGACTCCTCTGGAAGCTCGTTCCATGGGGAAATGACACAATGCGCATTTTTTTACATACCACGTAGGGGAATTGATTCTTGCAGGATTTCACTGGGCCAGGTTTGGATTGTGTCCTCTTTTCACTTAGGATTTCAAATTTAAACAAGGTCCCGAACCGTCGTTTTTTAAACATATGGTCGTCATCTGGCAAAAGTAGCCCACTTCAAGGAAAGTTTTGCAAAAAAAGTAAGTTGAATTGATGGGAAAATGGCCTTAAAAAAAAACAGGAATGTGAAAAACCACTCAAAAATCCATTAAACTTTAGAACAGCTCTAGCTCATGCTTAACACTAACCTGGATGTAAGGAGATGTTGACGTTGAAGTGGGTGGTACAATTATTTACATTTAAAAAAAAAGTAATTTATTCTTGACATGCCTGTAATGCACTCTGTTCATGTACCTTGCACCTTTCTTAAATAGCATGAAGTATTTGAATTAAACTTCTAGAGCTGATGCAGTTCATGCGTGTACACTTTAATGGTTTATGTTCACACACAATGCAAATAATGTGTATTTCTTGGCAACAGATTGGGTGAGTAATGGTTATTTTAGGATCCTTTTCCGCTTCAACTGAAGGGGTGGTTGTCTTGATAAAGGTTTATTACCCCAAAATGTGGCCTACTGGGGTCCACTGAAGGAGGTGACACTTCAGACGCTACGTTAAATGTCTGGAATGGAAGGCAGCAAAATCAGATAAAAAATTCAAAGCATACTCATTACATCCTTTCTCAATTTGGATGCAATGCAGAAATGGTGAACACTATCGTGTGATTAATTCTAATGTTTTTTTCTTTAAAACAGAACAACATCCCAAAAGATTGTGGCTATTCTCCCATTCCTCACAGAATAATTTGTAATGTTGCCTCATGCCCTCCTTTCAACCATGTATTGCCATGTACAGAAATGTAGTGTATTTAATTATTGTACAGACTACTAAATTGCAGCTGAGTTTGGTTTTAGACTGTCAATCCTACAATGTAGTTAACTGGTACTTATTTTCATTCTAACCTGTGTACAGTCTTGACATAGAGCACAACTTATAAACACACCCTCATCTCTGCATACAATATTTATATTATCACGCTGACCTCAACGGAAAGTTGCCATGGTATCTGAAACTTCTAAAAGAAATTCCTGTTTCTTCTGGAATCCTTCATTTTCGTCGTTCTACCCCAGGGATCAGAGGTCCCAGTGACCCTTAGTGCCCTCATCAAACATCCAAAACAATCCTGTTCATTGTGGGTGTGAGGGTGACTCAGAGAAATGGTATTGGGTGGTTTTTGACCACCAAACAATTACCATGGATTTCTCTACATAAAGAGCCATTAACAAGTAGTAAGCCGTATTTAAATGAACTTGAATCTAGTGTACAAATCACTGGCAAAACATATGAAAAGGCCAAGCAGGTGGATCAAGGTTTTTTGGCTTGGCTCTAAAAACGGAAGCGATATTAATAGTTTAATCTGCCCTGTTTATCTTTATTTGAACTTTTATACTCTTAAACTTGGCTGTAAACATGCAATCACTTTTTTTTTTAAATGTTCAGAGGATGTGACATTTCTGTGGTATGAAAAGGGGAAAAGGTATTGGCCTCACAGTGATTTTTTTGAAGTTTTGCCATGGGATTTGTCAATTGGTTAAGTCCGCCTGTCTGTTGCCCTGGAGTAACCTATACCCATATATTTAGTGTCTTGCTCTCCAGGACTTCCATTCAGGAATACCACAGGATGGGTAACTTCATGGGGGTTTAAGTTAGTGAGATAAGATTGATAATCCCTCCATTTCGTATGACAAAATGTTTTTCCGTTCCACAAGTAAATGGTAGGATCCATTTTTAAATTAGAAAAGACCATTGACCTTTCAGAATGTGGAACTGCACAGTACTTCATTACTATGGTACTGCAATATCAGACTGTCCTATACTGTACTGTCTCTAAATTGTGTGTAGGCTGTGATTTTGATATTATGACTTTAAAATGATGAACTTCTGATCTAATTGTATCCCAATTAAATGTGCAAATGTACTAATTACTAACTGTACACATGTGTTTTCAACTCACTCTTAACATTGAATTTTTTTTGAAATTCTACCTGCACTTAATTATATGCATTCAGAAAAACCCCAGACAAGTTTTATCCATTCTGATTGGTCGAGAGCATGTCACATGGGGTTGTTTTAAGGGCTGATAAAGACATGGCCGAGAGTGTTTATGACCAGTCAGCAATTTTACTTACGAGGGCGCTCATATTACACGTAGCGCAATCAATTATACCGATACTCAATGTAAAGTCTATTATAGGCTATAGTACGTACTATAACATATAAACTCCATACAATTTGTTGTGACTGTTGGAAAGAAAGAGCATTTTTATAAAGTTTTCCTCGGTAAACTCTATCAACTCTATAAAAATGCAGTTTTCTGATGATGTCTCCATGAAGTGTGGTGTTGATTTCCATGCTAGTGTAGGTTACTGTTTTCTTTTGTGCCAAAGATAAGTTTCCCCCGCTGCTTCTGGCACTTTAAAAGGTAAGGGACACCCAAATGAGAGTGCCCAGGATGACATATCGCAACTTCCATAAGCAGGTCCGATTACTAACCCTTCAAACTTAGCACATGGGAAATGAGTGTTCAACCCAAACTGTACAGTTTGGACACGTTGTTCCCGAACATTAAATGATGAAGTGAAGAAGTAATTTAACATGGTAGCACATTATGTCAACCATAGAGTAGACCCATACAACTTATCCATTAAGATTTCCCTTCAAGTACTTGAATTTACTCATTTTGATGGTACAAAGTACGCTTAGCCATTCACACTACATCAAGTAAACATATGAATGGAAACAATGTGTAGTTTATTTTAAGGATGCTTAGGTCCGATTTTTGGCCAATTTGACAAAAAAAATAGATAATTTAGATTTTAAATACACTGTAGCTATTTTTATAGATTCAAGAGAGTGATAAGCTTTCATTTAAGGTATTACAGGAAAACAATCTGCCAATGATAAGTGGTAGTTAACTAAAAACTAAAGATGAATTATTGTCAGGAATCCAACATTATCTCACAGCCATGTCCAAACCATTTCTTATGTTATATATTTTGTGCATTGTCCGTGGCATGTGCAAAAGTTTTTCAATGTATTTTTTCATTTCGAAACAGCATCGTCTGTCAAAATTCGCACAGGGAAAAAATTCTTTAAAAAAATGTTATTTCGGCGAAAATCAGGCCACGAACCTTGAAATTTTATCAGTATTAATTTACTAAGACATTATTATTTTTGTTAAAAATAAGATCTAATAAATCTATCAATTACAATTAAATATGTTCAGCACATGTACCCCAAAATCAAAAGTTGATTGCCCAAAGTTGCCCTTTCTGACTCTTGAATTAAGGTTTTCCATGTTATGATAACTTTCTCTAAAATTTATTTCTATGCTGTGGTCTTTAGCAGGAGAGTTAACAGGAAATTAATTCTAAGGAAATAGGCCATTACTTGCTGGCATTATGGATCGTTAGAAAGTTGCAGCTTGGAGGCCCTTGAGTGTGAGGGATCACGTTGAATGTCACATTTTTACATATTTATGTGTAGAAACATGTACAGGGTTAAATTTAATCAACCAGGTCTTGACAGAAACAACTAAGGCAAATGGCTTGTGCTGTATGGAAACCAGACTATCTGCTGTGAGTTTTAAATGTTCCATTGGGTGCCCCGGATTGTCACTCCTAAAGCTACTCTCTTAATGTAAGAGAGTGAAAATTTCACTCTCTCACCTGAGTGGTGTCAGTTTGGCTCATTTGAGAGTGAAAGTCACTGTTAAATTGGAGCAAACTTCACACTGATTCAAATTGCAAATACCCTTCTTTCACTTTAAAGAGTGTTGTCCGCCATATGGCTCTTAGCAAGAGTGGTATAGCACACAAAACGAGTGGTTTTCACTCTTTTTGTGGAATTTTCAAGCAACAGATTAGTAAATAATTGTACTGGAGTGTTTTATTTGATGTTGGCTTTTGAGAGAAAGTGCAGCACAGCGGCTGTTACCCCCAATGCAATGAGTTTCCAAAATCTGCAATTTATTGATTTGTGATTACACTAAGTCTTTCAAAGTACCTCATATAAAGGTGAACCATACTGAGGAAAAAGTTATCACGCCCCCTTCAATAAAGTTCAAGGTCTTACATGAATAAGGGATTATTGATATTAAGGAAGATACACCAGTCGATCCCCAAGCAACTAAGCCACCCCGCCCCCAACCTGAATCATCAACTACATGTAGTTACGCTGACCACTGGGTATGTATCAGTCGTCATAGTCTTGACTTTTGTAATACCTGTACACTCATTCAAGTCTTCTGGTTTTCAAGGTCAAAAAGTAGTGAGCAACTTTTTAGATTCATAACCAATGACAATTTTCTAACCAGTGAAATGACAGGCCGGGATTGTCAGCTTTGAGAGGGTGAGGCCATTTTTTGTTTTGCAGAGGGCATTTCCATTGGAAGATGTTAAAGTCTATTGGAAACTTTTGAAGGGGCACCCACAGTGGCGTGGCCGGGATTGTTTCACTTGGGGGAGGGGGCACAAGGGGGCATTGCTTTTCAGTTGGGGGGGGGGCAGCTTCCATGTTTCTTAATGAATTACATGTATCTACATTTTTTTAGGAGGGGGGCGACTGGTGGGCACTGAAACTCGGTGGGGGGCATGTGCCCCTCCTTGGATACACCGCTGGGGGCACCAAGGCTATAGTAACGAGGCAACAGAGGCCATGACATCGGTGGTCTCCATGTTATGCCAGGCCTGCTGTACAGCAGAATATCTCAGCTCGGATCTTTCATTAGTTGCAATGAAAGTTTAATGTCTCAAAATAGAATTTATTTTTTTTTTTTTTCATCTCCATGCGTTCCTTGGAGTGGAGGGGCATCCTTGCAAATTGATGACATTTTCCTGGGATGTTTTTGTGATGAGATTCAACATAGGCCTACCCAGTATAAAAGGTAATAACTGAAATTGATTTGTATATTGGAAGAAACTAACCGAAGCAAGCTCAAGCACTCCAGACCGGAAATCACTGACTTGAGAGAAGGCTACATTGTATGTATTGAGTGGATCAAGCTCAGGAAGAGGAAATTTTTCATGTCAGTCATGATGAGCTCCAAGCCTTCATGAAGAGTTACTTGATTTATAAAAGATGATAGATAGTTTTTGGCACAGTTTGTGGGAGGTTTTTCCGTATGGACTCGGCGCGAGTGTACAACACTTGGTGTACACAATGTCCTTTTCTTCAGGTATTCAACATAGATGTGTCTATACATGTAGGAACATTATAAATGTCATGACAAAATTGTCATTTTGGTTGTAACAAAAATATTTGAAAAGATTGTAATGTAATGTAAGAAAATTTGTTAAAAAGAAAATACAGAATACATCCTTTTAAAGGGTGGAGGAATATATTGTATAGTGTATTAAAATGCGCAAAGTTTTGTATGTTTTTCATTTTGAAACGGCATCATCTGTCAATATTTGTTCAGAGAAAAATAAATTGTTTTGGCGAAAGTTGGGCCATTCAACTTTAAAAGAATGCCTATTGATGGGACATTGAGAGTGGGCTTTACACACATTTGACACTACTATATCTTACCCTGCATGGATTATAAATTTAAAAAACTGAAAAATGCAGAACATTATACAGGCCTGATTGCTTTGTTCTTGAAAGGGCAAGGGCACCAAGTCATTCTCTCCTTGATAAAGGGCACCTCTATGAGGACATTGTAAATTTCTATTCAAACATTTCAAGGGCACCAAGGCAATGACCAGGGGCAACGGAGGCAGTTGCCTCCGTTGCTTTAGTTAAGTATCAGGCCTGATTATACACATAAAACTATTTATAAATTTCCTATAATTTGTCATTTAATGTACAATAAGATGTATACATTTATTTCATTTTTCGAAATAATTTCTTTTTAAATTTATTTATTATTATTTTTTTTTTGGGGGGGGGGAGGGACCTGTACCATCATGTGGATTTAGTGATGTTATTACAAACTACACTACTTTGACACATTCAAGCGTGGTTTCCCTTGAGAACTGGTCCAAAGCCAGACTTGTGCTTGTTATACCTGCTCTAGATTTGGTGCCAAAGGTTGACAGTTATTTTTGTATGACTGGAAGTGCTATTGTAAGACACAAGCCAGGTCAGTATATCCCCCAGCCACAATCTCATGTGTGGTGAAACTTTTTTGAAAGGCTGGTTGCCTATAGCAACCAGCTGTGAGTCAGTGAAAGAAACAGAAGGAATACAGGCTGAATCACGATATCTACGTACGCATGTGCAATCTGCACATCCGGCTGTGCAGAAATTGGTGGCACATTTTCTGACAGAGTTCCTTCATCAAGGCCCCACACGCACGGTCTCTAAAAGTGGTGTGCAGTATTTTATCCGGGTGTTAATGAATCTTTGATTTTAGGAATATACAGTATCTTGTCTCTGGAAACTCTGCATTTTCTTGGATCATATTCTGTGACTTTTGTCAAATATTGTATCATACGTTGTGAGTATTTTGAACTTTTTTGTTATGTTCGTTCCAAATGCTAAAGTGTAATATTTTGAGAAAGCTTTATCAGGGATCAAAAAATGACTAATGGGGAGACTTTCTAGGCACCCTAACCTGTATCTGTCAACTTAATTTGAAATATGCCATTTAATAGTCTAGTGTAATTGATTTATAATACAATTACCTTTTTTTTAATGTTTAACCTTCAGCTTAATGACAAATTTAAATTGATAATGTTGATTTATGTTTTTGTGTTGTTAAATTCCTTTATAAAAAGTCTAACTAATGCAAGTAGTGTGCAACTGTTTCATGGCTTGCATTTTTTAGAACAGGATGTTTTGAAACAGTCACAGATTATAACTGTTTTAAAGGCAATGGACATGAGTGGTAATTATCAGGAGTTTTCGTTTAGTTTCAATCTAAAAGCTCACTGATTATCAAGTGTCATGGCCGAGTGGCTTGGTGCATCGGACTCCAAGTTCTGGTGGCAAAGTCTTCAGGGTGTGGGTATACAGTGGCATAGCCAGCATCTTTTTTTGCATGGGGGCCAAGGGGTGGGGGCACAGATATTTGTAGAGGAGGAAATTTCAGTTAAAATTGCCTGATTGTGGCAAATTTCACGGTGTCCAGAGGCTGATCGGGGGGGGGGGGCAAGTAGGGTGCAAGATGTTCTGGGAAGGGGGGCAGCTGCCCTCTTCCCTCTTTCCTCCTCCCCCCTCCCTCCGCCTTCCAGTTGTGTACTTTTTTTGTTTTAAGGCTATTATGTATACTTCATTGTGATTGGTCAGAAGTTATAGCCAATTGAACTTTTATTTTTACAAAAAATTTTCAAGTACTTGTGCATTAAATTGACGCATGTTGAGCCACAGGGTAAAATATGCCAAATCTTACTGTCAAAGATAACCTGCCATGTGAGCATATTAAATAATGCAAAACTTTTTAAAACTTTCAGCAAATGGTATCAGTGATACAGTAGGCTATAGACTGTACTCTCTAAATGTAAAATAGTGAAAAACCATTTTTGTTGTCCGCCATACCACTCTTGCAAGGAGCCAGTTGATGGACAATTCTTTTTAGAGTGAAATAAACAATGTATTTTCACTAGATTCAGAGTGAAATTCACTCCACTTTCACTCAAAATAGGGTGGAGAAGATTGAGTTTCACTCTCAAAAGAGCCAAACTGACACCACTCTGGCAAGCGAGTGAAATTTTTCACTCTTTTACATTTAGAGAGTATGCACTGTTTTTTTTCGCAAGCATTCAAAGGATGCCTCAACTTTGCTGATACTGTATGTCCTTACCCTATGGCGATACTGTAAACAGTATGACTGTACCTGTAATGGAAAAATTACCCCAAAGTTGACGTATAGATTTTCCGAATCTTGTCTCAGATTTCCGCTGATGGATAAACTTTAAGGATATTATGCCCAGGGCTCAGGAACCATGGCAAGCCGCAAGATCTACAGAAAGACACGGTCGGACCCTCGGGTTGAACGCCGCCACACATCCTTACTGGGAGGAAGGCTATACTCAAGATATGACACGATATCCAGCACCAGAAAAACAAAGAATTCTAATCTATCACTAGTCATAACCAAGTCAGTACCGGAATTGGGTAAGTCTGTTTGCATTTTAAAGTCATGGCTTGACAGCGTTTTGTTTGTTAATTTAATCAAAGAAAACTTTACAAGATTTAAATTTGTGTTTTTTTGCCCATACATCGATGCGCGTTAAGCGCTGTATACTCAGTACATGTACTATCCCGAATCCTGTGAAAAAAAACCTCACAGGCATATTCCTTTGGTGGGATTTGAACCCATGACCCCCGCAATTCTAGAGCAGATGTCTTACCAACTAGACTACTAGACTTTTTGGGGGAAAAAAACCTCACAGGCATATTCCTTGGGTGGGATTGGAACCCACGACCCCTGCAATTCTAAAGCAGAACTAGACTACCGAGATTGCCCGACAGCTAGAGGCAGTTTGAATCCTATTAGCAGCGGGTACCACAACCATTATAATAGATGGTTTTTTTTAAATGATAAGAACACTCTTATCCCCGATGCAAAAATTAACATCTATTATAAGATTTTAAATGTTTGTTCACTATTGTCTGGCTCTGGCATTACACAATGTGATCAATGTGATCTTCCCTGAGAAAAGGGTGTAAATCTTATCCTGTTGGTGATCATGAAATATCTTCATCACATCCATAAACCACACCCACTTCGCAGACTGGCTACAAGACACTAATATGTATGTAACGCATTCACAGAGAGGTGTTTGATTGATGGATTGTTCCAGATGCAGATTATATTGATTATATATCAACTTTGGTAAACTGACTGTAAATGCTTCTATTCTTTGCACAAATCAAGATATTTGTAATAAAACCAATCTGTGAGAATGTCAGCTCAATTTGTTCTTTCGTTTGCAAGAAAACGGCAAAAAAGGGATTCAGTATTTTTGCACGCATTCCTATAGGCAGAGTTTTCGTCTCACTGAGACGTAACTAATTTTGGATCTTATTTCATGAATTATTTTAAAAACAATAACACTTCAGGCAGAAATATTTCAAGGAAAGTTTTCTACCATCATCTTTATATAGAAAGTATGTAAATCTGTGAACATTATTCTTCTTACCAATGTTGAGCTGGGGCTTTAAATCTTAAACCATCAATTCAAAGTAATAAAACAAACTTAGGGAATGAACGAGAATACATGTGTAAGAGGACCCACATTACACTGTATGCATCTTGTAGCTCAATGTGTCTTTAAGTGATGCTGACTTCTTAATCCAATACACTCCATCACCATGCCAATTGTTTGCAGACGGATGTGATGTAACTAACTGCTCAACAGCCGCTGCATCATGGTTATTGAGTGACCTTTTTATGCTCCACCGATTCAGAGGAAACTATTTCTTCACTCTTGTAAAAATGTTGCACCTTTTTCAGTCTTTTTTAATATTTTATTTGTGTGCAAGCTTTTCAGTTGACACATCTAGTTGTTATGTACCTAGATTGGCGTTAGTGGATCAGCAAGCACATACACACATTAATTATCTTGTTGGTGAACAGTAACATAACCAGACATTTTCACTTTTTTTGGGGGGGGGGGGGCAAGCGGGTCAAAGACGTCATTAGGGGGGCTATTTAATGTATAGTTCGATACATTAAATAGCCCCCCAAATTATGTCTTTGCCCTACAAAAAAAATGAATGGTTCGCATTCATCTGTGCATTGCATTTTTGTTTTTGTTTTTTTTGTTTTGTTTTGGGTTTTTTTGGGGGGAGAGGGTGCAAGGATTCTGAGCAGGGGGCTCCTGCCCCCTTTGCTTCCCCCTTTGCCCCCCTCCCTGATCTCCACAAAGTTTGTCAGACATTTCAACTTCCACAATGCCTCCAACAACCATGTGATAACAAATACAAATTTATTATTGTGTTGACATTGTCCTGGGTACAACAGTCCCACATCACTGTAGGCCCTGTCACTGTTCAATCCACACGCTTCCTCCGACCGTGATGTTTCAGTCGTAGCAAATGCAGTGGTTTAAATTCACAGTTGCTTTTCCTTGTACCACCCTCCTCACACAATCACTTTTATTTGATCAATAAGTAAACTCAGTCACTACAATAGCAGGTTTTGGTAGCAGCATGAGCCCTGGGAAATCTTGCCCAAGATTTCCCCCCTTCTCCCCGCCCCCCCCCCCCCCCCCGAGCTACTGACAGGAAGTGTTGTAATTATATCAAGTGTAACAGCTGTGGGTGGACAGTCTTGTATCATGAGCCGTCAAAAATGAAAAAGACAGAATTAAAGGCATTAAAATTTGTAATCTTGGAAAACAATATGATCATAAACTATTAATTTGATTTTTTATCGACGATCCAGTATTTTGCTTTTTTTGTCCGGGGGGGGGGGGGGGGCTAGACAAAAGTTTGGGGCAGCCCCCCCCCCCCCACCACACACTCAGGGAGTTGTAAATTAACCTGCCTCAAAACCTGTGGTTGCCCTGATCAATTGGCCTTGGTGCCCCCTTCAAAATTTTTTCATAGACTTTAAGATTTTCCAATGGAGGTGCCCTTTGCAAAATGAAAATGGCCTTGCCCCTTTCAAAGATTAAACTTCAGGCTGCCCGTTTTTAATGTGTCATGAAAATAAATTTTGTTTTAGAGTTAAAAATTATTCCCAGAAGAAATTAATTGTAAGGCAAACACTGAAGACGTTGAAAACAAAATGCCTTTACTGTATTTTGTTTTCTCATATTTATTTTGTAAACTACTTGTGGAGTTTACTCAGTGAGTTAAAAAGTTGTGTCACCAACTCATGGAAGATATAAGCCAACAGAGGGCGCTATATAAGTCACCCACAGAGAGTGGAAGCAAGCTGTATGCTTCCAAATAAAAAGTTTATGTTGCATAGGACCTGGGTATAATGATATTCAACTGAACAGTCATCAGAGAGAGAAAAGGTAGGAAACATTTTTTTCAATAAAAACTATAAAAAAAAGAAGAAGAAAAACCATTTAAATTTATTGTTTCTAAGAGCTTACAGATAAACTGTGGTTAGGATTCTGCAATTATTTGTTTGTGAAAAATAGGACCTTCAAAATGGCCATTAGAAATCGCAACAACAACAGCCTCTTTGGGAATTAACTTGTGCAAAAAAAAAGGCAAAAAAAATGTGTTCAACTGCCACTTTATCTCCCTTAAATTAGGTTAAATTATATCCCCACATAAACCTGTCCAGAAAGGTTGACAGAATCTATATAGAGACGGACAGGCAATTTGAACTATTACAAAATGTCGAAATCATGAAAAATAAGCCATTCTATGGTTCAGGGTCTACAGTGGTCTTCACAACGCAACTCACAACAAGCCATTTTAGTTCCTTTGGGCATGAGTACGCAAGAGTTCCAGTCATACGATGAAATGTCCGCTTGAGTTTTCCTTTTTAAAGGTCAATAATTAGCATTTTAGCTTCCAGAGGAATATGTAAAAAAAAAAGGGGCCATGAAGCCTAACTTAATCCATGAACAAATCTTTAAAAATTCCTTAGAAAGTGGCATTGGGATATGGAAATTTTTCCAAAAGAATTCTCCTGAAAAACTATTCCGTAATATTCCTTGAATGCATTTAGAGATCTAGCCATGGGCACTGAATCAAACATTCAACACTTTGTGCAGTCTTGAGCAAGCACTATGTATGGTAAACAGAGTATTTGATTGATAGCTGTCCAAATTAGTCTCTGTTTTTTTTGCAAAGGACAGAGACGTCAGTCAATAACTTCGCTTGCAGTTTTTTATTATGACATAAACTTCCTTATCGCTGATTGCAACCAAGGTTTGTTGGCCCTCCGCACCTGCAGGGTGTCACCCAGTGAGAGTAATGTTATGGAAATACTACAGAGATCAATCACCCACTCTAGACTTTCGATAATATTTAAGATTTACAATTTAAAATAATGAAAATATATTTTTTTAAATGTCAACATATTTTTTAAAATATAAATATTATTACAGTAAAAGTCTGGTTCCTATTACATGAAGTATGCGCACAGTGGCATAACCAGATGGGAGAGGCAGGGAATGGGAGCCCACAACCACCCCACCCCTGCTCAGAACCCTTGCCTCCCTTCTTGTCTCCCCTTCTTGCCCCCAAAAAGAGATTGAAAATTGCAGAAATGAATGGTTCTTCACATTAAATACCCCCCTTGTTATGTCTTTGCCCCCATTTAAACCCACCCCCCCCTCTCCCAATTGTGTTGACCTTTGATCTAAACAGTTGTCCTGGTTTGCCTGGTGACGCTACTGTATGCACATAAAATCTGTACAGGTTTTTTTCTGTACATTTGAAGCATTCTTAAGACTGAGACATTCTGATTCCAACTTTTTTTGTGGTGGGGGTGGAGTTAAGCTTGTAAGGCAATTTCAGGTGGTTTTTTTTTTAAAGATTTTTACTCCGAATTTCAGGTTTTTTTGCACAACTGCTCTGTACAAAACTTTCGGAACTTTTTAAATTTCGGCTTTTTGCTAGCTGTTTTCAGCTTCTTTTTTGTGGCCACTCACACCCCTGTTCTTTTGTAACAGGACCATTGGGTTGACCATTAAATGAATAATCTAATTGAATTGTCCAGTTTTGTTGTATTTAAATGAATTTATCAACATTCATCTTAAAACTAGAAGACTTTTAAATCATTTTCATCACTATCAAGATGAAATAATTTATCAAACTTTGATAAAGTTAGAAAACACAAACTGGGAGAGTCTGTGAATGGGTGCAGTAATAAGGTGGACACAAGATTAGGGAATACTGCTGTGACTAGCCCCATGCCTGGTTCAGGGTTTAATTGGATAGCCAAAAGGAGACTTAGAACTCAGCAGGACAGCAGCGGCTCTCAAAATTGAATTCAGCTGTTGACTGAGGGTTTTTTTTTAAGCTAAACTGCAATAGATCTTAAAAACTGAGAGACAGCAGTGTAAAACGGTTTCTAGTTTTGTCAGGAATTTTGTGCATGTTCATATCAGGCTTATTTTGATTGTGGAAATCAAAATAAGCAGTGGTGACTTTGGGAGGGGGGGGGCACATCTTCAAATGCGATTTCCTCAAATTTGACAGTATTTCAGACAGAAATATACATTATCGCTGGAGAATTGGTTCTGGTATGAACCTGATAATCAGTGATCGTTCAGATTGAAACTATTTTTTATTTCATTTTTACAATAACATCCTTTTTTTGGGGTGAATAAAGAAAAATTGACCAGAGCGGGATTTGAACCTGCAACCTCCGGATTAACATGCCCAAGTCTATGATACAACCTAGGAAACGGCAGTACAGGGATTCACCTGAAGGGGATGTGATTTTCACTTCAAATATCAAAAAAATAAACCACAAGGGTTTCCCCCTGTGGTTTATTCATAGAAATAAACCAGTGAATGGTGAGCTCACCGCCAATGCTGTCGTCTATGGAGCGCACGTCCTATATGTAGCTGTTTTTTATTTATTTATTATTTTCTTTTTTAGTTTTTTTTGTGTGTGTGTTTTTGTGGTGATGAGTTCTTTGTTTTCTCAGAGGGCGTGCTGTTAAAATCTTTGCCTCCATGCGTTTTTGTTTATTTTCTTTTGTTTGTTTCAGGCATGATATTCTTTATATTTGTTTTTGTCCTCAAAAAGTCAGCAAAAATGTTATCAAATAGCTTGTAAAAGTCTATAAAAGCCTAGATACATGTAGGCCTACCATATGTAGGTCAACCCTTGTACTCAACAGAGCTTGCCTACATTTTTCCAAAGGTCAAATATCATTCCTGTTGTTTATAGATCGTTCATATCATGTTGTGTAATCTGATATTGTATGGAGAGATATTTTGTTTTAATTTAATAATATTTTTTGGTAACGTCCCTATTTTTTTGTACCATTTCATTTTTTAAATCAGGTTTGTTTTACTCTCCTCTCCATATATCCTCAAGACTCCCATTCTTTCTAGTTAGAACTCGGGATTTCCTCACAGAATTCAAGCTTTCGAAAAATTTTAAAATACTTTCTCTGTATGAATCTGAATGAACACGATGCAGGAACATACTTGTAGATTTAGCATGAATCATGAAGGAATGACCTCAGGCTCCAACTCAAAGGTCATAACACGATTAAGAGCTAAGAACCTTTGAAAGCATTCGCTAGACTTTATTTGCCTTGTCTGTAAAGTTCTGTAAAAACAATTTCAGTTTGAACACCACAACTCAAAGTTGAAAAGACTTCCATGCTCGGCCAGAAAAGCCAGTACATTTCACATGGGATCGCTGTATAAAAACTTCAATTCAAAGTTTGTGTGATAAATCGCAGACCACAGGAAAAAGGAAAGCCACACAAAGCCTCTGGTTCTCTTTTTTGTACTCACCGTGCTGCAGACAAGCTGGCCCCACGATCAGCTCTGACCACAGATTTTCTGGGATTTGACCCACCACCAGAAAAAAAGAAATGGTAAAAAAGACAAACTTTGAGCTGACCTGAATTGGAAGGATGTGGTGTTGAGTTTCAGCATTATCCTCCGAATGTAACTGGAGCCCCTGCCTCCCCATAAAGTTGAATGAGCTTAAAGAAATTTACTGGTAGACGCAAAATCCTCTAAAGGCTGGGCTTTGTAAGGATTCAATTGAGGGGAAAAACGCTTCTAACTAAGGACTCGTTCCATTTGTACTTAACTCTTCAAACTGCTGTTAAACCAGCTCCATGGTGGTTCAACCAAATAAATCTACCTAATAAAAAATCAAGACAATCGACTCTATGAGAACATTTAGAAGGAGACAACTTGTAGCAACTTGGACTTCCTGCTCTACCCTAATGATAATGATCTTCAATAAGCTGACTGAGACTGGGAGATCCACGGGGCTGGAGCACATACCCCCCTCAGAACCCTTTCCCCTCGTGATCCCCTCCCAGCTCCCCTTGACCCCCTCCCAGCCCCTCTTTACCCCTCCCTCCCCTCTTGACCCCCTCCCAGCCCCTCTTGACCCCCTCGTAGCCCCTCTTTACCCCTCCCTCCCCTCTTGACCCCCTCCCAGCCCCTCTTGACCCCCTCGTAGCCCCTCTTTACCCCCTCCCAGCCCCTCTTGATCCCCTCCTGCCCTCTCTTGATTCACTCCCAGTCCCTCTTGACCCCCTCCCAGCCCCACTTGACCCTCTCCCCCAAATGAGATAAAAAAAATGCACAAATGGATGGCTCGATACATTATACAGTATGTCTTTGCTCCACTTGCCCCCCCCCCCCCTCCCCCCTAAATGAAAATATTTAGTTATGCCACTGAGACGCACATAAATTTTATCAATGGACTGAATGTTATGATTCTTCTTAACAAAGAAAATATGTCCCATAGTTGTTTGTTGAAACACTGTGGGGCAATTTCCTCTCCTGGTGTTGTTGACTAAAAGATTAAACTGCATCATGAAATTTTAATATCTTGGAATTGTGCCGATTGGGGTCGACTCAATGCAGCTATTGTTGAAACATTTGTACAGTAGACAGGAAATGCATTCAACTATCTTCTGTTGTTCTTTGGGATTTAGAAGGCTTCATTTTTAGATTGGGGTTCATTCTGCAAAGCAACATCACTATCAGAATTATTTACATCATATTTTACAAATAGTTTCCTGTTACACTTGTAGACAATTGACAAGCTGAAACACTTTATTAAAACAATTATGCTGAACTAAAAACTCCACCAAGGTACAACGTGTACAGCAAGTGCACCTACAAATAATCCACCCCTTTTTGGGGAAAGTGGTATCAACCACTCCCCTCAAGCACAAACAAAAACCACAACTTGACAAGACATGCCTATTACATCATGGGTGAGTGCACACCAACCTCCTGAGTCAAGTGACTAAATATATATCCCCCCCTATTGAAAGCATGAGTAATGCTGATGTTGTGAGGTCTCTGGTGAAATTAGTTTCTGGCTGGTCATTGGGATGTTTAGGTGGACCGCATATGTTTTGTCACAGTTTGACTTGACCAGTTTTTGTTGAGATCACTGCATGTGGGTTTCCTGGTGGTTGATGACCATAGAGCAAAGGAACTTTTACATCAGGAACCATTCTTGCTCAGAACTTGTTGGATTAAACACTACAGCCATTTGAGGAAATTACAACCACTGACGCTGATGACAGAGAACTTTCTGGACTTGGATTACATGGTAAAATTGTTTTATTTTATGTTTTGGTTATTTTTTGAGGAGAGATGGGGGAAAAGTAAGGGTACATGAGAGAGTTTAAAAAACATACGTATTTTTGTGTGGTACTTTTAAGCCAGCAAGTTAATTACAGGTATTGTAATTAACATGTAATGTAATGTATTGTATCGTGGCCGAGCGGTCTAGTACACCAAATTCAAGTTCTGGTGGCTGAGTCATTACAATGTGGGTTCGAATCTCGGTCCCAGCACTTGTGTCCTTGAGCAAGACACTTAGCTATGATTGGTCCTTGGTAATTATTGTCCTAACTTGAGGATCCTGCGGAGTAATTGTGTGGATAATATTCAGACACAGCAAGGAATTTGCAGTCTCTAGTCACAGTCCTTGCTCTACCCTCTAGCCTTCCTCCATGCTCTAGCTCTAGTCTATGTAATTATTGACTGATTTTGTTCAGTCCATACAAAAAAAATCGTTTGCATTTGCATATGTTTCAGCAGAGTAATCAATGGTTTAAAAAGTTCAAGTTTTCATAAAATACAGACAAATTATACCAGGTGAGTTTGGCTTCACCATCGTGACCATGTACATGTATGTAAAAGGAAAAAATACTATAATATAATATTAATAGGATTCAGTTTATTCATGGAAGTAGAATCTAATTCTACCTCCATGCTTTATTGTACAGATTTTACCACATCCACATGTCTGTGTCTTTCAGTGGCTTTGTTCACAAGTCACAACCTGTTTCTATAATCCAAGTATTATACGTAATACATGTTCTCTAGTGTAACTCGGCCAGATGCGCTGCCTTCATAAAAAAAACAATAAGCTTAAGTCTTCTACATGTACCCCAGTCCCTTTCCTCCCTTCAGTAAAGTACACACAAACTCCTTACAATGTGTACAGTGATCCAGCCTGTAGAGTGTACCAACACTGTGGGTACATTAAAATAGCTTGCTGCCTTCACTCATCAATAAACCAGCCAGATCAGTGTGTGCTTGCTATGTATGATAGCCCAGTGCCGCACCACTGCACACCAAGTGACATTACATCATTAGCCGCTTGACTCCGGAATTTGCTAAACCTTGTAGTGGCTCATCTGTAGTTCTCCTGCCCAAGGAGTGTGTCTGATTTTAATGAATTAGTCATTGTGTGCTGGGATTGCTTTCGTACCTGGAGTCTCCTCTTTGAATTCCCCCCAGACATCTGAGACGACTAACCTTTGGGATTGCCTAATTTCCTGGATTACTTTTCGACTCTTTCTGTCTGTACTTGGAAGAATTTCCAAACACTGTAACCAGTCGGACGTTTGAGCTCGCTTGCCAAGCTCAACCAGGATCTGCGGTGAGTGACTTTATAGTGGGTTTTAGATTGGCTTTTTTATTGCGTAGTCGGGGACTTTGTAGTTTTGAACTTCACTGTCGTTGAAATACTGGTGTACATGCACCCAATGTACTTGTGTGACTTCTTCTTTATTGCTGCCTTCTTCATAAGGGTAAGTACAATATAGAATGGTGGCAGATAGATGTCATTCAGACTGACTATTTTGTTGCGAGTATATAAAACTAGTAATAATGTAAAAACATTGAAAATATCAATCAAGAAATGAGTTACAGTTAAAGCTTTGCATTTTCATTGTTGAATAATTACTTGTTGTTGAGTGATCACAAGAGAAACGAAACTGGCATAACTAGACATTTGCTTTGGGGGGCAAGCGGGGAAAAATAACAATTTGGGGGGTTTATTTCTTGATCAAACCAGTGCTCTTTCCGATCTCATTTGGAGAGAGTCGAGAGTCAGGGGGAGGGCAAGGTTCTAGGGGGATGGGAGGGGGCGGCTGGAAAACTGCATGAAAGATCAGGACAAGATGTTTTCCTAAATAAAGCTGTTGAACAGAAAAAATGTTTTTAATAAGTTTTCATCCTCCAACACCTTAACCTGTCATTTCTACTGTAACTTTTTATCTTGGTAAACTTACTAGTACTCACGTACTAGCCCCGCTTTAACGTCAAGAGAAACTTGAGAGGATCGAAATACTACTGTAGAGGCCCTCATTCATCAATGATTACCAACATCACCATCAGTATCACTGCCACCATCAGGCAATCCCAGTTTTACTGTAAATTATGTTTTATTTTAACTTCAACTTTTTAATTTCGCTGTTCTTGGTTAAAGACTCTAGTGTTATTTCCCTCTGTTTTTTATTCCTGCTTATATGTTATGTGAGCCATTCTTGGCACACTTCAATTTTGTATTGAAGTTACCATGTCTCTTTAAACTGTTTATTTACTCATAGGTTTTTTATTTCCTTTTACCATTGCTTTTCTTTGCCTTTTTGTTCAGTGCCCTAGAGCATGTTTTCATGATTATGATGCTTTTTAAGTTTTGGTATTATTATTATTATTATAGTTGGGCTGTCCCAACTGTTAGACTCAAGTTTGGACTGGTCCTATACGCCTTTCTACAGTAGGGACGATTCTTAAGTTGGGACGGACCAGTTCTTTCCAGCCTCAATGATTCCCCCAGGCTACGATATACAGGTATGCGTATATGTCAATCAAGGTTGCATCCATTTTTGTTGTTGTTAGGACACTGACACAGCAACCTAATCCATGGAAATGGAGGATCCGTAATCAATGGAGGATCTGTAATCAATAATATGTTGTAAATCTACCCAAGGATAAATGGAGTCTAGACTTAATCCAATAGCAGCTTATCAATGGGCGGCATCTTTATGGCTGGAATTCATTGTCACTTGATGGTGGAGATTCGGATCTTCAGAGTGGTCATTGGCCTCTAAAGAGAGAGATGGTTAATTTATAAGATTTGGTTTGCTTTAAACATTTGAAATCTCAGTCGTATCCTCTACATTCTGCATGAATGCTCTTTAGGGATGTCTGAAGAAACCGTACAATGCAGCTGAGGAAATTCCTCTGAGGTGTTCAGTGTAAATTTGGAAAATGAAAGAGCAACAACTCATTCTTATTCTATACATGTATTTGTGTATTTTTTGTTTGTTTGGTGTCCCGTGAATTGAAATGGCTGTGTACTGTTATCATTGGACAGGAACGGTGGCGTAATCGTACATTTCCCCCCCCCCCCTTTTTTTCTTTTTCTTTTTTATTTGGAAAAAGAAAGAGCAACGTTAATTGTCGAACGCTGCTTTTTATTTACTAAATCAAGGCACACCTCAGAGATAGTGTTTTTATTTTGCCGTGGGCAACGAGGGAATACTACAAACTTGTTTCCCTTTAAGTTCTCTATTAACTCATTCTTATACTACATGTGCATGTACTTTTTGTTTGTTTGGTGTTGCGTGAATTGGAATGCCTGTGTACTGTTACCATTGGACAGGAACGGTGGCGTAATTGTACATTTCCCCCCTTTTCTTTTTCTTTTCTTTTTTTTTTTTTTTTTGGGGGGGGGGGGACGAGCCAAGTGGGGAAAAGACATAATTTGAGGGGGCTATTTAATAATCAAACCATTTGTTTGTGCATTTTTAAAATCTCATTTAGAGGGGGGGGGGGCAAGGATTCTGAGCGGGGGGGGGGGGGGGGGGCTCCCCCCTCTGGTTATGCCACTGGACTGGAATAAGGGAAATTATTTGATAAAATTGTAGCAAACTGTTTTGCTTGTTATGTACGCAGTTGTTGAAAAAAGAGTCTAAATGGGATTCCACATAGCATAGCCCACGTTGTAGGCCTACATAGGCCTAGGTGATTTTTGTTTCTTCACTTTTTTTTCGTAAAATACTTTTACATATTTGTAATGGGTAATTGGTATGACTACTGCACATATGCAATGATGATGCATAGCTATTTACATAATTTAAGATAAACTACTAGCCACATGGTCACCAGATTAAAGCCTTGATGAGAAGAAATTGATTCTATTCAGTACAACCAGGCTTCTTCATGGTTTATTTATAGACTGGCAACATCAGTGATTCGGTTGAGAAGAAAAGGAAGGGAATGCATCTTAGACAAAATTAATGATCTTCAGATGTCCAGATTGCTTGATGACAACAAGAGTTTATTTACAATGTGGTAGCCTCACCAAGGATTTGCAAACTATGGTACCACTTAAACACACTGGAAAATAGTGTCAGTGGTGTTTTCAACAATAAATCAATACTAAACAAGAACATTTGAAATAGTCGGTAAAACTGAGTCCTGTACAATACGAATATCAGCCTGCTTAATATATTGTTTTCCCTTGATTCGAAAGAGATATACTGTACAGTGTATAATTTTTTTTCAATTGCCAGGAGGTCTGCGTTTAGCATTTCTTTCAATCAGTCATTATCCGTGCGTGGATCTTGTGAGTGCAGCTATTCCCCATGGAGCACATTGGTATCTGATCTGAGATAAGGCATGGCAGCAGGCTGATCATCTTGTCAAGTCTTGTTCCTTGTCAGATGTTTGACGCAAGAGGTGATTCCAGTCAGGAACTGAACTTTAGCTTCTGATCTTTATTTTCAGTTCAAATTAAACGGTATGGCTCTCTTAAATTGGACGTGCTTGATTGTTTGAGTGCCATTATTTGTTCAGCTATCCTGCGTGTTTGGTATAAATGTGCATGGGGGATATGTTTAGTTAAAGAGAGTCAGTCAGAGAAAGCATTTATAGGGAGACTTTCGGAGATGCTAGGTGGCAGCAGACTTACAATGTAAATCCAGGTGTTTTTACGGAAATGTGCGCATGCTCAGAACTAGGCAAACAATGGAAATTTAACCTGGTATGTCAGCTGAAACCTACTGATAGCATTCCAGAGTCACCATTGTAAAATATTTTAATTGTAAAAATAGTAAAAACCATTTCATCTTAGGAATTGTTGTTGAAAATTTCATTGGGCAAATGTGATGGACGAAATTGCTCAGACTGAAAGTTCAGGCAAAATAACACACTTGGGTGGGTATGGGTAGTTACATGTAACCATCTGGGCACTTAACGGAAAAAATGATCAGGTTGCATAATCATGGCCACCGCTGTACCATCAGACAAAAACGGACAACACTCTCTACTTCTGTACAGACAATAGCCATTGTAATGGCTATGCAGTTAAAGTAATTAACTTTACTGAATGTTTGTTGTGTAGTACTGTAATTAACTTCACTGACCAAGTCTGATCAATAATGCAAATGATGCAAAATCAATTTCCTGTAATTAAACTAACCAGGAAGATGTTCACTCATTTAAAAAAAAGAAGAAATGTTTGTACACTGCTAATGGTGAAATCGTGCACTGGGAATGCAGTGTAGTTTGTGGGAAATTTGTAGCTGTATCGGGGAGTCAGATGAGAGATTTTGTAATTTTTCCCTAAAACTAAAACTTTTTCAGATAATTTGCGAGGACTGATCTACATGCGTTGTACTCCCAGTTTTACGTAGCAAGTTGGAAAATATTTCTCACACCATTATTGCCCAATTTCTTAGAGATTAATGACAGGGCTAGGGTTATTTAAGACTGTAACAAATCCACCCATACACGTATTCTCGTTTCAAGGTCATGACCTTTCTCATCTCATCACAATCAAATTGAAATTCGCCTCTTGAATCTGTAACAACCCTACAAAACCCATACCCCTCCCTCAAGGAAAGTCCTCATTGTACCACCTCGCCACAAAAGCCACCCGCCTCCCACTGCCGCCTCCTCTCCAAATAAATGTGACAATGGGGGTGATGCCTCTGGTTGTTTTCCCTAAAGACAAGTGTGGACAGGAGCCGGGATTGTCCCAGACAAATTTGCTGATCCCCTGGTCTCCTTGGTGGACAATGAAGGTGATTGAGGTGTAGCATGCGTGTTAATGAGGGGAATGTTTTCTTAGTACAGTGTAAGTAAAGACCTGAAGGGTTCTGCCGGCTGCTGCCTTTTGTGGGTTCGGAGAAAGAGATTTTTACCCACTTTGTGGGATTGGAGCAGTGCACCGTTTAAGGGCTTCTTAGTATTTGGGCTGCGGTTCGGTTGAGCTGGTATCCTGCATGTTGTACATTGTTTAATATTTGGTGTTGGATTTCCACTGATATGTACATGGGAATACCTTCATTTGCATGAAGGAAAGACTACATCGATTGACAGCCCTAATAGACCTTTATCAAGTTACCACCATCTTGGTCAGGTTCCCTGTATCCAATAGCAGTAATGGATGCTAATATTCATTGTACAAAAAGGAACCAGACTACTTGCCCTTCCAGCCTCAGTTTGGATACACTGATTTAAACAGGAGGAAATCAAGATGGCCGCACCATGATAAAGGTCTATGCTAACCACATAATTGTCATTGAAGAATTCCATTGTAATGACTGTATGAATAGTAACCTGACCTTCAATAACATCATTTATTGTGGTTGTATGAAAACTTTGTGCTTTGTAAAGAACATGAATTCGTATTTTCTTGGGGGGGAAGTTGTTTCTGATTATCACGGAAGTCATTGCTTGTAAAGGTGTACATGTGCCGTCATCAACTTGACCTACATGTAAAATCAGTTTTCTGAGAAATATTACATTGAACTCTTTGTAACGTGTTGTAAATTTTCTTGTGCGTAAATTAGTCCATGGAAGAAGGAAACGGATGCTGGGAAAGATGAAAGATTGCCTCAGGGAGCATGATACTTTTATGATGACATTGTAGAGGCTGTGGTGACAGGATTGTAATTATTACTTACAAGAAAAATTCACACAGAACTCCTCTGAGGATAACACTGTTACCTCAGGTAGCATGAAGTTTCAGATGTGGACCAAGAATAGTGCCCTGAGGTGTCAAAACATCTTTAAAACTTCTGGTTCTGGTATTATGGGTGTTATTAAACTTTGAAGGTCATAGGCACAGTAATGTGTTTGTCAGGGATGGATCTTATCCTCAATTTGCTGTGTGGGAATTCACCTCAAATGGTGTTTGTTGTTGATTCCAGTCCAGTTTATTTAGAGGAAACAAGAAGTTGCCATAGGCCATTCTAAAAACAAAACCAACACTTCATATCAGGAGGAGACACCTTCACACTTTGGGGGTGTCATTTGCAGAGAGTTTGTTTGGGCAGCTGACAAGTACTTTTCCCTCAGCAGTTGTTGATGCACTTCTGATAATCATGGTATCCCAGACAGTGATCTGTTTTTCTTGTGTGTAAATTAGACGCTGGGAAAGACGGGAAGATTGCCTTGGGGAGAATGATACTTGCATGATGACATAGAGGGTGTGGTGACAGAGTTGTAATTATTACATAAAGGTAAAATCCCTACAGAACTCCTCTGAGGGTTACACTGGTACCTCAGCTTAGCATGAGGTTTCAGATGTGGACCAAGAATAGTGCCCTGAGGTCTCAAAACATCTTTGAACTTGAAAGTAAGGCATACCACTGAGAGGTGGGACATTTTCTCTACGACAGTCTTACATGTTTGTTCAATCTTCAATGTGCAAATTTTGTTTAATTAGTTTGAAAAGTAAATTTTGTTTCTGCTCTGCGTCATTTCATATAAAAACATTTTAAACTAATGTAACGTGTAGTGCTGTGGTACACGTTTTTGCTTACACACACTTTGTACACATGTATGTTTGTGTTCATTTAAATCTGAAGATTAAAAAACTATTTTATTTGCAGTGATTGGTGAACAAAACCATAAGAAATTTAATTCTTACTTTTTTTCTGAGGGGTAGTGGTAATGAACTGATCAATGTTGTAATAGCACCAAGGACTTTTTTTAATTTGAAAAGGAAGTGTTTTATTTGAAAATGGAGAACAAGAAAGTTTCAAAATTCTGTATTTCGAGGCAAAAATTCAGTCACAGACAAAAATACCAGGGGACAACCGAGGGCCTCTTCCATATGCACACATAGTAATTCCACAATCAGAGCTGTATGGACAGTACAGATGTGAGAAATACAATAAAAAAATTCTTTCGAAAAAAATTTTGAAGTTATTTATCAGACAAGCTTGTTAGTGCTATCGTTGAATATTTATACACAATCCATCTGGCACAGGGTGACAGGTGACACAGACCCAGGGCTGTGTTTATTCTTCTTGCTTGGTTTTCATGTAAACATCCCCATGAAACCAGAGGACCTTTTTAGGGGCCAAGTTCATCCAGTAATTTAACTGATGGAGTTTGCATATATACAGAAATGTCCTTCTCAATTGCACTCATCACGTGTGGGAAAATGTCCGCAAAGATTTGAGAAGTTTGCAGCGTTTGAAATCGGGAATGACGTATGCGTGTGAAAATATTTACAACATACAGTATATGTAGGCGTGCATTCTGGGAGAATGCTGAACTTGTGGATGTGTTTCTTCAAGATGGTTTCTCCGAACGAAATAGTCCAACATTTTGCATCAACAGTAAAGAATGTTTGGCAATAACCGCAGTATTGTAGCATTGTGGGTTATTTGTCATCTACTCATCTCGTTAAAGACTGAACATCATTGTATAAATGTACATGGTGTTACGGCAAATCTTTATCTGGATTGTATCGCCACCATGCAAAGCTTCAAGTCCTAAACTTACACGTAATTAGTTATCATGACATTTAATATATGATACTGTGGAAATAAACGAAACTAAAAGCTCAAGAAACTAGAATTAAACACTCCAAAAACTAGAACTAAAAACTTGTTTTGGCTTGTACTTGTAAAGTACTTTGGATGATTATTTCAGTTGATTAAACCTGTCAATGTGTTATGGTAGCCATTAAATCAAGTCAGAAATCCCTCTGCCTCCCACTCGGACTTGGAGCATACCGAAGATGTGACTACCCAGGTCGCTAGGCGGTCAGCTATTCCCGGTCGCAGTGGGAGCTGAATTAAATTACCCTTGCCACAGGACCTCTTCATCAGCTTTTTATAGTTAGAAGTCCGTGGTTTATACAGCGTGCTGTGTGACAGGCATCTCGGGGCATGAAGTGAGTTGTTGGGGGGCGTTGGTTGTCCCTGGTTTTTGCCCTTTATTGGTAGCGTATGCCGGGGCCAGTGTTTACAGCACAGTGCTCTAGATTCAGAGAAACTATGCTGAAACAGTTGTTAGTTGTTGTGATTTATATCAGTACACATTTATGTCGGGGTGATGAAGGATGAGATGTGAGGTTTGGTCAAAGGAGACTGCTACTTCAAGTATAGTAGAGCATGTTTATGTGCGTCCCGGTGGGACTTTGTTCGAAATTAATAGGCTCTTTGGGCTTCTCTGTGTGCACTTTAGCATGCAAATCAGGTCAATACACATGACTTTCAGACTGAAGCAAACAAAATGGCATAAAATTCAATCAAAACAAACTACAAATTAGCTAAAACCACACAATTGTGAACATTTTTGTCTTGATTTGTGTTTTGACTTTTGATAGTGTTTTACTTAGCAAAGGGCACCTCTATGACAAATGAGGGAAATTAAAATTTCCACTGGAACATTTCACAGGGCACCAGGGCAATGAATGGGGGGCATACATGTAGTTAGACATGGAGGCAATTGCCTCTATGAAGTATTAGTCCTGAACCTTTATAAGCCTTTGAAAGCCCCAGCTCAACATTGGTAAACTGACTGTAAATGCTTCCATTCTTTGCACAAATCAAGATATTTCAAATAAAATGAACCTGTGAAAATTTCAGCTCATTTTGTTGTTTGGTTTTGCGAGAAAACGGTAAAAATGCATTCAGCATTTTTATTACGCATTTCTATAAGCAGAGTTTTGGTCTCACTGAGACGAAAACTAGTTTTGGATCTTATTTCATATATTATTTAAAAACGATAACATTTCAGACAAATATTTTAAGGAAAGTTTTCTACCATCATTATCTGTATACCATGTAAGGTATATGTAAATCTGTGATCATTTATTTTTTTTTCTTACCAACGTTGAGCTGAAGCTTGAAGTTAAAAATAATTTGACCCCTATTTTTTAGTTTTATCTGCACCCGTGTGCTGTTTGCCATACACATATCTGCGCCGTCGTAACATTTTATACCCATCTGTACTGATGCCCATGTTCTTGCCTGAAGTAGTGCTGCAATTGTACATATTTAGCCACAGATCTAGAATCTGTTGGTCCACTCTTTGTCTTGGCCCACTTCCAACTGAGATTCACAGTCATAGAAATTGTTTTAAATTGTCCGATTGATACCTTAAGTGGGTAACCGCTGGCATCTGGCTGGGAGGAATGTGCATGTGTACCAGGGACATTTTTTGTCACTTAATACTGCCAACAGTATTGAAAAAAATACATTGGAGACTGCAATAAATGAAGTGACTTTGAAGATATTTAGATGAATGGATGATAACAACAATACACTGCAAGGCTGTGGTCTCGATTTTGCATTTTCATCTTGGTTGGTGCCCCTTTAAATATTTCTGTAAACATTCAGAATTCAGGGAAATGGGTCTTACCCTGTCCCTACCAATAATTTCATTCTTAAAAGTAACTACATACTAGTAAACCAGCAAGCACATCTGTGTGTGAATCTCTTTTGGGAGGAGTGTTGGCTCTGAAATGAGCTATTGAGACATGTAAAGTCTGACATTTTGAACAGTATGCTCTGCTCGTCGTCTGTGGAGAAAGCTAAGCAGAGTGTAGGCCTACTGTTCGAAACATCAAGACCATACCGAAAAGATTTACTCATGTGGTTGTGCCCGCTAGTTTACTAGTCATAGTTACATTGTTGCCCCCTACTTCTTATTATCCACACCATCCAAAGCTTCAAACATTACTAATGTACCATTCTTGTAATCCTGTGTCATGAAACTGTTTCAGGTTTGGGTGTGTGTGATTTTTTTATTCCATTATTGTTTTCACTTTCTTTATACATTTTTTTCAGTTGATTTAAATTCTTGTAAAGTCCAATGCCGTGCGATCCCTTTAACTTCTTCAGAAAGGTTTTTGAAAAGATGGGTATAATAACTACATGTAGTCATTCATCCTTGTCTGTCAGCTTGAATGTATCACTTGGTGGGTGTGCTGTGCTGTGGTGTTAATGTTAACACCTGTATGGATTTGTATATGGATTTGATAGGCCGGACCCCAGGAATCCCCCATTATCCTGGTTGTATTTCCCATCTTACTTAGAGTGTAGAGAGAGTGACTAGAAATTGTAGATGAGTAACAGTTGCCTTTACTCATCAGGTAGTGAGACTTGGGAACAAAATATAATTATGTTTAAAGCCCTGTGATTTTGTAATATGATTTTTAATTTTGCAAGCAAGAAACAAGAACATTGCAAAAGCCTGATGGTTTCTTGAAATGCGTATCTTATTTTACAAATAAGACATTGTTATGAGTGCAACGGTGAGAATTTTTTTATAAGTTTAAAGATGGAATGTTCCATTCAAACGAGGCGAAGCCTCTGATGGATTCTGCCTATTTCTCAGGGAATAAATGAACATGACTGAGTTTCCAAGGAAGAAAAGTGTACATGATTGAATTTCCAATGGGAAAGGGTGAACCGAACTGCAGTTCCAAGGGGGGAAGTGAACACGACAGAATTTCCAATGAGGGAAGTGAACATGATAGAATTTCCAATGAGGGATAAAAGTGATCAGATCTGAATTTTCAAGGAGGAAAAGTGAACATGACAGAATTTCCAAGGGGGGAAGTGAACATGACAGAATTTCCAAGGGAGGAAGTGAACATGAATGAATTTCCAAGGAGGAAAAGTAAACATGACAGAATTTCAAAGGGGGGGAAGTGAACATGACAGAATTTCCAAATTTCTGGAGTACCATTTATGATATTTTTAGTCACTGAATTGGTGCAGTACATGTATGGACATATATACACGGAAAGCACACCAAACTTTGATTAATGATTTCCTGACAGTTTCTTTGTGTCCATATAAGTCACTGTAAATCCTTAGTTGTGTACTTTAACGCTGTTTCAAAAGAGATATTTGACAGTACCACATTTCCAATCAATGCCAGAGTGTCAGACATACATGTACAGGAGAAAAGGCAATTTCTTTCATCAATCGAACCATTCTGCTTTTTTTCCTACCATCCTTTTTAAAGGGGGCTGTCTTACCCCCATTCCCGTGGTTGATTGCGGTATGCAGGATTTGCTTTTCTTCTGCAGAAACCTGAACCTCTTACTGGGCGTCTCAAGGAATCATTATGCCCATGGCACGGTTACATATGATCATATCCCCCCCAATCATCCAGAGATGGGTCAATGGAAGACTAACAGTTGTCCTCTGTCCATCATTGCTCAAATTAGAAACAACATCCAGCACAGCCCTGGTCCCCATTCCAGCCCCTGGAGTCTTGAGGTATGACTGCTGTCATGAGGGCGGCTGATTGGGGATGAGAGTCCCAGATGCTGGCTTGGAAGTAGAGACTTGATTTTGCAGAGTGATGTATTGGATGCCGTTGCCTCCGCTGGGAAGATGGAGCAGAGCCCTCTATCATGTTCCTCATCAATTTCTCCATCACTTGTTTTATTGATCTCTGCTTTGCTCGCTGCTGAAGTTCTGATATCTCTAATCAAGTGTTCGCGGCGGACAATGTAGACCTGGCTCATTTCACAAAGCACTGTAAAATTCATCTACAGATGAGTTGCCAATATCGCCATAGTGATTTTTATTGTGACCTCACACTTTGCTTAGCAATTAAGATTGAGTTGCTGTTAAGATCAGTCTTGGCTCTTTGTGAAAATGGAGCCCAGTGGTTGACAATTTCTCAACATTCTTTACATCGGTTGATCATTCAGAGTTAGTGCTGAGGGTTTTGATTTGTCCGTGGAATGACTTTGTCAATCCAAGAATTATGCCTAGATCAACCTTACCTTAATCTCTCGTGTAGGCTTATTATTGTGTGGTCACAATAGCCCAACTACTAAGTGTTAAAAATTGGTCTGTTGACTAAAACATAATGGACCTGTCAAGTCACTAATGTCCAAGGCTTTACACGGAATGCAGTCTTGTGATTGACACTAAAGCTTTGGGACAATATTTATGCATTTCCTTTGCACAGTAGAACCATCGCTGCTTGAAATTGTTATTAGTTTTACATGGCTGAGGGATTATAGTTCAAGGAAAACGCAGCATTGGTTGAGGACAGATGAGATTGTTTACCCTTCAAGCTGTGAACACAAGAACAACATTGACCAAGGTGAAAATTGAAACTGCCTCTCCCATTGAATGTAAAGCAAATGATGCCAGAAAAGCCTGGAATTACAGGAAGGCCATGGAGGACATGGCCTCTGTTGCCCCTGGTCTTGGCCTTGGTGCCCCCTTCAAAGGTTTCTTGTAGACTTTAAGATTTTCCAATAGAAGTGCCCTTTTCAAAATGAAAATGGCCTTAATACCCTCTCAAATATGAAATTCCAGGCTTTTAAAGAAATTTTGTGTACAACAAAGGGTATTTTGACAAAAGTTCTAATACACTGTAGACTCCCCCCCCCCAAAAAAAAAAAAAAAAAAATAATTATCCCAAACTGATCTATTGGTTTGACCTGTTTTAGAAGGTGTATGATAATATACAAATATTGGATGCATTTGAGTGCATTGTCTGAATATAATCACAAGGTGAAATCCGGACTATTCCATTTCACGAAGCAAAGCTGAGTGAAATAGAAAAACCAGATTTCACTGAGGCATTTTATTCTGTGCCACAATACACAAAGGAAATGCGTTCAATTACTTGTTTTATTTCACAGATTTGTTCACAATAAACACAAAATAGACACAGAAACTCGGCCACCCCACACTCTGAAAATTTCAAAACCCCCTTCTAAACAATGTGTACGACTCCATATAAACACCAACCTTATCCACCTTGTTTGGACAAACCTATTTTAAAAATGACGCTGCGAAGCATCCAATACTTTTCCATATTGGACAGCCCTATCCAATATTAAATTTTTGAGCGTCCTGGTAGTAAATATGGCAAAATAATGGATGACATGTGACAAGTGTTCCACCAATCAAATGACAAGGATCTTTCTGTTTGGTATATAATACAATGTAGGTAAAATGTAAGTAAGAAGTGAAGGTACTTGCCAATATGCAGACTTTAACATACAGTAGGGGTTCAGATTTTAAACCACTTCTGGTTCTTTTATTTGTTTAGTAAGAATTGGCCCTTTGTGGTACTGGACGTTTCCATTTTTTTTTTCTGTAGGAATTGCTGGTACGTGTAGGTCAGGCAGAACGTTTTCTACAATTTTCCAGTTACATGCAGTGTACCGATCATTAAAATTGTACCATATCTTTATGACATTGTAAAACATTTAATCCCACTGTATCCCTTCTGTGATATTTCACACCAGGTCCACTCCATGTACATTACTCATCAGTTTGTTGTCCTTGCTTCAGCATTTTTGTCTACCCAGTTGTTGATGACAGTCTGAAGGTAACTCACGTTTGCACAGTGTTTGTTTTTCCCCGGAGTTGTCAATATTGACAGAGACAAAGTTGCTAGTACATTATATTGTAGTGATTATCTTCGGCGGTTCTGCAGTGTGTGATTGTTAATCTTGATCGGTAAGTGACCTGTTCAAAGTTTTTATTAAATGTGAATAATTGTGGGAACGGCACTGTACGCCTGTAGGGAAAGGTGGGTGTGTCTTCACGGAAGCGTGATTGAACCAATTCATGCTCTGAATTAGTTTTCTTTCTCTGGATTTTAAAAGAAAAGTATGTTGTTTGTGTTGATTAGGTATACATTTCCTATTCTTGAATCCCACCCGAGGAATATGCCTGTGGATTTTTGTTCGCAATACTCGGGGGAAAGTACTGAGTATGCAGTGCTTAACACACATCGGTGTGTGGGTAAAAAAATATATATGTTATTCTTTATCCCCGATGCAAAAATTAACATCTATTATCATTCTTGATAGATTATGACCCAAAATGACAAATTTAAAAACAATTCTGGCATGTCAATTGTATAAAGTGGGTTAATCTCTTTTAAATCAGCAAAATTGTTGATGGCCCCCTGTATCAGCAATAGCAGAGTCTTTTCCATAGGATAAATGACAACACAACACAGAGTGACAGAAGAAGTTACACTAATCTATGTCTTAATGCAACTTGTGTGCCGTGTTGTCATTTAGCCTTTGAGAAAGACTCTGCTAGGGTCTTAACATGAGGCCATTGAAAAAAAGTGCATTTAATTTATAGGTCTTTTTGGTCGGTATTCAGTTTGAACCAGCATTCTGACAATTCATATAATTATGCTCGTACCCGATTGCAGGATTGTGGATTGATGGGTTGTTATTTTTAATACATGATCTAGCAAATAATTTAAGCCACAATGATAGTTTATTTACCGCTGTGAATAAAATGATGTTTTTCACCAAAAATGTTTAAAACCCACTTTGAATTTCGGATGTTGTTAATGAGCAGCCAAGTTGTGACGTGTCATGTGTTGTGGCCGAGCAGTTTTGGTGCATCCAATTCAAGTTCTGGTGGCTAAGTCATCAGGGTGTGGGTTCGAATCTCTGTCACGACACTTGTGTCCTTGAGCAAGACACTTAACTACAATTGATTCTCTTTAACCACAATGGGTACATGTACCTGTTTGTGGTGTGCTACGTTCTTGGCAGCGTAGGCTGTATATATTACTCCCCAGGGAGCTGAGATGGTTTGAGGAATGGAATAATGGCCCAGTGACCAGGAGGAATAATGATCGAAGCACAATGATCATTTCTTTGGAATATGCGCTATATAAGAGCCGTTATTATAAAGGAGTGCAGGAGTTTGATTTCTGATTACTAGTCATTACATCAAGCTAGCTTAGAAAAAAACAATTGCAATTTCTAAAATCATATGTGAAAAAATTTCAAGCAAGAACTGGACTGTAAACCCAGAAAACCTGGGGCTATAAATGTTAATTAATCAAAAGTGATCTTCACTTTGCTATTCTTTTTCCCCATTAAATTAATATGCACTTCCTTGTCATCCAACAGCAAATTTTTCCTATTGATTATTATGTGAGTTTAAACAATCAGCAATGTTATATTTTTCACAATGGCAATGATACTCAGGAATGTGTCTCATTGTACAATCGGTGTACTTGTCTGACAATCAAAGGTCATTGATGTTAAAGGGACAATGGTGGTAAACAGGTTCAGTACTTTCAAAAACAACTTTTTTATTTGAGGGGAATATTTTAATAATCGATAGACCTGTTTTTTGGGGTTTTTTTTTTCAAAATCGCAAAACAAACACTACAAAATAATTTCAAACTTTGTGAATTATTGCAATATCCATGATTTTTGAACAAGAATAATTACAATACTGTGTATTTATTATGCACTTTTTTAAGCCAAGTTGGCCCCTCAAAGAGTCTGACAGTATTATTATCCCTGTTCATCAGGCCCCTTCAGTATTCCTCCAAAAAAAGTATTTAACAACTCCTTAGGAGTATGCAGCACCTGTAATTCAACGGGGCCACAGTTTGCTACATTGTGGTATCATTCACATCAGCATTCTCAACCCTCGCAGGTACCCTGTTTACTCCTGGTTAACGAGAAGCAATTATTTAAAAACATGTCTTGCTCAAGGGCGCAAGTGTCATGATCGGGATTTGAACCCACACTCCGGTGAGCAGTAACTAATAGCCATCATCATTTTTGATGTGCTAGACCGCTCAGCCACGACACGCCTGGGCCAAATTTCATAGAGCTGCTTAAGCAGTAAATATTGCTAAAAAAAATTCTGCTAACCAGAAATGAGCAGGATACCAGTCACAAATTTGATGTGTGACATTGTAGTTTGGCCGGTAAGCCTATTCTGGTAAGAATTTTTTTTTTTTGTACTTAGCTACTTTTTGTGCTTAAAAGCAGCTCTATGAAATTGGGCCCAGGTCCCTCCAAGCAAACTAAGCAAACAATAAGAAAAGCTCTCAAGGTGTAAATGAGAAGCTAGACATTGGGGTTACTCATAGTTGCAGTTACAGGCTAATAGGGAACCCAAGAAAGGTCACAGATGGCCACAGCACTCCCAAGATTGACTTTTTTTCTGCAATTAATAGATTGGTTAACTGTGCTACATGTAGTCGATAGGTCTTGATACATGGTAGTACTTCTAGAACATGTACAGATCTGGAATTACACAGATACTCTGATTACATTAAGAGCGGACTGTGTTGATTTTAATGGATGAAAGTATGCACTTTCTGACCCCTTTTTGATTAAAAATGAAATTTCAGTTCACACCGCGTACATTACATGTGCAGTAGGTAATAGGTTCAAATATTTGTACCGTTTGTAATTCTGAGGGCTGTTGATGTTGCATGTGTGGACCTTGTGCAACTTGGTCACAGATCACACACCTGCTTTCAACATTGCCATTTTGGTGATCACCTCCCCATAAGAAAAGTACACAAGGTTCATGTTGACTGTAAATATTTAACAGATTCAAACGGGAATTTTGTAATTGTTTCCGAAAACTGAAAACTATTACGTCACTTAATGAATTTACTTACCGAGCTTACTTTCATAATGAAGATTTTTGAGTTTAAAAAGAAGATTTTATGCGGTAAAACTACACAAAACTTATCAACATGGTGCGTCAGCCTGACGCGCAGCAACATTAGGCACATAATTTAGCGTAACACAGAAGATTTTTCTTTGCAGTGAATGCAATACTGCACCTTGCGTCATGCACCGGATAATTCTAACAGTTGCACGTGACTGAAGTACGCGTTGGTGGTCACCGAAATGATTGCGAGCGGTCGGTGACGTCATGTGCACAAGATCTACAGTCATTCACTGAGGTGGTGTCTTAATTGATGTGCAGAGAGTTTCTTTTGTTTTTAAGCACCAAGACAAAAGGCCTTTTCACACTACGAAAAATCTCCCTGTTGGACACGGGTCGGACCCGTGTAAGTTTCACAGACCTTACACTACAGCTTTTCAATCCTGCGTTGACCCACGTAGAGCGCTCGATCCGTGTCGAAACCAACCCTGCTTTGGGGGGGGGGTTGAGGATTTTTTACCCTTGTAGAGAATTACAAAAGTAGCGAAAAAAGCTAACTTCACGTCCAGCAATGTGAAAGCAGAGCAAATTTGAACGGTGTTGAAATTTTATGAAGACAACACGGATTGGAACCGTGTAGCTTTCAGAACGGATATGAGCTTGATCGTGTAAAAATACCATATACAGTGTAGTTTGAGTGTGGCCATGAATTTGAAAAAAATTACAAAAACATATCGTTATTAATGAGGCTTAATTTTGACAGTAACCCATTCTAGTCTGGTGATTATTTTTATGATTGGGATTTACCAAAGAAGAACAATACAATGAAGTACAGTTATTAATGAGGCTTAATTTTGACAGAAACCCATTCTCGTCTGGTGATCATTGTTATGGTTAGGATTTAACCAAAAAGAGCAGTTATATTTCACCAATCAAGTGTGGAGCCTTCCGCAGCCATAGAAGGGTTGACCCCCATGCCCCTTGTTTATTGCATACAAATGATAATCCCTTGTCAAACCATACAGCAAGGCCTGTAGTCTGGGTGTTAAGCCACATGCACCAGGAAAAAAAAGAACAATAGAACAAGAGAGAAAACTGTAAACACAACAGACCTCTTGTGTGTGTGAGTCATTGCAGAGGGCTCAATATTTTCAGCACACAGCATCATGGGATGATAAATGGAGGGAACATAATACCTTGGACATTGTAAAGGAATCGGGCGGCTGGATTTACAATCCGTACACAAAAACCTTGCCACCACCACTTGATGAAGGAGTGCTCTGCGAGCCACAAATGAAAGCCCCTGTTGTGTCTGTGATGTCTAGACCAAACACCAGGACCTGGCTGGTGGGTTTCGGGTGTGGAATTTCACCCTGTTTTTTTTTGTTTTGTTTAGGAGGGGGTTTATTATTATCCCTGCATATTTTGTAAGGACTGTTGATGAGCAACTGTAATGGAAATGAAACTGGATGGCCACAATGCTGATACCAACTTGTGTCGTGTGGGGGTAGATAGACTCCCATCTCCTCTGTGGTGACCCTGTCGTATAAATACAAGGCTCGGCTGGTGGTTTTGGAATTTTCATCTCTGTTTTCTGTTGAATTGCCTGGAGTGATTTACCCAACCACAGATTTATATTCATGGTATCAACCGTAACGGCTTATTCAAACGATCGCCGCTGAAATGGTGTAAACTGTAAGTAATGTACAAAAGTACACAGTGTATGACGATCATCAGCTAGCATGCAACAACACCTTGTGGTGTGGACCACAAATTGTCAACTGTGTGGACTTAAGCACAATGTTTGTAGTTGATTTTTAATTTCCGCCCTCCATGACGTAATTTCAACTCCTTTTATCAGCGTCATTCTGCAGTCGAAACTCAATGTTGTCAAAGATTACCTGATGAAATATTTACTTGTTAGAATATTGTGCGGATAAATCAGCATCGGACACACTGGAGCATGTATTTATGTATGGATATTGAACTGGCACGTTTTCTGGTCTGTGTTGTGCTTGAAGAGGCATCTTTGTCACCACACGGCTTATTCTTGTCTCGCATGGATGGCTAACTCCATGTCAAGGACCCTGTCAGGTGTAAACACGTCGCTAATTCACCGCAGTACATTACGTGTGTTTTGTGGCATAGAGTATAAAGTACATTCTTAGCACATGTACAGTGATCAGCTAGTCAAGAGTCTGGTATCCCAGTATGGTTTGTTGAGAGCACACATGGGGCATGATCGGGGAGTAGGATTTTGTTATTACCCGACCACAGCCAGCCATCAACTGACTTGACCTACATCTTGTATCTCTCTGGATCTGAATTGAGTTCTGAAGAGCACATTGGTTTGTATGTGACACATCTTTCACGTGGCTGGTAAATTACCTCACATGCTTGCAATATCATGTACCCAACGTGGACTTTGTTCAAAGGCCAGTAACCTCGCACCAGCCAAACGAACTCTGAATGTGTGTTTAAAGCGTCATAGACTTCTCATTCTGTGAAACTGCATTGCGGGTTAACGGTGGAAAAAAAAACCAAAATCTGCTCTTAGTCTTAATCCACTGTAAGTATATTTACCAACAGACGACATCTACTGGTATCGAGACTCATACATGTGTGAACGGCTCCCTCTCTCCCAAGCAAATCATCGTTTGATTTATTTAGGTGGAAGGTGACATGATTTCAGATGTGAACTCTACCAGTAGCTAAAGTGGCAGCAGATCAGCCTTTGTGAGAACTAAATCAATACGGACACTGTGAGTGCACTGTTAAAGCTAGTAGTCCAAACTATTTTTCCTAGTGTTATACAATTCTAACAGTCAGTGCTGGAGCACTACATCATTTCATAGTCAAACTAGCACTTTGATGAGAGGAAAGCTTTAAATCAGTAGCGAGGCTGACGGCTTTAAGAAGGAACCCGTTACGCCCTAATTGGAGTCAATCTACCTGAAGTGGAACACCAGACCAGCTGTGTGGGCACACAGCGAATAATAATAAATGACAACGTTCTCTTCGTCTGTGCTGATTACATCAGGTGGATTACTGATTAAAACGATAACCAAAGCAGGCAAGGGAGTTCAGTTGTAAGACAAACGCAGACATGAAATATCCGCTCTTACAGTTTTAAGTTAAGGCCAGCTATAACTCTATAGCCACACGCGTCAATTATATTGGAGTTTTGGATTGTGGTCAGGAAAATAGAATTTGGTTGTAATTGGAAGGAGCCGAAATGGATTATTCATATGGTAAGTGAAAAGTAGCCAGTTTTTGTTTGTTTCAATTTTAGATTAAAGATAAATGATCTGTGCTCGAGCTGATTTTACCTTCAAAATGAATTGATTCCAGCAAACGAAATTTAAAAGAGCATGTTGTTTTATGACAAATTTTGACGAGGTTCAATTCCTGTTTGAGTCAATTTGTCTTTGTTCATCCCAAAGCAAAGAATATTGAAATAGTAGGTTTTCATGACATTGAACCAACACGCATAAACGAAGAAAAAGGTCCCAGTACTCAGTAGAGATTTCCAAACTAAATCCAAAACTTCTAGGAAGAAAATCTGTGGAGGTCAATCTTTCTCAATCCTACAATCCCACTGTTCAACCCCTGGCCTTGTTTTGGACAATAGCGATTGAGAGTGCCTAATCAATACCGTTTGTGTATAAATTGTGCTATTGGCACCAATCAATAGGCTGTCCAACCAGATGCCCACCATGCACTGGTTTTTTAGTTTGGGTCATGGACCCTTATGTTTAGTTAATGGATGAAAAGAACTAAGAAGTGTTGATGACCTTGCATAACACAGTGTGTGGTGTACCTGTCCACACCTGAGCCAGGCCTGAGGCAATTACCTCCATGCCCCTGGTCGTTGCTTCAGCCCCCTCCCCCCTTTAAAATGTTCCAGTAGAAATTAAAATTCCTCCGCACAGAGATGCCCTTTATTGAGGAAGAAACGCCTTGCTCCCTCACAAGAACGACTCCAGGGTTTGATTTTACAAAACACTAAGACTCATCTTGAGATTTGAGTTGTCGGTATTACTGTAGTGATTTGTTCGGTGACATCACACTTTGCTTAGCAGTTAAGAGTGGTTTGCACTTACAAGATCAATCTTAATGCTTTGTGAAATCGAGCCCTGGACTGCTGTGCATACCATGGTAATTCTTTGCTGCATTTAACCTGCTTCCAAGCACACTGAAACATTTTCAATTTATTCACAACATTGTTTCTTACAATGCATTTTGTCAGTGGGAGATATTAGAGCTGATGCTTCCTGATGAGTTGTAAATAGTGTATTGCTCACTATCTGTACGGGCAAACTATACATCGGGAACTAGACCTACATTCTGAACATAACGTGCAACGTGTTTATCACCACTGACGAGGGCAAAATCGGGTTGTCGCACAATTACAATTAACTTTTGATTAACGTTACCTGCAGTATGCACCTTTAATTTAAATTTTAAAGTAACAGCTCGATAGCTCAGAAAACGAGACACCTGTATTCATACAAATTAACCCTAGACACTTTATCAATTTATGGTCCTACCATCCCTACTCCCCCCCCCCCCCCCCACCACCACCTCCCCCCCCAGAACAGCCCAGAGTCATTTGGAAATTGCGATTTGCAAATTACCTGCGAGCGATTAACCCAGAGAGTAACAAGTTCTTTAAGCGAGGCAAGTCTGCGCCGTTGAAAAAAACCCTGTTCTGAGTCATCACCAAGGGAAGCTGGATGCGTAATTACTCGTCTTGGTTTCCAAGGCTGTTATCACTTGTGAATCTAGAATTTTTACCAACGACAGAACGAAACCAATACCCTCATGTAGGATCAGTGTTGCTTCTCGATTTTTATGGTTCGGTACGCATCATCATCACCACCCGCCTAATTACCGGAACACCATGAATAAAAAATTAGGTGTTAGGGATCCTTTTTTGTTTTTTTATATCCTATTATCCTGAACAGATTGAAAAGTCATCAGTGGAATCGGCGCTAACTGTTTAAATGAATTATTGTGAGTCATTGGACCCATAATTGCTACTCAGAATATTTGTCAGATTTGTAAATTTTTATGGTCAGGTTTTGTAACAATCTTGTTGTGGTCAGGTTTTGGAGTGACCTTGTTGTAAAATGGTGTGCAGAAGTAACAATCTCTTGTAAAATATACCTCAGAAGTAAAGACCTTTGGTGAAATATGTACAGAAGTGACAATCTTTTGTAAAATATATGTCAGAAGTAGCAATCTTTTGTGATATATGAACAGAAGTAACAATCTTTCGTAAAATATGTCAGAAGTAGGCTAATAATCTTTTGTGAAATATTTACAGAAGTGACAATCTTTTGTAAAATATATATCAGAAGTAATAATCTTTTGTGAAATATGAACAGAAGTAACAATCTTTTGTAAGATATATGTCAGAAATAACAATCTGTTGTAAAATATGTACAGAAGTTTAAGTCTTTATGTCTGTCCCATTGTTAATGCATTGTTATTATTATTTTTTATTTTACAAGTTAAATGTGAATTTTTCATGTGCGTATGTGTATATTTTGTTTTTAAACTAAAAAATCTTCTTTAAAATTCTTTTAAAATCTGCAAATAGCCAGTAAAAAATTTTTGTAACCAGAAATATCTGATCATGACATTATCTACATGTTATTGACCTTTTCAATAATTAACTTCATCAGACCTCGGTTTACACATATTATTTCAACTGAATCCAGCAACTCTTTGTTCTTTACACGTGCTCTGTTGGTTAGTAGCCATGATTCACAAGACGCGTAGTTCAGGTCAGATCCAAAGTCCATCTTGTGATTAACTGGTCACCGTGAATCATTATTGACAGTACAACGCATTTATCATATCGCGATATTTGAAGTGCCACTGATAAGGGGGCAGTGGTGTTGTGTCAACTTATTTAACACAAAAAAAATTACAGACCAAACTTAAGTGTATATTCATCTTTTCAAGAAAAATCCGCGGTCTAAATGGTACAGTATTTACCAAAAACTCATGAGATGAACATCCTGTTTGTTGTACATCCTGTCAACAAAATGTGTTCTTGGGTTTTTGTATTTGCTCAAGATTAGTACATATGTATTGGGAAATGAAAACCAAGACGGCTTTTGTATCTAGTACAGAAACTTTTTGTTGTAAATATTAACCAGAAGGAAATGACGATGAATGTGATTGAAACTTTAAACTTTTGTAGGTCTACCTTCAGAGAGTTTTTTTTTAATATGATGGGGATAGGACTACAATCCTGGTCAGATCTCATTGGGCCTCCCCAACTCCCCCCTGTTCAATGTTGGCACTCTTTGTGTGGTCTGCGCTCCAGTTGGAATAAACATTGAACGGGGGAGAGGGGGGGACGGGGAAGCGGAGGGGGTTGGAGGGTAGGTTTATCGGCGCATGGCCTAAGCATTTTGACCAAGATTGTAGACTGAGTCTGAAGTGGGTGAGCTCTGTGGTTATCAATATCATGTAGCCTTCTCCAACAACGGGTAGAAAAACCTCAAGGATAGAGGCCCTTTGCGAAAACCACTGCTTCGGCTTGGGTACCGGCTTGAGGCTATGTCAGTTATTTTGAAATTGTGTGCGTTTGGTGCCGGGCTTCAAACAGTCTGACAGAGCCTAAGCCAGAGCCCGGTAAGAAGCCATGGTTGCGAAAAAGGGCGATAGACACACGGTGTGTCCTCCAGAGCAAAACTTAAAGCATTTTAAAATTCATAGATTTTTTTTTTGATTTTTTTTTTTTTTCAAACTCAACTCTGCACACCTACAAGATCTCACACACCAGTGGCCTATTATAGCATGCATAAACCCAACCGTGAAGTGCCCACCCTAAGAAACTCTTGTCAGACCCAACATCAAGTTCAGCACCTTTTATCCCAGTCATTGGGCCACCTGTGCTGTGACAAAGCAAGCCAAGTGGCACCAGACTTGACAGCGTGAGGCCATGGAGTACCCCCATTGTGTCTGGTTTTGTGGGAGGCACAATAGCAAATTCACCAAATGGTATCTGATTTGGGCGAATTTGTTTTTATAAGGTCCTTTAGCTGTAGGGGCGAAAACGAAGGAAAACATTGTGAGTTTTTTTTTTGTATTATTTTTAGCTGTACTGTTTTTGTAAAGTTTTTAAAATGACATTGGATGACAGCTTGCTACTTTGCAAGTATGTAGATTGAATTGGTCTCAACCGGCTGGTAGTTGCATTAACCCTCCTACTCTTGGCTTTGTACACAAGGTATCAGTTGGCGGAGGTGGTGCTGATTTATTTGGTATTTATTTAGAGATAACATACAAACAACTTCAGGGTGTGACATTTCCATTATCAATTTTTCATAGACTAAAGAAATGACTTGAAAGTACTTTCGCTATAAATGCTTACGTATGTTTATATTCAGGCCCCAAAATAAGGAGGATGTGTTACGAAAATTATACAAAACCATACACATGTGCTGCAAATGGTATGAACTGCAATATTGTCGATAATGAGATTTGTTTTTAGGTCTTCATACATTTTAGATTGTATTAATACATTTTGTGTATTTTTTTTTTCCACAGAATTGTGTCATCTGTTAGAATGTCACATACATAATATTTATGTTTTGTCATAATGTGCATTTTTGTCCAGTCCAACCCTTTTGTGTAAACTGTGTTTATTTCTCTTTTACCAGAGAAATTATTTTGAATATCTGAAGGCCTCATCAAGGCCGTTATGCATACCATGTACAGGTGCGCTTTGCTAACAAAGCATGCATTTCAACAAAGCCACACCGTGGCATCCAGTGAAGCACAAAAACTGCTGTGACCAGACACCGTAGGCGTTGGTTTGTTCATAAGGCACAGATATCCTTGGTTTGGAATAATGTGTGCATACATTTGGAAAGGTTACCAGGGTTTTTTTTATGAAAAAGGAATTCTGATACATGAAAGGGAACACATCGGTACACAACACGGCATACCCCTACCCTGAGGCATTCCGCAAACAAACCAGCACTGTTGTGTGCACGGACATGCAGGTACGACCAAATTTCATCTGAAATCAGAGCTTCTTATTTCTGCTGGGAAAAAAAGCGGATGTTTTCTTCAGATTTAAAGAAATCATGGTCCACGATCTATTCTCTACTTTCTAAAATGTTAAAGAGTGAAAATCGTTGAGTGGTGTCAGTTTGGCTCTTTTGAGAGTGAAACTCACTGTGGATCACCCTTTTTGAGTTAAATTTGAGCAAACTTTACTAAAATAAATTCAAGTTGAAAATACCAGTCTTTTACTCTAAAAAAAGTATGGGTCATTGCAAGAGTGGCATGGCGGACAAAATGAGTATTTTTTTTACTCTTACATTTAGAGAGTAGAGGTTAGGATACTGTTCCAAGTAGGTCCCTAAAATCTTAAAACTCCAGGGGTTACTGAAAGGTGGAAATTTTCATCATTTCATTCATAGGCCCTACCTCCTTAAATTTAGTTTCAAATGTTTTTCGTCAGCACTGACATTCTCGAAAATGTTTAAAAACATTTTTTTTACAAAGACGTAAATCAAGGAGAACCTGTTTTCACTATGGTTGACTATGTTTTTTTTATTGATTTCATTATCACATCCCATCGCCACAAGTGCCAATAACAAGATGAATAGAAAACGAGAAGAAATGTCAGGTTTAGATATGCGGGGAGGAAAATCCCTGAGGGAGAAAGCCCACGCAATCGGGTAGGGACTGAAAACCCAATTCGGGATTCGAACTGGGGTCTACAAGGGTGAAAGGCAGGCAAAGAAACCACTGAGCCAACCTGATTCCCTTTTGAGACTTACTGTAAAGATTTGTGGCTTTCAGTGACGTAGACCTACATGAATAGACTGTTACAAGACTGCACCCACATTTCAATGTATGTCTCATTTTGTAAGCACGCAAATAAATCATAAATTTTACAATCAAGAAAGGTCAATCTGGTTGACATCAATTCGGAGTGCGGAAATAAAATTCTGAAGTCTATTTCTGAATTTGTGGAACGAAATATACAGAACACAGCTGAAAAGGTTTTGTTTAAAATGTAAGGTAAATTGTAGAGGTTTTACACCATTTTACCGTAAGGTTCAGGCATGTGATTTTTCAGGATTTTATAAACATCTCCTTGAGCCTTCAAATTTTCTTGAAAGAAGTAAAGCAGTCACCAAAAGGAGAAAGAAATAGTCCACATTGTGTCCAAACCTGTAGATTTGTATTTCTGGTGATGCACAGAGTCTGTAAACCTCCTGAATTGTGACATCTGAGAGGTTCTGGGTCTAGAATAAGGGGGGAACCCAGGCCCGCAAGCCACTTTTGGCAGAGACTCGTAAAAATTGTTGTCCACTTTCATAAGAACTTTATCTATTGAAAAATGAGTGCATCACAAAAATAAATTTAACCTTGTAGCCCCCTCTTTAACACCAAACGGTTATAGAAGCTAGCTTCAAGTTTTAACTTGGGTAGGGAAATAATGTTATAGATGAAATATAAGCAGTCGCTGAAGCAGCAGTTTGAAAAAACAGGTCAACTTCAAACGCAATTTTCTCAAAACATGTTATTGGGGCTTCAGGGCGGATTCGGCACTTTGTGAAAAATGGTAACGATATGTGTCTCTGCTCCCAGGCGTTTAACAGTAATAAAAATGAGGACTGACAACCAAGCTGAAGATAAACTCAGCTCATATGTCATTGCATCTCTTGAAAACAAAATGTGATTTCATGATTACACTGATTTTCAAAAAAATTGAAAATTACCTTTTTCAGAACCTGAATAATGGTAATACTTAATAAGTAAACAAATTTACATTACATGTTTACATAAACAAATTGACAAAGATAAAAAAATGGTGATGAGCCAACCCTCACAAAATTTAACATTGCACTTGAAAAAAAATGGATGGCAACAAGTGCAGAGTATCAACCATTAAGAATTTTGGTTGCCACTAGAATTGCTATTTGAAGCCATTATACACTATTGGTAAAGTGTCTGGAAATACTTCCTTACCTTATGAGCATCAAAAGTTATTTAAATCAACCTGCGAAAGTTTCAGCTCATTTCATTGTTTCCTTTACGAGAAAACAATACAAAGTCATTCAGCGTTTTTGTATTCATTCTAACGGTCGGAGTTTTCGTCTCATGAGACGAAAAATCGTTTGTGGATCTTATTTCACTAATTATTCGAAAAACGATAACACATCAGACAAAAATATTTCACAGGAAGTTTTCTACCATCATCGTCTCTATACCATGTAAGTTATGAGCAAATCTGTGAACATTTTGTTTTTCGGTGTTCCCAAAAGTGAATATGGGCTTTAATCAAAATAAGCTGTTGATCGGCACTACTGTATAGTTCAATGTCTCAATCTAATTTGCCTGTATCGTTATGTTATTACAAAACCAAAATATCTTCTAATCCTAGGTTTTTGCACTTTATTTTACAAACTAAGTAGATTTCAACTGAAAGCCACGCTGCTGGGGCATCCATGTACAACATTTATTAGCTTACAAAGTTATAATGGAATTTGACAACAGAAAGTACCAAAGGTAAATTCCCTTAAATTTTGATAAGAGCATCCACGCTTGAAAGGGACTTTTCGGGGAAAATCTGCCCCAAGGCTTTGAAATCCTGAGGGATCTCCTTGTTCTTGTGGATGAAATGATTTACCTGCTAGCCTAATTCACCTCTTGGGGAATTAAGGAAATGTGCTCCTGGTGAGTCTAGGCTGTGGAAGGTCAAAGGTTATGCTATTTGTATAAAGTATCCAATTTAATGTGTGGACAACTCTTGCACTATGTCATCTCAGTATAAAGCCTTGCCGTTGAAAAAAATCCTCACTGTTTTCAGGGGAGTGCAAATTGAGACACTGCAGCCTAACTTTCATGTTTGGAGAAAACCGCCTTTAAAGTTAAACTATTTTTAAAATCAGTGTTTCAGGGACTGTTTGACAGTTAAACTTTGACGTTTTACCAACCTTGAAGGTGGAGATCTTAAAATCTGTTGTTATTTTTTATTATAATGAGTAATTAACTGTTTAATACAATTGTCTGTTTGTGAAAACTGCGCGAGCGAGGTCTGTGTGAGGCGCGTCGTGGACTTACCAATTTGTAAACGCCAATTTGCTGTTTTTGAAAACTCAAAATTATCTAGGTCATGCAATTGTCCATTTGTGAAAATGCAAAAAGGCCGAGCACTCGTTTTTGGCACCATGCCAGGGCTGTGTACTTCAATGTAAATTGCAAATCAACAATTTGCTGTTCATGATTACTCAAAAAATGTAATTTTGGTGATGTTATCCTTGTGCTTATTAGTGTAATTATGAAACTATTCTTTTATGACATTCAACTTGGGAAAAATGTTGATGTCAATGACAACATCCAAAATGATTTTTAATGAATTTGCACTTTGTGAAAACGATGCCGAAGTGGCTGGCTGGTAGCTGTTGTAATTTGACATTACAAATGAGACATTGTGCAAAAGAATTGCACGAGCCGTATGGAAAACTACCGGTGCCTTTTTTAACCCCATTTAACCCTCCATAAGCCCTCCAAAGCCAACAAAATTCACCCACTAAACCCCCACAGCACCTGAGGGAGCTATTTTGTTTCCTCCAGAAATGAGAAAGAAAAGCATTTATCTGGGGCGGAAATCCGTCCTATGTAATGTCGGGATTTACCCCGGGGATTAAGCGGTGATTCAGATCAGGTCATTCTCAAAAATACACACTTAAAGGGATAGAGTAACTTGTAAATAAACAAAAACTAATTTTTGAGTTGTACCACCAGTTACCCTGAGACAAGTACAACCAGAAACACCCGTAGGAATTGTGTTTTTTAGGCCTATGGCTAGTGTTTCAGAGAAGCTTTTCCCTCATTATTATCTGCTAAACACTGGAATTTGTTTGCCTTTTTGAAACAGTTTTCCTTGTATCTGATATGCCAGAAAGGTAAACAGTGTGAAGGCCTGATAGCTTTGTTCTTGAAAGGGCAAGGGCACCAAGGCATTTTCTTCTCGACAAAGGGCACCTCTATGAGGAAATTGTAAATTTCCATTGGAACATTTTAAGGGCACCAAGGCAATGACCAAGGGGGCAATGGAGGCAACTGCCTCCGTTGCCTCCGTGAAGTATCAGGCCTGCAGTGTAGGTCTTTTCCTTTGAGACTTTGGTCTGTTTACTGTTTTTGCAAGATTTTCAACATAGCAGTGTGCGGAAGTTGAGCAAACAAAGTGGAAAATACAGAACAATTTTTCCAAGTAATCATAAAGGTCACTTGAATATTTAAATTGATACATAAACATCAAATAAAAACATACCATAACATCATTTTCAGCCATTGCATGCTTTAGATAAAAATGTATGTAATTTTTGTAAATCCTGATCCCCAATAGTTGTTATAAAACAAGCTTGTGGACAACACCTGTAACTTTTTTACTTCAACCTTGTAAACATTGTCTCAAGTTGAGAGTTTTGATTCTACAACCTGTAAGGTGTGCATTGACACTTTTTTATCCTTGCACTAATTATGATGATTGAACCTGTAATGAACGTTAATGAAATGGCTTCTTAAAAGGGCTTTGCACCAAAAATGTTCTCCTTAAGTATGGAAAACCTGTTCAGTACATGATCAGCTTTCAGTTCATGAAGACATTTTGCTTGCACTCTAGATTATGATTAAATCACAAATTTGGGCAACTTTAGAGGGCTGCCCCCTCCCAAGGCACCACTCGTTACACTGAAGAATCCCCCTTTTTTGAGGTTGTCCCAGTAGCTCCCATTCCTGTCTTCTTTGTTCTGGAAAGGGCAAGGGCACCAAGGCATTTTATTCTTGATAAAGGACACCTCTATGAGGAAATTGTAATTTTTTAGTGGAACATTTCAAGGGCACCAAGGCAATGACCAGGGGCAAGTTGCCTCCATGAAGTACTCGGGCCTGAGGTCCCACATATTCCACACTTGAAACCGTTTGCACTCTAAAAGTATGATTAACCCTGGCTGGGTTCCTGGACTAACACACCAACTCAAAGGTACACCCCTGCTTTAAAAAGTCCGGTTGAAATGTCTCAATAACCTGCTGATTTCCCACCTGAATGAAGTGGATTTCTCCGGGTGAACTGTTTGTATTTTTGTAGTCCAACTGTATTGCTTTGTCATCGGCAGCGGAGGTTGATTTATTTGATATCATCTGGGGTCCCCTTCGCCAACAAATGGTTTTCTATCATATGGTCATGTCGAGTTCTTAGGCAAGACTTGGTTTAACAAACACAATACCATTAACCAACTGGGGAAATATTCAGCCTGTAACCATGATGGGAGAGGTCTCTGTACCAGCACAACAAGCTGATTGCAATATTTATTCACAGGATTTTTATCATCTGGGTATTATGTACCTGTTACTGCAATCAAACCAGAGTATAATTAACACCCAGGGGACCAATGGAAAGGTGTCAGGTCCCCGGAGACTGCCCTCACTGTTGAGTGAGATGAGCTCATAGCACTGTAGGTGTATTACCTCCAGATGTCTTAGTATTACACTTGGCAAAAAAAACTGCCCAACAAAGTGCTGTCTTGTTTTATCCTGAATTCAAACCACGCGAATAGCCCAAATGTATAGAGCTGCTTAGTCACAAATGTTAATATTATTTCCTCCCAAAATTACAGAGCAGAAGACTTCTTAAAAGCTTAGGCTATCCTGTTGATAAGGTGCAGTCCTTGAACTTCGCTCTTGAAAGGGCACGGTAACAATTTTCTTCTGGTAAAGGGCACTTCTTTGAGGAAAATGTAAATTTGTATTGGAACTTTGCAAAGGGCACCACGGCAAAAGCACAGGGCACCACGGCAATTGCTGTGGGTGCCGTGGGTTAATTTGAGGCCTGTAGGTGATGACGTATTGGAGCCGGAAGTGCAATGTAAACGAATGGTATATGAACATTCGTTACACTGCACTTCCAACTCCAAAAGGTCATCACTTACCTACACAGGATAGTTTAATAATCAATAGGAATTATTAAAAACAACATTTTGTTAATGAGACTTGAAGGTTTGCATGGTGGAGAGACAATAACGAGGAGCTTGCGGTGACACCATGTAACAACTCTTTTTTTTCTCCAAATAGAGTTGTTACATGGTGTCACCGCAAGCACCTCCTTATTCACATTTTGTTAGTTTTTTTTTAAGTGTTTTTGCATATCGTATTTGAAAAAAAACATACATGTACATGTATCAATGTCAGGCTAGTTTTTGCAGAATCCTGCAAACAACACAGGTGATGGCCAGTCAAAGTCCAGTATCTGCACTTAATGTGACTCAACATTATGAAATTAACAAACCTGTGAAAGTTTAAGCTCAATCGTTCATCGGAGTCACAGGAAAATGGTGAAACCTTACGTTTTCAAACATAAGGTTTTCGACTCGCGAGATCAGTGAAAACTAACTGTTTTACTCATTTCTCAAAAGCTTTAGCATTTCCATTCAAGCAAAACAAATTCAAGGGAACTTTGACAACTTTTTTATAACATGTACAGGGGTTGCCCCTAACTTTTTTAGTGACTGGCCAGCAGGACTAGTTTGCCATTTCACTGGTCCATCACCTTTTTCACTAGTCCTTAAATGAAATAGGGATGCTTTTCAACCAGCCAGACCACTTGGAGAGAATTTTGACAAGTCCTTGGGTGTTTTAACTGGCATTTGGCCAGCGGACCACTGTGAAGGCAGAACGCTGATATATACGGTTATGTGGAAATCTTTAAAAATGTACATGTATATTTCCAATCTTACCGGTGTTGTGCAAACCATTTACCTGTAAAAGCTGTTGATTTGGTGTTCAATATTAAACTTCATACTTCTTGAATGAAAGGGACAAAAAAAAGAAAACTCATCCATGTGTGGTCAGGAAATTGGCACTTGTTTAGGACTTCCTGTATTAGTAGCAGGAGTCCAACCACAAAGAGTGACCCCCCCCTAAACAACTTAAGTAATTGAGCATGACCCTTGGTGCCTAATGGGGCTTGTAATAATGTGATTTATGAGATGTCCTTAATGACCTCTGCTTGACCTCTTCTGATCTTGAAGGACCTTTACTTGAATAGTCACTGGACGTCAGTGAGGGTGCCGTTTGAGCTTTTTAAGGAGTCTGTAGAAAATATGCCAATTTAATTTCATGAATTTACCCAATTGCGCTTTCCACTAATTTAAATAGGGCATTAGCTGCATTTTAATTCAAGTTAACGCTATGTAAAACTTCAGTGATTGACAGCCCCTACATTACAAATGTAACTAAAATAACTAGGCCTAACTATTTTGTAGGTCAGTTACAGCAGTTGTGAACTTTTTTATTTATTATGTTTTGCACTCACAAAAGCTTTTTCTTTGTTTAATCCAAATTTGAATTCAGTGTTGGCCATTGGATAGCGCTTCTGGAATAGATGTATGTCATGTAGGCCATACTAATTTAATGAGTGTCCATTACGGGCCTTATAATATGTTGTCGTAAGGGCAGGGGAGATTTGTTTTGTTTTTTGTAGAGGGCGCTTCTATCAGGGAAATTTGACTTTCTTGAAGAAGATTTCAATGGAAACCAAGGCAATGACCAGGGCCAAGTTTCATAGAGCTGCTTAAGCAGTGAAAATTGTTTAACAGGTTTCTGTTAAGCAGAAATGAGCAGGATACCAGTCACAAATTGGACATGTGACATGGTAGTTTGGATGGTAGCCTTATTCTGGTAAGCATAGTTTTCTTGGGCCCTGGGGCACGAAAAGCAATTTCTTCCATTGCCTTTGTGAAGTAGCACCATCAGGCATGCCATTACACAGACTTATGTGGGATATTTAGGCCTACATCTAGACTTCCTGTGATCAAAAAGGTGAGGTTTATACATTGTATACAAGAAAATTGTTGTTTTTGCCATGTTGATACACTTCTGATTCCATTTGGGAGCCCCTGCTGTGACAGATTTTGACAGTGCAGAACTTTGTACACAGCCTTGGAAAGATTTCCTCCTATTAATTTCCTTAGGCTCAGTGAACAGTAGCACATCTGTTGTGGAAGTCCAGATGGTGGAAAACTCTTACCAGTCAGTTCACTGGTTGTGTAACCTTGTATGTCTTGATAAGTGTTAACTCAATTGAAGGGGGGGCTTGCTTTATAGTGATTTTTCACCTACACACAGAAGCAGGAATAAGTAATAACCCTTCAACACTACAATGGAAGGTTATGGGAGGCAATTGTACGGTACTTGGTATATGTGCCCCCTTGTACAGATGTATTGCATTTTCTAACATGCTAAAAAAGCAGGCCTGATATTTTACGGAGGCAACGGAGGCAATTCCAATGCCCCTGGTCATTGCCTTGGTGCCCTTGAAATGTACTGTTCCAGTACAGATTTACAAATTCCTTACAGAGGTGCCATTTATCAAGAAGAAAAATGCCGTGGTGCCCTTGCCCTTTACATGAAGTGTTGGGCCTGGATGTGTGATAAAGGAGTAGGCCTTCTCTTCAAACCGATTGTCGCTTTTTAATTTTAAGGAACCTTTCTTCCCCAAACAGTTGGGCCCCTCTGTAGTGGTGTAAACCAGTGCTACTACAATGCTAGTTACTTTGACCGCAATTTAAAAGAAAACACATTTTTTGTGGATAACCAGTGTAGTCTTTAAACGTCCACACCTGTACAGTGTTAGGGTCCAGGGTCTCTCTCTCACAGTCCAAGTCTCTAGAGGGCCTCAAGATTGCACTTGATCATGACCTTCAATTGACCTTACATGACCTCCGGTGACCTTGGCAGTTGCTCAAGGAGGCGGAGTCGCCTGAGCTGAAATTGCTCGTGTAAATAAACAAAGATTTGTCGAGAAAATGTTTGGGAGCGTTTTTCCATCCTGGTTGGAAATAGTTCTTGTGTGGCTAGAGGCCTTGCATTTTATGTAAGATGCTTGTGCAGGGGCCTTGCATCAGGTTTAAGGTACTGAGATGTAGTTGAGAGATGGTGTGATCATTTTGTCATAGCTTGCCCTGTGTTTTGCCGGGGCTGTTGGCTCACAACAATTAATCTGTTTCAATGGTCAGTATTGGGGGCGGATGGGGGGGGGGGGCGCTCGTTTTGTAATTGTTTCATATTTTTAAACTGTAACGACCTTTGAGAGGGTGTTTAAAGCAGGCTGGTGATGTGTCACATACCTGGCTGGAATTACACGGAGCCCATGGCCTGTGGCATCTGTTGCCCGGGTCTTGGCCTTGGTGCCCCCTTCAAAAGTTTCCCATAGACTTCAAGATTTTTCACTGGAAATGCCCTTTGCAAAATGATAACTGGCCTTGCCCTCTCAAAGATGAAAGTCCTGGCCTGTTGTCAGGATTTATTCCTGTTTTCAGGACTTTTCAGTGATTTCCCATTTTGTTGAAAGTAATTGAAAGAGGCAAGCAGGGGATAAAAGACTTGGCCCTTGTGACCGAACCTTGAGATATTTATGAGAAAACCTTGAGAGTTTGTAAACCTCAAAACTGTCAACTCTTGGGTTTTATCTCCAGACTAAGAGGAAACTTATTATTTTTTTGAGGATTTTTCATTTTTATACAATATCACCCTTGAGAGACTAAACTACATATTCATATACTATGTTGTTGCTTCATTGTTATTGTTTCATTTGCGAGAAAACAGTGAAAATGCATTCAGCAGTTTTGTACGCATTCCTACAGGCAGGGTTTTCGTCTCACTGAGACGAAAACTGATTTTGGATCTTATTTAATTTCTTATTTAAAAAACGATAACACTTCAGGCAGAAGTATTTTAAGGAAAGTTTTCTACCATCATTATCTTTACACCATGTAAGGTATATTTTAATCTGTGAACATTTATGTTTTCTTCTTACCAATGTTGAGCTGGGGCTTTAACAATTTTTTGCAGACTTTTTATCATGCTACTTTAAAAAAAAAAAGGCATAGTGGTTCCGTCATCACTTGGCATAAAAGTTAAAAGTGTGAGCTGTCAGGTGAGCACAACACCAAGCAGGACAATGTATCCGAGAAAGTAAGAACATGTTGATTTGTGGAAAGCATGTTTACTTTAGGAAGCATTTTTTTGGGGGCGTAACTAAGCAACATGCACGCATCCATGGTATATGCTTGAGTCTTGAGGTATGTACATTTCCAAGTACCAAGTACCAAGTACATGCTGGAATGTACATTCCTAGGATCAGCAACCGGTACCCAAAGTGCATTTCTACATGCAGTCGGTCGATGTTCCAAAATACATCTGTGAATACATGGAGCCGAAATTCCAAGCCGGTCATCTGTCTGCTGGGATGTCTAGCATTCCTAATTTGACGCTGGTGAAAGACATGTTCATGTACTTTGCGGAGTACCAGGGGAGTGTGACTTCGGGAAATTAATAATTTAGCTGAGTAGTCTTCTATAATGTTGAAAGTAGTTCTTGCTGCATGGGACTGACAGTGCGTATTTTGCCAAGCTTTCGTGACCAGTGGATAATTTTTACAGAGCAGCTGGGAAAAGCGAACAACACTGGGATGGTATCAATTAAACAACTTTGAAAAGTTGGTATGCTTATGTTTTTTCTAATTTTTAAATCCCATTTAACCCAATTCCTAAAATTGCTTACCCCTCAACAATGCCTCTGTCGTAGTTTGATATGTACTGCCTCTACACTCCCATATTGGTATCCTGATGCAGTCCCCAAGGTTTTTGTCTTATGTTTAACCAGTTGCCGTCGGGACTCTTTTATTTTTTCCCATTTCCCTTGTGGGATTATTTTGTCGGAATTGCCGGAATCGTTTTTCTTTGAGTGTACCGCTGGCACAAAGAAACCCTGACTTGACAATTCCGAGAGAACAAAGATTCTCTTTATTGCACTGAGCGTTTTGTTTTCTCGACCGAGAAAATGTCAAATTCACGCACCGTGACTAGCAAAACATTGGCCATTACTACAGCATTGGATTGGTACTTAACCCGGAACCATGGTTTGTTTCCCGGTTCACTCTGGCTTACCCCCATTGAGCCGAAATACAATGAATGAACAATGGTGAAAGCCTGTGATGTCTGGTAATCTCTTCTTGGAACAAAAGAACAAAAGCCTGGAATCAGGGATTACACAAAAACCATCTCAAACAGCAAAATATTCAAGACCATGTGGGTGAGTCGAAGCGTCAAACGTTGTGTGCGTGGTCTGTTAACGCTCAGCAGTGAAATGTCCAGGCGACCTTTGTTTCAGTAGTCCCATTTTACACAATGGCATCTGAACACCGCTTCCGTTTCCAGGCAAAACTTGCATATTTTTACTGTTTTGGAACATCGAGTTTGGTCTCACCAGATCAAAACTAATCGTTTTACTCATTTCTTGTGAGCATTTCGAGCAAAAATATTTGGGAATATTATCACCACGTAATTGTAATTGTAATGTATGTGCAGATCTGTAAACATTTATTTAAATTTTATTTTCAATCTTTAACCAGTGTTGTGCATACTCGTTAACGCCTCAGCTCAACATTGGTAAGAGGAAAAACATAAATGTTCACAGATTTACATATACCTCACATGGTATAAAGATAATGATGGTAGAAAACTTTCCTAAGTGAAATACTTCTGCCTAAAGTTTTATCATTTTTAATTAAATGAAATAAGTTCCAAAATTAGTTTTCGTCTCAGTGAGACGAAAACTCTGCCTATAGGAATATGTACAAAAATGCTGAATGCATTTTTACGATTTTCTCACGAACGAAACAACGAAATGAGCTGACAATTTCACAGGTTGGTTTTATTACAAATATCTGGATTTGTGCAAAGAATGGAAGCATTTACAGTCAGTGTGCCAATGTTGAGCTGGGGATTTGAAAGTTGCTGTACATGTAACTTGCCAAAAAGCAAAATATTGCCCATTGCATTAAAAAGCATCTTATGTGTACATGTGCCATCTGCCTAGCAAAATGTACTGGCCTTCAGCGCTGTTAATAAATCATGGAACTTGAAGATGTTGATTCGTGACTCTCCAGAATTAGTCCATTTCCACTTACATCCAGGGAATTCCATTCCTTCTTCCTTTATATGGCGAAGCCTCCAGAAATCGTTTCCAACAGATGTTTCCCAGGTAGGGGTCCCTTGGCATGGAAGATCTCAACACTGTCAACGGTAATTTCATTGAGATCTATGCCCTTAAAGAGGGAGATACGGTGGTAGTGTTTGAGAACATTCAGTGTCAGATATGTCTCGGATTAGGCCTTAATCATGCTGTTGCCATCTTTGTCATGTTCCCTGTATCCAATAACTGTAATAGATGCTAATATTCATTGTACAAAAAGGAACCGGACTATTTTTCCTTCCAGCCTCGGTTTGGTTACATTGGTTTGAATGAGGGAAAATCAATATGGCCACACCATGATAAAGGTCTATATCATAGCTGCTGTGTCCTGAGTTAAGATTTCCCCCAGGTCTTGGTCCAAAAGTTCCAAACAACTTGTGTAAGAGTAGTGTCTTTTGTGAAATGAAAATTGACCAGGCACACTCAAAAACATCAATTCTTCAGGCCTGTTTCACAATATGTGAAAGTCTCCTTGTTGGGGGCATGAGTCCAACCTGTGTAAGTTTGACAGACCTTGTCACACCACAACAGTTCAATCCGGCGTTGAACTGTATAGAGCACTCGATCCCTGCCGAAAACATCCCTGCTCAGGAGGTTGGTTGAGGGTTTTCGACCTGTATAAAGAATTACACATGTAGTAAAAAAAAAACTGATTTCGCATGGAGCAGTGTGAAAGCAGAGCGGAGTTTATTTAAATCATACTGAAATTTTAGGGAGTCAACACATATTGGAACTGTGTAGCTTTTGGCACATGGGAGTTCCATGTGAAAAAGCCTTAAGAATTTTAGTCTAGTTTTTATTTCAAGCAACATCGTTAAAGTAGCCTGTAAAAAAAATTATGTATTAATTATCATACATGGCTTTTACTTTCGAGGAAAAGAAATGTTCGGAAGAAAAAAGGTGTTTTGAGCGGGGGGAAAAAAAAAAGTTTTTATCATGTACCAACTTACAGATGCAGCGTTGGTTGGAGTTATTCTTTTTCTTTTTCCAACTCACTACTCTTTTGAGATGTATCATCTTGCCAATTCCAATTACTGAAAAACTGGGGGCGATTATGGAACGATCTTTTCCTCAGAGCAGAGAGTATTTTCGATTTCAACATCAATCAAGCTCAAGGATTTAGTTTTGCAGGATCCGGTTTCTGAACTTCCACAGTAGGGATGTCTGACATTCGTTGAAGTTGTTTGGATTTCAGTTGTTTAGGTTTTGTTGAGGATGTGTGGTTTCATCTACAGTTATTTTGTTTCTTGGGTTTTTTGTTTTCTTTCCACAACACACTGCTGTCATATTGTGGTGCACGGGGTGTTTTCCACCATCAGCTAGCGCAGCACAGGAGGTTTTTGGGGGTCATTTTCCTTAGCTCAGAACAACTTTTGCTTAGCACCAGTGTTTCCCTGCCCATTCAGACTATAAGTACAAAACAATGCTTTCAAGAATAAGTTTACAAGCCAAAATATCAGGGGTCAATTTCATAGAGATGCTTAAGCAGAAAATACTGCTTAGCATTATTTCTGCTAAGCAAAAATGAGCAGGCCACCAGTCATAAATGGTACATGTGACATGGCATTAAGCTGGTAACCTTATTTTGCTAAGTGAAAAGTGGTATATGCTTTAGTTACTTTTTGTGCTTAAGCAGCTCTGTGAAATTGGGCCGTGGCTTTCCAATACCTTTTGATGATTTTTTTTCCTCCCGGAGTAACCTCAATCACCCTAAAATGCCTGCGTGACGTCGTCAACCCTTGCATCCTAGTGTTTCCCATAGAGGAGGGACCTTGGATGCTCTTTCTTCCAGTTCCTATTCAGGGCTCCCCCTTAACACTAGCCCGGCGTATGGGCTAGTAAACACCACTTCTCAACTTGCCCTGTGGGCTACTAAAAACTGTGCAACTTACTTGTTTATAATGCTCATACTTCTTCCTTTTCAGATGTGAATAATACATTTTAGAAATGTGTTCATTTATTTCTGCGAGTGTGGGTGTAACTTCATTTGACTGTTAAATTGGTTGTGATCGCTACCATTAGTATTAGAAAGATAAATTTATGACAGACCACGTCTAAAATTTGGGCAACGATAACTTCCAGGGGGCAAGTAAAATGCACAGTTTACTAGCCCCTTGGGCTACTTTATAAAAAGCTTAAGGGCAAGGCCTGTTATTATTTCCATTGTTCAACTCACATCAAAGTCATCAGTGAGCTAGTCTTATGAGATCCTAAGCTGGACCGTACCAAACATCCCAGAGGGGGTGTCATTTAACTTACTTAGGAGGCGCAGTTACAAAATCTGCCATCATGCCTTTGTGTATAAATCAGTATGTGCATGCACACATACACTACATTGTCAATGATCTACAATGTCCCCCATTGAAGACAACATGTAACTACATTAAGGGGAGGGTTTGTGTTGATTTTCTTAACAATGTTTTTTATCTCAATGTGTTGTTTACATGTCCCTATATTGCCTAGGTGCCCTGGAATTATGTTGGTGCCCTAGAATTATTTTAAGCTCATTTGTTTGTATAATTAATTAAGTTTTAAATTAATTTGAGCTTTTAACTACTTTAAAATTCAAGACGAGAACTAAAGAATAGGCAACAAACTGTTTGCATTTTTCTGTTTTGGTTATTATTTTCTGGATACCCAAACAGTAGTGTTATATCGAAAACAAGAAGTAGAAAAGTGAAATACAAAAGTGAAAGTTATTTATTATATTACAAGAAAATCTATGGGTACCTGAAGGGAGATTTATACAAAAACATTGTCGTGTAATGCCATAATTATCTTGTGCACCTCACATATTTATCATGCGCCTGAGATATTATTTGTTTTTCCTTTTGGCATGTTCTTTCAGGGCTTTGTAAACCTCTAAACAACAATATTTATTAAGCAATGAACAGAAAAACGAAAAGTAATTACTAAATAATGTGGTACAAATACAGAAGAAGTTTGGAGAAAAATAGTCAACAACAAAAATTGTTTTTAAACATTAACTTTGCACCTGAGGTATTGATATATATTTTTTTGTTTTTGGCATATGCCTTCAGGGCTCCGTAAACATCTAAACGACAAATATAAATTAACAGAAAACCAACAGTTAAGTTCTAAATCTGTACTAAAAATACTGACAAAGTTCAGAGAAAAACAGACAAAAAATAAAAAATACATAAAAAAATTGTCTGCTGGAGATAATTTTACCATTTGTATTTTTTAGTTTGGCATGTCCCATCAGGAATCCATAAACTTCTGAACTACTTATATAGATGAACAGAAAACCAACAATTAATGTCTGTACCTATGCTTAATGTATGGAAGAAGTTTGGGAGAGGAAAAAAAAAAAACTGTCAAAAATACTTTTCAAAAACACACATGAAACAAAAAAAGGTTCAAAAAAAAAATGTTTCGCATGAGATATAATGAATCAACAACAACAAAGTTCAATAGTTCAGAGGACTAGCAGTTCAAAATTCAGTTTTGATCTCCCCGGCCTGGCAGGAAAGGCAAGTGATCAATCTGTGTTCCAAGGAATGTTCCTTGCAGGCAAAAGCGTTGCACATGGAGCATCTTATTGTCGATCGTTTGCCTCCCCGGCTGCGACTGGGGCACTCATTGCAATCGCCCAATAGGCGTGAGCGGCGCGGGGGCGGGGCCACCTGCTTCCGTTTCCGCTCAACTTTGTAGCCCAGGATCTCCATGGAATTCATCGTGTCATTATGCATTCCGGCGGGATTGGCTGCTCTCATCTCAACTTGCGGATGGACAAGGTCCATGACGAGGTCCGAATAGAAGTCATGGCGGGAGTGGCGTTGGGCCCATCCCGGATTGAGGCTGCACCATAGTATGTAGGAATTGGCTGCCGCAATGTTCAGCAAGTTGTAAAATACAGCCAATGGCCATCTCTTGGTCTTGCGAGAGCAGGAGTACAAATTACACATGCGATCCACTCTGTCGACCCCGCCTTTGGTCGAGTTGTAAAAGTGAACCATGGCGGGCGTTTGGGTGGTAGGGTTGATTTCCTTGTCATGGTGCATCGATGAGAGCAAGAGGACACTTCGTTTCTTCGTCGGCTTGAAAGAGACAAGTGTCAGATTGTCATTGAAGAGGAAAACTGACGATTTTACAGGTCTCTTCGTTACAATGATTGAGCGAACTTGCTTGGGGATTTCTCGGCTACTCCCCTTGACTGTTCCGACCAAAGTCAGTTTCTTCTTGAGTAAATCTCTTGCAAGATGAGCACTTGTAAAATTGTTGCCCATCAGCACAATCCTCCCAGTGTTGTACAAAGGCTCAACAAGTGTATTCACCACTGTCGAGCCAAGGTTTACCGCCGTCCCGTTATTTCCCTTCCCAAGGTAGGGGACAATGTTCAGCACGTAATAACTATCCACATCTACGTTCAGCAAAAACTTGATTCCAAATTTTGCTTGGTTGCCTGGCATGTATTGTCTGAATGGACAGTGCCCTCTAAATGACATCAACTGTTCGTCAATTGTAACACATGCACCGGGGCTGTAATAGCGACGGCAGGAGAAGGCGAAATCATCAAAAATGCTGCGGATAGGGGCAAATTTGTCGCTCTCCCGTCTTCGATGACTTGTCGCCTTGTCATCAAATCTGAGCATGGAAATGATGTCTTGGAAACGCGTACCTGACATGGCGGCCATGCAGAGCGGCCTGGCGTGGGGTCCCTTTTTCCAAAGCGAACGTATGTTCACACGGCCGGACTTGGTCAGCCCAAGGAACAGTAGGATACCGACGGCAGTATGGAACTCCATTGCATCAATGTCGCTCCATTCTTTTCCTCGCCGCCTCAGGCCCTCCTCGTTGGTGTGGGCGAGGATGATGTTCATCATCCCCGATGTGATGAAGAGCTGGAATAGCTGGAGCTTGCTCGTGTTCCCTGCAACTATTCTCGGCCCTGCTGCCTCCGTCACGACGTTTGCCTGAATGCGGCGTTGTGAAGTGGGTGGGGCACCTGTCATCCAGGTCTCGCCCGATGGGGATTTCAAGGATGCTGGCAATGGCTGATGTTTGGCAGGGCTCCCTTTTGGTGGCATACTCGCTGGTCTTTTTCGGGGGAAGTGAGCAGCAGGAGACTCATCACGGCCGTCACTACCTTCGTCACTGTCATCGTCACTGTCATCGTCGCTTCCATCGTAGTTATCACCTTCACTGCTGCCTACTTCACTTTCCATGAACTCCTCTCCACTTTCTTCAGAAAAGATCGACTCTACATCGGAAACTTCATCCTCATCATGATCATCTTGCAAAACAGCTTCTAATTTCACAGCAGATGTACCCACATGCTCACTGGTTGAAGCCATGTTGATGAATAAACTTGTATGGGGCTGGGCCTTGTTGGTGCAAGCCAATACATGCTAACACATAACTACCCTGATAATCACCACACAACCCAGTGCAACACACAAGGCAACCTTCACTGCCATTCATGAGGAACTTCCAATTCTTATTGCTTTCATTGTCCTGACCCCATGGAACCCACCATTGAGCTAATTCAATGAGATCCTAAGTTGGACTATACCACATATCCTAGAGGGGGGTTAGTGACATAGTCAGGAGGGGCAATTACAAAATCTGCAGTTAGCCTTTCAAATCGTTATGTACATGTATGACACTGTAATATCGCCAATGGAAGACATCTTCATTGTCCCCCATTGAAGAAAATGGAACCATCTGTTGATTTCAAAGGGTTGTAGATGTTTATGTTTATGTATTGATAGCTTGCTGATAATTCCCACCCCCCCCCCCTCCAGATAATACAGTCTCCAATAACCTTGCCTGTGTGCTGGCTTAATAATGACATGTTATTTGGGGTTGGCAATGGAGTGTGGCTTGGCTTGCATAGAGCAGAGACCAGTATTTCAATGTAAACACCGTTTGGGGATTAAACCTTGACTCGGCAGACCTTTTTACTTCAACCTGGCGGGGTGACCATGTCAGCGTTTGCATCCACATGTTTACCAAGCCGAGACAAGATAGAAAATTAATTGTAGCACTTTTAAAACTGACTTAAGAGAAAAATGCATAAGCTTTCAGAACAACATTTACTATGCCCAGTGCTTAACACACATCGGTGTATGGGTAAAGCACTACAAAATAGTATTCTTTATCCCGTGCAAAAATCAACATCTATCGTAACAACAACTTCATCAGAAGCAAAATATCATCAACAAGAGTTTAATACTGGTGATGGCCAGTCAAGCATAACTGAACAAAGGGAGGTGAAGAGTCAAAGCTATGTATAGTGTGACATGAAAACCAAGGCCCTTATTCAGCCCTCTATCAATACAGTCCAGTCTCTGGATGATCTTTTGTTCTGCTGTTTCCCTGTCTATCCTAGTTTTACACGACCTGTGCTAGAGTACAGCAACTTTGAGATGGATTAGTTGAATGGCCAGGGAGAATAAGAAATAGTGTTCAGGGTCAGGGTTCTGTGTTTTTGTTCCTAATATCAAACTTGTTTCAAAATCTATATTCATTCCCATGATGCAATTATTAACATCTATCTAATCAAATTTGTGACTGTTTATGAGTTGTCCCAATTTGCCTGTTGTTGCTAGGCAAGCTTATGCAGTTTTCTCTTAAGTAAGTGCTACAAATAATTGTTGATTATATTGCCTGACTAACACACTGCCAACCACTTATCAAGCTGAGAAAGTATGTCTGGAAATTTACAAGGGGGGGGGGGGTGGTCAGGCATGACCAAATTTAGTGCCAGCAATACATCAAAAGATAACCATCTTTTCTTAACTCAACAGATGGTTCCATTTTAGCGTCGGGGTAACATCCAGCAAGACAAGTTCCATTAAAAATTCACATACCCATTTTGTGCCAGATTTTTTAACTGCCCCTCCTGACCAAATAATAGAGATAGCCGTGTTAGTTTAACAGATAAAATACAAAAACTTTGTGATAGCACTTACTAACTATTAGTAAAAAGAAAAACTGCACGAGCTTTCGTAGCAACAACTACTTGCATCTGATGAAGTTTTTATATTTCCTTCTGACCATGTTACTGATCCCCAGTTGATTGAAACCCCCCCCCCTCCTCTTGGATATGTTGAATTTGAGCTGGCGTGAGCGTCTGATGTGGGTAGACAACAAAAATAATTAAAAAAAATGTGTCAACAAACACTGACATGGTACCTTATGGCAGGGTTTTAACACTTTGATAAAAAAAATTTGAGAAAATGCGGGGAGAACAATTGTTCTACGTCGCTTGGCCTTTTCACACTACGAAAAAAACCTCCTTGTTGGACATAGGTCCGACATGTGTAAGTTTGACTGACCTTTTCACACTACAACATTTCAGACACTTCAGACCAAAATATTTCGCAGGATGCTTACTACCATTATCATCTTTATAACAACTAGGCTTTTGGGAAAAAATTACACCAAATCAAATCTTTTGGGTGGTGTCAGTTCCGAAAATATGACCCTACCTTTAACAGCTCTACACCAAGGTGCATGCCCTGTTGACTTGACTACACCTCCAGGCTGAGCTAATGTTGATCTAACCTGGTTTATTTATCATGGGGTTAATTGAGAGTGGATATCAGTTCGGCAGCAGTTGATATTTGTTGCATTCTGTTAGGTCAAGCGACAAATTGAAATGGCAGTTTTACAATCAACACTGACGGCTTTTTCAATTTACCGGTCTGGTGGGAAATTAAAATAGTTTACACCCCTTTTAAGAAGTGATTTCAGGGTTGTATACGTGTAGTTGGGTATAAAGTAGAAACGATTTATTCAAAACTAGTAAAATTACTTTTAAAAACATGGACACCAGACACGTTTGTTGACCCCGAAGTAAGTCAAAGACTTCTCTTTGTTCAATCATTTTGACTCTTTCTTCTCAGCTTGTCCCAAATCAAACTTTGAAAAGCTTCCAGGATTCGATTTCACAAAGAGCTAAGATTGATCTTAAGTTGTGTAGCAATCTTAGTTGCTAAGCGAAGTGTGATGTCACAACACAAATTGTTTCGTCGATATTGACAACTCTTCTTGAGATGAATCTTAGTGTTTTGTGAATTCCAACCTTGACCCCTGGATCAGATTGAAGCCCTCCATATCTACAGGTTTATGCACTCTGTCTCACAAACACATTGACACCTTCTTTGTATTGCAAATTCAATTTCATTCTCTCCTACTTGCTTGAAGACGTTTTCTATGAAATAATCAGTGGAAATGTTATCAAAATGAACTTTTGTGTTTCCAGCCTCTTGTGGTTAAACCAGACTCTTCCCTCACCACCCCCTTTTCACTTTGTCTCCCTCTTCATAGTTCTTCCCTTGCATCTTCTGACTGCTTTCTGCCTCTCTCTTTTCACTTCTTCCCACTTGACTGCTTCTGTTACTCCAGGATACTTGGTATGTGGCGTGTCGTGGCCGAGCGGATAAGATCACCGGACTCAAGCTCTGGTGTTTCTGATCAGCAGAGTGTGGGTTCGAGTCCCGGTCGTGACACTTGTGTCCTTAAGCAAGACACTTAACCATTATTGCTTCGTCCTTCGGATGGGACGTAAAGCCGTTGGTCCCGTGTGTTGTGTAATGCACATAAAAGAACCCAGTGGCACTTATCGCAAAGAGAATGGGTTCACCCCGGTGTACCTGGTTTGATCGGCTGCAGATTGCGCCACAGCACCTTGTGAACCATTACATGGTGCTATATAAAGGAACAGGTCTCATACTTCAAAAACGTTACTCATCATACCTTGCAGGAAAAAAATACTGAGCGCTCTGAGATGCCCATAGGGTGTGATAAAGCGCTATGTAGGGTGTGATAAAGCGCTAACAATTTTGTGCAAAATGAACTTGCACAAATTAATTGTTCTTCATAATTTGGTCTATGCTCTCCATTTTAAACCATTATGGATTGCAGGTCCTCTCTTTAGAGAGTAACAAGGCATGGTTTACAAGGCAATGGGGCACCAAGGCAAAAGCTACATGAGCGCTATTGCCCTGCATTGCCCCTGTCGAAAGTCCAACGCCCCCCCACCACAGGCACAATAGTTATTGTGATCGTCAGATCGTAGGGTAAACAGGTCTAATGTGTTTGACAGCCAGCGTATCTGGCACACACCATGCACATGGTTGGTTTCCCCCCCCCCCCCAGAGAACATACGCACAGCCCTGATTGATTATGTTCATTTGTGATCAATGATCAGCTTGCGGCAGGAGGCTGCCATGGCACTTGTTAATTTTCCCACCAGTTTACTGACTCCTTGTCCACAGCTTGTGCTTCTTCGGTATTTTTTTTTCTTTCCAGCTGTGTGTACAAACATTTTGTGTGGCTGAATGTTTGACCCTTTGAAAAAAGGGTATCATTCACATGTTGTCAAAACTTATGTACATTTACGGTAGGCCTAATGTACCGGTTTGTGTGTAACTATTTATGTTTTTTACCCATACACTGATGTGTGTTCAGCACTGTCTACTCAGTACTTTCCCGAGTTGTATAAAAGAAAGTCCATAGGAATATTACTCAGGTGGGATTCGAACCCATGACCTTTGCCATTTTAGAGCAGATGTCTTAGCCACTAAACCACCGAGCTTGCCCGATAGCTAGAGGCAGTTCATAAATGCTATGTTTTAGCAACGGGTACCGCAACGATTAGTATGTTGATAAGGTCCGTGAAAGACATGCAGACATGGGTCCGTTTATTTTTTTTTCACGAATAAGGTGCTTGACTGTGAATGACAACATGAATGTCTATTTTGCTCAAGAAAATATATTTTAATAAAGAATTACCTTAAGGCAAAAAAAAACAATGCTTGTATATAATCTTATGCTACGGATGTATACAATTTCTTATTCTCTAGCTTTCAGCGAAGGCCCTGGCACACTTATGTATGCTGTTTGAAACAACAACATTTCCCCCCCCCCACCTCCCCAGCAGTTTGACCTCTGTTCACTTTGAAGGACTTCATTTAAAAACCATTAAATTATAATGTAACGTGATATAAGCACTGACCAGTGTTTTAAGAAACATTATATTCTAATTTGTTACCCCAATTTTCTTGTCCACCTGACATTGCAGGAGCCAATGATCAAGGAGGGGGTCTCCGGGTGAACCCAGCATACCTTGAGCAGGGTGAAGCGAACACAGGACAGCGGCGGGCAACACACAGCATCGGAGGTGGCAAGTCAGCTCAGTCTCTGCGCCGGCAGTATCTCAGTGAAAGAGACAGGAGGCATACGTTATCCTCCCAGGCACCTGCTACCTCATTTGGTCAGGTGAGTCAGAAACATCCTGGTAAAGAAGAACAAGGGTTTCCAATATTTGCATTGATGTGATTTGGGGTGCTCTTCAGGATTATTTTTGTTTCATTTTAACCGAGATCATTTCGGTGACTGTGACCTTGGAGGTACTCCATGGTGTGATGTAATTCCACTGTAAGCTACGCCCACTTCATACAAAATGGCTCCCACTTTGAGCCACGCCCACTTCATACAAACTGGCTCCACGGATTTCCAGAAGCCCATGGGAGTTGCATTGAGCTCATTTATCTCTGAGGATTAATGCAAGAAAAGTTTAAAATGATTGGACTTGGCTTTTTACGTTCGTTCTTTAAAGACTAAGGTCATCTCAGATGGCGAAAGGGGTGCAGGAGATGTGCATGTGTGTTACGCAATGACTTACCAAGAGGATTTGGAGCAAACCACGGTTGGTAACCACTGTTGGTTGGTAACCACTGTTGGTTGGTAACCACTGTTGGTTGGTAACCACGGTTGGTTTGTAACCACTGTTGGTTGGTAACCACTGTTGGTTGGTATACACTGTTGATTGGTAACCACTGTTGGTTGGTAACCACTGTTAATTGGTAACCCATGCCTAACTCATAACTGCAGGCTATATTTCAAAAATTAGTACATAGCAATGTAGATAAAACTAGATAATTTTTTTCAGGATGGTCTGACCTTAATTGGCAAAGGCTTTGGGTAAAAGAAGTTCAGACATGCAGGCCTATCACTGAAACAACTGTAAGGGGAAATTTTTGTATATATTTTTTTAGTTAAAAAATTATTCTTCCCAACTGGAATAGTTTTCCCCACCTGCTGGACAGGAAGCAATTTTTATTTTTTATGATGGTAACCTCTCCATGCTACAATGAAGGAATGAAATGTCAATATGCCGAATTTAAGAAGAAAAATCTGCTTTTATAGCAAATTACATTTTGAGAGTAAAATTTCGATTTTTTGAAATTCATAATGCCACAAGAAGGCATGTACGACACTGTTTACTTAGGCTTAGCCATAAACTCTTTGGAGAGAGACTGCTGTGTTCACTGGAATTAAGCCAGCCATAAAACCCTAATTGGTGCTTTTTATATAGCAAATACCCTCCTGCCAAATCCATTAAAATGTGTCTGTGTAATACCTTGGGCAAACTGTCATGGATCTCTTTGGGCAAACAGGGGATAAATGCAGTGGTGCAAAGATAATGCAGTGTTGTATAATAACCCAAACAAGGGATTAGTGTAATCATTCTGGTATTCTACACACATGGTGTCATGATGCTGCTTTTTGCAATGTGCCCTGTTGGTGGGTAAACAGAGGCTTTCTTGATTTACCTTATTGTTCTGCTAACAATGTAATGGAAGTGACCTCTGTGTGCCAGAAAGAAAAGATAATGTTGACCTGTGAAAGGAGAAAATTCCTTTCTCCAAATACACATAGTAATCCAGGAACTGAGAGAAACTGAATAAAACAAAGATGGTTGACGCGATCATTGATTGTTTTTTTTGTTTTTTTCAAGAATGTTTTGTACATTTACCTTTGGGGAATCAGGTTGGCTCAGTGGTTTCTTTCCCTGCCTTTCACCTCTGTGGGACCCAGTTCGAATCTTGTGGATTGGGTTTCCGGAGGGGCTGTGTCGCCATGATTATAGCAATAAATGGAATAACCCAGTTACTACGCGCATGTGCGCTCCGGCGGTCACATCACAGTTTGACAAAGTCGTCATCCTTTGTGATTTGACTGCAACGCGCGCGTGTGCAGTATCTGGGTGAGAGTTTATCTTTCCATGCACAGCCACAGGCTTGCTATAATTATGACGATACAGTCCCTTTAAGTTACATATCTATGTATTTTTTATTGTGCTCTTGGTATTAAATCCTGAATGGCCAAAGTTATTAGAGTTTGACGTGCAGCACTGCTGGTAATTCTTTGATCTACAGTAATTCTTACATGTACAGTACATGTGTCTCTTTGTACCAGCATGAACCCCATTTGAGAGTGAGGAAGAAGTCATTAAAAATGTGGAATAACCCACATTTTGATGGAATGTAGTCTTTCAACAGACCAGCAGTTGTTTTCACAGCTGTGAAGTTGAGCCCAGCTTGTGCAATTGTGTAGGAACACCCAAACAGTTGCGCTTTTTGTTATGGTCATTCTTAAATCATTTTTCTTGACTGCGTGTCATTGTTTGATTGCAATGTTGTTATGATGGCGTTCGTACAATAAGTATAATGGGCAGTTTTTCATAAACAAGTTTGATTAATGTTTTTTAGAAATCTGAACTGTTCACTGTTTACGGCTAGCGTTTTTGTGATAGTCACACTTTTAAAGTTATTTAGGGTGTTTTTTCTCAAGTCCAGGTAGGCCTATCCTGTTTCTTGAAATTTAGAAGACTTAATTACAATTCTGTGACTTGACAAACACCATCTGGACCCAAGTTCATACAGCTGCTTTAAAGCCCCAGCCCAACATTGGTAAACTGACTGTAAATGCTTCCACTCTTTGCACAAATCTAGATATTGTAATAAAGACCAACCTGTAAAGGTGTCGGCTCATTTTGTTGTTTCATTTGCGATCCCAAATAAGTTTTCGTTTCAGTGAGATGGAAACTCTGCCTAAAGGAATGCATACAAAAATGCTGAATGCATTTTTACCGTTTTCTTGCAAATGAAAGAACGAAATGAGCTGATATTTTCACAGGTTGGTTTTATTACATGCATCTTGATTTGTGCAAAGACTGGAAGCGTTTACAGGCGGTTTACCAATGTTGAGCTCGGGCTTTAAGTTAGGAAGAGTTTAGTGAAATCAACTGCTGTGGGTTGTGAAAAGTAGGTAGCAATATCGGACGGAAAACAAAAATGGAGCAGCCGCCCAATACTTCCCTCCCATTCATCTAGTATAATCATACCGAGGCTGCAAGGGAAAACAGACTGGCCCCCCTTTCAAGTATGGTAAGAATACCATAGTCTTGATTGATTGTGCACACGGGGAACATGATGCAACCTTTCTCGGAATAGATCTCCAATTCTGATTTAATGAACCGTTGCTCAACCGACCCCTCCACTCAGGAAATGAAATCTCCCCCAGTTGAAAAGAACCTCCAGTCTTTTACCATAAACATCAACCATTGTTCGGGTCACTTAATGATCACTGGCAATAAATACTCCTGGAGTGCCAAGGTGATTTGATATTTTAGACCCACGCTAGAAGGAAAAAAAAAATGCTTGGAGAGTAACGGGAGTCCAAGCCAACCTGAGACTGGAGAATCTGAGGTGTCTCATGAATTATTCACAGTCGTAGAAGACTGTTAAAACTGTATTTAAGAGCATTTGTCACTCGTTTAAAGTCATGCAGTGTGTATAGTGGGATTGAGCTCAGGATGGGTTACTCGAGGGAGCTGTGGTCGTTGTGGTGAGTCGGTTTTTAGCTTCTCCTTGGTGAGCTGAGGAAAGCTAATGGATTCAATTCGGTAATTTGTACTCTTTTTTTGAATTAAAGTCAGTTCTTAGAACCGTAAACTGGATGCAATTAATTAAAAACTGTTCTGAAACAACTGTACATTATTTATTCTATTTGTATATTCTTTGTGTAAAAAGACAGGTAACTCTTCTGTACATATACATGTATGTATATAATCAACAGCACAAAAGCATAATACATATATATGTATTATGCTTTTGTGCTGTTGATATATTTTTCTCTTTATTCTAGTGTTCCTTCTGGGTTTTTTTACTTGGATTGCGCTTTTAGATAGGGATTTAGCTCGCTTTACTACTGTAAACACTACTGTCTGTCTATTGTATTCTGTATTCATGTATTCTATTGTTTTTTGAAGGCACTATACAGGATTGGTATTAAAGCTGATTGTGCAGTTTTCTTTACTTTGTTTCATTCAATATGTACATGAAAAAACAAACCTGTGGAAATTTGGGCTCAATCTGTCATCCGAGTCAGGAGAAACATGTGAAAAAATGTGCACAATTTTTAGCATGCAAACACATTGTCCTGAATTTGGATTATTACAACCGTAATTAGCTGTTGCGTTTTTAGGTTTTCAGATACTGTTTTCTCAAATATGACTGCATTTCAGAGGGAAATATTTCACAGAAAAATTGGTTCTAGTATTAACTACATTAGCAGGAAGCTTTCAGACTGAAACTAAACAATAATATTTTTTATCCTTACCAATCCTGTATAGTGACTTTAAAGCCTGAATGGATAAAGAAATAATTAAATATATAAACAAACAAACAAACAAATAAATAAATACAATCTATAAAAGAAATGCTCATTGGTGTGATGTAAGTTGCACAATTAAAATACATTAGTCCTAGATTTTTAGTTGTATTTAATTATTTACAGTGGTATCTGGATTTTTTTTATCAGTAGTGGTGATCTTCACTCCTGACACTTGCACCTTGGCTCTATATTCTTATCTGCTTATTTTCATGTTTACCTACTCCCAAAGCATGCAGTATGCATGGTGCTGTTACACAGTGCACAATTAGCTGTTTTTTTCCACTAGGTACAGTACTCTTACGTGTAATGAATTATTTGATACTCTATCGGGACATGTCTGAAGTACAATTCAAGGGCTGAAGGGCGATTGTTAATGATTTAGAATCGCATCTGAATTTAGTTTACATGCACATTTACAGTTTTGTTCGTCGCAGTTTTGGACACCTCTCGAGGGAATAAGAAATGGGGAACTCTAATAAAAGGCATAAAGAGGTGAGAGGCTTTTAATGACAGGACTTGGGCAGGGAACGATTTCATCCAGGAATATTGCCAAGGAAAATATTTAGACTGACCATGTTTTGTCGCACAGTGAGTGCTGACGTTGAGTAGCAAATGATGATTTGTGAGTAGCGACCGAGAGGCATTTGGTGGAGCATTTTGCTATGCTATATACCATGGCTATACAAAGGGAATCGTTCACTGCAATGTAAGATGTTATCACCTAGTAAGGAATAATATAAATGATGACTATGGAGGAGGCCTTCAATCTGGAGTGGTTTGAAATTTATAGATGGAAACACCACACTTCAGACAGTTCATGGTCTTCCTGCTGGGATTGATGATGCCAGTAATGTCTGTTTGCATATTGGAGACACAAACCCTTCACTAAGTATCAGGCATGCAACATATCAACTGATCAGCTGAGTTCCTCTTTTTTTTTCTTTATTGGTAGTGCCACAGAAAACTGAAGAAGAAAAAAAAAACACTACGAAGTTAAATGTGATTTCCTCGTATCTGGCAAAGTTACAAAGTTGCATGTCTGAATCATGTTAAATGCGCTGTATATGTACCTAGACAGCCAGAGGCTCCATGCTGCAGGCTCAGTTGAACAGTTTCAACTTAGAGAGACTGTGAGCAAGTTCGATCAAGGACCGTAGTTAACCATAGTTCGACTAACTCTGATCGATGTAATGTAATGTAATGTTGTGTGTACATACTGGTACTTTTTAAATTGTCCAGGGCATTTCCATGGAAGGCAAATTTCTTTGTTTCTTTTGTAGGTATTTCTGCATTTTACACTTTAATATCCATATATACCAAAGGTTATAGAGCGCCGTAGGCGCAAGATGGGGAACTGGGCCTTTATCTACTGTTTGAAAGTGAAATACGCATGGGCGCCATTTCGGCAAGTGAATGCCTGTGTTTTCCATTGATAGCAATTGTCATTGTCTACACTGGTCCACACGTATCAGTGTTGTATCAATAGGATCACTTGCCGAAATGGCGTCCAGTGAGATTTCACATTTCAGCCATTTCAGTCCCCATCTTGCGCCTACGGCGCTCTATAATCTTCGATATATACCGAGTTTTGATAAAGTAAAAGCCATTTAGATTCCAATATTACCATTAAGTGAATTTCTCAAGACTTTATTAGGGAATGTGGGACAGTTACTTTACAAAATTCCCAGAACGGAAACTTTAAATAGTTTTTGGATGGCGGACACTGCCCCTGATTTTCCCTTTTAAATTTACACAGGTTAACACTCTCAATTTCCCTTCTCATTGTCAATAAGGAGGGGGTGGGTAAGCATTGATTTGAGGCGGGTGTTCTATTTCACGCAGTAGTGCCAGCAGGTTTTTCATTGCCCTACTCTCCAGCAAATAGATCGGTGGAAATAAGATTTTCTGTTCATTTGAATGGAGTGCCATTTGCTGTTTTCGGAGAAGAGGAATTTTGACTTAAAGGGGGTTTTAGAAACCTAAAGAAGGCAAGTTCAGTGTTTCAGACTTTTGAAAATGATTGTTACATGTACAGGCTTGTCTCAGTAGATCAGCTGATTTCCTTGTTGACTTGATTTCCTGTGGTTCCTTGTGTACCATAGGAAACTGGAAAACACTTGAGAAATAGTCAGGGCCCGAGGGGAGGCCCAACGAGATATGACCAGGATTGTAGCCTAGGATGGTGACCAATACCAGGGAAAGCATCTGTAAATCACCCCGAAATCAACCGCGACAATGGATCTTGGAATATTGAAACATTTCAATAATTATCATGTCTTGGGTTTCTTTTAATTGACCACAGAGACCGTTGACTACAGAGCAGAAGAGGGAGCTCTTCATGGAGTATTTAAAGCAGAAATACCCGGACCATTCGTCCACCATTGAGGCAGCCAAGACACCAGAGAAGGTAACTACAATAGCAGTTCTCATTTCATAAAAAGGGACCAGACTATTTTTTTTTCTTCGTCCAGCATCTGTTTGGTAGCATTGAGTTGACGGCTGCTCAGTGATGAAGGGCTGGTGTTAAATGATGACATCATTGTCGTTGGGGTTTCCCCCACAGGCCTGTTTGGCTCAGTCAGATCTGGTCCTTGCTCTATGGTTTGATGCAATCATTTCCATCATTCATCACAAAGCAGTTGTTATAAATGTCAGACAATGCACTTACAGTATCTAATGCATTTGATGTATTTCATGGAATCAGGGTTGGCTCTGTGGTTTCTTTCCCTGCCTTTCACCTCTGTGGACCCCGGTTCGAATCCCGCCTCAGACTCGAGCCTTGCACGTGGATTGGGTTTTCTATTCCCTACCTGATTGCATGGGTTTTTACTTCTAAAGCTACACGTTTCTTTGTCTCCTATACATCCTGTGATTGGCGCTTACGCTGTTGGATGTGTAATAAAAATAAATAATAAATAAAAATTAATTAAAAAATGGTTATGAACAACAAAAAAAGTTTTCCCAAAAACCAATGGTTTACCATTATTTTTATACCTTAAATTATCTATTTTTTTAAGGATTTAGACAAGTCATGTTAACAACATATTTGAAATGTTCCGAGAAACAGAACAAACTGAAGGCAGTCTTAGCACAATGGGTTCGTTCCTTGTCACCTGTTCCAAGATGCAAATTGTACTCATTTTGACGATGGAGGAATGGACCATTTCAATTTATATGTTATTTTTGTGCGCTGTCAATAAACTCCAAACATTCCTCCAGATGACTCTTTCTGCAAACCAGCTGTCACCCTAGGTCTGCATTCCTTCAGCGTCATACTCTTATCTGCTGTACTTTACTGCACTCCAAATGTCCCTTCTTTATAATAAATGTTATTCCACATGCCCCATAAATGCATCAAGTGGTACAGTACTTCCATCAAAGGGTGCTACATATATCTCAGGCCTTGGAATTTCATAGATGTCTTTCCTGCTTTTGGTTTGCTGAATGGAAGAACCCCCATCTCTCTTGAAAAATAGCCCAGCCGCTTGCAAAGTGAAATTTAAAGGTTTGGTGAACTACTAAGTAATAGTATTGATGTTTTTATTTGACACCTTATCCCCGATGCAAAATTAACATCTATCATAATGGTTGTGGTACCCGCTGCTGATAGGATTCGAACTGCCTCTATCTACCGGGCAGTCTCGGTAGTCTAGTTGATAAGACATCTGCTGTAGAATGGCGGGAACGTGGGTTCAAATCCCACCTGAGGAAAATGCCTTTGAGTTTTTTTCACTGGACTCAGGGGAAAAGACTGAGTACACAGTGCTTAACACACATCGGTGTATGGGTTTAAAACACAATTAACATCTTATACTTATCATACAATACAATTCAGTTGGAAAAAATCATACTTGGTAATTCACCAAACCTTTAAAGTCTGTTACAACACTTTATTTCTGCCTGAATGTTTCAGTACGAGTAACTACCTTTGATGCACTTGTGGCTCCAAATGAGATTAAACCCAGAGGGTGTGACTATGTGATATGCATAGGAATTGGACACATGTGTGGTTGAACTTGCCAAGATACGTAAACGTAGCACCTTTGAAGCTCCAGCTCAACATTGGTGAACTGACTGTAAATGCTCCCATTCTTTGCACAAATCAAGATATTTGTAATAAAACCAACCTGTGAAAATGTCAGCTCGTTGTTTCGTTTGCGAGAAAACAGTAAAAATACATTCAGCATTTTTGTACATATTCCTATAGGCAGAGTTTTCGTCTCACTGAGACCAAAACTAATTTTGGATCTTATTTCATTGATTATTTAAAAAACGATAACACTTCAGGCAGAAATATTTCAAGTAAAGTTTTATACTACCATTATCTTTATTATTATTATCTTTATACCATGTAAGGTATATGTAAATCTGTGAACATTTATGTTTTTCTTCTGACTAATGTTGAGCTGGGGCTTTATGGGGTGGTACTGCATTGTTTTTTTGGAAGTTGGAATACATTCATTGCAATCCGCGTTCTAAAGAAAATATTGACTTAATCATCAAACCACACAACTGGTTCCCCAAACTGTTGATAAAATTAATGAAAATTTGTACACTTGACTCGGCCACCTTGGCCAAGACCAGGGAAACAGAGGCCATGGCCTCTGTGGACTCTGTGCAACAGACCTTTTCATGGTGCGGCCATCTTGATTTTCTCCCATTCAAACTAATGTAACCAAACCGAGGCTGGAAGGGCAAATAGTCTGGTTCCTTTTTGTACAATGAATATTAGCATCTATTACTGTTATTGGATACAGGGAACATGACCAAGATGGTGGCAGCATGATAAAGGTCTTTTCCAGGCCTGAAACTAGCTTTGACAGTTATGCCAATGTCCAAGACCCAAATGTTGTACCATTGTGAGACAGCATGATCTTAATGTTATTCCACATAACCCGTAAACACATCACTGTTGGCATCAGTATGCATGCACTCTGCTGGGATACCATGCAGGAAAACACTTACCATGGCCTGTGTCTCTTCACTATGGTGGACTGCAAAGGGACAGCCATGTGTTCCAGCAGCAGCAGACACGATTTATGATGTTAATTTCAACAACAGAGAGTCATAATTTACAGTTTGGGTCTGAGAGACATTAGGGATATTAAACTTGCTGTGGAATAATATTACATGGAATTGAGTGGGTTCATTTTTGAAAGAGAAATTATGGAACAGCTTCAGTTGGCCTGTACAAATTTTAAAATGATTCACCTAAGTACAGTTTAAAGTATCAGTCGGTGATTTTATAACAGTGAGTTCGTAGCAGTAAAGTGTGCTGGTTAGTGGAGCCATGTACGTACAGAAACCATCTCATACCATTGTCCTACCAGTGGCGCAAAGTAAGATGGAAAAAATGTGCAAATAAACGGTTCGATATATTAAATAGCCCCCCCCCCCCCTTCCCCCATCAAAAGAAGAAAAGAAAAGAAGTATGTCTTTGCTCCCTGATTTCGCGTTGAGCAGTGTGAAAGCAGAGCGGATTTGAACGGTGTTGAAATTTTATGAAGTCAACACGGATTTGAACCGTGTAGCTTTTGCCATGGGATGGGAGCTTGACAGTGTGAACAGGTCGACCAAGTTTTCCTGGAAGTTTTATGAAAGGGGCTATAAAGTCAACCCAACCCAGCGCTTCCTTCTAGGAAGTCAAACACATAAATGACCTTATGTCATGTGTGTTGAATGGTTAACATCAGCATCGTCATCCAGATTGATGCTTTGGCATGTCAGTCTTGGTAAAGGGGGAGATTGGTCTCTATGGGATTCCCCACACCTCAGTAAATATCCTACAATAAAGCACAGACCCCTTTGGCTGTATATTATTTTTCAATGGAGCCCACTGATGATAAAACCACTCTCCACTACAATAGGAACAAGGACCACAGTGTTAGGCTGTTGACCACAGACGCAACACCGCATCACCAGGGAGTGATTTATGGTCATGTCTATGACAAATCAGACAGGCTATAATTTTTACTGAGGGAGTCATCAGATCATAAACTCTATCAACAGTTTCATTAGGAATGCCAATGTGGGGGGTATTGTCTGATAGAGAATTATTAAGGGCTGAAGTTCTTCCATATGTAGGTCTGTCATGGTCTGCCTATTGCTTCATGGTCTGCCAAGCATCCAAACATAATGGACTTGGGTCTGGAACCCATCCTCTTAAACTCTTTTCATACTGCCAAGTAAAGAATATAGAGCGCCTGAAGGCGCAAGATGGGGAACTCTGGCTGATATAGTAACTCTCTTGATACAACAATAGATCATTGCTGATCAGTGCAGACAATGACCACTGCTATCAATGGGAAACAAAGCATTTACTTGCTAAAACGACACCCATGCGTAATTCACGTTCCAACAATAGATAGAGCTCCAGTTCCCCATCTTGTGCCTTTGGCGCTCTATAATCGTTGCTACCAAGCCAATTCACAGGAAACAAAATGATGGTCAACCCCACAACCACCCCTTGTTTGTCTCATACTTGAAACAATTTTCTTGGGGGAAAAAATTAACACTAAGTAGTTGCTAGCCCTGGGGTTATCTTGCATAACCCTACTCCAAGTCAGGGGTAACTATTTCCTGGAAGAATTGATATTTCCAGTCAATATTTTGACTGAGGGGATCATCGCGGTCATAAACCTCTATCTACAGAATCATTTGGAATGCCAGCGTGGAGGGTATCGTCTGATCATAGTCTGATGAGTTATTCAAGGCTGAAGTTCTGCTGAGCACCCAAACTTTTATTATTATTACTATTATTTAATTGGCTAATATTTCAACATACATTCAAGAATACAAGGAACTGACATTTGTTTACATTTCAAAATCTAATGATAAATAGGACAAATGTAAACTGGAATGTATTACTGATGTTGGAATGGAACAGTGACAGATGAAGGAAAGAAAAAACTATTGGAATCAGACGACAAGACAAGCCCTTTCTAAGATGGCCAGGATTAATAAAAGTGAACCCAACCGCTGTGACTCGAAAGTCTCTTAATCCGATCATTAAAATGGGAAATGAGTCCATAACAAATAAGTATAAAACAATGAAAGGCAAACTTCAGAAATAAATACTTATGATGATCAAAATAACTACGTCTATGTTTAAAAACCGACTTGATGGTCTTTTTTCAACCCCACAGGATCCACTTTCCTTTTCCAATGGTTTCTATGACGATGATGGTACAATGTCTGAGATGGACACCCAAGCCACTGGGTTCCAGCGAGGGGGTCGAGTGCGGGCCAGTCTTCCAATATCCAGAAACACAATCAACAAGTCCAAAGAAAAGCCGCTTGGTACGTTTGCTCCATCATGCTTCTAGATTTGTTTTACACCATTTTAATATGATTACCTCTTAAACCTTTTGTGTTACCATCAGCTCTATTTAGTTAAAAGCCTTGTTCATACTTCACGCGAAGGCGGAGCGAATTGGACATCATGAATTTTGCATTGAACAATTCGCACAAGTTAAAATGTGTTGAGCTTTTTGCGAAATTCACTGAGAATGTAGGAGAGTGACGTCAAATTGGCTTCGCCTTTGCATTCGCGTAAAGTATGAACCAGGCTTAATGCAGCATTCCATTGGAACCACTGAAGGCTGTAACCAGCGGCGGCACTACGGGGGGCAAAGGGGGTGGGCAAACCCCCCCCCCCCAGTTATTTTTTTTGCCCCCCCCACACCAGTTCCCGTCTCAATTTTTCGCCTATGTCCAAAATTGAGTTTAACTGCTTTTTAGCAGTACAAAATTAAACGTTTTTGTATAGTGAGCCAATATCTTTTTCTTATAGTCCGGTTGTGATGGGACCAAATATTTCAAGTTACATGTGTAAACCAATTTCTAATCCCCCCAGGTTTGGTCTACCTCAACTATATGAATGAAACCAAGCGAGCCTTGATGCCCAATGAGGTCACGGGGATGGACACGGTCAAAGCGCTCTTCGTCCGGGCGTTTCCTCGCAAACTGGCCATGCCGATGTTGGACCTTCCCCAGAGGAAGATCTACATCAGAGATTCGGTGACGGAAATATTCTATGAGCTGGAGAATTTAGAGTGAGTACAAAAAATTTAAAAGGGAGGGTCAAAAAAGTGGTTTGCAGAAGAGCACAATCATACAGTGGCGTGTTGTGACCAAGCAGTCTGATGCACTGGACACAATGTTTGGATTGAATGTGGGTTCGAATCCCGGTCATGACACTTGTGTCCTTGAGAAAGACACTTTAACTATAATTGCTTCTCTTCACCCGGGAGTGAATGGTTACCTGTGGTTTAATTCTTAGAATTATGTTCTTTTATATTTGTTGTATAGTTTTAAATAGCCTTTTTCTAAATGTTTTCATATTTGTTTATCTTGTTACAGTGCTTTGGGGCCATTTAAGGTCTAAGGCACATTATAAATTTAGCTATTATTATTATTATTATTATTATTATTATTATTATTATTATTATTATTATTATTATTATTATTATTATTATTATTATTGTTATTATAATTATTATTATTATTATGGCAGAGATGGTTCTTGTGATTGAATAAACTTGAGCATTTCCCCTCATGAAAAAATGTGAACCTTCATAATTTTTAAATGGAGGCAGTGTTGCATGATTGTAGTTGAAAATACAAAGCTACTAACAACAATTCTCACATAGATTGTAGACTAGGGTACAATTTCAGCCTCGGGAATGTGTGTTATTCGTTGAGCATTGATCAATTGCATTTATTACATGTATTCAGTGAGGTAAAGGACCGAGCCATCCTTAAAATCTACGAGCCTGGTTTCGTTGAGGACAGCACGGTGAACATCCGCAACTCCACCTCCACGCCTCTAGACCTCAACGTCTACTCAGACTCCGAACTCCTCGACATAGACCTTCCCGATTTCCGGGAGAGAAACTACAACACGGTGGGGTCCAAGCCGGCTCGAGCCAGTCGGGAGCGGGTTGAACCACAAAAGAGGCCCAGTAGTACCACCCCTATGGAGATGGGTAACAGGAGGATGTATGCACAGCAGGTTAGTATTTTTTTACCCCTCTGGGTAATTAACCAGGGCCCAATTTCATAGAGCTGCTTAAGCACAAAAAGTAGCCAAGTGCAAAATCATTTTGATTACCAGAAATAGGTTACCTGCCACAATACCATTTCATATGTACAATTTGTGACTGGTTCCCTGCTAAATTACGCAGAAATTTGGTAAGCAATATTTTTTGCTTAAGCATCTCTATGAAATTGGCCCCCAGTTAGCTTCAGCTTTTTTTCCAACTCCACCATACCATGGTATTATGCTGTTTCCATGCAGTGTGATCCTTGACTAATTCCACAGCGGCCTTCACATCCATAAAGTTTTCCTTGTCCCCTAAGAGCCTTTGTACCTGTATGTATTTCAGGAACGATCAAGAAGTGGTATACCTCAACGCTCCCCATCTGCAGAGCCTTTCCAGCGAGGAGTTCCAGAACGTTCCACAGCCCCCGTGCGCTCTGGACCCCCAGGCTCCTACCAGAGAGGGAGCCCTCAACGCATGAGCAGCAAGACACTGCCTCGTTCGCAAGACGGAAGGACGACCCCAACGAATGCCCCAAGGAGTATGACCATGCCGCGCCAAAGCGAGAAGGGGCAGGTCTACAGACCACACCCGGAGAACGGAGGGAGACCCGTGGAGCGGCTGTCAGGCGAACAGAGGATACAGAGCACCGTACAGACAACTACAATGGGTAGGATAAGTGATTTTCCCCTGTGGTTACCAGCTCGCACAGACACTTCACAAAGAAACGTCGCCAGCAATGGTACAAGCGGGAATTTTTATATATGGAAATAGAGTAAAGGAAGAGATGAGAGCTGTCTCAAAAACATTGAATGTTATCAATGATACAATTCATTGACTCAGGACTACAAGGTCGTTTGTGCAGTTTTTATGGATTTAATAAAACTGCTTTTGCATAATTTGGAACTCGTTGTAAGTGGAGTTTATTGATCATCAGTGGGCTGCAAAGTAATTGTTTGGCAAAAAAGGAAACACTAATTTTCTAAGAAAATTTTCTACAAAATTTATTTGTAGATTTTGATTAATTCTTTTCTAATTTATACATATTTTTCATTTAACGCCCTTCTGATTATTATGAATATGAAGTTGCAATTAGAGACCTCAATATAGCACTGAACCAACAAAATATGGTTTTGTTCCAAGAGTACTTTTTAATTTTATTTTAGTGCACGTTGATTGCCCAGCCACTTAAAACATTCATCTTTGGAAATCTAATGTCATTATGTTGGGACTGAAAACCAACTCCTAATGTCTGGCTCTGGTCTGGACAGGGATTGCAACTTGGATCCACTAATGTGACTGTCAGGGTGTTAAAAAACACTATGCTAAGATGAGTGATCAGTGCTTTTCTGTGTTTTTGTTTGGACAGCACCAGGGCCAGGTCATGACACACCAAGACGCCAATCAGAGCCTGGGAGACACCCATCAATGGAGCGTCGTCATGACCCAAACTACCCCCAGCATCACCCGGACTTCCAGCCACCCAGGAGCAGCACTCCTCAACAGCCAAGGGGCGGGCGAACCCTAGAGAGGGGCCAGGCTGGACCAAGAGGTCCCCCTCCCCAGAGAACCCCAGATCCAAGAGGTGGCCCTCCCCCGTCACAACAGCTTAGAGACGCACCTCATCGGGATAGGCCAGGTGACAGTCCGAGGCGGCAGCCCCCTCCTCAGGGCGCCGGTAGCCCAGTCAAGGCTCCTCGAGGGGAATTTAGGGCTGACGGGCAGCCGTACCCACGGCAACCTCCTCCTGGGGATATGCAGGGACGCTCTCCGAGCCGGAATTCAGGGTGAGTTTTTATTTTGCGTGTTGTCTCTCAAACCAATGCCTCCAGCTTCTGTTTATTTCTGAATAATTGGAAAAACTTCGTTTTTGGAAGCGCTTCCTTTTTATATTTTATCAAGCAGTAAACCACAAGGGAAAATGACCAGGTACATTTTAAATCAAGTTCAGGGTAAACAAAGGAAAATTGACTGGAGCGGAATTTGAACCTGCGACCACCAGCTAAACAAACCGACACACTGAGCTATCCAGCCCTTATGTTGGCGGTGTCCCTATTTTTGTCAGTATCTTTGTTTGGAGGGGTGCCAATCAGAAGCCATTACTTTAGTGACAGTAGAAATTGAAAATGCTTTTACTTCTCACATTGTATGGCTACAAAAAAAGTAGATGTCACTCTTTTCTGTTATGAATTGTCACAGGCAAGGAATGAGACAGCCACCTCCTAATCATCTGCAGCAGCCAGGGTCTACTCGATCCATGGACAGATCCATGGACAAACCCCGTGACAGATCCATGGAGAGACCCCGGGACAGACCCTACGAGAACCGACCCATGGAGAGGCCCCAGGAGAGAATGCGGGACAGATCCCAAGAGAGGCCCCGCAGTATGCCTCCCCACACTACACCGCTCAGGGGGCCTGGCCCCCCTCCAGGTAGTAGAGAGCTAGAAGGAAGGGTCGTCAAACAAGGACATGGTCCTTCCAAGGCAGGTGGACCCGAGACGGAGACCTCGTAAGACTTCTTTCAATAATTTTGTCAATAACTGATTTTAAAATAAAAGTGCATCTGAGCAAAGACCCCTGTGCTTAAAAAGTAAACCGTTGTTCATAAAACTGAGACGTCAACTTTGTTTTTATTTAGAAAACTTTCTTGCAATAGATTACGGTTTCTCAGACAAACAGTTTTCTTCAATTTGGTACAAATATCAACTGGTGCAATTTGGCACAAATATGCTTGAAAAAGTAAAATTTTGCTGAAATCTGTTTTACTGAATATTACCAGATCTGATACTTCATTGTGGTAAGGGAAAGATACCTCTGTGAGGGAAATTAAAATTCCTACTGGAAAAATTTCAAGGGGCACCAAGGCAATGACCAGGAGCATGGAGGCAGTTTAGGCCTCCGTAAAGTATCAGGACTGCATTACCAACCATGTTTTGTATCTTTAACAAGAAACACCAGCATCGGACAGAAACATTTGTGCACATCTTTTTTTGTTGTTGTCCCATCTAGGGTGAGGATATCGGCCATGGAGCAGCAGATTGCCAGCTTGGCTGGTATGGTACGCTCAGCCCTGAAGCCTGGGGAACAGCAACCAGGCTCCCCACAACATCAAGACAATCAGCCAAGGGGACCTGTCCCAAGGCACAGTCCTGAACGTATGCCCCCTGCGCAGGTAAAATCAAAAACCCACAAACCTTACTCAGGGTTTTGCCTTTTTTAGTGAGAAGTCATCAGGGTTGGATTTCACAAAGCGCTAAGAGTAACTAGTCCTAACTTGTAAGACTAGTCAAATGTTAGGACTAGTCCTAAGTTAGGACTAGTTTTGTGAAATCCACCCCAGGACCAGTTAGATTTTCGTCTGGGATGAGGTGGCACTCCATGGTAGATTTGGCAGAAGATCTCCTCTTCCTTTCCCCCCTAAGCAACAAGAGCACGTTATTCATCAAGTCTCTTCTACTCTTTATCCAATGTGGTAGGCCATGAATCGTGGTAAAAGTGAACTGACTGGGCTGAATGAAGAGGTCATCCGTGCCACTCAGAACCAGAGGAGCTATGCTTCAGTGGACAGTCTCCGTGGTAAGTCTGCCCTGAATGCTGTATTCTAATATTTTTGTATAGGGGTCACCAGAGAGTGATCGTGGCTGAGCGGATAAGAACATCGGACTCGAGCTCTGGTGTTTCTGATCAGCAGAGTGTGGGTTCGAGTCCCGGTCTTGACACTTGTGTCCTTAAGCAAGACACTCAACCATTTATTGCTTCCTTTCAATGGGATGTAAAGCCATAGGTCCTGTGTGTTGTTGAGTCACGACCCAAGTTACTTGACTGCAACTCTGGTGTCTAGACCTTTCATCATTCACATTTAGTTCTATCTATATTTGAGTGAAATCTAATTCCATCAAACTCAGGAGAAAGAAAAAAAACAGATAAAGAGTTTACTTTCCATTAAGGTTTTTAACCAGAATTTGGAAATGAGTTGTCCAAATTTGCTGTATAATGAAAAATGGGGTGTGCATATACACATGCAAACGGAATTAGGGTGTTCAATTTTTTAAAAAAACGGTGTCGAAAAAGAAACCCAGATGCCCCATCTGGCTAACACCTTGCTGGTATTTTCTCTGCGTGTTTCATCAGATGCTTCTGACAGCACCTCCGTTACACCCCAGCCAATGGCGGCAATGAATGCCAGGGAGCTACGAGACACCACACTACGTCTCAAGCACTCCGTCAAGGACGTCAGAGATCAACTCAAGCAGATTCGCAAACTTCAACTCAACATGGTAAATAGATTTTTTAATGCACCAAAATAAAAAAGGCCGGAAAAATAAATTGATTTTTCAAATTGCTAAAGGGAAGGTAAAGCATTGTTAAAACCATAGTTATATAAGAATCAAGTAGGTGTTTTCAAACAAGGCAGTCCATCCGCCAATTCCTAAATTTGAATTGTCATCATAACACTAATGCATGCATACAATCTTTTGCTTTCTTCAAATAAGACCGATACGTTTTTTTTAAAAATGTTTCTGTAGGTGCAGGATATGAATGTAGCTTTCCGAGCCACCAACCGCAAGGTGCAGTTGGCTTTGGAGGTTACACCAGCCGGCAACGAGCATCCAGTACGATCCCTCCGCACCAGGACCCAACAAGACTATGTCAGATATCAAATCAATCGGGACAATCTGGATAAAGATATACGGTACTTCAGTTTGGATTGCTTTTTTTTTTTTTTTTTTTTTTTTTTTTGGCATTCTTCCTTTTGGTTGTCACACTGTATTTTATCGTGTGTCACAGCTGAGCTGTCTCACGCACCAGACTCAAGTTCTGGAGTGCTGATCAGCAGAGTGTGGGTTTAAGTCCCTGTCTTGTGCGTCCTTGTGTCACAGCTGAGCTGTCTCACGCACCAGACTCAAGTTCTGGAGTGCTGATCAGCAGAGTGTGGGTTCGAGTCCCTGTCTTGTCACTTGTGTGTCCTTGAGAAAGACACTTAACAAATATTGTTTTGTGGATGTAATGTAAAGCCGTTGATCCAGTGTGTTGTGCAATGCATGTAAAAGAACGCACTTCACTTGTTGTTAGAGAAGGGGGCTTGCGCTGGTAATTCCTGGCACGTTGGTTGTAGATCGCACCACATCAAATGAATCTCATATACTCATGGCTTATTGCTCAACATACGAATGTTTATCGCAGGCTGGCACAGTGCAATCATCAGCCCAATTCATTGGAATGATATTGATTTACAAACCAACGAACCAATCATAATCTGTCCGTTGCATAATATCATATTGTAAACTGGCCTCGGGCTTAGTTTTGCAAAAAATGATATTGACCCATATTGACCCCTTGTAAGCACGACTGTGCCACGCTTACCATTTTTCAGTCGAAAAGTAAGCGTGTAAACGCATCACCTAAAATTCGCACTACAGTGTTTAACGCACAGGGACATTGAATCCCAAAATGGCGCGACCATGATTATTGTGATGACGACGTCAGGTGAATTGTTCGTAACCAGTTCAAATGACTGCTGTTTTGTGCAGGGACCTGGAGTCGGCCGTTGAAGAAATGCGCGATGACGTCGTCAACAAACACTGCCATGTCAACCTAGCCGAAGTGGACACGCTGGCTCAAGCCATTGGTAACAGCAGCAAGCACATTGCCCAACAAAGAGGTTTGAAGATTATTATGATAGAGTCCAAACAGTGGTGAAGGCCCTCATGTTTGAACCCTTGGCAGAGTCTCTCTCCAAAACTAAATGACCTATTACTTTAGGCTTTGGTCACGTAGCCTTTGTGAGAGACTCTGCTAGGGTCAAAGCCTGAGGCTAAACTGCCACTTGAGCATTTATACCAAAGGTCATTGTGGTCGGTAGCAGTTTGCAACAGGCAAGAAACACAATCCTGCCGTTAAATCACTGCGTCATACGCTCATTGGTAGTACCCACATACGTTTCGCTTACTTCCGTTTCCAAAGCTGGCATTCAGTTGTATGTAATATAACTTAAAAACCTTGTTTTTTTTTGTTTTTTTTATGGTTAGACAAATTTCTTAAAACAGAAGAGGACATTATTAAGATGGTTTAGTGTCGGCACAACATATATGAGTGTTAAATGCAACCACCTAGCTTAGTTAGTTTTTGCATAAGTCGTTGTAGAAAATGTTGGCCAATGCATTTGCAATGGGGCTTCTGATGATGTTTGGAGCCAGTACATGTGAAGTGGGCGTGGTTTATGCTGTAATGATGTCAGACTTACTAATGGTACCTGCATCTGTCATGTTAGCAATTTTTTCAATGGTTGTAAAAACAAAATTATACTCGGTGCTTTCCAACTCTTGCAGAAAAAAGATAATAAAATTAACAGTAGACAGATCTGTGAAGCCCCACCCCCAATACATACTGACTAATCACAGCATTGGCTACATCACCACTGTCCACACAAGCAGCGCATTTTGCGTCCCTTCAGTGTCACACTGCATGACATGAACGCGCATGCTATAAGTACGAGCTCACAAAGTTTACATTTTCTAATAGGATTTTATCGTGTCGGACTTTCGTTGGCCTAGCCAAGGCTGTGATTGGGTTAACATGTATGTGGTGGGGCCTTATGGATCGGTCTGTTGCATAAATATTTGAGGGAATCTGCCAGAAACATACATGTATAATTGAAATCTCATTATATGACATTGAAGCAATCTAATTTAACTTGGCCCGTCTTGATTTCTCCTGTTTGTTCCAGTTGCTTTCCCTGTGTTGGCTGACAAGATGAAGGCTGTCATGCAAGGAGAGATGGAGGTTGTAGTCAAGGAGGAAAAGTAAGAAGTATTGGATTGAATTAAATAAGATGAGATAAACCATACCTTGTCCCCCACCAGGGGAAATTTGCGTCACTTTTTGACATTATAACACAAGCATAAAACACACAGAACAGGTATTGACCCAATCCACGTGACTTCAGCATCACAATGATCTTGGTTGCGGCATTTTGGGAGCCAACGTCCCTGTTTGTCATACAGTGTAGTGGGCATTTTAGGCGACGCGTCGTCTACGCGCTTACCCTTTTGACTCCCAAAATGGTGAGCGTGGCACAGTCGTCGCGTGTGACATGCATACGAGAGGGTCTACAGAAGAACATTTTAAACATCAAACAAATGCACATTGTTCACCAAAAAATGTCAACGATTAAAACAAGAAAAAGAATCAGTAGGAAACATTAACCACCTCACTTCGAATTTCTTCTGGGAAATTCCTGGGGAAATGTATCAGACTTGTTCACACTTGAATTGCTAACCCTGTCAAACTCCTGGGAAAATAGCCATTTCCCAGGAAACAGCTACCCCCGCTTGGGTGCAGGGCTAAGCCAGATAACCCCGGGATTAACATGCTGAGTTTTCAGTTTGTTTTTCCTCCGGGAAAATTGCATCAAGTGTGAAACAAACATGAGGTGGTGGTGGTGGTGGCGGCGGGGTTAAAGTTCCCCAGGAATTTCCTGGGAATTGGCTCGGTGGTGTGAGAAGGGCTTCACGCTATTCAAATTTAAAAATAAAATTCACCCCAAAATGTGACGTACAGCATATACAAACATTGATTGAATTCAGGGCCTGTTTGAAGTAACCACTAGTCTCTTTTGACACAAATCAACTTTTTTTACTGAATGTTTGTGTGATTAAAAAAAAAATATGTTGTTATAGTTTCATCAAAGATGAGCCAGGCAAGCTTGATGACTACATGAAACGCTGCAAGAAAGTTACCGGCACCCTGTGCACGCTGAAGAGGTACAAATTTGAAAGTCTTTTTTTTTTTTTTTTTTTTCAACATTATTTAAAAAAAACCACCAGATATCTATTAACAAAGGCTGGAAAGGAAGACAGTCTGGTACCTGTGAAGCTCTTTGGTATTCAGTATTTTTATTGTATACTGGGATACTGGATACCAGTGTGTTGATATCTGAATATAATCTTTCTTTTTTTTTCCCGCCAATTTTTCCCAGACTTGCGTCAGTCCAAGAGCACCGTACTCCAGTTGTGCCTGTTTTTGAGCAGAGCTCCGAACCCGTCAACCGTGAGAGGTTGATGGAGACCATTCAAAGCATCTCACCAAATCACTCTGAGCGTGTCAGGAACTTGCAGGTGAGTTTCATAATACTCATGGAGTGAGTGGTAAAAGTTTTGTCTATATGTTCTAAACCGTTCATTTGACCCAATTTAGTTCGTGGCGTGTCGTGGCCGAGTGGTTAGTGCGTCGGACTCAAGCTCTGGTGGCTGAGTCATCGGAGTGTTGGTTCGAGTCCCGGTCATGACACTTGTGTCCTTGAGCAAGGCACTTAACCATAATTACTCTGTTAAAGTTGGGGAGGTAGAGCCTTCTGCCCAAGCCTACATACCAAGCCTAGATACCCAAGCCTACATCCTTACAGAGTGTAAAGGGGGTTACCCTGTTTCAGCCCCAGGAGTAGGTGGCAACGGCCCCTGGAAAAGACAGTTGATTTGTAGCCCACACCTCGAGTGGCTTACTGGCCTTGTGTGTCTGGCGACTTCCATGAAAAAAGAAATGAATAAAAAATTCACCTGACGTCATCACAATTATCTTAATTGTGCCTAGTCAATGTCTCTGTGTGTGTTTCACAGTGTTGTGCGCATTTTAGACGAGGCAGCATTTACACGTGTACCTATTGACTTCTCAAAAAGGTGAGCATGGCACAGTCGCCGCGTGTGACGTCCGCACAAGAGGTCAATTGGTTATAGGCAACAAAATTCAAATGCTTGTTTATCATCGTCATCGATCGATTAAACTTACGCTTGCTTCGGGCATGAGGATGAATGGGCCACAGTTCCCGTCATTTGAGTTCATCTGAAGATGCGGGGTCACTGTCCCTCGTCAGGGTCTTGACTATGGTTTTTGAAGGAGCCACAGTTCATCTTCCCATGGGTTGGGTTCCCAGATGATGACTTTGCTGCTTTTTAAGCTACTACCCAAATTTAGGCAATATTTGTACACATTGTAACAGGAGAGGTTCAATGTTTTTCAAGTTTTGTATACATCACTGGATATTTATTTGTTTTAAGTTTGTTATTTTTCCTAAGGTCAGTTGTACATTTTAAACGTCTTTGGTTTTTCCTACAGGCTGCAGATGAGTCCCGTCAGCGCAAACAGCGCAGGACTGCCCAGGAGCTATATCGCTTCCAGATGGATCTTGGCAAAGGACGTCAGTCCCTCAAGAAGACTCAAAACCTGGACAGGATCAACCAGAAGAGGAGAGCTGCGCTCCGGGAGCTCTACAAGAGTGAGGAACATGATGCTATGACCCCGATCCTGACCCCGGAGAAGATGGCCAAACAGGCCACCATAACGAAGAAGAAGCAGCCTCCTCCACCACCCCCAAAGAGGACCCACTTCTCCCAGCGAGCGGTTGTGACCCACTCTCCAACATCGCCAAGTACTCCAGGTGCAAATTTGATCCCAAGCCCAGCAGTTGTGGTCACCTCACCAGCAGAGAGTGACCAGGCACCGGCGATCCCACCCAAGCCTGTTCTGCCGCCGTCCAACAACAGCCAACAGGTGGATTCTAGTTCTGCACGTTCTACCCCTGAACTTAGTTTGTGCATGATTAGCTCAGTTAGTGTGAATTCAGAGTGCCGTTCAAGTCCCAATCAGGTCCCTGCGTGTGCCATGTCCCCCTCAGTATCAAAGAGTGAACCCCTGCTTGCTGCCTCAAAGAATGTTAAAACTAGCATGATTAATTCTCAAAGGGAAGCTTTGACCTTGAAAGAGGTCAGGGTTTCATCTGTAGGTCAAGCTGCCGTCCCAATGCAGGGCACTATCATGACCTGTCAGAGCAGACCCATGGGGTCGCCTGGAGGTCAAACAGGGTTTACCTCTCCCAAAAGTAGTTTGACCTCTCCACGTGGGGTTGTGACCCCCGAGGGTGGGGTCATGCTCTCACATGGGGCAGTGATGATTGCTAAGAGTGGGTCCGCCACCTCTCCTGGTCTGGCGACTACCCCTCAACGCCAAGCACCTGTCCGGCTTCTTAGTTCCAGTTCCCAATCAAGCCCGACTAAGACCAGTTCGCCGACCTCGCCACAAATCAAACAGTCCAGCATCCCTGTTCTCAGGAAGCCCCAAACTTCCCAGCCATTGTCCCAATCTCCACAAAAAAACACAAAGAGCATTCCAAAACCAGCTGAATTTAGACAACCTGCGAAGACTCAAACCCTGCCGAGCCAATTCCATGCTCAACCAATTAAGAGAAGATCCAGCGTCCCATCCATCTACGATGTTACGCCCCCACCCAAACCTCCTAGGGGGCGAATTGATTCACCTGTTGAGCCAATTGATGTACCCCCCAAGTCTGCTTTCCGCCCCTTCCCCATATCAGGTTGGATGGAGACGAGCTTAGATGATGTACCGCCGAGAAAGAAATCGGGTAACTACATTGAAAAACAAAGAAGGCACACCGTCACACTTCCTCAGCACCAGAAACGAAATGGATGGGTACCACCAGTTGCAGAAAAACCCTCTCCCACCCTCCATCAGAAGGGCCAGCCAGGCCAGCAAACTAAACCTATTACATCTCCACACAAAATCCAAGTGGCTAGGACTTTTGAGACCACTGAAACAACTGTTTCAACAGTCAAAAAGGGTGGCCTGAATAAATCCTCGTCTGGGTTAGACTGTCAGTCTGAAACTGAAAAAAACACAACATTGCATAGACAGAATTCAGACCCAGGTGCTCGTCCGCAAGTAACCATTGTGGACAAGAAAGGGGCACTGAAAATCCAACAACTCAAGGAGCAGTATGCCAAGCTACGCAGACTCCAGGAAGAGCAGAAGGTGGCCCAGGAAGAACAGAAAGCAGAGACAAACTCCAGAGAGTCGACAAAGACTCCAGAACCTCATGCTGACAACGAAGGGAGAGAAGGCACATCAACCGAATCGCTTGCCAAGACCCCAACTCCAATGGATGTAGAAGTGGATGTCTCCTACAGCGAAGGAGAAGCCTCGAGAGCAAATGACCAAGATGAGGTGACGCCCCTCCTCTCCTCCAATTCTCACCCCCGTTTCTTTGCCACTCAATCTGTGCCTCCTCCTCCACATGCCAAACACCTTGCATTCATTTCAAATGCTACCCCGTCTGTCCACCAAAGGCACAGCTTTAAGAAAATGTTCAGCATCTGAAATTCTTCCTTCCACGTCAAGCATTTGAACCAAATCGCTGCAGAAGTAGTTTCTAAACAGTTCAAAATGTAGCCGCTCACAAAAAAATGTAAATGTGTACAGCTCGATGAGGGCTTCAGTGTAGTTTGACGGTCAGTAACACCTGAATGCAAATTCCAAAACATTAACTGAATCAAAATGATGAGAACAATCTCAATTAGAAACTCATTTACTTGAATAGAAACTCATTGTTGTACAGCGTATGAAGCCATGTTGGACATCAGGTTTAAACAAGTGAAATAACAGTTCTTGTTTGTTGTAATGTCTCTTCAAACAACTTGTATCAAAGCTACCCGAAAAAAAACCACATGTTTATGTTTTTATTGAGCAGCTTACAAAATGGTCATGCTGTTGGATATGAAGTCTTTTATGTTCTAATTTGTACCTTGGTCCATCTTGTGCTTTATATTTGCTCTAATAATTTTAACACTTTCATGAAGTATTAATTGACCTTTCTGCTATACCTCCCTCCCCCCCAGAAAAAAAGGAACAATAAGTCACAAAAACAACAACAGTCGACATAGGGTAGAGTTTTATGTCATACTTTTTAATCAAATGTGTGTACTCAAATTTCCTGTCGCCAACCGCCAACCTTCCGAAATTGCCTCATTGTAAATAGTAGTTTTAGGTCCTCACTTGTGTCAAATTTCAATCCTGTGTCTTTTTCTTCGGCTAAATGGCAAGAAAACTTACATTCACACTTGGCTCGAATGCTGCAGGATAATAATTGTTCACACTGACTGATAAGTAGGTTGACTTGGTCTTCACAAGAATGAGCTCATTTGTTCCTTTTTTAAACGACAGTTAACAGCTTCACAGCTCAAATGGGCTCATAAAGTGTCTCCTCTCCTCTCGACACACTATGAAATTGAAAACTATACTGCTTTGCTTCTGAAATATTTATCCAAATTGTTTCCAGCTTTTTCCTTCTTATTATATTAATATTGATCAGACTTGGGGTACATTTTATTGATAGCTGTCGAAAAAAAATCACCCTCTGATTTTATGGAAACCTGTTTTAAAAAAAAGTTATTTTGAGGTACTTCAACTTAAAACAAATGTTTGATCGGAAAGTTTTTTTGGCTTATTTACACAAATCAAGCAGTTCTCCCTTTGGACACTATTTATTTTCTTAATTTTCAACTGGTATTACAATTTAATTCAGGACTATTTGAAAATCGCTTAAAATTCCAATAAAGTTCCTTGCTGTTGATACCCCAGGTCTGTTCATAACTGCAATGGCCATTTTAATTCAGATGAACCAACCTTAACGTGAGTAGTAAAAACACTGACTCTTTCCTAAGAAAAGCTGCGCTTTCTTCTTCTGTAATATATCTTATTTATTTTTTCTTCGTATTATTTTATTTTTGTTCTTTTTTAATTCGCTGAGTTTAACACTTGCCCTGTATTTCTTTTTGCTTTCACTGGAAAATATGGTCAGTGTGTCGTCGATCTCAGTACTTGTAACTTTGGCTTTTAGTTTGGTTTGTTTTGAAAATTGTACGCCATTGGTAAAAAAAAAATAATAATCAATTAAGACGTCATTTTAAACACGGCTGATCTACTTGTATGGTGTTGAATTTCTGTACAGGAGAACAGCAAAGTTTTGACGGTGTGAATTTTTGAGCTAGAATTTGTGACGAAAGATGGGTTACAGATATCTTTTTCTTTATACCTTTTCCCCAAAAGTTGTTGAACTTTGCAAAATTTGCAAGTTAACTTTTGCTCAGTTAAGTTTTTTAGACTTACTTTAGGGCTGAGCTGTACATTTTCAAGTCAACTCAAAGCACAATTTACTTTGAAAGTTGGGACGACAAATTAGTTTTTCCCTTTGCTATCTTTAGGAAATTTTAACTTAAGATCCAAAACTCCACAATTGGTTTACACCTGCTGTAAATCATGCACAGATTCAGGGGGGTTCAACCCCTCCCTGCTTTTGACAACTTTTTGTTTCTTCCTTTTTTTTATAATCTTTTTCCTTTTGTAAACTTTCAACTTGTGCCATCACATAACAGTAGCCCTATTTCTTGCTACAGACCTAAATTCCTAATGCCCATAGTGATGTACCCATATTCGTTGTGACCTTCCAGTTACTTTTTCAGGGTGGGGGGTTGGTACCACCTCCCTGGTAAAATTGCTCGGCTCCGCAGCTGAAAAAAAATTCTGAAAGTCACCACTGTGTTTTCTTAAGATTATAACCAATGATTGTACATGCTTCGCACAAGCTTCTGATATGGGATGTTTCTTTCTGTTTGTATCATGTCATTGTACAGTATTTCTATATCGGTGATTAGTTAGCGCTGGCTAGGTATCAGCTTGTGTTGCAAAGCTCTTGAAGCTGGCTTTATTTATATGTCATATCACACGTCTACAGACTATGTAATCATAAATAAATTATGAACATAAACATTCGTTTTGAATGGCTGCTCTCCTTTTTTTTTACTGTCAATTTCACTGGATATTTTGTATTTTTTTAAATGTTGCTGCCAAAAGTTGAGTGTGATGTTTATTTTGCAAAGGTGGCAACAAAATTATTTACAAATTGTGTTTTTCTCGTATAGAAGCGCAACGTGAAAAATGTAAGACAAGTTTTGCAGACATTTTCTTATCTATTAAATGTGCATGCTAAATACTTAATGCATTTTTTCATCTGTTATAAAATGCATGCATTGATGCGTGGTCTCTTGCCTGCTTCTGTGTTTTACTACGTTGTGATTGCATGAAAAAGCTGAATTAAACTCGTAATAATTGTTTCTCTTGTGTGGTAAAAAACATAAACGGTCATGAAAAAACACCTCATTTTGATCATTTTTGGCAGGCTTCCTTTCCAAATTACCATAATTACTGAACCACCTAAGAGGTGATGAATATTCGCCAAGTAATAAGCCTCAATTGCTAATTTTCATATTGTGTACCTCACTAGTTACCATTTTGCACCGAATAGAATCATGATTATTCATGAGGTGTGGATATGCAGTATATCTTGTGAAACCACTCCTTGGATTTAAATATTCAGTAGGCATGATTGCACTGTCACTTAGTATTTATTATGCCTTGTGACTGCCTGAGTGAATTAATATTCATGTTTTCTCTACTTAGTAAATTGCACCACACCTAGTGAAAATAGACGGTGTTTTCACCCATGGGTTTCCTGATTGAGGACTGTTGGTATCCTAGTTGGGAGAAGAGGGTTCCAATCTAGGTATATCAGTTTATCCCAGTCTGGGTGTCGGATTATTATCCCAATCTGGGTATCAGTTTATCCCAACCAGGGTATAAACTTATCCCAATCAGGGTATATGTTTATCCCAATTAGGGTATAAGCTTATCCCAATGTGGATATGTTATTCCAATCAGGTATCAGCTTATCCCAATCAGGATATCAGAGTATCCCAATCTGGGTATCAGTTTACCCCAATCAGGAGACAACAGAAGGAGATAATAATGTGCACCACTTGACAAACGCTAATACTAGACTTAGTGCCCAAAATAAACTGTAGAAACGCTCCGCTCTATACTGCTGTAACACTTTTTCATATACTCACTGCATTACTAGCGCCTGATCTACCTTTTGTAGGGCTCTCTTCAAAAGATTTTATAATCCATCGAACATTCCAAATGTACAGCATGTACAGCAATTCTGGGCAAGCTTCACTTGCTAAGTCAGGAGACTTGCTAAGCAGAATCGCTCGGGCACCAAACAAATTTGCAACCCAAATGTGTTTCTGTAAACATGAAAAGCTGTCATCGTTTTTTAAAACACTAGCTTAGCAAACTTCTCTATTTCTTTCATTTCATGTCATTGAGGAATAATTTACCATATTTGAATGAATTACCGTATTTGTAAATACACCCAAAACAACATTAGCAATACCAAGCAGGTCACTTGTTTGCCCAAACCAATTCTGAGAATGAACCTATGAATTATTCAACATTTCTGCATTTACAACTTGTTTGATTTGTTAAAGAAGTAACTTCAGTTTCCATAACTAAATATTCATGAGTGTGTTCTATGATGTGATTTTGCCAGCAGGTATCAAGCTATACAAAGCAGACCATAGTGTACAGAGTTGGCCCCAAACCCTACAAGTCCAATTCCCTTGAACGTGGTGGAAACGGTATCGCCACCAGGGAAGTCATTGCCGACAGGTGAGCCCTTTGATCAGCTTGTTGAATTTGCATTTTTAAGGAAATTGTTAACAAAAGGAGATAGCGCCCTCTGTTGGAGAAGAGAGGGCCACTTGGGCATGATCATGTAAATAGAACACAAATGATACTGAGTTGGTGTCTGTGTCTGGTGGTGCACGCCCTCTATGTCGGGGTTGGACATGGAGTATCAACACCATGTGACATTATTACTCATTTCTGGTAATGAAAGCAAGGTTGCCTCAAAAGTGAACTTAATCACTGTGGCTCGGAAGCCCGAGGAAACCTGTAGATCAGGATGCTTGCTGTCTAAACCAGAAACTCTCTTTCATCGGTCAACTCTTTTTCTGAACCCTTTCTCAATTTGATTGAAAAGTTGATTCTTGTTTGATTTTAAAGAGTTTGGGAATACTTGCAGGCTCCAAACAACTTTCGTACTCTTGGCTAGTCTTGGCCCAAGACGTTAGTGATCGATAGTGGATTGTGTATGTACGCTCGTGGTAATTTGTAATAGCGCGCCCTCTCATGGCATGATTTAACCAACTTGACCAGCTCTCACTAACATCTTGAGAAACCTGCAGCATTGGGTTTACTTTTTCTTTCCTCTCTCGTGAAGCCTTTCCTAGTGAACTAATCAGTGCGCTATCACAGAATAAGGTTTACATGAACTATTGTTATTAACAAATGTGACCCTGGGTCAAATAATAGTTGATGTAAATTTATTTCTGCGATCGCATGCTGATTGGTTCCCTAGGAAAAGGCTGGGGAGAAAACAGAGAAAAAGTTGACCCAATGCTGCAGGATTCCCAAGAGCTAGTCAAGTAAAATCATGGCGTAAGAGGGCGCACTACAATGAATTACTATGAGTCAAGCATACATACACAGTCCACTATGGATCACTCACGTCTTGAGCCAAGACTAACTCTTGGCTTGTTGAAGTGTTTGTAATTTAGAAACATGCATTATATCATGGTTCAAGACTTTTCTCAATTAGAAATTTCTTCCTAATTGTAACTTTTAACATTTTCTCTTTATTTCTTTTGACCCACTCCCATAATCGTCTCAAAATAATGTTGCTTCTAAAATTCTTCCTGTCAAATCTCTCAGAGCTTGAAAACTCGCCGGTTCTCCAGCCAGATAAAAACAAAACTTCTCACCTTGTATGTTCCTGTCGCTTTTTTCAAATGCTGTGCTGACTGTTGGCTTGTCTTTGTCTTCTGATTTTAACCTTTGACCTTAAGTTGATTGCTTGAATTCCACAAGTGGGTTGTTTTACCCATGATGCTACCATTGTTTTAAACATTGTTATTTTATTTTTTATTTTATTTTTCGATTACCAAGTTTCAATAAAATGTTGGCCGGAAATTTTGCACCAAATGTGAGCTTAGTTGGTAATACTAAGATCAGAAATTACAAATTTTGAAGTGCTGTGAAACTTTGACTGTTTTTTTATTTATTTTTTTTAATTGTGTGACTTCATGTATAAATACCTTGAGAGTGTGGTGGTTTTGGGTTTTTTTTTTTATTGGTTTTACTGGATTCCATTCAATCACATAGTTTATAACGATTGAATGGAAACATTTTTGCAGGATTTTCACAGTATTGTGGAGTTGATGTAAATTTTCTGCTTGCTTAATCTTGGTTTTCAGTCATTTTTCCATGTTAACTTGGTGTTTCTGAAGTTTTGTAAAATGTTCACGTTGTGTGGTTTATGCGTTCTTTTCAAGAAGGTAATTGCATGAAGAGAGCTTACCGTTTTGCAAGTTATTGCTTGGAGTCACTTTGCGTGTGTGGTTTGGGGTTCTTATCGTGAATTTTAAAATGTCAAAATAATGACAATTCAGGCTTAAATAAGTGATTCAAGGGGATGTTTTTATACCCTTTTTCAACTTTCCAGCTTCTAGTTGTCTAACCGGAAATATTGATGCATGTGGTGATAAAGTTTTAGAGATGGTTGTTTCAGCACTCTGTCTTTACTTTGCTTGACACTATTCGTTTTTCCTTGTTTATTGAAAATTGTGAGATTCGATTACTGCTACAGTTTTGCATGATCTAAGTGCTTGTTATTGCTCACTGCTCTCCCCTCCGTTTCTCACCTGTTCCCCCCTCTCCAATAGCATCCCCGTCACCAATGGTATGGTCCACCAGCCAGTCTTCTCCCAGCTCAAAGTGCATGAGATGGCTCCCCGGAACTTTGCAACTAAGGCCAAGGTGGGGGTGGTACCTCCGCCTCAGCCAGCGAACGGGAACAGCACAGAGGAAAAATCAAACTTAAAACAGAACACAGTCCAGCCCAATGGAAATCATACCACAATCACCAACGGCAAAAACAACACAACCGTAGATGCAAAGGCAGATACCCCCAAGAAAGTCCAAGTGATAACAAATGGAGGTGGTGAGAAACCAGTAGGTAATGATGGCAACAAGAGCCCAGAGGGACAGGAGGAGGTTGCGAAGACACCTGAGAAGGAGGTGGTCAAGAAACTGAATGCTGTGAATGGAAAACACAACGGTAAGCCTGAGTTGAAGACTGTCTACACTAAGAGGCTGGAGGAAACCTTTATCTTCTAGGAATCTTTAACACAAAAAGCATCAGAGTTGTAGCCATCATTGCATGGTTCCCAATGTACACAGTGACAATTCTAGGTTTAAATCTCCCGTGCTGAAAGGGATGAGACTATTTTTCCTTTTTGCCTCACTTTGGTGCACTGTTCCTTTTGCGCCCCCACAGTTCATTTTTAAGAGAGAAATCATCAAATTCTTAAACTACTCCAGGAAATTTGACCATCAAATCATTAAAATGCGCCGTGAAAATTGTAAATTCCTTGTGAAAATTCGGAGGTTTGATTTTTATCGTTACCATATTGTAAGGTCACCCTAATTTGTTAATGGAAAATATACCATAGAGCCTATGCAAGATGAATATGTAATTTTATTATGTACCTAAAATAAGCAATCCTGTCTGCAGATGATTTCACCCTCATTTAAACTATGCTTTGTTTCAACCGTTTTGTTTTCTCAAAAAATTTGTAAATCCTTTGTCGTTAAATCTCTTGTATTCTTATACAATTCTGCAATTGTTCACAGATATGATGGGCAAAATTATGTAAATTTATGTACAAAGCTGCATGAATATTCGAAATGAATAACTTATTATGCAAAACACTGTATCTGTCTGTAATACTTTATATCTTGACTATTTTAAACCATAACTTATAAACTGTCCAAGTTTAAATCTTGACCATTGAAGTGGTGGAATCGGCCAGAACTGTGAAGCCTGACTCTAGGATTGGATTTCACAAAGCGCTAGGACTAGTTTTATCCCGCGTTAGGACGAGTAACTAGTCCTAACTTATAGGACTAGTCCTAAGTTAGGACTAGTCCTAAGATAGGACTAGTCCTAAGGTAGGACTAGTCCTAAGATAGGACTAGTCCTAAGTTAGGACTAGTCCTAAGTTAGAACTAGTCCTAAGTTAGGACTAGTCCTAAGTTAGGACTAGTCCTAAGTTAGGACTAGTCCTAAGTTAGGACTAGTCCTAAGTTAGGACTAGTCCTAAGTTGGGACTAGTTTTGTGAAATCCATCCCTGATTTCTTAAACAGCCCTAAGTGGCTACGGCTGTAGTTGTTGCTGAGGGCAGCTTATCCTTCAACACATGCTAACTTGGGAACAGTGGCGTAATCTCAATGAGGGGCAAGGGTTCTGAGTGGAGGGGATCAGGCCATTCCCCCCCCCCCCCTCCCCTGGTTATGCCACTGCTTGGAGATCCAACCATAGCTGCAGCCGCTATGTCGGAAATGACTGGCGACTCCATATCGTCTGGAAAGGAGTTGAGCAGCTATAAAAAAAGAAAATGAAATAATGGGGATTGAAGAGCCCTCTTCGTCCCTCCTTAACAGAAAGAGCCGAAGGGGAAAACGTTATTTTTCTACTGAAAATATGCATAAATTATTCAGTAAACTCAATTGTCGACCCCGATATCATACAAAACTGTTTGTATTTTATATGGGAATGCCATATTTGAAAATCCCAATTTAGTATTTCCTTTGAAATGAGGAATAACCTGCGGAGCAGTCTGTGGCAAGATGAACAACTGAAAATGTACATTGTTCAGGCTATTTTAGCAATACCTTCCTATATTTATTGCTGGCAATGGGTCGTAGAGATATTTTATACAAATCTGTGTAAAGTCCTTTGAAAAAAAAGGGGAAACCTTAGATAATCCTTAGTGACTTTTAATTGTCGTTTAATTTGTACATAGATATTGAAGTGTGAGTAAGTTAATGATGATAGAAATATATTTTAATGATTACTGAAGAGTGTTGAGTTCTTGAGTAGAAATTGTGTGAATCGAATCAGCTTCAGTAGTTGGGTTGTTAGGAATTTTGAAAATGGCGGTTTTTCGCTTGACCCTTGCAGCTTTCTATCAACCATACAGTAGATGATGTTGACTTTATTGTTTCTGAGTAATATTTACATGTGTTCTTAAGTTTTTTTTCTTTTATGGAAGAGTATTAATACACATCAGGCTCCACTCATTCTTTTTAAACCTTGTTGATTGAGCACTTCACTGTAATCAACCTGTTTTGTATAGTAAATGCCATATGCCAGTCTGTCGTGTTTGGTAGTGAATGGATTTTGATACGTCACGGTCAGTCTATGGTGACTGATCATTTAAGATATAATGGCTGGTTTTGTGTGGTAAAGACACTATGTGGACAGCATTACACCATGTGGTGAGTGAAGCTGTGTGCTTGGTCCACTGTGACTATTAAAAAAAGTTGGCTCTTTTCTAGATTTGCAAAGTCTACCATAAGTAGAGGGGACTGCGAACCACCCCAATGCAATACCCAAAAAATGTGTGTTTATTGAACTCAATCACCATTCAAAACTCATGTGGACATATTTGCTATATTATGCTATTAAAAATGCCTTTCTCATATTTGGGAACTTAATTGCTTGTCTTTTTAAGTTACTCTGCGAAAAGCGGAGATCCTCAGAATGACTGCCACATCCATAACAGGCTTAAGATAATCGCATTTTTAGTTTAACAGCGCTCTCTGTTGAGCTCTAGTTGGCCTAATGAAGACGGCTTTTACTCATTCTTCAATCATGTGTTTTGGTTGTTGTTGTTGTTGTTTTTTGGGGGGGGTCCCCTCAAATTGTTTATAAAACTGCTCACAACTTCTTCGTTTTGTAAGGAAATATCCAATTTTCGAGCTTATAAGTAAAAGATACTGATGAAGTGCACCCTGATTGTAAAAAGTGAAATTATGTATAAAAGTTTGATCCCTACCATTGTCAAATATAGTAAGTTATTCTGTAGCCTGGTGGCGGTAGCAATATTTTACATAGAATGAAGACAACTTTTTAATGATATGGATTACATCCTGTTTACGATGTTTTCTGATTGATTTTTTCGGTGCCTTGTACATTGCTATAAGTAATTGTGAGATTTATACCACAATAATTGATAAGTTTTTGGTTTAGGTTTTCAGATTCAATTAACTTCTTAAACACAAGTTAAAAAAAAAAAGGTAATTTATAACCATATACTTTGAAAAACAAAGATCAATAAAAAATTTGAGAGAAACAAATTGTCATGACCATGCATAAATAGGATGCCTATTGCGAAATAATTGTTACTGTTAAATCCTACAATCATTCAAATCCTAACACTATAACAATCCATATGCGAGATAGATTTGGAATAATGTCTGGTACACTGACTTGATTGGTCACAAGTGAACACTCAGTTGGATTCCTCAAACTAAAAGACAGTGTTGCTACGCCATAGAACCATGTGACGTAGCGAAGTTGGATTCCTCAAACTAAAAGACAGTGTTGCTACGCCATAGAACCATGTGACGTAGCGACTGTCTGTAGTCTGAGGAATTCAAATTTAAGCGGTAAATTGTGACTAAGCACGTCATTGCACCAGACACTATTCAAATCTAACTCGCAAATGGCATATTAAATGAAAGTGCTGCAGACACCCGTACACAATTCTGACTGAATGTGTACGGCACAATGGTACCAGGGTTTGCTCAACTGGAGGTTGCAGTACAAGAGCTTGCCCCGAACCTCGCGACGTAGTAACTGACTTTACCCTGAGGTATTCAAATGTAAGCGGTAACTGTTGACTAAGCAGTTTGTTATATCAGACAGTATTCAAAGCTAACTCGCAAATGGCTTACTGCAACAAATGCAATCATGGCACCTATTAAGTAAAGGCTTTAACATAAATCCTCCTAAATCTTTGGAGTTTGAACTCAATTGTTCACGACTTGGCAAACTATTCCTAGCATGATGTAATGAACACATTTCAAAACCAAGCCCAAGTGTTTAATCAAAGCCAAGCCTAAATGGTTTCTCAAAGCCAAGCCCAAGTGTTTTAAAATTTACTGGCCATATTCTAATGGGTAGTTCCTTACCCCAAAACCCATGGTAATTCAATAGTGACTTATAATAACCAAAATAAATATGGATGCCTTTCAAATAGCAAGGGCTTAACCATCAATTTCGATGCAAACAATGGTATAATAAACTATATGCCATTTAATTTCAATGTGCCTTCAAAATTCAGCAAAAACAAAAACAAAACAAAACAAATCTTCCAAAAGTTGCAATACCTCTTCATTGAAACACGTTTTTTGGCTGCATAAAAGAAGCTGAAACTCTGTACATAGTATAAATAAAGTAATGTTGATTTTTTTGTATAGATAAGTCTGAGCAGACCAGCAGTGTTTTAGTTTTTTAAATGATTGATACTTGATTGTAGAGAGTAATTTTCTCAGCTGACCTCCATTTTGTGAGTTTCTACACGTTTTATAATTACTTCACATTGTTTGTTTATATGATTCTGAAAAGATCAATGTTATGTTGCATGGTATCCCATGCAAAGATCATAATCTTTTATTCATTTGTGAATCGTCGCTATAAACGTATACGGTTTGCACCTTTTACAGCGTCGGTCGATCTTGGCCGGCAATGTGTGGCTGTAAACCATTAACCTCTGTCACAGTGACGTCATTGTGTTAAATTTGTCAAGATGGCGGCGTTTCACACTGCAGTAACTCAATGGAATATATCAGTCACTTCCAAGCCGGATAATCCCATGAAAATAAAACAGAAAATAAACCTTAGAAATCGAAGAGTACTTCAAAAGAAATTTCAACACGGTGAGCTTGTACCCCTAGTATTTTTTCTTGATTTTTGAATATTTATCATTTAGCACTTGAATACCTGCCATATTGACATTTTTCCGCCAAACGACCTCATCGGTCATTGTTGGTAATTGCATGACTGAGACTAATTTTTGCTATTCGAGCTCTTCCATAGTTTGTACGGTATGTTCGTTGACAACGATTCACAATGGTAAGAAATGACAAAGGTTTCTGTTTATCATTTTATTGCAATTATTTTTTGAACTGGTTCACAAAATGAGAGAAGAGTTTGCCATTTTACGAAACTTGAATAACAGCAGTTCTGATTTAAGTTAGAAAATTAGCTTTTAAGTAACTAAACATATATATACCAGTCAAATATTGTGCTGATATTTGAGGAAGTCCATTGTAACCTTGTTTAAGTTTGAAATGTTTATTTTTGTGTTACTTCGTGTTGCTTATTTTGATTACTTGATTGATTATGCGCGATGTGGACACGTACATTGGTAACATTCTCCGACAGTTCATGAAAAGTTTGTCATTGTTCTGACAGGTGACGTAATTTGGTTGAAAACTGTACTCTCATTTTGTTGTACCTGGTGTGGATTTCACAAAGTGCTAGGACTAGTTTTATCTCGAGATAGGACGAGTAACTAGTCCTAACTTATAGGACTTGTCATAAGTTAGGACTAGTCCTAACTAGTTTTGTGAAATCCACCCCTGGACAGACAATAAAGAATGCACTCTAAAAACTCCCGGGTTAGAATTGACCTGGATTCTGGTGTGGAAGGAGATTCTGTCCGGGCATACGGCGAATCGTGAACTAACTCCTTCTGATAGCGCCCTCTTTTGAGTAAACTCCTCCAGCCCACGTTAATTTACCGTAAGGTGGACACATGACCCTAGGACAGAATACCCTATGACACCGGGTTCCGTGGGGCCTGATGCATTTCTGGAATCCGTGTCTAAATGACCCAAAACTGTGTCAAACCAGACGCAGAATCTGAGTTAAAATCCCCGCTTTTTAAACTTTTTTTCCGGGTCAGCCTGACCCACCAGGCCCCTGGGGCCCCATAATCAGGGTCAAATCTGACCCGGGAGTTTTTAGAATGTAAGTCCACTTTATAATTATATTATTCATTTGTGTCTGCAGCGCGGACAATTAAGTTCCTTTCTTCTTTATTCCATAATTGCTGTTGGGGAGATTTTGTAAGGGAAACAAATATTTTCACTTTTACCGTTAGGATTGTCAAAAGTTTTTGATTACTAGTTGCATAATAATGGATAGTAGTACATACATTTATGTACAATTTGTTATTGTACTCTAAGCAATCAGGCCACATAAGAGCTTAAATTGCAAATTTCAATTTTGTGATTATACAATTAATTCAAGTTTATATATGAGAATGGCACACTTAATTCTCAAAAGGTCGAGCCTACTGTTTTATGTCGACATTTAATGCAAACTGGTTAAATCAAAATCACTCGTCTAGCCAATGAATGACGTACTTAAGAACGATCAAAATCTTAATGAGGGTATTTGAACCGCCTTTAAAGTATAACTTAAGAGTGGTATACAAGTTGTTGTCTGTGCGATCAGCAAATAAATAAAAGTTAGTTTACATTGCCGTCCTTTGTTAAAAGTCATTAAATTGAGAGTTTGGTCGTGGTTTCGCCCTTCTATAACACTGGTGCCACAAAATGCCATACCTTACGTGTTATAGCATTTGGGTGCATGATTTTTGTCTGTACACACCACTGATCTCTATTAAACACTCTAATATTAAACTGGTCAGAATTGGAGACTTTTGAGACGTTAGCGGGCGCCCCAGTAAGGGCTCCTTTTCTATTATGAGAACGATAGAAAAGGACTGCTTACTGGGGCACCCGCTAACGTTGCAAAAGTCTTCCATTGACCTGGATTCCGGGTACCAGGGGGCCTGACCTATTTGTTGATCAGTGTGACCCAGAATCCGTGTCTAAGTGACCCAGAAATGGGTCAAACTGAAGCAGAATCAGAGTTGAAATCCTCTTTTTGTTTACACTTTCCGGGTCAGCCTGACGTAGAAATGGGTCAGGACATTGGGACCCGGAATCCGGATCAATTCTGACCCAGGAGTGTAATGTGCCGAGTACCGTCTGGAACCGAGACTACTCGCACGGTGAGCACTTTTGAGGGTTCAATGTCATAATTGTTGCAGATTGCATTTGGCGGGAAAGAGCAGGTGAGTCTTTCAACAATCCCGCGTATACATAAAGGTTATCGGCAGCGGGAGACCGTGTACAAAGCGTAGGAAGCCGAGGTCACGGGCAAGAATCTCAAACACACTAAACCAAACAAAAGGGTAGGAATTGATTGCGTAAACGAAAGGAAACAAACGAATGCAACCGTCATTAACAGATTAATTCATCTGCAAATACATGAATTTCAACGTGGAAATGAATCCATGCGGCGTTTTGATATCGTCCAGATTGTGTTTTGTTAGATGATTTAGTGAGGAGGATATCAGTGGTACAATACAAAGTGCAACGTGTGAATACACACAGATGTGGCAGTATTTTCCGACTTGAGATTTAACTCCATTGTATACGAAAATGGATCTTGTTAATTTTTAACGTCACCTTCGGTATGAAAACAAATTGAAAGCAGTGAAAGTTACACAATGGAGAGGAGATGATGAACTATAGTTGTGTATTTGGTGTTTAAAATGTGCCTTTGAGTGAAAAACTGCTAAATAGGAGAGAGACTGTTTCAAAGCCAGTGGGAATACCTGGCAGGTGCACTCGATCTTGTGTCTTTCTTGTGTCAAAAATGGATTTTGCTTGATTAGAATGTGTTTTCATCACAGTTGCCACGGTATCAAAATAACACACACACACAAACAATTTCATAAAGGTATTTACCAGTAAGCAGTTTTTGTGCTTACTATAATATAGCAGAAAAAGATGCGTAGGCAAAAGTGTAGGCCTATTTTGAAACCAACTGAGAAGATTTGACAGCGCGTGCGCGCGTTGACATTGATTTGTATTGATGCGTCACTAAATACTGAAACCACTCCCCAGTGGAACATCTTGCCCCCCCCCCCCCCCCCACCCCTGTCAGCCTCTGGATACCATGAAATTTGCTATAATCAGGCAATTTTAACTGAAATTGCCCCCACTACAAAAGTATGCGCTTCAAAAAGATGCTGGCTACGCCATTACGTTTGTGTTTAAAGCAAAATGAAATAATTTCATCCAAAGTTTTGGTGGATCCCTTCACGGGAGTGATGATGAAAGAGAGACCGAAATTCATCAGAAATTAAACTCTATGGGGGTTCATGGGCCTGGCTGCATCCTAGACTTGTGGACAAGTCGTCAACAATACTGTTTGTCGCGGAGATAGCGTAACGCCTCTCACGGACTATCTCCCCTATGAGAGCCGTTACCGAGACACACATCTATTACGACTTGTCCACAAGTCTAGCTGCATCCTTAAGACTATAAAGAAATATGCTTTGGCCAACTGGCAATCTACATCCCCAATTTTATTTTTACCCATGACAAAATATTCACACTGCTTTTCCAATTCACTCTTACAAGTGTAACTAGGTCGTATAGCTCAGTTAGGTCGTAAATCAGGCAAAAGGTCGTAGGCCCCTACATTCTACTACTTGCTAATGGTTGCTGGTTGCAAAGGTTGAGGCAACACGGTCACAATGTCACGTAAAATTCATGATTTACATCCGGGGATGTTGCAGAATGATACGACCTTGTTTGCGGGGAAACCTTGACTTGCTGGATGAAGGCCGTATTGTTCCATAATGCCATATATATTAACAATAACAGAGCGGCGGGCTAAAATAAGATGTTCGGAACAGCTGCATTTGAAGGAAGATGCGTCGCCCCGGTCAATGCATTATTAATTTTCTAAAGTTGGATCTCTTTTTAATTATTCATAAACTTTCGGTTTAATTCAAAATGTATGACAGGCGTACATAACAGACATAATAGGGAAGTCGTTGTGTGTACAAGCTTGAAGGATCAGTTGTTTAGACATCTCGTCTCGTCGTGCATTTAAAGGTGTATCTATTGGGGCCATAGGCATATAAGAGCCAGGGGTGGGCAGCCCCCACCCCCTAATTCGGGCTAAACAGTGGGGGGAAATCGGACCAAAAAATAAAAAGACATTTTATTAGATATTGGTTCTCTTGTTTTTATCTGTAAACTTTCGGGCAAAACAACCTTAACCAAAGAGTCCCCATACGCCTAAGATTCGGGCTTTACATAAAGGTCATTCAGGTTTGGCTCAGAGGTTTCTTTCCTACCTTTCACCTCTGTGGACCCCGGTTCGAATCCAGCATTGTTTTGTGTATTGGTAAGTTCGTTGTTCTTATTTCTTTGGGGGGGGGGGGGGTATTTCGTTCCATTCGTTTCACCTCTTGTAATCTGCATCTCTGAAAAGTACGTTAACCCTTCCTGGAGATTGTGCCGTCGTCGTTCTTCAAAGTCCACAATAGACAAGATAGTTCACATCACAGTCATTCTCCCGCAAAAGAAACCGCCTGTTTCTTTAATAGCTCTAATTATACAAATCACCACCGACAACCTGCCTGAGAGAGAAGAGGCCGGCGAGCGGCGGGCGGTAAAGGCAGCAGCCGGACGCCCACAGTATGAGGGAAGAAAACTCGTTGCGACGTAGGGAAACGAAAGACCAGATTTTCTTATCAGAACAGTATTTGCTCATGCATAAAAAAAAATGGCTAAAGAAACTGAATCATTGCCTTCCTTCTTAACATATGAATTTTGCGTCAAATAATTAGAGCATTTTACAATATTACAATACACAATGGTCATGACGATGGAAGAGTGTTCACGCGCTCAGAGCACTCTGACATTCACAAGTACCATTTTTAGATGGCTCCAACGGTCAAGAATCGCACAGATGAACGGGGTAAATGGGAAATACGTCAGAGTGTTTCTTACTCGAAAATACATTAGTAGGAGACCTGTTTAACATATGTATATTTTTAGAATTATATTATCTAAAATTCATGAAATTGTTTGGGTTTGAGTGTTTGAATAAAGTATCTCTCGCTTTGCTTTGCTGAGGGTGACCGTTTCTGCACTGGCTAGAACGGCCGGGGTGAATGATAGTTGCTGCAGCCATTTTTGCAACATCAATCATGATGACACCGAATGTCGTCAATCTAAATGTGACCAGATTAATTTCTTTCTATTGGTTTGTACCATTGGTTACACCACTGCGATGAAAGTCCATGACGGTTATTTGACTGTGGTATTTTGTGGTCTTATTTAGCGCTCTCCTTCCACTGGTTCTGCAGGAGAGATTGATTTCAACACGCTCTCGTGTTATTAAATTCTTGGAAGTGTTTACAATGCTAGATTAAATACAGTGTACACTTCGACCGATTCACTGCTTTGTTTTGCTAAGTATAATATCATTTTTTTTTGTTAAAGGCAGGGGATACTTTTGGTAATTACTCCCAAAAAAAATAAACGATCATAACATAATTACTTGGTAAGGAGCAACGGAGAGCCGTTGATAGTAATAACACGTTGTGGGAAACGACTCCCTTTGGAGTAACGTAGTTTTTGAGAAAGAGGTAATTTCTTGCTAAAATATTTGACTCTGAGAAAGGAGTCATGTAGTCTTTTTTTACATAATGACAAGCATGCAGTTTCAGGATTGTCGAATTCTCCTGCTTGGAAATAACCGCTCCAGATTTTCGCCAATATCTCAAGAACGCTAACATCTCTTGAAACAAAATTTTCAGAGGTTAGTTTTTTGGTGTATATCTACAAGTATACAGGGTTGAAACAAACGTACGGTTCCAAATACCAAAGGTACACGCAGCCTTTAAGAAGACGATCACCAGATCGAAACGTCGTCTCTTCTCAGAGTCTACAAGTTTCAAAAGTGATTATTTGTTGTACACGTCTCTGCTAATTTCTAAAGCTGCACATTTAGTTCCGATCAGTTACTCTTTCCCGTTGATATCTTTTATCAACCCTGATGAATTTTCAGACCGATATAACTACGGCAGAATTCAGTCGATTTCCCAAAACCAAGTTCGTGCAAAGCAAACTTAAACTTGACGTTTCAATCAGGGTGTCTTCATGAGAAACATGCGCGTAGAGAGCGTACTAATTGGAATGTTTTTATAAACTCCCTGTGCCCAATTTCATGGCACTGCTTTACGCGCAATTATGCGTTAAAGGGACATAGGGGCATAGATCCAAGCGCTTTACAGGACGCAGTTCAGCGCAGCATTCTGTGGCACAGCAGTGCCATGCAAGTGGACCTCACTGGTGAAGATGGATGTTTCCATCTTCCAGATTCCCTCGGGGACACACTTGCCCTATTTCCCCCACACCCCTGAAACCTGAGAAAATTACAAGATCATCAGTCCAACATTCTTGATCTAAAAACTGTTACAGTAACATATAGAACTTGGTGCATTGTGTTTTCGTATCTCTTCTAATACTCCGTGTAACGACGAGATAATATGTATCCATCACTTTTTTAACGCGGGCTGCGCAGGCGTTAAGTAGTTCCATTGAAAGGACTACAACGACAGGTGTTTTTGACAAAGGGTAGCGCTGAAGCTTTTTTTGTTCATTTCCGGATTTGGGGGAGTTATAGACAACTAATGTAACTGGGATTGTGGGCGCACCAGCTACGGTCTGCAGACGGCAGGTGTTTTGTGGTGTTCCGCGATCGTTACTTTGGCACACTGGCTGCGCGGAGATGCTTCTCATTTAAGGCCGTGGATGGTCGCAAGATGGAGGAAATTGACTTCCTTCGGGTCCGCACAGTGCAGTTCCATCATCGTGTGAATACACGATGAATTGGGGATGGTGTTAACAATGCGATAAAATCTGATACGAGCATGGAACAATAGTTGTGTGGCAAATGGATGGCCTTGAGTTTCATTGTTCTGTTGAGATGGGCTTTCTAGTTATAGACCGACCACTGGTGTGACTTCACCGCAGGGTCATTGGACGAAACACCTTGGCTTTAAATCTCGTGACGCAATTAGCATCATTTATCCAAAGGAAACTGTCTGCCAATTTGAAATGCTTCTTCAATAATGCACACCGTTTCCCGTCACCTCAGGAACACCATAGTGCACCGAGTTTCCTGAGATGCTTTCCCCCTTGCCTGAGCCGGGGCCTATAAAACCAGTGCGCCGCTGCTGGTGTGAACACACAGCTGGCTTTGGAGGGGCTACGGTGCTGCATTCATCAACTACCAACGCGGACTAGGCGCGTCATTGCAGCTTCAACCCATGGAGTAAACTACTTACCCACTTGGTGCGCAAGGACCCAACATGAACGCTAAAAAAAAAAATCATTTGGACTTCTTATTATTCGCCTATTTTAAGAAATTCTAAAAAAAACCGTTTTGTTACATTAATTTTTTTGTGAAATTTAAAGTTACTTCAGATTTGTAGAACGACTTCTAGTACTGAATGATAAATTCATGTAGCATTGACCGTTCTTCAGAATGCCCATAAAAAGCAAAATCGATAGTTATACGCGGAAAGTTTCAAAGAATTTACGGAAGCCTTAATGTCGACTCCACCTGTGACGTCTATGGTCTACAGTTGCCTACTTTTACCACGGCCAAGATGCAGTCTCGGTGATGTGTTCTAGAGGGATATGCGAATCAACCAACGACAACGAGTGTTAAATATCACCAAAAATAAGGTAGGCCTTTAGAGTTTCGTGTCATCTTTGGCTTAGATGACATCATAAAATTTACAAGACGAGCCCATCGCATGCGTCAAAAAGTTCCAGACATTTTGAAGAAAGTATTATTGTATTTTAAAGCTCATACCACTGCAGAAGTTGATAGATTTTTTAAATTAATTATTTAGGTGGGTCTAATAGTAACAATAATGGACTTTTGATATAGCGCCACTGCCCGGTTACTGGTCTATTTCATTCCTTAAACCATCTCAGCTCCCTGTGAAGCATACTGCCTGTGCTGCCAATTAAGTAGCACATCAAGCTTAAGTCAATCACAAGAACCACCTCTGCCCTCAAAGGTACCCATTTACCCCTGGGTAAAGAGAAGAATGGCCGAGATCAAACGCATATCCCGATGACTTGGCCACCAGAACTTGAGTCTGGTGCACGAGACCGCTCAGCCTATTTGGCAATATTTAATATCCTGTTGGTAAGTGATGACGTTTCGGAGCCGGAAGTGCAATGTAAACGAATGGTATACATTACATGTACATGTACATGAACATTCGTTACACTGCACTTCCGGCTCCAAAACGTCATCACTTTCAGCAGGATAATGAGGAAATTAAGAAGACACAATGTATTGTGAAACCATTTCTGCTTAGCTGTGAGTCATTTAAAATGGGCATTGTGTTTACGAAACAAGCAAACGCTCTTTCATTTTCACTTTAAATCAAACTTTGATCGTTTCATTTTTTAGCATTAGTTCTTAAATTACTTTTTGTTAGTGGTAATAAACCGATTCATGAAAACCTTGCGACAATCTTAGTAACAGCCCGATCCATTAAGCCACGCCCTTGCTGTATTGACCAATCACAGACGTGATTGCGCAGCCAAAAGTCCGACAACCGTGTTTGTGTGCAAAATGGAGCGCGTGCACAGTGGGCGGGACTTAATAGATAAGTCTATTACAGTACAAAATACCACAAGAATGTGGTCCGTTGGACCTACCTCTGTGGTTTGACATGTTTACAGCATGCTTGTGTGCATGGGGTATGTAAATTAATCAGACACCAGTACACAGTTACTACGTAATTGGCCAAAAGTCAGTTTTGGGGCGTGGCTTGATTGTCAGTGACCATGCGGAATGTACAGGGAAGGTACGGTTACAAAAGCATTGGTGTGTTTCGCAAGAGTTTGAGGGAAATATTAAAAGTATACCATTGACAATGATCGAAAACATTTTACACGATTTTTAATCTCAAAGCTTGCTACCATTACCGTTATACCCTCAGGTTTATTATTTCAGTCTGAAACACAAACATGTACGAAAAGCATCATTCCCAGCAATTTTTCCCCTTTTATTTCAATGATTTGCCAAGCCAAAACAAGCACATGAACGTACACAACATTCCTGACAAAACGTTAACCACTCGTCGGTGTTTTATCAATGATGACACCGCAATTTTCATGGGTGGGTTTTTGAAAATTATTATGTGGTTATTGAAAGCTACAGGAAAGAATTTTTACACCCACACACCAATCATATGGTATCAATACCTCGGCTTCGTAAGAATTAGTTGAATTGGGTTGACGATGAAAGGTATTGTTGTAGGCCTACACATTAAAACGATTTCAAAAAGAGATCCTTTTAACAATTTAAAATAAAAATCAGAATATGAACTTGTCAAAATGTCAGTGGGGTAGCCAGGGAGGGTGGCAAAGGGGAAGCTTCCCCCACCCCTCGCAACATCTTGCCCCCTGCGTCTTCCCCTGTCAGCCTCTGATATTTGATATTTCCTATAATCAAGCAATTTTAACTGAAATTTCCCCCTTTACAAAATAATAAACCCTCCCACTTTGCCCCCTGCAAAAAAAGATGCTGGTTACGCCACTGCAAAATGTTATACACAAAACGTTTGCTTGAAACCCTGTTTTCTTACAAGTCACAAGTCTTTGTTACTAGACATTTTGTTGAATTCCTCTGAATACAATGCAACACATTCCTCAAAAATTACACCAGTCCGTTCCCTTTAACGCCACACCCGTTTTATAAGCAGAAGTTCTTTGCATTTTTTTTTTACTTAAGCATTGTGGGATACCCTACAAAAGTGGTATTGTTTCGGGCGGGCCCAGCGTGCAAAACCTATCAACATTTTATCGTTTTGTTCGTTCGGCTCGCGTCAAATCATGACCACGTCTCTACGAAGTTCTGCAGACATACATCAAGTTTTTCACCACCATGGAACCAAGGGAACTATCGCTGAAGCCTTCTTGTGCCATGTGGAGTCGGACTTGTGTAGAATTCGAGACTTACAGCTGGAGATATGACGAGGGATTTATGGCAACTTGATTCCGGCCCCTCAAGGTAAACCCCATTTTGAAAATGTTACAGACGAGTTTGAGCAAATTAGTTTGACATGAATACATCTAAATGACTATAATCCCTCCCCCCCAAAAAAAAAAAATTGGCATTTGTATCTTTACTTGACTCCCATTAAATTCAATTCTTGACGTTCCGAGTCTCCATCATGAGAGTGTAGCAACTGGGATCCAAGTTTGTGATGGCGTGTGAAATATGTGAGCACAGCCATGACAGGTCTCGCTCGCATACGAAGTCTACCCGTGTACGGATTTTTCCTGTAAAAAATACACCCAACACATTCAAAATCGCACCGTGTCGTTCAGGCTTACTATTAAGTATTATCACGCTATTACATTCACACTTGTTTATTAAATGATTTAAGGGCAAACTAAATTTAGTGACAGTTTGTGACCCTGTCCCCTGGACTGGCCTCAGAAATTCCCTGAATTTGAATTCTTTTGCTGCTATTGTTTTGTTTAATCTTTTGATAATTACTATGAATTTGCCATTGATTTGTTTACCAAAGATATGGTTTTGTTTGAATGTTATATATATATATATTTAAATGAATCATGTCACTACCTGTATCATGTCACCAAGCCTACTTGGACAATAATTATTCTGCATGTCATTTCCATATGTAAATTCTGCAAGGTGCTGGTTATTTTTATTTATTCATATTAATATTCTTCTGAACGAAACAACATCCTACAATTGTGAAGATCAATCAATTATGTGCCACTTTCACCTGCTCGGGGTGTGATGGTGGCAGGTTGGATTTTAATGGTATATTCAGACAGGATGTGGCTGCTGACTGGTTGTAAAGAGAATAACATTACTTTGTGATTAATTTGAACTTTTTTTCTATAAAGAGACAGTATGGAAATTGGATACTGAATGCTATCATCAACGTTATCTTGCTAGTTATTCTATGGTAATGACATAAAAATTTGTGATCAATTTTGACCTTTTGTTGTAATGAGACTGGATGGAAAATTCGTGAAGAATGCTACCATTGCTAGTTATTTTATAAATCATCTACCTAATATCTAGTACAATCCATCCACATCTAACCCATCTGGGCCCAAATTCCAAAGAACTGCGCAAGCAGACAATATTGCTTAACAATTGTCTGCTAAGCAAAACTAAGCAGGATATACAGAATGTTACATTTTAGAGGTTTACATTGTGTCTACATCATTTCAATTAGATATCTCAGGTTTGGTCATAACCTTGTAGGTCTCAAGACCAAATTTTCGGTCTCTAGACCGGTCTCAAGACCCTAGACCGGTCTCCAGACCCTAGACCGGTCTCAAGACCCTAGACCGGTCTCAAGACCCTAGACCGGTCTCAAGACACTAGACCGGTCTCAAGACCCTAGACCGGTCTCAAGACCCTAGACCGGTCTCAAGACCCTAGACCGGTCTCAAGACCCTAGACCGGTCTCAAGACCCTAGATCGGTCACAAGACACTAAACCGGTCTCAAGACCCTAAACCAGCAAAACCGGTCTCCCCCTCATACTTTATGATCTGGGTCTCAGTCTCAGTCTCGGACTATTGGGTCACGACTACAACACTGGTCATAACAAGGCCCAAGTGTTTTCAGCTCTGTGATGGCAAGTTTGTCTCTCTTAAGAAAATCTGAATGCACAGGGTACCGGTAATTAGTGAAAAATCATCACATCCAAAAAAACTCCTGACAAATCACATGCCTAAAATTTCAATAATTTTGTTCAGACCAGATTAGTTTGATTTGTACAAAAACATATTTTATTTTTTTAAGGTTGCAATACCAGTGACTTGCCACCATTGCCAGCAAATGTCACAAAAATCAAACAAACAAAAAGAACAATTATGTGAACCTTTGTACATAATGTAATAACATTGAATTAAAACTCCATTACCATCAGTATACTCTCCTGCCCAACTGGTCCTTGCCACAAAAATCCCACAAGACACTGTGGAGACTAAGTCCACAGTACACAAGACATGGGGTTTCCTGATAATACCTGCTGTAGAAACAGAAGAAACCCATGCAACCAATGCAAGTCTAGAAGGTATGGTACTTTGTGACAGTCTGTGGTACCAGTGTAGTATATAGGAGGATTTTAATACAAAGTATAAACTATAATTTGACAAACTCCCTTATCAATTTACATTTTCTTAACTAACTAGTAAATTCACAGATAAGTTTCAGTTGTAATAAGTGGTAACATGGTTTGTACCATTAAAAATTCATTCAGCCAACTCTACTCCACTGTCCCGTTACTGAGAGAAACACAGTCCTATTGTGGACCAATTGAGCGCAGCAAGATTAATCATCTAAACCAATACAATCCCATAATACATGTATCTTCTTTAAATTTAGTTCTTTCCTTCCACACACAAGAACCTTATTAAAGCTAAATTTAAATTTAAATTTAAGGCACTTTTTAAATTGATACTGAGGTTTGGTCAATTTGGTTGCTGCACAGTGAAGTATTTACATTGGAATGCATTGTAATTAACATTCAAATTCACTCTGATCTAACTCTAAAACCAACCGACAAAGTCTTGGGGAAAATATTTAAAGGGACACATTGCCTTCGGATTGGTGGCTTCAGGGCTATAAAAAACATATAATTTGAAATGAGTATGGTTGGGAAGATATTTCAAAAGAAGAATATAATGATTCACATAAATGTCCCTTGAATTTTTTTATTATTTTTTTTAAATTTTATTTCTTAACAGAACATGATCCGCCATTTTGTAGATCTAAATGTTTGACTCCACAAAATGGCGGACCGTATGTTTCTATGTAGAGTGTGGTGCCGCTGGTTGTATTTCCAGAGACAAATCACTACTAACTAATTAACTCACACTGTAGGTGTTTTATTGCATGGACAACTCTTAAAATGGATAAGGAGCAATTCCAAACAGGCACATTTTAAGAGATTTGAAGACAAGTGATTGTAATTTTGTAGTTTTGTAACTCTTATTTTTTCTTGCCAGCATGTCCCTTAAAGGCAGACTTTACATTTTGTTCTTATAGCAATCCAGCCAACTTAAACAACAACTACAAATACATGAAACAGAGCCTACTGTTTCCTTCCTTTTGTCCAATCCACACACTTTCATTCAGTAAAATAGTTGTTGATTTATTTAAATTGTAGCATTATCATCATTCCTTCTAAAGGAATGCAGCCGAAACACTAGCTGATTCAAACCTCATCTCCTCACCACCAGTGGAGAAGGAATGAAACAAAATTGAAGTTTAACTAACTTCAACAAATTTACTAACTACCTTATTAGTATGTCATAGTTAGTGTACATATTAGTCTTTCAACTTCCCTTCAATTTAAACATGTTATTACAACTTTTCATCACCTTTTTAAAACATAATTTGCTTTTGGGCTGCAATGACTAAAACCAAACTAACTAACTAAGATAGCCCAGTAAAGAAAACAAATGTTTTGAATCGGCTGCTTGTACTTTAACAAGCTTAGAAAATCATACAAATTACAGTTCTATAAAATAATCAACGTAACAAGTATATCAAAATAGAATTTGTAAACACTTACACCAACTGGAAAGTAAAAAAATTGACAAAATATATTATTTTTGATGAAACATTTTAAGGATTTATGACTATACATTGCCCTTATCTACAATACCGCCTTATGTACAATACTGCCCTATCTATAATATGCTGTTACAGCATACAAATATGATTGCCAGGCAAAGACACTGAAGGAAGTTGGTGATATCCATGGAAACAGGCTTAAAAGTTGGAATAAGCTACCTAAAATGCAACAAAGTGTCATCCTCAATTGTGTATCAATGGGAGACTTTTGAGCTGTCAGTGGGCACCCCCAAAACGGGGCCTTTTGTATTATGAGAGCAATAGAAAAGGACCGTTTACTGGGGCGCCCGCTAATTTCAAAATTCTCCAATTTATTTGAACGATGGTTGAGTGGAAAATTTTTAACAATTTAAGATTGGAGTTCTTTAAACCTAATCATCCAAACCATTCAAAATCCAACAGCATTTAAAAAAAATTATGTTGTACTGAGGACTGCACTAGTAAACCGATCATACATTACATAGGATCAGGCATACCTCGATAATCAGAGTTCAACAGTTTGGGTGTTGAGTTACGATTTGGTGTTTGATTTTGTTAGAGCGAGGAAGTGAGTTAAGAAAGGTATGGTGGCCCTGAAGGGACTTTGCATATCGTAAACATGTGCACATATGTATGCGATGTCGTGAATTATTTGCAAATATGTGCGCATACGTATGCGATGTCGTGAAATTACTCGCGAATATGTGCACATACGTATGCGATGTCCTGAAATTAATCGCAAATATGTGCGCATACGTATGCGCACATATTTGCGATATGCAATGTCCCTTCAGGGCCACCATAGAAAGGTGCAGTAAATCACTCAAGGGAGTTAATGTTATTGTTAAGAATAAAACCAAATAAAGCATTCCAACTCTTAAAAGTTTTTTTCCAATACTACAGCCCCTCATTTATATTTTTAAATGAGGATTTTAACACTCCTCCAAAACTAATGCAGTTTCATTACTCCAAGTCATTAGAGGTGGTGTCCATTAGCACCTAGTATATTACCAATTCCGTCAGCCTCGAGCCTAGCACAAACGTTATTCTGTAAAAACAGAATAGGTTCTACATCTCAGATTTGATGAATTTCATCAGAACTGGGTAACAAGTATAGCATGACAATCTTTTATAATACAAAATGTGCAAGAGAAATAGATATATAAGGCCCCACTTTTTACTTAAGTTTTGAAGTTGTAGGTTTTTTAATTAATTTACAGTTTATAATGCTTATAGTTTCAACACATTTAACAATTAATCAACCAACTCCAACTATACAAATCTGTACACAAAAACTACAACTAGGAAAAACATAAACAAAAACAGTTTCTGATGAACCAAGGATGGTGGTTCTTAATTATAGAGCAGGGAATCTTAGTTATTCCTTGTATGCACGAGCACTGGCGAGGGCGCCTTACTTAAATGACATGTGCACAAGGTCTATTGTCTTTTCCATACAAATAGTCATATCCTATCAGTTTTAGCAAGAGTGCAGTGCCAACTAGACTACACATGATCCATTGATTGGCTACCTTGATAGGCTGAAACCTGTCTAGACGTTGTGTTGCACAGCCCAATGTGCAACAACTCAAAAGAAACAGAGTGCTCTGCGTGACAGGTGGCATTTGCAAACTAATGTGCGCTGATCTATATACAGTTGGCCTGCTTATAAAGTACATCATTGCAACAGCATGGTTTGCTGCATTTTGTTTAATGAGAGGGACATTAACTACTTCTGCTATTTAGTCATGTGGCAAGTCAAACCATGCTCTATGGTCAAACACTATGCAATGCTCATTGTGTATGCTTCTAATGCTATGACTAGAGTTTACACTTAAAGCTGGGTGACACACTTCGTACATGTTGTAGAATTATAGAGAGCGACAAATCAATGCATAAGACATCCTCAATTCACTGCTACATTGGTTAGTGACATGTTCAACCTGTTACAACATTTAGAAATCAATCAATTTAAGTTGATATTAGTAACATTAATTACACCACTAACCTTGATTAACTGTATAACGTAAGACAATCTTTTGACAACATTTTAAGTTATCCCTTTCTTCACTACCTGGTTTTCATATTGGCTTTAAGGCATACCTGCTTAAGACACTTTACGGATTAATAAAACTGGGAAAGCCTTTAACTTTTAGTTCAAGCCCACGCCCAAGCCAAAGCAGTGGTTTCAAAGGCCTTTTAACCAAGTTCAATTTCTCAGGGCATTGGTTGGTGAAAAAATGGAACCCCACTTACTATAACGTCCAATTGTCAATGTGGGTTATGCATGCGACAAGTGTGTCTTGCAAGACCCACCACAATGCAACAATACAAGTGGCAGTAGCTTGGTTACCTTTTGCAATGACATCAAGCAATAAACCACAAGGGAAACTGACTGGGTAAATTTGTTTTAATGTCTAACTTTTGTCAGGCTTACGGGCACGTATTAATGACTTGTTGCACATTCACTTTTAGACACTGATTGATGCAGACATAAGTATACTTAAAGGTGTTGACTTGCCACGATTTTTAAAACAATTGAGTCATATTACACATGTACACTTTAGGTGAAATCCAGGTGAAATTGAACATGGAATACTGCCCTAAGGAGAATTCTATGATGTCAGCAAAATGACATTGTACTATTTAAGTATACATGTACCACTGAGCAATATGCCACTGCAGAGTGCAATGCTCAAACTTGTCTCAAGGGCGCCCTCTAAAGGCTGTGCACGAAGCAGATAGAGGTGACATCTCTGTAGCATTATTCGTTGAAGATGACCTTTGCCTCTCATGTCATTTACACAGGATCATTATACAGGTGCCATAGTTCAACAGCTGAAACATTGCTGATGTAATCATGACACAGCTCCCAATCTAGACATCTTGTAAGCTCATCCAACTCTCTGAATAAAATAAATATCAACATAAATAAATGAGTGAATAATAATCTAGCTACCGTGCAGTCTTGGTAGTCTAGTTGGTAAGACATCTGCTCTAGAATGACAGGGGTCGTGGGTTTGAATCCCATCCGAGGAAAATGCCTGTGAATATTTTTTCACAGGACTCGGGAAAGTACTGAGTATACAGTGCTTAACACACATCGGTGTATGGGTAAAAAATCAAATAAAAAATTACAACTAATATGAATAATAATCACTTACAATATTGACACCATGACAGTCCCAAATCTTTCTAAATCATATTGCCGAAGTGAAGGAATTTAAAAGAATTGGGCCCTCAGGCCCAAACAACCAGTGCATATCACAGAATCAGGCATTCTGAGAATGTCTAAGTCCTGACAAGTTGGTGTGATGTGAAACAGGAGAAGAGGATATTGGAGGAACTGGGCCAAATGCTAACCAAACTGCCTAGTCTGTAAAGGTTTTAATACATATCTAATTGACAATTAGGTTTTACCACACACTGATGTGTGATAAGCACTGTATTCTGCCAAGTCTGATTAAAAAAAATCCACAGGCATACTACTTGGGGGGGATTAGAACCCACAACCTTCGCATTCTAGAGCAGATATCTTAACCACTAGACCAGCGAGAGTGCCCAGTGAAGGGAGGCGAGTTTGCAGTAACCACTGCTAATTATAGGATTCAAACTGGCCTCTTGTCACTGGGCATGCTCGGTGGTCTAGTGGTTAAGATATCTGGGCCCAATTTCATAGAGCTACTAAGCAGAAAAAGTAGCTAAACACAACAAAATTATGCTTACCAGAATAAGGTTACCAGCCAAAATACCATGTTGCATGTACAATATTGACTGGTATCCTGCTCATGTTTGCTTAGCAGAAAATATTTCAGCAACATTTCCTGCTCAAGCAGCTCTATGAAAATGGACCCTGCTTGTGTTCAAAAGAAACGATGATGAAATGCTGACTTTGAGTCTCATACACATTTTCAATTCTGTTGAGTATCGCAGTGTACGATGAAATCCATCTTCTCCCGGTGTTTTCTCAAATAATAAGAGTTTAAATACTAAACTTCAAAGAACTTTTTTCTAATTTTGATACTGGTCTTGTAAAAAAACATTCTGGTCCAGTAAAAATTTAGAGCTACAAGCCCTGCAGTCTTGTGGAGTACACCCACGTCCCCAATTTCTTTAGAGCTACAAGCCCTGCAGTCTTGTGGAGTACACCCACGTCCCCAATTTCTAGTCCTGCCCAACCAACTTCTAGCCCCACCTCCTCAATTTCTAGCCCTGCCCACCCAACTTCTAGCCCCACCTCCTCAATTTCTAGCCCGGCCCACCCCAACTTCTAGCCCCACCTCCTCAATTTCTAGCCCTGCCCACCCAACTTCTAGCCCCACCTCCTCAATTTCTAGCCCTGCCCACCCAACTTCTAGCCCCACCTCCTCAATTTCTAGCCCTGAAATGTATCACACATCTTCATCAATAGACCTCATGTGGACAAGATCAAAATTCCAGTCAGTACTTTGCTTCAATTTTGCATTTAGATGGGAGTAAAATTGAGTCTTTTTGGTGGTTTACCTTGACTTGCTTTGAGGTGGTGTTGCCAGTAATCGTAAATTTTGAGACTGCAACCAGGTCTCCATGTCTTTCAACGAGTTGACACTTGATGGTTCAGGGCCATACAGCATCATGCCAGTTCTGATAAGGGTAGAAAGAATTACAACTTAAAAAAAGACTCAAAGATATAGCAGCACCATGGTTTTATTATAAGTTAAATAATAGCAATACACAGTTCTTATATAGCGCTTTATCACATAATACATTTTTACGTAATGAGATTTGATAAAATATTTGAGGTAAGTCTTGAATTCTGGTGGTATAGTAGTAGAATATGCAGTCAGTCAGGAGATTTTTCAAATGATTGATTATTGATCATTTGATGTCAAATTAGAACGGGAATAAATGGTTGTGTGTACCTCAAAATGGCCTCTCTCAGAGTTGGTCTCTCTGCAGGGTTATCCTTCAGCATACGCTCAAACAATGACTTCCCCTCTTTGGACAGAAACCCTGGCAGCTCAAGGGAGATTGTGGGTAAACACTTTGCGATCATCCCAGTTGATGGAGGAGACTGTTCCCCGTCTGGCAACCTATTAAACAGACAGCACAACATGGCCGCCGCGCTGTAGAGGTCTGAACTCTCATAGACATCTAGAAGTGTTAACTGTGAAAAACAAAAGACAATTTTAACTCAGTCAGACTCCATCATTGAAAATTGGGCAGATCATTGTTTGGGCATGATTAAATTTCGGGCAAACAAAGAAAAATTGACGGGAGCGGGATTTGAACCTGCAACCACTGGATAAACGTATCAATTGAGCTATCCAGCTTAATGTTGGTGGTCTCAATATTTTGTCAATATCTTTGTTCGGTGGGTGCATGATTAATTAATACTGTTAATTGAAATGCCAGAAGGGCCCAACCTGGGGCATACACTGTACACATATTTCTTGATCTTTTCCAGGCATGATACATCCTCTTTCCATCTTCTTGATCTACATGTACCCTTCTGTTTTCCTTTGTCTTGGTTGCTTCTCTGTAAAATTTTAAGACCTTCTCCAGGTACTATAACTTGTTCCAGCCCGTGTGTCTTTATACTTTGTTTACTGTCCTTTTATATTTAATATGTGATTGACATATTTTTGTTTTACATATTTAAAATGAAAATTTGGGGGTGAACAAAGAAAAATTTACTAGAACGGGGTCTGAACCTGTGACCTCTGGATTAACGTGCCGCCGATGCTCTACCAACTGAGCTATCTAGCCCTAATATTGGTGATCTTCCTGTTTTGTCAATATCTTTGTTCGGGGGTTTATTACTTGATGATTAACATGAAGGAGCAATACATTATTTTTGTCTAAATAATGAAAAATTTGTGCAAGTCCTTATTTCAAAACTTTTACTCACAACTTTTTGCCATGACTTTGGTGGTCCATTGACTGAAAACTGAAGCAACTCTGGGGACCAGGCCAGTGGATTACCAGCACCAATCTGACTCTTCTCCACAAACGGAATCCCCTGTCCTTCATCATTCCGCAATCTCCTTGCATATCCAAATTCTCCTAGGACAAGTCTTAAGTTCCAGTCCACAACGATGGCTCTGGAGTTGATGTCCCTGTGGGCGATTCCATGGTTATGAAGGTATGACAGAGCTTCAAGCAATTGCAGTAGCAGTCGCAAAACAAACAATTCAGTTGAAGAACGAACGGATTCAGCCAACATTGTTCTGTCTACTCGATAGTTCGATACCAAATGGGACAAAGTTGTACAGTAATCCGGAAACACAACCATAGCAGTTCTGTCTGCCAACTGACTGTAGAGGGTGCCATCCAGAAACTTGGAGATGTCAGAGAAATTATGCAATTCGGAAGTCTGAATTTCAAAGTTGTGGTACATTCTAGTGATGTTCAAGTGAGGGGCGTCACTAAGAGATTGAAGTATGTTGAACTCGGCTCCAAGCGAATCACCAGGACACTTGTGTCCCGATGGTTTGGGAGACCTTCTGTGGTTCATTAAGACCTAGAAAATTACAGAAAAAAGACATATAGATTTATAGCTATTTTGATTTGAGCTTTCATTGTCGAGCCATAAAACATTGTACATGCATGATCCAAATCCTCCTCTGTCAATTTGGTGCAACAACAAACTTTAAGATCACATACAGTTTATAAACAAATCATTACAGATGCATACATAACACAAAAGGAAGAAATGTAAAACAACAAAGCATTAAAAATATGCTTGATCTTTGATCTTTGCAACTGTTTGACAAGAACATTCAGTACCCTCAACAAAACTACATGTACATTGTAGATCCTATTGCGCATTGATGAAAAGGTTTTGGGGCTATTTAACCGATGATGCAATGTAAACGACTAACCTTTATGACGTATGTTTGCTTTTTATATAGAATGCGAACACAAATTTGGGAGATCAATCCATCCTCAGACTGCTTCAACTCTCTGTCCACTGGCCTACCCTCAATTATCTGATAATCCTTGTTTAACACCCACTCTTTCCCTTTCTCATCCAGTGAAAATGCATCGTTCCTTTCATTCAGGCTTAACCGTAGTTCATAGAGTCTATGATTAGTGGATGCCTTCAGAGTTTGAAACATATTCTTGTCCTCTTGAAGATGAGAAATCACATGATGCAGCTTGGTGCCTTGACACAGGTATGGCTTCTCCATAAAGGAACAAATGCTTCTGGTCAGAGAGCCTTCAGGGGTCTGTTCTTTATGACTCGAGGTCCCCACTGATGTTGATAGAGAGGAAATATCTATGGAGGAGTCAATGGAGGATCTTTTTCGATTTACCAATGGCGACTCCTTCAACAAAAAGAGTTCTTTTGACAACTGCCGGCCTCTTGAATCAGAGTTTCTTCTTTCCATCACAACCATATCCTGGGTCGGGCTGCTGCCACTCTCATGAAGCTTCACTTCTAATGCCTCCTTTTGAGACGTCAACAGGGCTACCTTGAGTTGGAGACCATCAATAGCCCCAAGAAACTGATCCCGTTCTGTCTCTTCCTGCTTGCGATGAAAGTCAGTCTCGTCTGACATTATATTGATCTCTTTGGTCGGGTCAGAGAAGTCTGCAATATTGGGCCTTCCACCAAGAAAAGCTGGTGTCGGGTCAGAGAAAGGTCGGTGGTGATGGTGGAAAGCTGTCTTGGATGTTGTATCAGACAGCTGGTTCAGAGCCATAGGAATTTGTCTTGTACCGGGTCTGTCGAAAGAATAACAGTGACTTCTCATCACATTGCATTTTAAATAATGCACCTCTTTTGAAGGGAAGATTTGCACAATGGAACTTAAACACTAACATTGCTGATATGTTTAAGAAACTAAGTCTTTAATGTATAAAATAACATTCTGATGCATGGTTATCAAAATTTCACCTAATGATCAAACTATACAAGATTTACTCAAAGTAACTTTGAAAAGTTATGTCTCAACAAATACTACTAGAAGTATTCCATTAAGAAAAGTGGTACTCTTGACCTTTGCCTCAAGGCAGATAGGAATAATCCTACATTTTCACACCTGGGCCCAATTTTATGGCCCTGCTTACCAAAAAATTATATGCTTACGGCACCCTGTAAAGCACGCACTTCTGTGTGCCATGGCAGGGCATAAGCGCAGAATTCCATCGTAAGCAGCGCCATGAAATCGGGTCCTGGTTGAGCATTTTGGCCTAACCCACAAGTCTTTTTGGAGCTAGTCCATTACAAAACTAAAACACTTTTTGACTTTTATATGCCAAGAATGGTTGGGTTGACTGTTCAGCAGTGAAACCATATAACGTATATTAGCTCTGGCTCTAGGATAAATTTGGGAGGATTTGTAGTTATACCCTGGATGATTTCAGCAAGCATTGCGGCCTTACCTCAACTCCACATCCCGCTTCTCAAGAGAGGATGCAAGGAGGTTGTGTCTTAGGCTCGTTTTCTTGTCTGCTCTAAGTATAGCATCATCGCTGTCACTTGCTCGCAACTGCTGCTTTGGCATAAGGACTTCACGATTTGCTGTTGTAAGAGGGAACGATGACGCTCGTTGAGCTTTGTTGATACACAGCACAAAAAAAAACAGACAGAGAAAGATAACGCACATGCATTGGTTAGTTGGTTATGCATAAAAACGGCTTAGTTCAGAAAAGTAAAGAAAAAAGTACTCATAACTAAATAAAAGATGGTTATTCGTTTAGCATCCCCATGCAATATCAACAACAAAATTTATTTGTCTGGTCAAAAGACTTGTTCGTATTTAAACGCAAACAAAATAAAAAACAGAAAAGGCCTAATTTTATGCCTCAGCTTGGTGTTAGCTTAAAAAAGGCATTTATGCATGCAAGCCTATTCCACATCAAAAGCAAGGATTAGTTTTGATTGTATCCAGGTCCCAATCATTCCCCACTAACACTGCTTGTGCAGACAGCAACAAGTACAACATGTACTAATATGCTCACCACTGAGGTTAAATGGTTTGGAGAAAACATTTATTTCTAGTGTGAAACAGATTCAGAATCGGGTTCAGTTGGTGGTGACCTTAAACATTTACACCACAGGTGTTCAACCTCCTCAAGTTATTTACAAAGATCCTCAGTCAACATCCAAACTGTTCCTGGTGCTATACAAAGCATTATCAGTTTATCAGTGAACTTGTACTTTGTCCAAAAAGGACTACAGAAGGGCTCCAAGGTCCAATTCAGTTTGGTGATGCACTCATTTTCCAATTGATAGAGTCCTTATGAAAGTGGTGAAAAAATAACTTCATGTTAAAACGGTGTAAAATGACATTGTATTTGATACCTTTCTAGTGCAAATTTGTTCACGTCCAAAAACATCCACTGACATCACATTTCAAAACATTTTTGTATGGGATTTTTTTTTCTCGTTCATTCCTAAATTTTTATGGCATCGAATTTGACATTTTGACTGACGCAAAATATCCTTTTTGGAACATACAGACCCATTTGTTGTAGACTATCCAATGACGTCATGTTTCAAATTTCGCTCAGAAAGAGTATCAAATAAAATGACAATGTACACCATTTTTAACGTGAGGTTAGAGACTTGTAATTTCTTCTCCCACTTTCATAAGGACTTTCTAGTGGAAAATGAGTGCGTCATAAAAAAGAATTTGACCCTGTAGCCCCTTTTTAAACAGAAACTGCGGTTTGATTTTGAGGGGATTGGGTTGGCTTGGGTTAAAGCAAAGACTGACTTTATTGTACAGACTGTCCTTAGTGGTCGCTAGTGACCTGTGGGTTAGAAATACATCAGTTAGCACAAACTATCCAAAATAAAAAGACAACAAGAAATCGGGAAGTGAAGGGACTACATACCAGTTTTTTTCTCTGTGAGGATCTTGGTGATGTCCTTATGCTGTGCCCCTAGAGCTTCCTGTTGAGACGTCTTCCCATTATTGTTGAGAATGGTCTGGTCAGCCCCATGAGTCAGGAGGATGATACAGGCCTCACTGTGCCCACGGAAAGATGCCAGATGAAGTGGTGTGTCACCATTGTTGTTTTGAGCATTAATGTTGGCACCACTAATAATGATAAGAAGAAGAAGAAAGTCTTATAGAGAGCAAACCATAACCGAGGGAAATCTTTGCGCTTTACACAAACAATAAAGTAGACAAAAGCCAGAAACTACATGGAACGTGGGAAGGCCAGTTGAAGTAAGTGGAATTTAAGGTTGGATTTAAAATTATCTAGGGTGAGAGCTTTTCAAAGTGAGGATGGAAAGGCATTTCACGTGGGTGAGGCATGAGAGAATGCCTTGGAGACATAAGATTTGGTCCAAGGTGTGGTGGTTGTGAGGAAGCGCTGGGAAGATGAAAGGAGAGACCTAGGAGGATGGTGTGGTCGGAGCAGCTCATTGATGTAATTTGGAGCAGTTCCGTTCAGGGCCTTAAATGTGAGCAGGAGTAATGCAGTTGGATTGAAAATGAAGAAATTATATGAGTTATTGCCATCAGACAAGTTCTACAGTGGCAGTTTGAGGCACACACAACCTTATATAGCCACTTTCCCAAGGTGTTTACAAAATATGAAGTACACTGAAGAATCCATCAGCTGTGTACTGTATCATTGCAATGAAATTTGGGAGAACATTCTCACACATCTTTTCACAGTGGCAATGCGGGGCGCCGATTGGCCATACACGCAAATGCGGTGAAGGGAGGGTGGGGCAATACGGTATTTTGAGACGAAGTTAAAAGTTCACGTAAGAGAGCTGAAGCAGACAATTACTGTCTGAAGTTCAGCAGGTTATACTTGACACAATAAAATGAGTTTATTTTAAACAATAACAGCGACATGAAATGCATGCATCAATAATACTTAACTTAAAACTCCTACACTAACTAATTAATGTCTGAGAAGTATTCAAATTTGTGAACTTGTCTGTCTGAAACACAATTTTGCACATTAACTGCTTTGCTTTCCATCCATCTGATAGGCACCTGAAGATATGAACTTTAGACTTTTTTTGAAACCATGGCTTTGGCTTTAGGCTTAGGCTTAGGCTTAGGCTCTGGCTCTGTCGTTTATTCTGAAATTGTGCGCTTTCAGTATGGGGTATCAAACAGATGGACAGGGTCTAAGCTGAAGTGCCAAGCCGAAGTGCCAAGCCAAAGTTTTGAAAAGGGCCACAAAGTACATGTAGGATCTGAAACTTTGCTTGGTGGGAAAACAATCTAGAAACTAATGTTTCTGCAACCATCATCATTAGACATAGGCAATTTGCCCGTGGTCTCTTCCTCAAGATGGAATCACTGGCACTGCTCTCCCACCTCAGCCCCTCTTTCTAGTGCTTCAACCTTTTGTTTCTATTTGCTACATTGTATGTTGATTATTGACCATAATGTTACTGAATAAAGGTCGGGAGACAAACCATGACCTGTATTTAAGCAGTGATGTCTGCAATTTCTTCTTACAGGAAATGTAAATGAGGGAATTATTTGATATTTTGCCAATGTCTTTCTTATCAATGGTTACGTTTTAAATCTTGGCCTGTAGCCAATGGTGTTCTTAGTGTTGACATTACCATCACCGGTGGAAGTATGAATGAGGAAATTATTTGAGATTTTGTTATCTGGTAAGCCCACTCAATGGTAACAAATATTACCTTAAAAAAGTACTCATTTGAAAATAAATACTGATGTGCCCTACTGCAATTTGTTAAAATGTCCATGTCATATATACTTATGTCCAGTATAAAGACACATAAATCCATTTGTAGCACTTCCGTTGGGAATTCAAATTTAGACCTCGTACATTCTACGGCAAATGAAGGAAAATAAAGAACATTTTGCACAATAGACCGATCCCTCAAGCCCCACCTACCATAGCAACTGCCTAGCAATGAAACCCAAGTAGACCCATGCTTCTCTGCCCCTTGATCACCAAGTCAGCACACTGCATCTCACACAGAATGTGTAATGCAGTTTTAGTAATAATGGATATTTATCTAGTGTCGGTGTCCGCCAATTTCGACGCCAATGGCGCATGAACAATTACCCTGGGCAATGGGTCATTTATTTCAATCTTTAAGCCATCTCATTGGCTTCCTGGGGAGCATGCAGTCAGTACTGCCCAGTATGTTGCACATCAAACTAAATCAATCAAAGAACTTGAGTCCAGTGAGCTAGACCACTTGGCCATAACACACACCTGGTGGCAGCAGCTTGTTTACATTTTGTGAGGGATTCCACATAATGGACTATTGGGCACAAAGTTTTTTGTAATTGGTCAGTACATCAAGGGGCGGAGCTCGATGGATCGGTCTATTACAGTGTTTTAATCAATCTTACTATCTTATGAGGTACTTGATGCATTCAGTTTTTCCTCGGTCGGCTGCAGCATGTAGAGGTGATGATCCCCATTGCACTGCCAAATTAGGATTAGCCCCCTTGCTAAGAAGCAATCGGCAAATATCAGAGTGACCACTGAAGAGTAACAACAAATAAGGATCAAAGTAAAAAGGGTGTTAGAAAAAACATAGACTTGTAGATTAACCCTAAATATTCTCACATTAAAAGTGTCTTATCATGGTTGAATAGATTTAAAAACTTTGACAAACACTTTCACACTCAGAGGTGAATGTTACATGAAATAATTTAGTCAAATGTGAGAATGCTTTTAATAATAAGAACAAATGTTACACAAATGTTACACAAAGTCCCAACCTCCTGAAATGACCCAGTTTGGGAGCCTTGGTAAGCTTAGCATGAGGATGGCTATACCACTGTTATTAGGGTACTGGGTACAGCGTTTGGATTTTATGTCAATACGGGAAGGAGATTACTCTCGTGAACTTCAACACAGTGATCATAATGTGTAGTACAGGTTTGTAAAAAGCAATAACGAAAGGTATCAAACTTGCCATAACTGTCTCACCCTTTTTACCCCCTTTCAATATATTTCTTTAAAAAAGAGAACAGTTACCCTATATATTTATAATCTAAACTAAAGCTTGTTTCCAATGAACTCTGTATAAAGATTTGTTATCAAGCCATAAACCATAAAGATTTGTTATACATGTACCCTACCATTTGAAAAAAACCTATTGCTTTACTTTTATCTGAAACAATATAAGGAAATGCACAGTATAATACATGTAGCTTACAGTTTCACAAATTAGTTTCTATTTATACATGCTTAGGGATGCAACTGATCAAGCTATTAAAAAAAAAAAGAGGAAAACTAAGGGGGTCTCCCCGGGAATAAAATTTCTCAAAATGAAATGATCAGAAATAAATCTGTTCAATCATAAGTATTTCAATGTTGATTTCAATTTTTTTTCAGGTTGATTATTTACCTTTAAAAGTTTTTTTTTTTTTTTTTTTTTTTTTTTTTTTTTTAAGAGGATTCTTTAAACACATATATATCTGTGGATCAGATAAACAAATCTGCTACACTCGTATGAAACAGACACAATTTGAGGAACTGTGTGGTACATAACAGAAGTTTGGCCTGAACCTGGGTCATATTTTTGAAACACCTACAGCTGATTTCATGAAGCCCTAGGATGTGTCTTAGCTTCTGAATCGATCTTAATCACTAAGCAAAATATGATGTCACAATACAATCACAATGGTGACAAAGAAGACCCTCGGCAGTTAAGTTAAGATGAGTTCCGTAAAATCAACTGCAGGGCCCAGTTTCATTGCTCTGCTTACCACAGAATTCGGCGCTTATGGCACCCCGTAAAGCCCGTGATTATATGGGTTGTAAACGCAGAATTCCCTGGTAACCAGTTCCATAAAAATGGTCCTCGATAATGCAACATTTATCATTCTGTTATTTTCTAGTCTTACCCGCAAGCTGACCAGTACAAAGGTGTTTCACCCTCAATATCTCGTATGTCAACTGGGGCACCCTCTCGAAGCTCGGCCAGAACACGGTTGTACAATCCATGCTTAGAAGCGAGGATGATCTCAGCCATCTTTATGACCTGATGTTGTCTCCTCGTCCCGCTGGAGATGATGTTAGCCTTTCAGTCATTGAGACAACCTATTGGAAGGAACCCAAAAGAAAGACTTCTCAATACTTAAGGTGAGGTTGAACTTAATAATTAGGAAATAAGGACTGAAATGAAACCTGAGTAACAGTGAGTGTGATCTCTTTCTAGTGAATGCAGTGTATCAATTATGACACGCCGTGTGTTGTCAACAACAATGCTACAATGGTGCACAAGTGTAGGGTAAAATACAATACCAGGTTACACGTGTGTATTGCTTAATCATTAAGCGTCTTGCAGTACATATCATTACCCTGTTCATCGGCCCTAAGCATTTCTTAAACATCTCAACTCCTTTGGAGTATGCAGCAGCCAAATCAGTGCACAGGCTGCTTAACATTCACATCAACAATCTCTACCCTTGCCGGCACCCATTTACTCCTGGGTGATGAGAAGCAATTGTAGTAAAAGTGTCTTGCTCAAGGACACAAGTATTATGATCAGGATTCAAACCCGCACTCCAGTAACCTAGCCACCGAAACTTGAGTTCGATGATCTAGACTACTCAGCCATGTCACGCCAGATCCCAGATGCTAATACTCTACAATATTAGTATACATTGGTTTGACTCAATGTAGAAAAAGTGACTGCTCAATGTGACTACTCAAAGTCACTACTCAAAGCCATTACTCAAAGTCACTACTCGAAGTCACTACTCAAAGCCACTACTCAAAGTGACTACTGTTTTTGTATGAGCTGCTACAATGAAAAACAGTGTGCATTTTACGAGACAAAACACTCTAAACACAGTGTTTGTTTGGGCTAAGCAGGATCTAACTGTGGAATAGAAAACGCTGTTTGCAAAACCAAATGCAGGAACTACCAACCACAAAATAAGACTTTACAGTACCTAAACCTGGTAAGGAAAACCCCTTTGAACTGATAACAAACATACGTGTAAACTATTTTGTAATAAAATGATTGATACTCTGTTGTTGAACACAGTCCCAAGAACTGGTAACAATGGGTTGCAAGTTTGGGGAAATTTAGGGACAACATTAACAATGGGCGTAGTCGATTAGCTTGCCCGGGTCGACTCGGTTTTGCTCATCCGGGTGAGCCCCCAACAAGAGCTAACCGAATGCCAACTTCCCCTAGCGTTCATACCAATGTATCTTGGGACAGCTGATTGGAACTACTTTCACTATTAGCATTATTTCCGAAACTCTTTTTGATTCACAAAAAGATCGTAAAATAAAAATTCTCACAGTGAAACGAGAGAGTTGAATGCCTGGGTGACCTTTGGTCCGGTGGTCCGAAATTACATAATGGCATTTTAAGACGGCTTCCATTTCCACGCAGGGCAAACATTTGCATGTGTTGATGACGTCATCTGGTTTCAACTGGTTAAAACTGCTTTAAACACATGTACTTTTACACACTCAAACAAACTAACCAGACTATTTTCATTTCTAGAATAATCTACTCTTGATTTGATTTGAAAGGAGAAATAGCTACACCCTGATGATAAAGAGCTATTTTTGTAACAAAACTTGTTTGTTTGTTCATAACATGTTTCACTTTTTAAAAAGTGCCCCTTCTAAAAAAATGTAAAAAATTCAGGTTTCAATTTCACCAAGAGTTCATATAGATGTTTATGAATTTTAATTGTAAGAAGAAAAGTGTGATTTCACAATACAAATCACTGTGACAATACTGACAACTGATTTTAAATTGATTCTTCTGGGCTTGTTTTCACAAAACTTCAATTATTTCTTGTGAACTCAGTTGTGCTTTTCCTCTTAATCCTATCCCTGCCAAATAAAATAAAAATGCACCAAATGTTAAAAGTTGTAGGTATTTTGTTGCATTAGCAGTCAACTCAAATCCCATACTTCGTTGGCCATGTAGGGTTCTACATGGCCTTGACATCTCCCTGTGCAATCCAGAGTCCCCAGCAAACTTCAATGATTGCTGGGTTTAGCAGGATGCCTATGAAAACACGTGATGGTTGTTAGGGTATTTGAGGGCTTATGTTAAGGACGTTAATTAAATGTAATCTTTTCCCCTATCACTGATCAAACACAATCCCCAAGAAGCTTGGGTAGAAATCAACTCTGAAGATCTTCCATATTCTATTAAAGTAGTGTCTTAACACTTGTCGATGAGACCAACATGGTTCCTAAATGTATCCATGTATATGATTCAATTTTGTGGGAAACAATTGACTAGAACAGGATTTGAACCTGTGACCTCCAGATTAACGCGCTGGCTATCTAGCACTAATTATGGCAGTCTCCCTTTCAAGTCAATATCTTTGTTTGGGGGTGCCAGTCATTGTGAAGGTGACGTTGTCATCTCTCATATTCTTTTAGCCTAAATTATTCAAACTCACTTCTTATGGGATTATCTGGTAAACAAATTAACCATCTCTAACAACTCCAAAACAAAACTGCAAAGAAAAAAAATTATGGTCAAAAAGTCTGATCATGTTTCACCCCTCCTTGAAAAACTTCACTGGCCCCCTGTTCAGAAAAGGTCAGAAATGTCATTGTCACTGCGTTTACGTTGTCATCAGATGCCTCGAACTACATCATAAAAGGCAATACCAAAATGGATTATACAAGTTTTGAGTGATAAATTAAAAGTTAACAACTCATTAAAAACTTACAAAAAGTAAGGAGTATTCTTTTATTAATATCAAACCATATATTAAACCCGAAAAATGTAATATGAAAAAATACCACTCCATGGCCTTTTAACCAGTTCAACTCTTAGCTTTAAACCTTACTTATTTTAATCATCACGTTGTTTTGCTTTGGTGTTTTAGTTTAGGTTTTAGTTAGTCAGTTTGTTGTAAAGCATTGAACTAAGAGCGCTATACAAACACCTTCATTATTATCAATGTTGTTATTATTCTTTCTCTTTGCCAGTTCCAGCTCTCTTTCACAATCAATCATTTCACCTGAGGGAAATTGTACTGCATTCCTATTTCATTGGACATACTAAAACTTAAGTACTCACAGTTTGTCCCCCAGTCAAAGACACTTGCTAAAATCCAAGGCTTATCATCTTCCGAACGTACATCAACAATAAAAAAAACTAGCTGGCTGAACTGTTACACTTTTAGGGGCTGCTCCCTTCACACGTCATCACTCAAAATCCATATATTTTCCAGGAAAGGTGGGTCTACACATGTAGCAGATTGAACTTCCATCACCATCAAAGCCTCCCAGTGTTCGTTAGAGCACAGTTTTCTGCAGATATACTGTACATTTATGGTACCTGATACACGTAATGAAATGTAGGTCAGCCCAAACTTGTAACAGCACAGAAGCTGTAGAGTCTACAAGTTCCGGATCCTGCCCCAAAATGCCCTGAACAGACATGACACTGCAAACATGTACTTTGAGACTAACACAGTTCACCATCGCAACACTCAGTCAAATGTCACACATCTGCTCATTCCGCAAGGCTTTCATAACTAAACCAGGAAGTTACTCAGGAAAAAAAAAACAGGCTGGGACTTTAACTGTAGTTATATAGCAGTAGTTGTATATCCCCTGCTGTAGGTAGTACATTGTGTGAACATGACCATTTACAATACTACCTGACCAGTGTAAACATGGTCATGGGCTTTTGCAATCACTGAACCAAACCTCTATTCTTAAAAAAAGATATCAAAATGAAACTATTTTTTAATGTATCCTGGAGAGATACTACACTGTTTAACAATGGGTTAACTGTGGTGAACACTACCTCATTCCTAAAAACTTCAGACTGTACAAATAGCTGTACAGCATTGCACAAGAAAAGGCTTCAGACTGTTAGGCAATGACTTTGTAAAAAAAAGATTAAAAAAAAAGCTTAAAAAAAACAACAACGGAGACACATGTGGTTGTACAGGTTTAGCCTATGAAGGTAATGGTGATGTAAGGTTAAAAATAACAAGGTAGAATACTTGACGGATTCAAACTCCTCAGAAGTACAAATAAATAAGACTTGCCTCCGTTGAGCCGAAGTGCAATGCATAAACAATGGTGGAAGCCTCTCGATGCCTCGTAATCCTCTTCTTGGAACAAAAGGACAAAGGTCTGAAATCAGGGATTACACAAAAACCACCCCTCAATAGTGAGAAAACTCACAAAAATATGCAAGACCTTTTTTCTGTGTGTGGGTGAAACGAAGCATTAGACGGCATGTGTGTGGTCTGTGCACATTCAGCAGTGGAATGTCCGGGCGACCTTTGCTCCGATAATCTTAAATTATACAATGGCGTCTCAACTTGGCTTCCTTTTCCAGGCAGGGGAAACATTTGCGTGTTCATACGTCATCCGGCACCTGTTGGTTAACTTTACCCAGTCAGTTCCTTTTCGACTTATTACTTCAACAATAAATGTGTCAACAACTTGTAAATAAGACGATCTTAGATAAAATAGGCAAGGAAACTTGAAACCTTTTTACAACAGTAATACTTGGACAGAATGGGAATGAGTTTTACTTTTACACAAACACAAAATGATCACACATAATAATGAGCTTTTAAAAAAAATGTACTACATTCCTTCACATGAAAATCTTTGTAACAGGGCAGTGACATTAGCTAAAACGAGTCAGGTTACAAGATAAATGAAGAGACAGGGTTTCTCAGGATTGGATGGGCAGAGGACAAACCAAAAATACCAATTCAAGTCTTCGTAAAACTATTGACTAAAAATGTTTGTTTGTTTTTTAATTACGAACTGCAAAGTAGGGAAATATATACTGGAGCTTCAAGCTGATAAACTCCTAAAAAACTTTCACTCCTTTCTTTTCTGTTTTTTACATCAACTGCCATGGATTGACAAGGCAAATCAAGCCAGCACAAGGGCCATCCAGGGTTCAGTAAAATCCAGCCATTGATGACATCATTATCCACTGGCCTGAGAGGCAGGGGATATCCCCTTTGTATCCCCCACACAGGCCCCTAGTCCATGCTCTTGTTACGAGAGCCAGTTGTTCAAAACCACACAATGGGAAGCACAATAAAGGTGCATGTGTTATCAATTCCGTTAGCCGTATAATTAAAAGTACAAAAACACACTCTGCAACAACAACCCCCCCCCCCCCCCCGCCAAAAAATGAAGTGATTATACAAGATTTTTTTTTTATATTGATACAATTTTGGGATGAACAAAGAAAAAATTGAGTGGAGCAGGATTTGAACAATGTTATTGTTCAAGTATATTTTTTACAATCCTGTGGTACTCCATGGCCTGGTGATTTAATGAGGTCACAATCCCTGCCAAAATGCTTGGGCCACAAGCCAATAAACATAGCCTCACCCCCCCTCCCCCCCGCTCCGCCTCATCCCAACTGGAGCGCAGACCGCACGATGAGAGCCCCAGGGGGCGGCAGACCAACAAGATACGGTCGGGATTGTAGCTCTAAAGACAGGTTGACGAACAAAATTAACGTTCAGCATTTCATGAGGGGACTATTTAAGTACCAGTTAGATGTACTGAGTTTAAACTTTCAGATCAAAAAGAATACAGAGTTGCCACAAATTACCTTTTGTCTTTCAGTGGACAAAGGTTAAATCCTCAGGGAGATGTTTCAGCATATAAACGGCGAAAACTATCCCTCTTTGCTGATTTAATTCTGCTGCAAAATGTAAATTACAAGATTGTAACCCAAATTTCCCAAATGTAACTAAAACTTCTCATCAGTAAATAAATGTGTTTATTTAGTGTAGATACAGATCTCAAATGACTTTATTTTGAGAACACGAAATTCAAACTGTTAAGTTACTAATCCTTGTACAGGTATATGTCGAGCATTCAGTACTTCCCTGTGCTATAAATAAAAAATATAAAAAATAAATACAAAAAAACTGAATATAATTTGTTGACCCTGCAGAAAGGTTCACTACAAAATGGCATCTCTCTTTAAAAAAGTCACAAATGTCTATTACAAACATGTACAGTACATACATGTCGCAAAAGAAAGTTATTCCGAGGGTCACTCTCCAGGGTACGAGCTTACAAAATAAAGGCAATAATTAACAACGGTTCCTATTTCAATAGAAATCACTGTTTGCACCTGTGGCAACGGGAAAGTCCCTAGTTGTTGTGTTGATTAATTCAGTTCCTTGTGTATTGTTCATTATGACAATGGAAGGGTTTTTGTTAAAGTTCAGCAAATATATCTATACCCGCAGACATTCCATTGTTATAAAAGGTAATTAAACTTCACAGTGTTCTGTATTCATTAGATTATCAAAAGTAGTTCCCTGTTCTTTGTGTTCATTTTGAATTGGCAAGGTACTTATGAAATAGGTGCCTAGTGAAAAAGTTCCTGGGAAAAAAATGCATGTCTCAAATTTCATTTCTAAAGCTAAGACAGGGATATTTTCTTTAAAAAAAGGGCAAAGAGAGTAGTTTTCATTGGAACAAATTACACTCAGGTCACCAATTAGTTGCAGGTTAATTTTGAGCCGGTAAACCTTGTGAAGAATTACCTCGTGTAGTCACAAACACAACATTAATAATACATTAATAAATACCTCAGAGAATTTATGCACTCTGATTGGTCAAAGACTGGTCACTACGGGGTATATTAATAATATGATATAAAGACCGCCTCTGTGAACTAGCAAATAAATGGCCCCTGAGCAAGCATATTGTTTTGTAAATTCTGTATGCACTGTGCATGTTGTGCTGAAAACCATCAAATCAACTGTTTTCTTTGTGCGTATTTTTGTTTTTTCTATTTCTACAAGAGATATTGCTGCTGCGTGCATGCACATACCACGAGTATGCTTGAACGTGCAGACAGTGTATTAATTAAAGGTAGCTGGTACGAATATGAAACCAACATAATGCAAAGCATAAAGCCAACACCAAGTGTTTCCATTTATGGTGCTGTTGATTTTCAAAGCTCAGAGTCTGGTTCTTGAAAAGAAGCATAAAAGGTTAATTATGTGTAAGAGATTTGGTGCCATGCAAAAATTGAACAGCCTCAAACTCTCTTTGAACACACAAAAAAAATATTGGCGAAAGAAAAATCACAAATTCTGATGATTTTTACAATCTTTTTTCATTAAAAGGTATTTAGTAATGGCAATAACAGTGTTATAAGACCCGGTCTTCACTGCGTGATGATGACCTTGGTTGGTGGCTGGCAGCTGTTGCTGGACTGAGCCGATGGCGAGGTCCGTTAACAGCGGCCGGCCACCAACAAGGTCATTACCTCGCAGTGAAGACCGGGTCCTTGCACTGTTATTCCCTAATTATTTACCCTGAACATATCACAAAAGTAAGCAAATCTGCCCAATCATTATCCCTTCACATTAATCAACATAAATGTACCTGTGGGTGGATTTAAGACTTGTAAGATTACCTATTTTTGAGAGAATATCTTGAAAAAGTACTCTTTGGTGTAACCTGCAAGTGCTGTACAAGGAAGTTAAAATTCAGTCTCTCAGTCATGTAAAAAGACACGCATAATGACTAACGTAAAATCATTGTATAAAAGAACTACTGGAGCATTGGGTCAACAAACTTGAAGGGCAGTGTTTTCATTTGTGAACAATAGCAGCTTCGTCTGAAAAAAAAATCATGGATAAATGCTTTCCTCCAAACACACTGCAGTGGCAATCCACACCTCAATTGTATCTGTGCAAGTTTCAACAGTGGGTTTGTACCAAGGTTCTGTTTTGTAAGGCAAAAAGAGTACGCATATAGATACATCACTTGTGTTTTACTGATTTGACTGTAAGAACAAAATCTCTTTATGTGTTGCAGAGCCATTTTTCTGGCAAGGAATTTGTAAACTTTCAATTTAGACCCACAGAAATTTGTCAATGACTCTAGGCAGCTCTGCAACATGCCAACTCATGAAAATGCCAGATACAGAGGCAACCACCGCCGTGCCCCTGGTCATTGCCTTGGTGCCCAATGAAATTATTGTAAATTAATATGTATATATATATCCTTTTATTCATTTAATTATTGTTGCTTTTGTATTTTATTAATTATAATTATTTTTATTATTATTATTATTATTATTATTATTATTATTATTATTATTATTATTATTATTATGTTTTGTTTTGTTTTGTTTTGTTTGTTTGATTGTTTGTTTGTTTGTTTGTTTGCGTTTTTTTTTGGGGGGTGTATTAAATACAAACACATAAGAAACCAAAACTAACAACAAAACTAACAACAAAATGAAAGAGTTGCTCCAGCTAGAGTCTGGGGGACTGCCTAAAAGAAACAAAGTTTGATGTTGTCAGTGTATGTAAAAATCTCTTTATTGTGCTCTTCTTTACATACCTTAATTATTTGTTTTTGTAGTTCTAAGTTTGTTCTAATAAACATTTTTTTCTTTTTTTTTCGAGCACCTCGGTATATGTCTGGTCAATACATGTATGGCGCTTCACAAATATTTATTATTTTTTATTATTAAAGTTTTTGTCCAGGAGACTCTCTTCTCTAGCTGGTACACACAACAATATTTTGATGAAATAAAACTATAATTATGTACATCTATGAGAAACAAAAGGTGAACAAGTTGCATTATTAACAAATGTTACAGATTTATAGTAAGTGAAAAGTTATTAGGTTGTGTTACATAGAAAAGACGAAACTTAAAAACCTGAAACAAGTACAATATATTATTTATTATCACGAACAAAATAGACCACTTGTATAAGGCAAAACACTATCAAACAGCGCCCTCATTGAGGCAAAAGGAGGCAATCCGTTGACAGCTGCTTTAGGTGCGTTAAAACGTGCGCGTGATCTCAGTGTACCAGCAGCATTGTCCATACGCATGGGTCTATTAACAATAATAATAATAGTCGTAAGTGTAAAATTGTATTATAAATACAAATATTTGCAGATTTTTAAATTTTGTACATTTGAACTTACTTGACCTTTCAACTGCTGTACAGTTATTGGAACATTTTTTACAATAAGCCAGCAATAATGATGTCATAAATGTTCCAGTAGAAATTCAAATTTCCCTCATGCCATAGACATGCCCTTTTGATGAGGAAAAAGTGCGTTGACCTTTCAAGATCACGCCAGCATAAACAAATCGCATCTTGCATACAGCGTGTACAGTGTGTGGTATTCACCAATGTTGGCAAACTACATGCTGTCTCCAAGAGGTAACCTTTTGGCCTTGTGCTGGGCAATTTTTCATTAAAAAAAAAAAAAAGTGAAATTAAGGGGGCCGCTTGCACCTAGCAAACTTGGCACTGGCAACCTCATCACCAAGGAAACTCCGCACTAACAAAGTCGGCACCTAGCCAACTCGTCACCAGCTACATTTTGCTCAACAAACTCCCTCTGCACTAATCAACCTCAGCACTTGTTTTTTTTAGAGCAGAACGGGTCCATTTTTAAAATATTTTCTGTGGGTACCAACAGTAAAGTATTTATAGCGTGCAGTCTTCACTTCCCCTGAACATTTACTCGCCCCCAAAAGTACTGAAGCTAAAACTAATGAGATGCGTGCCTCAGAGAAAGGAAGCTACATGTATGTGTAGGTCTGGCTTTTGTTACATTGAGTTGTTTTGGAAAAACACCCATAGTGCTCTTGAAAAAAAAGATTTCTTCATTGTGTAACTGAGACTTTATGCAAGTTCCTACCGCACAAAGATTGCCCCACAATGCAGAAAGCAGAATACGCAAACAATGCAGAATGCACAAATACATTTAGCAAGTCAGCTTTTAGATTATTGTTTTAACAACCACCAAGAAACATACACATTATGAAAAGTCTGTTGAGAATGTAAAAATCTTCTTACCTCAAAACAAATCCTCTTCGCTTGAAGAACTGGCAGATACTAAAGTACCCAATACACGGCATCAATTTGTTTCTGATAGCCACCAGAAGTAACAATTGAAGTTTGCGAAAAGAAACGTTTATCTTCACATCTGTTGGCGTAGAAGTTTAGAAATTACATCTACGTGTATGCGTTTTGGCAATATTTATAGGTAATGGTGGATGGGGTACGATGTTGGTTACCAAGCTATTACTGGGTGGTGGTGCGAGTGGAATTGGTAAGTATCATCCGTTTATTTCCGATCTTACAAGCAGCATCCATTTGAAGCGGATGTATAGGGCATTAACGGTCACTTGCGCCAAATGATAGTATAAAGCAGTTAGTGAAGTCCGATGTGCCAGTCAACTTCACATAAACTTCTCAGGTATCATACGTTTCAACTCTGAAAAAATATCTTGAATTGATGACAACTTTTTATTTTATTCACTCCCATGAGGGTCAATGTTGAAGATGGGGAAACCATGGTTGGAATACACAAGAAAAACCTCACTACAGCATGACAAACTATACAAGCAATTAATTTTAAGTGCGCTTAGTTGAAAAAAGGGGACAACCCCAACCTTTTCTGTTAATGGAACAGTCCAATGAAGAAAGGGGAATCCCGGTTTCAATCCCTGCATGGTCTGATGAATTATTCATGAACTACTTACTGAGTTGTGTGCACTATGGTGGTGTATTATAGAATGCTGTTTGCATAGTTTATAGCAAGGGTTCCAAGGTTTGCCTTTTACAATCTAGTAACTAGATTAGTCTGTAGATAGAAACAGGAAAGTTTCTGTGTATATATTAAATGCACTATCATGTAGGAAGTCCCTCCATGGTTCCATCATAGAGAATGTACTGCTGGACACCCGATTAACAGACCGATCGCGTGACCCATGTCACGTGACCTATTGTTGGTATTAAATGTAAACAAACATGACGTCCTCCATAGGTACATGATGATTGTTACATTTGTTTATTCGATCCAGGCTTTTCTTTCTCGAAATCTGTGAAAAATATTCCAGAGTTTGTACCAGAGACCTTGGAGTGGCTGAATAAAGCCAGTAAGGACAGTTCCAGCAAGTCTTGGAAATTGTACAAGTAATGTATAAATGTGCATGATTAGGCCCGACGACCGCGATCACACACTTTTCAACACAAGAAACTCAAAGTTTTGAAGCTGAATCATTCAAAGAAATTGCTTTCCAAAACTGTGTAATTCCTTTGCCTATTTGAAATTTCGCAAGGCTAGGTATAAATGCTCACTTTTCCAACGTTCTTTACCCTTTTTTACAGTGATATAGGCCTACATTACAAACAAAATAACAGGTGGGTGGCTACATAGTCATCCGACGCCCCGCATAACTCAAAATAAACCTCTTTTGAAGTAAAATACTGATAGTTTATGAAACAGTAATGTGATTCAAATCAATGTCACAACATACAACTTTAATAAAAGGGCTTAGTAACTGTGCTACTAAGCCGACTTTTGGTGTGACTCTGTCGGTCACGGCATGTATTTGCACGTAGTTTGTCATCAGCTCAGTTGACGTAGTACCCACAATAGGTCACATGATGACATGTAAACATTGGTCGCGCAATGAGTCTATTGAATTGTTTGTTCTGACTTCTATGATTGGGATCACATTGGTTCCATCCAACCATCCCCATGGACGAAGGCCATGGTACTCTGTACTGCTGTACATCTGATTTGTCTTGTTTGTTTGGTCAAGTTAGACATCAGACCATAGAGCAAAGACCTTGCTCTATAGACCTTTATCATGGTGTGGCCATCTTGATTTTCTTCCATTCAAACCAATGTAACCAAACTGAGGCTGGAAGGGCAAATAGCCTGGTTCCTTTTTGTACAATGAATATTAGCATATATTACTGTTATTAGATACAGGGAACATGACCAAGATGGTTGCAGCATGATAAAAGGTCTATTCTGACAGACTTTCCAACTCCCATGACGCTACTGCAACTAGTTATAGAGTCATCATTTTATTAGGAATGATGTTAATCGGGATAAGAATATTATTGGTGTTTTTTTGCTCATACACCGATGTGTGTTAAGCACTGTATACTCAGTACTTTCCCCCAGGTCCTGTGAAAACAAATCTCACAGGCATATTCCTCGGGTGGGATTCGAACTCACGAGCTCCACCATTCTAGAGCAGATGTCTTACCAACTAGAATACCGAGACTGCCCGGCAGTTAGAGGCAGTTTGAATCCTATTAGCAGCGGGTACCGCAACCATGATAATAGATGTTAATTTTTGCATCGGGGATGAGAATATTATTTGTGATTTTTGCCCATACACTGATGTGTGTTAAGCACTGTATACTCTTTGTATGTACTTTCCTGAGTACGGTGTATGGGCAAAAAACACAAACAATATGAATCTTTAAAAAAAAATTGTAAGAATAAAATGTTACCTCAAAGCCAGTTGCCTTATTCCATGCAGAGCCAATCTGTCCACTGACTTGACCATCCCATACAAAGAGAGTTTGAAGTGCAGCCACCAATCCCCCAGTGCCTTAACAGATGATCTACCTATACATGCAAGACTTGCTTAGTCAGTGTTGCATTAATCATGCCTCGACAGTCAATCAGCAGAGCCACTGCATAAAAACAAACACACACAAAAATCGTGTAGAATTCAGTTTTACAGAGTTTTGTTGGCTACAGGAATTCCACTGATCTGGACTGTACAGTCACACCAAGAACTGTTGTGTCACTTTAATAAAGTCCCTATTTTTACCAACTTTAAGTATTGATAATGCAGTGGTTAGTATGGTCCATGTTTGCTGGTCTGTAAAATTTGACCTACATACATTGTAGGACCTGCAAGTACTAACGTCTCAATTATAATGATATTTTCAAGAAAAAACTAATTCTGAATAGCTTGCACCGTTTGTCCAAACTGACCTTAAAGAATATTGCTGAACAATAACAAAAAGGTTTGTCACTATTTTGATCAAGTTCAGCATTGCCAAATAAACAAGTCTATTTTACTTCTCCGTGATCCAACTAGCCTGTAAAGAAATTATCAAATCAGATGGTCCCATTTTAGTGAAAACAATGAAAAACAGTTCCGTTCGGGATTTTGTACATGTTTAACTTCCGTGCATATTTCGACTCTGGCAACAAAAATATAAGCAATGGCGATTTTGGGAGTATTCAAATCTTGTTCTTGGCTGTCACATAGGGGAGGACTTGTGCTGGTATATGAACTTCATACTAATCAGTGAGGTTTCCAATGGAGACTTCAGAACACTAGGTGGCAGCAGACTTACCAGTTAATTTACATTGGTTATGTAGGTTTTTTTTTTATATTAAAGTCTTGAAATTCAGTTTTGGACAATCAGTTCTTGTAGGTCTTTCAACCAATAGTTTGTACTTAAGGCCTGCCTTGGCTTCAACCTTAAGTCTGCGTCACTCTACTTACCTGTAGAGCCACTACATTTGCATATTCCCTAGCTGATAGGCGCAAATGCTAAGATTTGGGGGGTTTAATTGACAAATTGATGACCATTGAACAAAATCAGCAATTAGAATATTATCAAGGGAAGAAAAGAGTGGTGACCAAGGTCTTAAACGGCCATTTAAAACCGGCAGGATCGTGGCTGTGTGATAAAGGACCGAGTCACTACTCTTTTATTCCCATTCATAAATGCCCTTTTTGGTAGAAAGCGTAATATTGTAGACAAATCTGTTGAAACTTTTCTGTTTTTTTAAATTTATTTTTCAATTCTTGTCGCGAAGGGTCCACAGTCAATGGTTGCGCGTACGCGCGCGTATTAATAGACTTTACATTGAGTACCGCTATGTATTGATTGCGCTATGCGTAAATTAGCACCTGTGTAAGCTAGTGCACCAACACGCGTGTGGCTATAATTAGCGTAGAACGCGCCTTCACAGCTCCAGCTATGTCTTTATCATCCTTCTAAAACCGGTCTTAAACAGTCATGTGACCACCTTTCAACCAATAGGAATGCCCACATTGTCCCAAACTGACTGGGGTATTTATGAATGTATCTTTAAATTGTCTCTTTTAAAAGGTAAAACGTTTCAAGTTGAGTAATTTCTCAGGAATTCTTGTTCTGGTAATTAGTGATAAAACTTTGTCAAGTTGACATACATGTGTGACGTAGTAGGTATCATTGGTACGTGCATGTGGGCGTAAACAGCAGACACCCATATCATTTTTGGTCACCAATGAGTGGGTGCAGCGACAGACAAATAGGGGGAAACAGGGTCGAACACATTGTCCCCACCTTTCAAAACAGTTGAATCACTTCATGTCTTCCTGTATGACTTCATTCCAGGAAAGGAACAGTATTGTGAAAAAAATAATGAAACATAAAACTCATTCAAACCCTGCCTTTATAAACTGCAAACAGGTGTTTTTTTTCTTTTTTTTGGGGGGGGGGGGACCAAAACAAACATACATGTATTAATTCATAATAGTTTCATAATGGTACTTTGTACACCCCCACAAAAAGGGGCCCCATACTAGGACAGGTCAAGTTGCAACAGTTGCACTGTACATGTGCCAGTAAGACCATTCTGATTCAGTCATTTCTTATTTTTTATGGGGAAAGTGTTACCTGTACCATTCGTTCCAAGAAAGCTTTAAGATTAAACTGATCACGACGTTTTTTAACTCGTTTTTATACAAAGTTGGAAGAAAGAAAAAACCCTGAAAAACAACTACTATTTGTTGTATTATTCTTCTTCTTTTTTTTATTGTCATTTATTGTTTAGTTATTTCTTTATTCAGGCTTTATTTCTTTATTTCTTTGAAAATGCCCCCATATATATATCGGTGTGCCCATTACTCACGTTACTATGTTGTTACTTCAATTATTTCTTGGTTAACTTTGTTTAAAAAATTGTATTGTAGTTGTTTACTTTTTTTCCACCAGTATGGAAATAAATGTCACAGTGAATTAAATTGAATTATTCATTTCCTTTTTTTTTATAAGAATTGTTATTATTTTAATGATTTAATTAACATATAGTAAGCTGTAAATTTAGTCAACCTTGATTTCAGACTATGTGGGAGGAATAACACGCAGAAGAGAAGTAGAAACAATTAACCTCATTTATCTTGGAGACAGTCCTCCAAACAAAGTTGAATCATCATAATTCCTTCCTAATTGATGGCCATGAAATGATTCCAACAATCGGGGTTCTAAAGAAAAGAAAGGTCACCCATGCACATACATGTACCAGTGGTTGTAGTCCAGTACTTTTTAGTCAAGTATCCAGTACTATTGAGTACTATTTGGCTGAGTCATCGGAGTGTGGGTTCGAGTCCCGGTCACGACACTTGTATCCTTAAGCAAGGCACTTAACCATGATTGCTTCGTAAAAGTTGGGGAGGTAGAGCCTTCTGCTCTACCAGCCAGGCTTCTGATGGATAATACCCAAGCCTACATCCTTACGGACAGTAAAGGGGGTAACCCTGTTTCAGCCCCAGGAGTAGGTGGCAACAGCCCCTGGAAAGACAGTTGATTTGTAGCCCACACCTTGAGTGGCTTACTGGCCTTGTGTGTCTGGCGACTTCCATAAAAAATAAAAAAATTAAATTTTTGTAAAAAAGGTGGCCGAGTAGTACTTGAGCACGAGTATAAGTGTCCGAGTACCGAGTATTCTGATATCACTCATGTTCCCCTCCTGAGCGCGCACGCGCCATTTAGTATGCGTCTTTATAGCTCATCACATGATTGATTCTCGACCAATAAAAATTCACAGTCTATTACCATGGTATAAAAAGTAGTATTATGTTGGCTAGGGATTATGCCACACACCTTGTACCCCAAAGTCATACCATGGTCATACTATGTAAATCGGTTTCATAACTAAATAGCACGCAGCTCTGTACACTTGCTGTAACATAATGAGCGTTTTGAGACATCCATAGACACATCGAGCGCATATAAAAATCATGCAGTTATTTTTGAAATGACCTTCTTTCTTACTCCTCATCATGTGTCCTAGCCAGTTTTTTAAATAGGGTAATCCAAATTGCTGTAAATTGACAAACAGGTTTTGAAAAATGCTTGTTTTCTACAATCCTGCATTCCATTATTTGTACTGTGTACTGCATGATGAAAAGAACATGCTATCATTAGCAAGTGCCCAGAGTCATGAGGGCTCACACAGTCCTGTGGGTCTTTTTAACCCCGGCAAAGGTGGACCCCAAGAGAGAGAAAAGTTCAACAACATTTACTTCCCCTTCCTCAGTATTTTGGTCACAAAGGTTGCCCAATTCACTTTAACGCGGATCCTTAGGGTCCGTGTCTCAGAGAAGGAACTGAATGACTGTCTGCTCTGACACTGACATTGTGATATTGTGTTAATTCCTTCCTAAATGATTCTATGTGAAAGTATACCCATGACATGGGATTTGTACTATTTGGGTCAACACTGTGACCATCTGGTCAGACAACAGTGTATGAAAATTGACCATTCACATGTATTTGACCGCAAGAGGGCGCTTTCAACAGCAAATTTTCCTTTCTTCACATTTACAGTTTTATCTTATTTTTACTGTCTGTATGTTGTTTGCTTGGACCAATGGCCAAAAATTAATAATAACAATGATTAGCCTATACCGCAATACTCAACAGAATTAAAAGATGATTTTATATCAGACTCAAAGTTAAAATTTGAACACAATTTTGTTTTTATTAATGATTTTTACACTAAAATCACTGCCCTCAGGCCTGTGGTCCAGTGCAGGCCTGATACTTCACGGAGGCAACGGAGGCAATTGCCTCCATTGCCCCTGGTCATTGCCTGAGTGCCCTTGAAATGATCCAATAGAAATTTACAATTTGCTCATAGAGGTGCCCTTTATCAAGGAGACAATGCCTTGGTGCCCTTGCCCTTTCAGGAACGAAGCAATCAGGCCTACTGGTGTTAATTTTGAGCCATGTAGTAGTTAGTACTTGTACTTTGCATCATGCACATTTGTTGACAAACTTTGGAGTCATTAAAATGCTAACTATAGTTTAAATTTTAAAAATACAAGACCAATGGACACATCTGTTTGTGAGTTTACTGGCCAGACACTGAAATCACTGGCCTCAGGCCTGTGCTTCAGTGTTTATTTTGAGCCCTGTAGTACATTGTAGTTAGTACATGTAGGTGTACGTGACATCATGCACGTTAGTTGACAAACTGTGAAATAAATAAATTGCTTTTTTTTCAATACCACATCATGCTCTTGATTTCTTTGAATACAGTACACATTCAGGCATAGTACACATTCATCCATGTACAGGTAGTTTGTCAGGGTATCAACTTTCACGTTAGAAAAAAAAAAAAAATCACAATTGAAAGTATTATTGTATTTCTATTTTTAAAGAAGTGAATCGTGTCGTTATCTATGCTGTGTGTAGTGCTTTAAGGCCATGTCACACGAGGCAATTTACAGGCAACCAGTTCCAGGCAGTCTACAAGAAGAAGAAAAAATCACCCACATCTCAGTTAATTCTCAGTGATTTACATGTACAGCTAGAAGAATGTCCTTTGTGCTACCCAAGTGTCCCTTGTGCATGCACTGCAGATGGTTGCCTCTAAGTTGCCTGTAAAAAAATGCCCTGTGTGACATGGCCTTTACATCCTATAAACATGTGTACCTTTGTAAAGTACTCATTTTCCAACCAATGGCCCACTGAAAAAAGCCAGCCAAAAGACCTAGCTGGGACTACATGTTTATATACTTGGCAATTCCAAATCCCCCAAAGACTTTTCTGAAGGACAGAGGCATTGCAATACATTTTATAAAACATAGATACAAACTCATGGAAAAGGGTTTTTGTATATAATATTCTTTTTTTTTTGGCACATCGTGGCAGAGTGGTTAGTGCGTCAGACTCAAGCTCCAGTGGCTGAGTCATCGGAGTGTGGGTTCGAGTCCCGGTCATGACACTTGTGTCCTTGAGCAAGGCACTTAACCATAGTTGCTTAATAAAAGTTGGGGAGGTAGAGCCTTCTGCTCTACCAGCCAGGCTTCTGATGGATGATACCCAAGCCTACATCCTTACGGACTGTAAAGGGGGTAACCCTGTTTCAGCCCCAGGAGTAGGTGGCAACAGCCCCTGGAAAAAAACATTTGATTTGTAGCCCACACCTCAAGTGGCTTACTGGCCTTGTGTGTCTGGCGACTTCCATAAAATAAAATACAAAAATAAAATAAACTACAGCTTCAAGGTTCAAATACTTTTTTAAAAAGGGCTTCAAACTTACTGTTCCTAAATAGTAACACTCACTTTTAGCCTACTGATTGTTGTGTTATAAATGTATTGGTTTCCGCATTCACAGTCAATGACGACTTCAGCCAGTCCGGATAAAGTTTAAGGGAAAGGCATTGATATGAAGTGATTCATTCCTTAGCATTGTAGGCCTATACACCATAAAAACTACACTCAAAATTGAAGTCCAGATTCCGGGTTGCAGGGGGCCTGACCCATTTCTGGATCAGGTCGACCCAGAATCTGCGTCAACCTGACCCGAAACTGTGTCAAACTGATGCAGAATCCGAGTCAACAATCCAAATTTTTAACAAGTTTCTGAGTCAACCTGACCCAGAAATGGGTTAGGCCCCCTTGGGTGCTGGCATTTTTGTTCGTATATTTTCTTAGAATATAATCACTCAGTTGAAATCTGGCTTTTCCATTTCACTCGGTTTTGCCTCATGAGTTGGAATAGTCCAGATTTCACCTCATGATTACATTCTGTGACAATGCACTCACATGCATTCATTATTTGCACATTAACCCCCTCCCCATTAGCGTATGGTTTGTGAAAACATGGAACCTTCCCTATCAGTCACTATTATATAATACAATTTTCTTGGAAAAATTGATGCAGTACACAATACACATAGTGTATGTGTTGTAGCCTAACAATCTACAGATTAATTCTGTTATCAATAAAACAAACGTTTCAAAATGTTACCACCAAAAAGCATTTTGCTTTACACCATACATTTGTACATGTACACCTAATGAACAAAACTTTAGAACCCTGTTCCTGAGTACAAATAAAAAGGAATTTGCATGTAAAACATGACGTAAATTACAGCTTTGAACTAAATGCTGTCAAATTATTGTGAACAAGTTTAGTACACTACGTGTATTTACTATAACCAGTAGCGAAACTAGGGTCAAATTTTAGGGGGGCACAAGGGGGTGCACCATTTTTTTCTAGGGGGCACTTCTGACCAATTCAATATGTTCACTTTTCCTAAACAAGCCCCTTTTCAGTCAGCGCACTTGTTACGCCGTTTACTTTTTTTTTATTGATTTTGTATTTATAAGATAATCTGACATGGAGGTAAAAACAAATACACCATCTGCCTGTTATTAACAAAAATAGTTTACAAAACAACATTGAAATTACAACAATTTAAAACTTTCCAAATTTTTTTAGTAATTTTTAATCTCAAAAGTCCAGATTTCAAATGGAGGGGCACCGGGGAGGGCGGGGGGGGGGGGGGGGGGGGGGACACGGACAGACATCAATAGATTGTTCCGGCCTGTCAATCAAACTGTGCGCTTGACCAATTGGATCGCACCTTTTTGTTATGTGACCTCGGTCAAATTCGGTCACACGTGCAGCGTAAACGCACACAAACTAAGGTGTGTGGGCGGGGCTTGTTGACAAAGCCGGAACAGTCTATTAGGGGGCATGTGCCCCATCCCCTTAGTTACGCCACTGACTGTAACATTACATGTACATTCTAGAACGAAGTACATGTATCCTGTTACAATTGAACATTTAATGTATAGATCTATACACGTGTGTGCCCATGCCTGAGAAACTGTGTGAAATGCCAATGACTTTTGTATTTGATCTTCTTATATAGTTATAGATCTAATCAATGGGTAAACATAAATGCTCCCAGGCTGTGGGCAACATGTACTGTGACTCAACAACTTGATGTACTTTACTCACTTCACTTGCAGGGAAATCTAATAAAACAAAAAAGCTTTGTCATGTCGAGTCTGAACCCACACAGAATTTGAACTTCCAATTTATGTTTACATGTACCAGGTCATATTTTTGTAGATGGGCACTGCTCAATACACCCCCAAACTGTTTGCTACTAAGGGAATATTAATTAAAAGAGTGGTGACAAGGTCTTAAAATCTTTCAGGCATTCAAGCGCTGATGTCAACCCCTCATTCTGAATGACCTCATATGACCCAGCGCCCTTTCCGGTGTACTGTTTTTTGTTGAAGATGATCATTTTTGATAGAAAATAGTTCATTTTGATATTTCACTGAAATATTTCATCATTTTTAGGTATGTTGTTTATCCTTAAATAATTGTTCATGTTGTTGCTTGATAATTTCATAGAAATCAATAAAAGGATTACAATACATGGTCAAAAAAATTACTTAAAAATTGTGCTAAAATGCATGTCATTAGGTAAAGAAGATTTTGCCATTACAATACAACATAGAGTGAATGAAAGGACTCGTAGCGTTAGAGTCAGGCACAGCCTACACAATGCTATTCGAAGCTAGTGTGTCTATAGTATTTGTTATAACACACCTCTCCCTGGTTCTTTATCCTGATTGGCTGAAACACGGTCACATGGGGTGAACTAATATAGCCTAGTGCATGAAATCTGCAACATACGCACCGCACACACTTCATTTGGGGGAAATAGTTCACAAAGCAGGAAATAGTTTCAAAAACACCAAAACTATTGACTGGTAAAGAGCGCCCTCTAGAAAACGACGGCGTCTGCGGATGGAGAAGAATCTCTGGACAAAAAACCGTGATTTACTCTTCTAACCGACATTTCGGATTGAGGTGTGTTATAAAATACATATGGACTGGAATTATTCGGGCAATAGTGCACGTCTATGCACCCCTCGGGCCTGTGAGTGACCAGGAGAGGGTCCTATTTCCTGAGGCCTTCGGCCTTGGGAAATAGGACCCTCTCTCTCCTGGTCACTCACAGGCCCTCGGGTTGCATAGACGTGCACTATTTCCCTCATTGCCAGTCCATATGTGTATACTAGTGTTGTATTACTAGTATTTATATTAGTATTTAGTAGTAAACTAACTACTACTACTTTCAGTTTAATACTAGTACGGTACTACAGTTTGAAAGGGAGAAAGCAAAAAAGTTTTTGATAAGCTTACCAACAAATCCACTTGAAAACCACGGGCACGGATAGCTTGCTCATGTCCTAACCACTATACACATTCCAAACGAGTAAATCAAAGAGGACACTATTTTAGTAACATAATTATTATAAACGCCTCTGTTTACTTCTAGTTCTAGTTCCACTTTTTCGCGATTGCTTGCCCCTACTCTGGGTTCACATCGTTGAATATTGATTGGTCGTATTCGATCGTATTGTCGTGCTGCCGTCTAATCACCGTCGTGGATGTAGATAGGTGCCACTTGACATATTGCGCGCTTACTCGATGAAGACGTCTGGGTTGCAGGTATTGCGTGTTGCAGGTATTTTGTTGGTCGTTCAGGTAAAAATGGGGAATCCCCAATAAATCCCGTTTAGCGGATCCGGTTATAAGAGTACAGGTCTTCATAGAATTCCGCTCACCGCATGCTTGCCTCATTTTCCCTGCTGGTTCCTTCTTATCTTGGGCTTAATAATCTATACCAAAATAAAAAAGCACGGATGCTCTAAGTTTACTGTGACCGTGGTGCTTCCCGTTACAAATCAACGGATATATCGTCATTATTAATAGCACAATTTTGGCTGATTGGTCAATCCAATTTAATGGTCCCATTGTTGCAGCCAGCTCTTAACATCAAATAACGGCAACTTGTTGGCGGCAAGGGTAATTTTGGGTTATTTTGCAAACAATAAGACTTCAGAAGCAGTGACGTAAATAGACATTTCCACTTGAGGGCGAGCAGGAAAAAGAAATAGTTTGTTTTTATTTATTAATTTGTATTATTTATCTTTTATTTTATTTTATTTATTTATTTATTTTTTTGTTTAGAGTTGTTTTGTTAGTATTATTATCTTTTGGGGGGCTTTATACTTCACCAAAACCATTTGCAATAAGTAGTCACTCTTTTACGTGCCTATGTTTGCTTAACTTTCAACTTTTTTATTTTTCTGTGTGTTCTATATTGATTTTATATTGTACAAACATGTGCGGGGTCTTTTGATGATTTTTTTTTAATTTAATTTAATTTTTTTAAATTTTTTTTTTGACTTTTGCCCTTCCCAAGATGGCCTCTGCTGTATTTTCAAAAGAATTAAAATAAAGTGAATAAATAAAATAATACATTATGCCTACATAATATACTTATAATTATGTGTGCCCTGAACCATCGACTGTACAGTCTTAATTAGTTTACAGGCTATGAACCAGGTGGGCCGATTTCACAAAGAGCTAAGATTTATCTTAATTTTGAATCAATCTTAATTGCTAAGCAAAGTGTGATGTCACAATACAAATCACCATGGTAATACTGACAGCTCATCATAAGATGAATCTGTGTGCTTTGTGAAATTGAGCCATATGTTTTAATTTCGAAAATTAAATTACTTAGATCAGTTTTTGTTTGTTTTTCTTTCGATCTCATGTGTGTGCGTGTACTGTGTGGGTGAGTTTGTATACACATTAAAACCGGGGACCTATAACAAAAGGGAACAATAGAGTCCCCGGTTCGCCAAGTGTCCCCAGTTGCCAAACGTGTAAAAAACATATGGGAGGTGTGGCAAAAAAGTAAGAGTACAAACAAAAGAGGAACAATAGGGTGTCCTCGATTGCGGGTGAACACACACTTGTGGTGTGGGTGTGGCAAGGGTCCTAAAGCCCCCGGTTGGTTAGTCAAAACCAAAGTTAGTCAAAACAGCCTTAATTAGTCATTTTTGACCATTTTTGACTAATTTTAGTCAAAACTTGGTCGAAATGACTAATTAACGCTGTTTTGACTAAGTTAGCTTTTAGAGCGAATAGCGCTACGTGGGTTTTGAGTTTAGTACACTCAGCCTATACCAATGCAATGTTTTTACATGTGTTACGAGGAAAATGATTATTACATTACCACAATAGCATTCCTCATTTACCTTTCGCTTCAAAACAAAATAAGTAATAAATAAATAGATAAATGAAAATGTAATATAAATCGAAATAAAAACAAACAAACAACACAACACACCCCAATTAACACCCCTAGCAACCACACCTAACAACCACCCCAACAAACCTACAAACAAGAAGACACTGTAGCCGCTCTTCAAAACACATAGACGTAATTAATATGACCACAATGTCATAATAACTTCCTTCAACCCAAATATGATCAAAACACGCAGAGCTAGTTCACGTCAACAACTTTCTAAAGTTTCTTTTCCTCATGACTATATTGGTGAAATAACTCCTGTTGCTCGAAATTTGTATACCATAATTTCACTATATATAGTGTCACTCAATTGTCATGCATCCATATTCTCGTGCTGCGTCATTTCACATCTGAAATATAGGTAAAATAAGGAAATATTTGAAACTGAACGCTGTACAAAGAAATTTAATCACTCTGTTGTTGTTTGTCGACAAGACATGTGCAACTCACTTTTTTAATTGGTCGATCTTCCATGTAATGAAATCCAACGTCTTCAGTGCATTCAGAACGCTGCTGCTCGTGTTATTCTTGTCAAAAAAGTCCTCCTCCCAGGGCCTACCTATTTTACAAGAGTTGCACTGGTTACCAGTATAGTATGTTTGCTCTAATCTCTCACGGACAGTGCCCCTGCATTGATGATTTGCCTTAACCTATACAAGCCTCCTCGCAAACTCCGTTCTGATCATTTTAAATTGAGCCTATAAATCGACCATCGTTCATGGGGGTGACCAATATTTTTCTCATATGCACCGCGTCTACATGGAATAAATTACCATCACATGATCCAATTTCAGAATTTAAAAGAAAAAAAACATAAGTTTTTAATGCAGCATTTGCATGTTGTTCTTTTTCTGGGTTTTCTGTTCAGTTGCATCCTGTACTTGACCTATAGTGCCATGAACACTTTTGACTTTGGATTTGGGCGCTCTTGATACATTTTTTTAAATATTCAAATAGTATCAAAATGTTCACTTACTTCATCAGACAGCCACTTACCTGCTATGAAAATGGCTTACCGAAATCAATTTCATTACAAAATCTGAATTCATTTTAATCCTCACAAAATTGTTTGTGGCTACTGAAAGGCCGTGGTTAAGAGTTAAAGTTTGTGCGTCACATGCATGCAATGAGACCTCGGGTTTGAGAAATCTGTAATAAAGGCCATCTGTTGGTTCTGTTCGGGCATAACGAATCACCTGCGGTCGCTTGCAACAACTCAGTAACTTTACGCAATGACAAGGACATGACTATTGTCATTCAAAATATTGGCAAATGGTGACAGGATTATGGTACTTCAGCTTAAACGCTATACGACTGATTGCATTAAATTTAGTTCATCAAATCGACACCTTACTGTCATGTTCCGCGTGAGCAGGCTTAGCCGGGGGGAGGGGGACATCATGCCCCCCTCCTACTAATTGTCACCCCTGTCAGCCTGGACACCGTGAAATTTGCTATAATCTGGCAATGTTAACTGAAATTCTCTCAACAAATATCCGTGCCCCCTTTGCCCGCTACAAAAAAGCTGCTGCCTACGCAGTTGAGGGGTCAGACTATTCAAAACCAATCCTTTCAACAGTCAGTTTACAAAGGGAAATATTGAAACACATGACGTCCATCCAGTCATTCACATTATCATGTTTTTGTCAGATGACAGAGTCATCTACTAGTATAAGGCCTCCTTGAAGCATGTTTAGATATCATGCCTGAGTAGTACACTGGTCAATCAACGACATTAGCGTGCCGTTGTCCTTGTCCGTTTGCGAATTAAAAAAAGCACGATTGTGCTTTGTCATAAAAAGGGGATTTCAACAGCAGTGGCGTATGGGGCCGGGCGGGGCAGGGGAACATGGCACATGCCCGCTACCCCCCCCCCCCTCCCACCACACACTCACTCTATGTACACACACACACACACACTAAAGTACTTCATCCCTCTTTTGAAATCTTGACCTTCGAGAACCAGAATAAAAGTTTACATTTTATAAACTTGTCTGCAGCATTACTTAGGCCTTATGTTTAAAACTATTTTTCTATTTACACGCAAAAAATATGTATTTGTTTTTAACCGTCTAGGTCAGATTGTCTTGTAAAAAAATAGTTGGCAGCACAGGGCGCTGAAAAAGGGCTTGTTTAAGAAAAATGCAAACTGCAGTTTTAGTTGGCCAGAAGTACCCATAGAAACAAATGGTGTACCCCTTATATACACCCCTACAATTTACCTTGTTTTCGCCGCTGAACTATTTTAAGTTTCCCCGGTCAATTTTTGTAAAAATGAATTCAGTTTCATCCACACGCATTATAATTCACGCATTATGATTATTTCCATAATTCATTCAAAACTAGGGTTCCTTTTTAGAATGCATTCAATTTCGTTTTCGTGCAAGCACGATTTCGTTCTTCCCATTTGTTCCATTTCAGTCATTCGATATCATTTACAGACATGGAAGACTGCGTTTCTACCATTCTTCAGTTGACCTTCTACTGAATGCATGGTTGATCTGCTTCTTGCTACTAACTTTTACGAAATAAGGAATGACCTTTGCGATCTTATGAATTTGAATAATCTAATATAATAATCAAAGAATGTTCAACTTTTGAAATTGAATTACTCCTTTTGACTGTTAAGCGATGGAACACTCATTTTCAAACGAAACTGAATAAGCCAGTGTTAGATTATATGAGTTTTTGATGAAATTGGCCGGGAAAGCCTATTATTATAACAAAAAGAAGCTATACATCCATGCTCTGATCATATTAACCAAGCAAAAAAACGTCAACTATAACCCATCAGTCAATAAACGTAAAAGTAAGATAAATGGTAATTCGTTTTTTTCGCAGAAAAGTGTGCTTCGTAAAACCTGATTATGCCTTTAGTAACTTGCTTTGTGGTGTAATGATGCCACCCCGCATGCTAAACAAATTCATTTATCAACGTATTGTTCATTAAACCAACAAAAATAAGCTCCGGTGATTGTAAACAACACCGTTATATAAAAACGTGCCGGAAACGAAAATCCCAAACAATCTTTGTGTGATCAGCATCATCGCGATAAAAAAAAATATATAAAAAACAGGAAATGCGGAATGGGATTAAAAGCCCCAGCTCAACATTGGTAAACTGATTGTAAATGCTTCTATTCTTTGCAAAAGGCAAGGTATTTGGAACAAAACCAACCTGTGAAAATGTTCAATGTTTCATTTGCGACAAAACGTTACAAATGCACCCAGCATTTTTGTACGCATTCCTATATAGGCAGAGTTTTCGTCTCACGGAGACGAAAACTATTTTTGAATCTTATTTCATGTATTATTTAAAAACGATAACACTTCAGAAAGAAATATTCCAAGGAAACTTTATTACCATCATTATCTTTATACCGTGTAAGGTATATGTCAATCTGTAAATATTTATGGATTTTTTTCTTACCAATGTTGAGCTGGGGCTTTAAATCTCTAGGCCTACAGGCCTACAGCTTTATGTCGCTTTTAAAATGATTGTCAATATAAATCCATTGTTGTGTATTATTTGCGATCCTATAATTAACTTTCCTGGTGTTTTTATTTGTGCAGCGGATAAAAAAACATACTAACCCCGTCTTGCTGATGTCAGAGCTCCCTACCCCTCCCCTTCCCTTTCTCACTATGCCAAGGTATTAAGAAAAAATCCTCGTTATTCATAGATGGCGGGCCACGGTTCTAGTAGAGAGCCGAGATGCAATAAAATTATGGTCTGGTTCTTCTTTTACAAACCTATATAAATGGAAGTTTTTACGTCCCCGTTTTGTTGTATAATATGTTTTTCTTGTATTTGTTTATTATCATTAATATTGATTATTATTGGTTTTGATTACTGCTGTCTGAAGTCTGCCATACGTTGTTATTATGAACTGAACCCTGATAGATAAATCCATTTCTGCCTCTTACCATGCCCGATGTTATGGCAAAAATGCAACGATAGAGGGGGCTATTTAAAAAATCAACATCATTTTAAGGTCTGCGTAACGGTCAAGGTGAACCAACTGGGGGCGGTATTGGATTATTATACGATGGGGAAAAAAACCCTGAAATCAAAGACTATTGAGGGTCAAGACGCAGCATCGCCCGATGTCAATAGTACAATTTAAATCTATCAAAAGCTTAAACAATACCTTCAGGTGTGGTTACGACACATGTTTCCTCTTGAGCAAGACATTTAAAGGTATAATACAGGATTGGTATTCATAAAAAACCTGTTTTATTATAATTATAGTCAGTATGAAAGCTTACTGATTATGAAGTTCATACCAGTACCAATCTTCCATAACTTGCATTAAAAACAACAGCAGCAGCAGCAACAAAAACCCCAAGAAGGTAAACAGCAGAGAAGTAAAAAACATCACGGACAAAAGACTGGCTGTGTCGGGCTCCCTTTTTTCTATATAGGCTTTTTAGTGGCAAAATGAAAGACAAACAAGAGCCATCACCCCCCCCCCCCCCCCCCGCAAACAAACAAAAACCCACAAAAAAACAGACAACTAAAAAAGGCTAGTTATCAATAAAACGGGGCAAAAACCATAAATAAATAAAAGAAGTAACATGCAGTTACTTTAGACCCGTAATGAATTGGAAGTCAAACATGAAACCTGTTTATCAGAAAATGTAAATAAAACCATTTATTGACCAGCTCCCATTGGCCAGACCAACCTCGTGTGTGTGTCGTTTTTAATTCACTTTTTGCAAGGTAATCATCCATAGTTTTTTTTAAGGCAATGTTTTTATCCTTTCAGAAGCATGCCCTTTAGATGTTCTCTTTTTTATAGATTGTGTTTAATTGAATGTTTTTAGTGCACACCTGGAAAACAATTTTCACTTTTTATTTGTTAAACTGTGAGGAAATGAATAAAAATTGAATTGAATTGAATTGAATTGTTTGATACCACTGTCAGTGGCATAGCCGGGAGGGGGCCAAAGGGGGCAGCTGCAGTGCCCCCCTCCCCCGTGCTTGCAACACCCCCCCACCCCCGTCAGCCTCTGGACACCGTGAAATTTGCTGTTAAATCAGGCCATTTTGACTGAGATTGCCCCCTCTACAAAATCTGTGCCCTTCCACAAAAACGATTCTGACTATTACGCCACTGCACTGTGTCATTGCATTGTGATCATCGTCATAACAAGCAGGCAAACAATGAAACGGTCGGCAAGGGTATCAGATCGTTTTTTATTTCATGTTATACTTCCAAGAAAAAAACAACCGCGGGAGAATGCTCGATAAACTCTGACAATTTTTGCGGGAGTCATTATATTTTTTTTCCTGCCAGAATATCAACATTGACGAGAAATGAACCCTTTTTGATGATTCCTTTATACCAGAGTTGGCCGAAATCTGTCATAAAAATAGCCTGTGAGACTATAGACTCTTTATGAAATAAAAGTATCGTCAAACAACCATTGGCCAGCATCCACTCCTCGCACTCGCGCACTCTGAGTTGTTTTTTTCATGACCGACTTATGAACAAATTAGCGTTAAAACTCCAAGTTTTAAGTTAGTTCTTCGCAGCTTGCTTTTGTGTCATATTGCGTGGCAGTTGTGCTGGCGGTACTGGACACCTCCTGCCTTCAGTTGAATACAATTCCTAATTTATTTTGTTGCAAAGTTTAGCGACAGGTGATCATACAATTATGGGCTAAAATCATTATTGAGAATACTACGGGACAGGTCTTTGCGCTCTACATTACACAGGATTCTTGTGTTTTGCGTCTAGTCAAACTTCCAGATTTTGGTTTTGCTTCTGTCTTCACGCATTCTATGTTTGCGAAGTATAACCCGTCTACGATATTTGAGACGATTGTGTTACCATACATGTATTGTGTATCCAGTAGGTAGGCCCTACATACATAAGCCTCATTATCATATCTGACCTACTTCATTCCCGGAGCCAGCCCAATAAAACGGTGACATCTTTTCTTTTTTTTAGAGTAGGCCCTAACATTTTCAACGCCAACGCGCAAAAGTCATAAAAACTCCCTCCACATCTAACAAAAAACCCACCGTTTCCCCTTCATCTGCTGGTAAAACAGTAACGAGAATGGAAACGTGATTACCAATTTAGGATATGACGTCACAAGAATATTCAAATTTCAAGGCCATTATCGATTTTTAACCTGCCGCCGCTATAAGCATCCCCAGTTCAAGGATTACCGAGAACTTCCGAAAGCTACCGAACCAGACAGTGACGTCAACCGACCCAGACTGGTGACATATCCACACGCTAAATGAAAGACTTCGTTTCTATAGTATTAACTACTGTTTTGGACGATTACTCCCATTTCTGAGGTAAGATTTCAACCCCAACCATTTTTATTTTTCGCAGAGATACCGTCTGAAATAAAATGATACATGCTAATAAAATTTTAGGTTAATTTAGTGGACTAAAAAGGCGAAAGACTCTTTACTTTTTTAGGTTCCAGGAAAGCGCCATCTTGGAATATGCTCAAGATACGATTTCTTTGCAAGAAAAGTGGACATTCAGTCTTGGATATCTAGATAGTTAGTTGATGATATCACAATTTGTTTCGTGATTGTGAAATATTCTGGAGAATCTATAAAGTAGAAATTGTTTTCATGGGTAATAGAAAAGTCAAAATGTTTCTAACTTGGTTTTAAATCGTGTTCGTTGGGCATTGACATATTAATTGAGTTGACTCATTCAATCATTGGCTTGAGTAGCAAAGCCCAAAGGAAGGGCTCGATTTCGGGAGAAAAATCCACAAGACTGCAGGGCTTGTACCACTACTAGTACTAGTAGTACATACATATAGTTCTTGTAGCTCAACATTTTTACTGGACCACAAAATATTTTTACAAGACCGATCAAAATGAAAAAAAAAAATACACAGTTTAACACATTCTAAACATGATGAACTGCTTCTATTTGAACAAGCATCATAGAAGGTTTATCTCGTTCTTGCAGCATTGCATATGTGTACAAACACTACATACTGCGTTGACTGCGCAAAGCAAGCAGGGCAACAGTGAACACACATTCCTCGTATCTAGTGACAGTGTTAATACGACTTATTACACATAAGGAAACAAGACCATCGGACTTGTCTGGTTGTGAGTTTACTGGCCTGATGCTAAAAAACTCAGTGGCCTTGGGCATGCGATCCAGTGTAAATTTCAATCCCTGCTCTGCATTGCTAGCCAAGAGCTAGCCATTCATTAATGCTCTGAACCAGACTTAATTGTTTTTAATTTATGAAGTTACTACTAGTTTCATGTGAAGCAAAAATTAATGCTCATCAAATTTATTTGCTAATAATCATAGAAACTAATTGGCAACAATGTACATCACATTTTCAATTTGGCTGATGTTACGTGTTAATCTGTGCTATTAAACTATTGTTCGTTTATTCTTTTATTACATCTGATGTTTTTGCGAGTTAAGCAAAGAAGTGAAATCAGAGAGGTCTAGCACTGATTTTTTTTTCATTTTCGTTTTAGAAGGGCCCACTTTTTATGTTGCTGCTAAATATTTATACCGCGGTATTCTACCAAGGTGGGCATGACTGGCTAGTGCGTGGCATGGGTGGCTAGTGCAAAAAGTGCTTGCCTCTCACCACTGTGGCCCTGGTTCGATTTCCGGCCAGGGCTATATGTGAGTAGAATCGTGCGTTGGTTTTTCTCCTATGCCACAAGTGTTTTTCTCTGGGCCCTGATCGCTGCATACGTACATGTATACTGATTATCAGCAAAAGCTAAACCTACAATCAATCACCAGTAATCAATGTGTAATTTCACAACAATATTTTGAACAAGTTTTTCCTGTTTTTCTATCAAAGCAGAATGTATACTACTGCCGTCCATCCAGCGTCTTAAGTTTTACCCAAAAGGATATTCAAGGCCAGACATGATGCAGGACTTTCGGAATTTTGACCCTCAGAGGTTGGAGAGATTGGAAGCACGCTTTAAGGGAAGCCGTAGCCAGCCTCCCATTGTCATTGATGATGATTCCAGTCAGAGCGCAGGTAGTCACAGCTCCCAGGCAGAAGACAGTGATATTCAGGTATTGCAAACAATTTGGTTTCCAATCAATCAAGGACCCAATTTCATAAACCTGTGTACCGGAAATCACATTTTTGTGGCTGTTGTAGCAGCACAATGTGTGTAAGCAAAAGGGTATTTATAAAAGATCAAGAGGATTTGACATTGCATGTGTGCGTTCATATTGAATTTGCATTGTTGCGTCTCTCGTCTGCCTGCATGAACCACCGGCAAGCTAGCCTGCCATTTACTTCGCTTGTGGTAAGCAATGGTTATGAAATGTGCCCAGTAAGCAGAAACTGTCTGCAAATAGGCTTTATGAATTAGGCTGCTATTCTGTGAGCTCATGAGATGTTTAGTAATGGGAGAATTTTTGACAGTCCTTTTTCGCAGTGCTCACTAGTAGTACACGTGCTTAGAACTACGTGCGCAATACTGAGCATGTGCGCGTACGCTAAGAACTGTCAAAAAGGACGGTTGTGTCTGCTGCCGCCAGCGTCTCAAAGGTCTCCCAATGCACTTGTGCTTACACCCACATTCTTTCTATATTTAATTTGTCATTCCATCTTTAAGTACCATCAGCGCCATGTGTACTCATTCTCAAAATTGAGCTTGAAGTATTCATTGTCATTATTCTCGGCAATTAAAAAATGTTCTCTGTAGATGCCTAAAATTACACAGCTGACATTTTTGAGTTAATCTATGTTAAAGATGTAGTGAACATCTGAAAGTTGTGCAAGCCTCAATTTTAAGAAAAACGGGGGCAGGCCTTTGCTGGCCAAATGAGAGAAATTGTACAAGGGGATGCTGGCCAAGTTGGTAGTTACAGTGCAATTTTTCTGGAAAGCATGCTGGCCTCGGTGGCCTCGGTTAAGATCAAGGCCTGGTTGTGTCTGTGCTAAAATGTTGTACATGTATAACCAAAAACACTTTTTAAACCTTAGGTATGTTTGAAACTGCACAAATGTTATACTTTGTTAATGCTGTCCGGAATGTACACACAGACAAAATGTTGGAAGATGTGATGGGTTTGCCATCAGCCTCCCACACATGTAGTAAATTTTGTGGTTTAGCATAATTCATTGCCTAACGATAATATCTTAATGAACTGCTACACCATGCGCAAAATTTGTCTGAGTTCCAAGCTGACTTTTCAGCACATATGGCATTTAAGAAAACAGTTTGCTTTGATATGAGAAAACTTGTGACTTGAGGATACAAAAGTTTGTATCATAAATGTGAATAAGAAATCTTTAAGGCTAATGGGCAAATGGTTTACCTTTTTCCACAATAATTTTAGTCGCTCCGGGCGGTCACAACTGGGACACCAGAGAGAAAGGAGAAGAAAAGAAAACGAAAACATCCTGAAAATCACGATCAAAACTCTGGTGGAGGTAAGTATCAGTTCATCTATTTGTTTGTTTATTTATTTATTTATTTATTTTGTTTTGTTTAGCGAGGGCAGCCCCATCACCCCATCTAAGAACTGTTCAGCCAGGGGGGCCTGGTGCCACATGTTAAAAAAAATACAGAATTACAAAGTAACAAAGAACAAAAAATATATTTAGTTTAATTGATAGTTAACTGAGTCACAATTACAATTTTCAGATGAAAATATTTCTCATGACAGTTTGTTACCTGACCAACTTCTTACCAAGAATGCTGTTTAACTTGAAAACCAACAATTTGTTTTTCCGGTAAACTTTGCAGGCCACGGTCATAATGCCAAAAAGATCAGTGAGTATTTCAAGACGTCAGGAAATAGTCCGGGAAGAGCGCCAAATCCAAATCTCGTCCCAAGGTCTCCTTCAACCTCTCAATCAATGGTAAGATTAATCAGCTCCCTTTGGGATTAAAACTCCTTTTCCAGTACCCGTGTAGGATTTTTTTCAGTCTTTTTTTTCCTGGCCATTAATAATTTATTTCGTAAATGAAACTCAGTTTGGTCAACCATAAAGATGTTTTCTCATAGACGTTTACAGATTTTAATGGATCGTATGGGTTTTTTTTACGGGCGTGTTTCTGAAGAGCAATCAGACTGTGGGAAAGCCGTTATGTAACGGTCGATCATCAACCACTGCCCGGTCGAACAGGGCATCCAGGAGACAGATAAAAGATGTTGATTTCCCCTTATTTTTTTCTGTTTTGAATAATACATAAATTATGTCAGCCTGCAATATGAAGCAAGCTCAATCAAGGACCAATGGTTAACTAGTGGTTGGTTAGTGACGTACGTGGTGCATGCGCACTGAAGTTGAAGTGCGAACGGCTCGAATCATGTCATGTCCATGAGAAAACAGCGAAATCAACCTTTATCACTTTTTCTGATAACCGGTCCCCTCTGCACTGTGCATATGAAACGGCTATTGGTAACCAACAATGTGACCAACCTCAATAGGCTGGTTGTGAGTAGTCGACTAGACTAGTCCAACCATCGTTGACTAGCGTGAGTTTGTTCAGAGTTAGTCAAACTATGGTTAACGATGGTCTTTGATCGAACTTGCTCATGATTTGTGGTGAATGTATGCACAGTACATACATGTACCATGTTAGTTGTGTGCAGAGTTGTTCCACCATACACAACTTATTCAGTTAAATGGTTTCTTTTAGTTAATCAACTCGCTGGAAAATGTTACCAAGCTTGTATGTGAAGCAGCCTAAACAGTTCTAACCACAATGATCATGGTTCTACATGTATATTCTTTGTTCAGTGTACATGCAGTACCAATGTAGGTTCCGAGCGCCGCACACAGCTCGTACATGTAAATCGATTACTAACCAATAGATAATCTATATCCGATTGATGTAAATATTCTACTCCTCTCCGTGTTTTAGTATCCACCATCCCCCTCGCCAAGCTCCAACCATGTGGATCTGGTGACCATGCAGTACCCACCACCAATTACTCGCAAAGAAACCGTGACATGTGCAACTCAGGTAACTCATCGTAGCACAGGCTTATGTCTGAAATACACACTAATGTCATTTTCTAATCTTACATAAAGCAAAAAGCCTGTTATTCTTGACATCAGATGAACTTTCAAAATCAATCATGGAATGTTGTATTAAAATCTTTGATTTAGGTTTTCTTTCCAGTCTCTTTTATGTAATATTAGCATAACGGCTGTATTTTTTCATCTTCCATCTACCAATAGACTGTAATGACTCTTGAGGACATCCGTAGTCTCGAAGGGAAAGTAACCAGCGGTTTGAGGGAGTCACAAACGGCCATACAATCTTTAAAACAGGTAAGGATTGCTCTGGTGTTTTCGCCATAGAGACGATCACCAAAATGAACCTTAAAATACAGCCCCTGGAAAAAAACAGATTTGTAGCCCACACCTCGGGTGGCTTACTGGCCTTGTGTGTCTGGCGACTTCCATAAAAAAAAAAAAAAAAAAAAAAGGTCTTGAAAGACGGTCTGATATTCAAATGGATGTGCTCTTGTCATAGATGGTGGCTCTACAGTGGCTCTGCCCCTACCCGAAATAAATTTAACAAATGTTTACAATTGTGATGTTTTTGGTTTGTTTTGAAGACTCAAACAGAAGCTCAGAAGCAGGTGGAAACACTTCAGAAACAAATCGCCAAAAGCATGGTCATGACCAAGAAGTTACTCATTGAAAAGGTGAGTGTTGAACTCTAACCCTCCCAGCCCTGGGCATTCTGAAAAACAGAACAAATAACACCATATTTACCCCTTTACAGAGACCGTAGCCTATACACCAATCCGAGCAGCGCTCGTTTATGGTGTTTTACATCACCGCAGCTATGGCCTCTGCACGCATGTGTGACACGACACGTGTGTCAGCGAGCATATGTACCAATCAGCATGGAGGGTTCTCAGTGCGTGTGCGTCGACAGGCGTGAGTGGCGGCTATAGCTGCGGTGGTGTAAACGCCCATGAACAAGCTGCATGGAATAGTCTATAGCGGCCCCAAATGACCGCAAGATTTTACCTACTTCTGATAAAACAGGATGGTCAAAGAAAAGGTAATATCCCGAATTGACATTTTCCAAATGTTTTCCATGTTAACATATACTCTGTAGTGATAAAACAAAACCATTTGTTTCTGTTTCTTAATATGTTTTTTGGAACATTTTCCCCTGAAAATCTTGAGTGAAAAAATCAACAAGATTAGCAATGTCTGGGCGTATGGTGATGATTATACAGAAATAAATTGTCTCCGAAGGGGTTGAAGACGGAATCATTGTGGAGAAAGTGCTGCTGTTCAGCAGCAATTAGCAGGGATTTTCCATAAACAAATTGACGGTTCATTGGAATGTAGTTTAGAAAACCTGTTTCCGCTATTGACCACTGGCACTGACGCCAAATTGGAAATCATAATGCATGTAAAGATATGGGGTGCACATTAACTCTTCCTGCATTGCCTGTAATGCACACTACGCAGTAACATACAAAGAAAAGCCCAAGCAAGCTTTCTTGTTGGATGAGGTCAAGTGAATTTGATCTTTAGTGGGAACCTGTGCCAATTTGTAGAAAAACAGCTATTGGGGCTTTTTTTTTTAAACAAAATTTGTTTGATCTTAATCAAGAAAACGTGAGTTCTTGTGAAACTTTATTTAGTTTGATATTTTTTTTCTGATGTGTTTTAAGTCTGACATTGACATGAAAGAGGCGAGACGGAAAAGCATGGAGAACCGACTAAGACTTGGCCAGTTCACCACCAAGAGGCAGGGAGCTCAGTTTGTGGAAACCTGGCAAGATGGCTACGCATTCACTGAGCTTGTCAAGTAAGTTTCGGCTCATTCACCATCGCTGGCATACTTCTCTTTATTCATGTTTTAAATGCTCTTCTGGTTTTTCTGTTTTCAAATAGAACAAGCTACTTGGTCTAAACTTTATGTGATTGGACAGTTGACACGATAGCACGCACTTCTTTAAGTAACTAAAAAGTACATGTTGGATTTCGTTTCATGTATACAACAGGCAACAAGAAAGATTAGGCAAAGAAAAAGAGGAAATAGAGCACCAGCGAAAGTTACTCACCAAGAAAAAACCACCGACCCCTCAGGCTGCTACGGCCAAAGCCAACAAGGCCAAGGCTGCCATGGCCAATGGTCCCGACGATGTGTTCGCTAAGCCAGCCGTAGAGACCCCAATGACACCGTTGGAGTATTATGAGAGAGATGAAATCTTCAAGTTACGATTAGCATCTTTGAGGAAGGTGAGGGTCAGAGATTTTCCAGTCCGTCCCAAACACATTTAGATAGACGAGGACGTAAACTCATGCCATTGATTGTGTGTGTATATCTTGAAATGTTTGATAAAGTTGTTCTTCTGCAGTAATACAAAAAGTATTTCATGGAGAGGTTGTGTACACTAATCCAAGCTGTGCTGGTTTATGATGTTTTACACCACCGCAGCTATGGCCGTCGCAAGCATGCGACACGACACGACAACAGGGCGGCAGGGTGCATTATGTACCAATCAGCATGGAGGTTCACAGTGCGTATGCGTCAACGCGCGCATGCAGCGGCCATAGCTGCGGTGGTGTATACGCCCATGAATGAAATGCTTAGATTGGTCTATATCATATCCGACATTGTTACTCCGATACAACCATTCAGTTTCACTCCTGGAAATTTGCGTGTGTATTTTGTTTTGACTTGTTTTAAATGTTGTTATCATCTCATTAAATGCCTCCCTTCTTCCCAATGTTCACAGGAGGAAGCCGACTTACAAGGAGAGCTGGAGAAGTTAGAGCGAGAGCGTAACGTTCATATACGGGAGCTCAAAAGAATACACAATGAGGACCAATCGAGGTTCAACCATCATCAGACGCTCTCAAACCACTACCTGCTGCTGGGACTGCTGGGGAAAGGTGGTTTTAGTGAAGTCCATAAGGTAAATTCCAAACAGCGCCCTCGTTGACATCAAAGGAAGACCTATCATTGGCTGAGAGTGCGTTGTGCGTAAACGCTTGCATGTTTCCATTGTTTGACTGCAGCGATGGTGGCCTATGCAAGGGGCCTATACACTAATCCCAAGCAGCGCGTGTTTACGATGTTTTACACCACTGCATCATGGACACTGCATGTGTGCGCTACTTGACAATAGCGTGTTGGCGCACATATGTACCAATCGGCTTGGAGGATTCACAGTGCATGTGCGTGCGGGGACCATAGCTGCAGTGGTGCAAACACCCATGAACAAGCTGCTCAGATTACTGTAGAAAAAAAATAGTCTGGTGACCATAATGACTGTTGCAAGCATACACAGCCTTTGTATTCGGGGAAGACGACTTCATACAGCTCACGTGCGAGTTGCGTCAATGTACACAACTGAAACCTTACTTCTTTACCCCTGTGCAGGGTTTTGATCTCAAGGAGCAAAGATACGTTGCCTGTAAGATTCATCAACTCAACAAGGAATGGAAGGAAGATAAGAAAGCCAACTACATCAAGTGAGACTTCATCCTTTTTTTTTTTTTCATCCAAGTTATTTTCTCAATTATTTATTTTCTGTACTTGCAGTTGTGCAGTTTTACAATCGATTTCTGACTGACCTCTTATTCTAAAAGTTATCACACTTTATTATTATTTTCATAGCAGAACAAAATGTTATTTTTTTAGATAAAGTTCTTGCAGGCGCTACGAACACATGCAGCTTGCGACAAAAGCCAGGCAATCAATTTAATCACAATATTTAATTGACTGAAAATGATAACCCATATCACTACAATATGATAATGGCATCAGGGTTTTATAGGCTTCAATCCCATCTAAGAAGCCTGTGGGATTATTGTTTTCCGCTGGACTCCAAAAGCACCTAGTATACAGTGCTTGATACGCATCGGTGCAAGGGTAAATCTAAAACTATATGCTGTATCTTGTTTTTGGCTTTTTTAGACACGCACTTAGGGAATATGAAATTCACAAGAGCTTAGATCATCAAAGAGTCGTCAAGCTGTATGACGTCTTTGAAATAGATTCAAATTCGTAAGTATTTCTTGGCGTTGTTTTATGATGGATTAAAGCTGTGTAATTATTTAAATCCTCAGAAAGATTATTCAAATGAAATGGCATGTAAGTGATGGCCTAAAATGAGACTCACTTCTTGAAGAACGCTGCATTATCATTAACTTTACTTCTGTTGACCTCTTGAACTGTTTTCACATGCGCCTACTGTTTGCCCATGGTCTGCCTATTTGGAGAGTCAAATTATGTGTAAAGAAATGGTGAGAGGTTAAACCTGCTCTTGTCGCCTAAAATGCACACTGTACACTAAAGCACACAGGTAAACTGACTGCCAAATTGGCGCAGCAAGACTTATTGTGGTGAGGACGTCAGGTGAATTAGGTCAATAGATTCTTGCCCGAGCCACCTTGCCCATGAGGGTTCATTATTGATGTCTACAATGTAGCTGTTCATTCTTGATTCGACAAATGCATGCTTTTGTTGGAACATTCACATGTAATGTGCCAACAGCATTGAGACCCCAATTGGCAAAGCAGTTGGTTGCATTGCCATTTCCAAGGTGTCTCTACTTTAAAATATAATGACGCAAGAAATTCTTTTCGTTATGGAACAACAGATAAATCGCCCTCTAACGAGACAAGTAGCTCTGTTATCCCATTGTTCACAAAGCTTATGTATTGACCTCTTGCATGATGCGGAGCGCACCTCCCCAAAATGCCATTTTAACCATTTTGGGTGTTGGTTCTTTTGCGTATATTTTGACTTCCAAGATGGTGTACAGGATAGGCACGTGTAAGTGCATTGCACGTCATGAAGTGGGTCGGTATTTGTCTGTTTCCGATTTTGTTTCTATAGTATAACATGAGGAAGATTTTGTAAAAAAGAATTTTTTAATGGAAGAATGAAGTGTGAAAATCATTCCGTAATTCAGTTGGAATGTAAACAAGTCATTTTTAGGAGTGCAACCTATGAACATGTAGTAGTATTGTCATGGGTTATAATTTATAGATTTGAATTTTTGTTTTTATGTAATCTCTAGTTTCTGTACAGTGTTGGAATACTGCCCAGGCAATGATTTAGATTTCTACTTGAAACAACACAAGATGATAGGAGAGCGAGAGGCCCGCTCTATAATGATGCAGACAATCTCAGCCCTGAAATACCTTAACGAGCGGAAACCACCTGTTATTCATTACGATCTAAAGCCAGGTGAGTACTAAGGGCATATTTATAGAGGGCCTAACACGGATCCCTGGGGCACACTAGTTTAACTGTGCACAATAGAATAAAGAAAATAATCACAACAAAATGTGAGAAAACTTCACAAATGCTTGTTGGAGAATATGTGAAATATTCACTGCATGTGAAATCAAAACAAGCTAGGTTTTCACATTCGTGCTGTAATAACATAAGAGGAACCCCTGAAAAACACAGAATAAAACTTGTGAAAACAATTTTGATCATGTGTATTACTCATAACAGAGCTTGAAAGATTTCATTTCAGAGCATCTGGGATACTTACTATTCATCAATGCATTCATATCCCCCACTAAAAGGTAATATTCTTCTAAGTTCCGGGAACGTAAGCGGAGAGATCAAGATTACGGACTTTGGACTATCCAAGATCATGGATGATGATCACTTTAATTCACAAGAAGGCGGTATGGACCTAACATCGCAAGGAGCCGGCACTTACTGGTAATTATTGGCACTTGGGTCTTAAATCGGGAGAAATATCTAATGGTCTCTGGCAAACTACATTCTATTTCTGTATGGAGATGATATAGTAATGCTAAATATAGCTTCTGGAACGCTTCAAAGTCAAAGTAAGATATTGGGACAGGGCACTTTTCATCAATGGGAGACTTTGAAACACTAGGTGGCAGCAGATGCACCAGGTAAATTTCCATTGTTTGCGTAGTTCTGAGCATGCGCAAATTTCTGAAAACAATCGATTTACCTGGTAAGTCTGCTGCAACCTAGTGTCCTCAAAAGTAGCCCATTGATGCTCAATTCTATCATTATAAGTCAATCATGTCTACAGGAAGCTTGATATAGCAGGGCCAAATACAGGTCCCTGTGGAACCCTGTGTATTGTTTCATAGCTTTTCAATTGTTACTCAATGGGAGACTTTTGAGACGCTGGCGGCAGTAGACACAACAGTCCTGTTTGACAGTGCTGAGTGTGCGCGCATATGCTCACTACTGCATGTTCTGAGCGTGCGTACTACTAGTAAGAACTGTGAAAAAGGACCGCTCAAAAGTCTCCCATTCTGTTTTGTCATTATACACAGTCATATTTCATAATAGACTTTTTCACCTTTGGTTTAAGGACTTGAAAACAACAGGGCCAAATATAGATCCTTGTAGAACCCCTGGTGGTGTGATGTCATATATCTAAATTGACTCAAAGGGTGATAAACTTCATTTATTTCAGTATTTCATATATATCAATTGATTACACTTCATTGTTAACCTTGTTTTGGCTGAACTAGTACAATGAGAATGAGATTTAAAAAAACAACCCCCAGGTCCGTTGGATTGATTTCCTATTTTGGGTATATTCCAGGTACCTGCCACCAGAATGTTTTCAAGTTGGCCAGGAACCACCAAAGATATCGTCTAAGGTGGATGTATGGTCAGTTGGTATCATCTTCTACCAATGTCTGTACGGAAAAAAGGTATGTGTAGGTTGAGCCCCCCCCCGGTCCCCCCACCCCCACCCCATTGAATCTTCTGAAGCTTTGCAATAATTGTTTATTTGTTATCTTGAGCTCAATTTCACAAAATGCTTAGACTCGTCCGAAGAATGACAATCATTGAATGAATTTGAACTGCCTGACATAACGCAATGTCGTGATAACATCACCAGTGTACAACAAAATGAAGACTCAAAACATTGTAGTAGCTCGTATTTGTGTGTATTGACTCTTTGCGCTGGCGTCCAAGTGGCTGCTGTCTGGTCATGATCTACCATTTTGGGAGTCAAAATACATGTAAAGATTCGGTGTGCGTTGAACTGCGTGCACATCGCCTAAAATGCACAACAAACAGTAAGACACAGGGACAATCTGACTCCCGTAATGGCGCCAGCAAGAGTTATAGGGTGATGAAGTCAATTGACTCATTCCCACATCCTTTGCTTGTTTGCATTATACCTCCTTTTCACAAACTTGTTTTGATCCAACTTTGTTTTTGCAGCCCTTTGGTCACAATCTGTCTCAGGCATCTATCTTAGAGCAAAAGACCATCCTTAAAGCAACCCAGGTTCAATTCCCACCAAAGCCAGTAGTCAGCGCAGAGGCAAAGGTAAGGCTAAAAGTTTCACATTGATCATACAAAGCTTTGGATGGAAAGCTTGCAGTGGAACAAATGCAGATTTGCTGCAAGCAAATTTATTTCAGCTTCCTTGCTGTGTTTTTTAAAGCCCTAGCTCAACATTGGTAAACTGACTGTAAATGCTTCCATTCTTTGCACAAATCAAGATATTTGTAATAAAACCAACCTGTGGAAATTTTAGCTCGTTTTGATCTTTTATTTGTGAGAAAACAGTAAAAAATGCATTCAGCATTTTTGTACGCATTCCATTGAGACGAAAACTAATTTTGGATCTTATTTCATTTATTATTTAAAGACTATAACTTACACTTCAGGCAGAAATGTTTCAAGGAAAGTTTTCTACCATCATTATCTTTATACCATGTGAGGTATATGTAAATCTGTCAACATTTTTGGGTTTTTTTTCTTAACGATGTTGAGCTGGGGCTTTAAATCAATTGTTCATTGTTTCATTTGTTGGCCATAGGTTCCCTTGCAGGTTTACCACCATGGTAATAATGTCATTTGCAAGGACACTCTTGGTCACCAGTTATTTCTGAAAACTATTCCACTTTCTTTGATCCTCTCGCTCAGGAGTTCATTCGTCAATGCCTTGTGTACAAAAAGGAGGATCGCGTTGATGTCCTAACCCTTGCCAAACAGCCGTACCTTCTCCCAGTCGGTGGAAGGAAATCCCTTGCAGCAAATAGTGTGACTACGAACAATGTGACTAGTTCCAGTACAGCAGTTAGCTCCTCGAGTACAGCAAGTCTTGAGTCTGGTTCCCAGTAAAGGAAACAAATCTACATCCAAAGCCAGCCACTGGCCCTGCAGCTGTCACAAATTAGGAAGCTTAGGAATGATGTACTCAAAGTTGTTTGTGTTCAGTGGAAAAGGACCTAGGAGTGAAAATACAACCGCATCCACAGCATATTGATCCCCACGTCAAACGCGGCGACGGTGCCACGCTCACCATTTTGGAAGTCAACAGGTATACGTGTAAACACCGCGTTGCCTAAAATGCGCACCACACTGTTTTAACACAAAGTGACATTGACTTCCAAAATGGCACAATCAAGAATATTGTGATGATGACGTCAGGTGAATTGGGCCAATACGGATGCTCTTGCAGTCAAGCTGAGTAGTTGCGTGTCTTTCAGAGATTCTCCTTTTAGCTACGAGCATGAAATTGGAGCGATGACCATTGACTCGATGAAATCACAACTCGATTGATATCAAGCTCACTTATCAACCATTACGTTCATCGGAGTAGGCTTGGAATGTACATGAAACAAAGGCTTCTGGCATGACCTCCGGTTCACTTGGCCTTGGTGACCCATAAATTATGCTCCCACACATATTCCTGGGAAAAGTGGCCCCACATCTACAAGAATGTTAACACAGGTTTTGTTTGAGGACTCAAGCCCAGGAGTTGGCTTCTGTTTGCAGCAAAGTGAACAAGTCGGCCCAGCATCTCAAAAGTAGTAATGTCTCTGATTTTATTTTGCCAATATCTTCATTTCGGGTCTAGGAGTCTAGACTCCATGCTTTGTATAAAATCTTTTAGCCAACTATAAGATGACCGGTTGATGCTGCCGCATGCAAAGAGTCTTCGAAAATTACAATACTAGAAGGCATTGTGCACAATCTTATTGGTAAATGTGACGTAACTCCATGTAAACCATGCCCACGTAACACAGTTTGTCTCCACAAAATATCCTAAGTCTGTTGGAAATGCAATAAGCTAGTTTTTCTTGTAAAGGATTTACGTACAAAACTGAACTTCTGGATTTTACATACATAAACATTAAAAATGTCAACATTTTGTCATAAGAATTTACTTTTTAACCAGTTGCCGCTGGGATTTGTCAATTTTTCCCGTCCAGCCAGACAAGATTATTTTCTCTTTAAATTTTTTATTTATTTATTTTTTTTTTCATGCAAGTCGCCAGACACACAAGGCCAGTAAGCCACTCAAGGTGTGGGCAACAAATTAACTGTTTTTCTCGGGGGCCATTGCCACCTACTCCTGGGGCTGAAACAGGGTTACCCCCTTTACAGTCCGTAAGGATGTAGGCTGGGGGTATAATCCATCAGAAGCCTGGCTGGTAGAGCAGAAGGCTCTACCTCCCCAACTTTTACGAAGCAATTATGGTTAAGTGCCTTGCTCAAGGACACAAGTGTCATGGCCGGGACTCGAACCCACACTCCAATGACTCAGTCACCAGAGCTTGAGTCAGATGCACTAACCACTCGGCCACGACACGCCACAATTGCAGGGGTCGTTTTTCTTTTGAGAGTACCGCTGGCACAAAGAAACCTTGACTTGACAAAGCCAAGAGAACAAAGATTCTCTTTCTTACAGTTGGTTTTATTTTCTCTTTGGAAAAAATATCAGCAGGCGCCAACTGGTTAAATAGTGAGCACTTGAATTTAGAAGGGTTTGCCCTGGACTTCTTCAGTGACTTAGCTATTTCCCTATGCTTTCTATCATCTTTGTCGTTAATGTATTCTCTTTGTAGACCAAATCAAATCCAGATTAGCCAACTGGACCAGTTAGCTTGTAGTTTCACTACTCCATCAGCCCATATTTCATATTAAATATGGACGCTTTTCAACACTGAACTAGCAAGCTGGACCACTTGGATTGAATCCTGACTGGTCCCTGGTTGTTTTAACTAGCATTTGGCCAGCACACCACTGTTGTTAAGGGGAGATCGCTGGAGTTAAGTTTAATTACACATAGACATGAGCCACCTATTGGGCTGTAATAGGCCGTATTTTTGACAGCAAGAGGGCGCAATAATAATTCCATTTTGAAAGTACAAAAATGTTTCAAAACATCGAAAATAAAAATTTCCAAAGCAACTATCTTACACTGATTACATTGTAAAACTGTCAAGAAAAAACCCTCAAAAGTTGTATATTAACTGACCCCCCCAATCTACCCCAAAGGGCGCCCTCTTGTTGTCAAAAATAAGGGCTATTAGCAACAAGCCTGTGCATGTGGCCGTTGGGTGTGAACTTGATGTGACTTTAATGTGCCAGCAGGAGAGTACCGGTATGCATTTCTATTGAGATCAGGGCCTATTGTCGTAAAGCTGTTAAGCAGAAAATGGCGCTTAGCACATTTTTCTGCTAAGCAAAAATTAGCTGCTTTAACAGTTTTATGAAATTAGGCCCTGGTGGCAGTATTCAAGGTCATTTCTAGAGAGCTGTAAACCAAAGACACTTGAGTAATTGATCAAAGTCATGCAATTCTTGGGACAAATGTAGGTTTCTGTGCAAAGAGCATCCAATGTACCCACATATTTTGGTCTGCAGGGGTCAGCTTCATAGAGGTGCTTACTGGTAAGCAATTTTTTCTGCTTACTGTAGCAGACAAATTTGCTTTTAACGCGCAAGCCTATTTCACAGGTTAGCAAGAAAACTTGGCAGCCAGCTTGCTGGTTGACCATGGATTTGCATTCTTACGTCATACATTTTTTTTACAGTAAGCACCGGAAGGTTAGCATGCTTTTTCCTGTGCTTACAGTTAGCAGTGCTAAGAAATGGAAATCGCAGAGTAAGCACAAATTCAGGGCTCGAATTCGGGAAAAAAATCCACTAGACCACAGGGCTCGTACGCTCAAAATGTTTACTGCACCAGAATTGTTCTTACAAGACCAGAATCTAAATGAGACAAAACTTTCTTGACACAGTTTAGAATTGAAAGGTATTTTATCAGACTCAAAATCAACATTTGATAACATAATTTGTTTTTGTTCAATATATTACACAGGGTGAGGTGTTATTATTCATTAATATTCAACTTAAAAACACTAGACTGCCGGACTTGTCCGGTCATAACTTTACTGGCCTGACACTTAAACTACTGGCCTCGGGCCTGCAGTCTAGTGTAAAACTCGAGCCCTGAAATTCTGCCATTAAGCAGCTCTATGAAATTTGGCCCAGGTCTGAATGATAGTGTAGTTTTGAAGTATATATTAATCTGGAAGAAAGTTTACTAATTAATACTTTTACTTGTGAATCACTCAAAAAAAAAAGAAAAGAGAGGAGAACATCGACTTGCATTATTTTGCATGTACAGTCAAACAAGGTCAGAATCTAATCAGAGAGTTTTTATACCCAAGTATACTACTCTAAACGTATGTCTGGGTGGCCATTAACACTTGATTCATTAAGGCCCGCCCTTCATAGCAACTGCCTAGCAATGGCACTCATGTAGGAGGGACACCGCATCACCGCCCCTTGATTATGGAGCCCAGCATGCCGGGTGTAGTATAACGGATCACAGTAGGGTACCATTTGAAAGCTTTTTTTTCCTTAGTAGTGAGATTAAGGTTATACAGGAATCCCGAGCAGCTTGTTCATGGTGCTTTGCACCACCACAGCTATGGCCGCCGCACGTGCGCGTCGACGCACTTGCACTGTGAATCCTCCATGCTGACTGGAACATTTGCGCGATTGACTCACTATTGTCGCGGCCACCATGATGTAGCTGCTCGGATTAGTGTATAAGCAAAAATCTCACTTGCGAAAAGGAGCCTTATTTAGTCCGTGTTGTGGCAGCATGACAGAAATGAACATGTTTAGAGTGTTGGTGTGGCAGCATGGAGTTTTCATTATTTGTTGGCCATATTGCATTCACAGGGAACTGTTTCAGTATGGATTACCATTTCAGCACATTTGAAAACACATTGACCTTGTGACAGTAATGTTGTTGTACGGTCTGAGTTTTAGTTTCTCATTGCTGTGGAGTATGATTTAGGACATTTTAGGCTACAGGTCTCAATTTTGAATCGGGAAAGCCGTCAATGGGAGATTTTTGAATGGTCCTTTTTCACAGTTCTTACCACTAGTACGCACGCTCAGAACTACACACGCAGCACTGAGCACTGTCAAAAAGGACCGTTGTGTCTGCTGCCGCCAGCGTCTCAAAAGTCTCCCACTACACATGTACATGCAATCAGAAGGCAACGTATTGTGAAGAAATGGTCATTTATTTTTCTACACACTGTTGGATCAATTCATGTGGCACCACTTCTTTAAAATGTTTAAAGACAACCAAGGTGAAGAATTTAAAGATATCCTTCACTAAGATTTCAAAAGTTGGTTTGAAAAATAAGTCGCCACAATTTTCTCTCCAAAGTTTTTAAGAAAAATAATACAAATGACCTTGGGTTTTGGTGGTTTTCTTGAGTCACACTAATATGTAATAGCAGCTTATTAAGACAAGTGTCCAAACGTCACAAAATACCAAAGATCACCTGCTAGTTCTGTCGGCTGAATTCCAAAAGCCACTAAAAAGATTTTGCTGCACAAATTTTGTCGCTAACAAAAATATATTGGGGGAACACTAATTGAACGATTATACATGTACTGTAAAACCATAGAGCTATGTATATTATCTAGAATGCTAACTCTAGATTCTGCATGCCTCCTGGACGCAGACATGTTGGAGGTATGTGCTGACTGAGGAACAAGTTTGTTTTCATAGAACTTGCGTTTGTCGAAACTGACGCACATGCATTGTAAGGGTTTGCCTTACGCGTGCAAAAGTAGGCACATTTGCTGATTATGCGTTCAATAGAATGATCCATTACGCCCCACCCCCCTTACGTGTTGACCGATCACAGCCTTGGCTATACCACCGAAAAATCCCATTTGAAAATGTAAACAGGTGTGCACGTACTCACAGCGTGTGTGTTCATGTCATGCAGTGTGGCATTGAAGGGACGCACACTGCGCTGCCCACATGTACAGTGGTGATGTAGCTGTGATTAGACAATAGGTTAGGGGGGGCGGGGTTCAATGGATCGGTCTATTGATAGATTCTATGACACACAGGAAATAATAAAAGCATTGATGTGCATTAGGCAGAACAGCCGTACAAAATGTCAAACTTTTACATAGGTTTGTACACAAACATGGATGCGCCCACACAGCTTCAAAACACGCCTTCAAAACACAGCAAGTTAGCGCTCTAATTGATATAGTTAGCTCTGTGTGTAAAACCTATTTTGGCCGGTAACCTGATTCTGCTCAGTGAACTTTTGTCCATGTGGCTTTGACAAATTTATTAGAGGAAATTCTCCTTCAAAAGATCATTATACACTAGTCAAATTTTGAAGTTTACTGAGTGTATAAGCTGAAAGGTTGCAGTCTTCCTCACAAGATTTGTTGTTTTGACTGCTTTCATTTCAGTAATTTATGCAAAAAGGTCTCAAGATCATGAAAAAGAACAACCCCCCTCAAAATATCAGCCCCTAATTTCAAAGAGCTGCTTAAGCAGAAAATATAGTTTTCCAATTTTCTGCTAAGCGAAATGAGCAGTACACCAGTCACAAATGGTGCATGTGAAATGATAGTTTGGCTGGTAACCTTATTCTGGTGAGCATTATTTGTATGTGCTTAGCTACTTTTTGATGATTAAGCAGCTCAATCAAATTAGGCCCAGGCAGAAAATACTGCTTAGCAAATTTCTTTGTTAACCAAAAGATAAGATGGGATCCAGTGGCAACGATGTGAACTTTATGAAATTATGACTGGTAATCTGTTTCACGTAAGCAAGATTTTTCTGTGCTTAGCAAGTTTTGTTCTTAAAGGCTATGTGAAATTTGGCCCACATTATAACAACAAAAATCTGAATGAATTTTTAGGTTTAAGTTTATGTTTGTTTGAGATCTGCAAAGGTGAAACTCTAAAAAACTAATAAAATAAACGACTGTATAAAATTTATTTTGATTGGTTGATGCCATTTTTTAGGTATTATAAGCAGCTGAGCCCAACTTCATGAAGCTGCCTAAGATGAAAATTGTGCTTGACAATTTTCTGCTAAGCAAAAAAAGCAGGAAACCAATCACAGATTGTGTACTTGTATGACGTGGTATTTTAGCTGGTAACCTTATTCTGGTATGCATACTTTTGTTGTACTCATTTAGCTACTTTTTGAGCAGCTCTATGAAATTGGGCCCTAATCACTTCTGTTCTTTGTTTACTCAGTAATCATGAACTTCATTATCTTCATGAATGGGGAATGCATAAATTACACATAAAATATTTTTGAATTTTCAACCTTTGACCTCAATTCTCGCCATCCCTTCCCCCCCCCCCAATAATTTCTCTGTGCATGTTGAAAGCAGTGCCCGATTTCGTGGCACATGCTTACCATGGATTTCTGCGCTTACGGTGCCCTGTATAGCATACGGTTCAACGGATCGTAAATGCAGAATTCCACGGTAAGCAGGGCCATGCCATTGAACCCAGATCATGTGCTGTGTGAACACAAAAAAAAACACCAGTCCTGTGATTTGACAAAAAGTAAGCAACAGCAGTTTTATGATATAAACCTTTCTATTGCAAACAATCACTGACCATTGATCATCTGTATGGGGTACCTTGAGCAAAATTTAAAAACAGCATTGGCAGAAATCTGTCTTTTTTAATCAAGCACACATAAGAATATGTTGGCACGAATCTGCATTGGCACAAATCTGTCCTTTTTATACAAACTTAAAACTCTATGGCAGACTCTACAAACTAACGAAAAATGTCACCGGATTCCTTTAAAAAATGAAAAACCTTGAAGCATATACCAATCCAATGATGTTGATCAAATTATAGAGACAAAGTTATAAAATCAAGGCAGTGTATTTTGAGAGCATTAATTTTCAAGAGATGTATCTCGGTCACAAATTGTTTCTGGTTACCGCCCCGGTTTTGCGTAGCTCTCACAAATTGTTTCGGTCAGTGAATTTTACGTCAAAAACTCATTTTTGGTCATGGTCACGCCCTTAATTTGATAGCTTTGTTGTACTGAAATGATGAAGTGTTGTACTTTTTGCGGTGAAGGCTGCCCACACTTGGGGCTGCGATGTCGCAAAAGAAAGATCTGTACATGTGTAGTACAAAGGGTTTATCTATTTTTGTGCAATTGTTTTTCAAAGTATGATTCGCAGGGTAAGAAAATTTTGCCTTCTGCTATTGAAAACTGTTGAATGTTGTGTCCCCATTGTATTTTTAAAAATTTTTTATTAGTACTTACCCTTTACTTAACAAGTAGGAACATTGTTACACACGCATTGTCCATTTCCCATATAAAGATGGTTACAGTATACACAACTATGTTCCAACACCCCTACAGTTGCATGTTCCTAACTCTAACCCTAACCCTAGCGTGTAGATCAAGAGGGTTATCAGAACATAGGGTTGTCGCAGCGTAGGGATGTGGGAAGATAGGGTTGTGGGAACATAGGGGTGTCGGAACATAGGGGTGTCCACATGTAGAGCAGTCACTGTAATAACGATTCTTAATTGATACTAAAGATGCAATGCCTTCATCAAGGCATGTTTCAAACACAGCATTAGGTGTTTTCAGAATCTGTTTTTTTTTATTGACTTTATAGTGAAACAATAGTGAAATTTTCAGATACGTCATGAAGGCACATTGGTATTAACCTTCAAACACTCTGGGAGCGGAGACGGAACGCCCTCTATGCTACCTTTCCCCCCCCCCCCCCACACATTTTGACTTGCTCAAAGAATTAGCAGCATTGTACAGATTAATCTGTCCGATGTTCTTTTACTGGATGTCATTTTAATGAATGTTTTTGCTACTACATGTACTTATAATAATGTGTAAGCCTCCATGACCACAAATGCATTGTTTAGACCATGTGACCTTTGTTTACATAAAGAGTGTCCTTGTACATTCCATGGCATTTTCTGGCAGGCGAGATACACCAGTCATATGGGACATTCTTACCTTTTGTGTCATAATTTCCACATAAATTCAAGAGTTATAAAAATCAACAGCTGTACAAGTTTTGAGTTGTGCTCCCTGTCTTCGTATCAAAAATTGATTAAAAAAACAGACAGTACAATCTTCTCAAAATGTAAGATTTTATGTTTTCTTCCATTGAGATGTGTACAAATTGTCCCTGCTGGAAGTCCAGGGGTGGATTTCACAAAACTAGTCCTAACTAAGGACTAGTCCTAACTTATGATTAGTCCTATAAGTTAGGACTAGTTAATCATCCTAACTTGAGATAAGACTAGTCCTAGTGCTTTGTGAAATCCACACCAGGCTCTGTGGCTCTTTTGTAAACGTGTGATGTCACAGGTTACATGGTTTATAGGGTAGTGTTTAAAATCTGAACATAAAAATTGTCACCACGACAAAGAACAGATGACCTGCAGTGGATTTCACAAAACTAATGACTTATGACAAGTCCTACCTTATGACAAGTCCCATAAGTTAGGACTAGTTACTCGTGAAATCCACCCCAGTAACCAAACCACAGCGTATTACTTTTTGTATCTCATAATCATTGATGTTAAAACACTGTACGGGAGCTTGTAAGTTCCAGATTGGCCTTTATAGCATCATCAGAACACCCCCACCCCCCCCCCCCCCCCCACCAGGTGTGGGGAGAGCTGGGTTTTAAAGAGTGGAAATGTAAAAGTTCACAGATTTGCACACAACTTACATGGTATAAAGATGGTCATGGTGGAAAACTTCTCTTGAAATATCTTTTTGCTTGAAATGCTATAGTTTTGAGAAATTAGTAAAACAAATAGTTTTGATCTTGCTGTATAGTCCCACCACTTGATGTTTGAAAACAGTGAAAACATAAGGGTTTGTTTTCACCATTTTGCTTGTGAATCTGACGACTGATTGAGCGTAAACAGTCACAGATTTGTTATTTCATGTACATGTTGGGTCACATAATGTTTGGATACTGGTCTTGGACAATTACCAAAATTGATCAGTGTGCTTTAACCGGAGATTTGAAATACAGTGTGTGCTAATTTGCTATTATGTGAACAATAGTGAATTAAATATCAAGTAGGGTTTCAACATTGGCGTCCAAAGGACAATGTCGGGCCCTCCTGGAGAGAGATCTATCAAAGGAAATGCTACAGTATAAGAAGCAGGTTGTTTGCAAAAGTTGTATTCAAAAAGGCAATTTGATGTTAATGTTTAAATAAGTACCATGTATCAATTAGAGAAAAGGTCGGAGAAGGCATAACTACAGTATAATCTCATAACTTGAGCACCTGTTGCGACACAATTTATTTTTTTCTGAAAAACTGGTCGATTGGAATGATTGTGCATTTTCAAAAGCCTAAAAGCTTTATCGGTGTGGGGTTGTCCGATAAATATCACCTTATTAACCAAAATGTAATCAAAATGAGCACTGCCTAAGTAACATGAATTCCTGAATGCATATTCAACACAATTGTATTTCACAAATTTCACAAACATTTGCTTTTTGTATCAAGTTGTATTTAGCACAGCTTTTTCAAAAGAAAATCAGGAACATGTACATTCATAACCCAATTATTCAAAGATGCTTTGTAGGAAGTATTGCTTACGAAGCAAATAAATTGCCGGGTGAAAAATAGGGGGTGGGGAACCATGGCATTTTGGCTGGTCACCTATTTTGTGAAGCAGAACTTTCCTCAGTTCAGCCACTTTGGGGGATTTGTGGAGTTACTTTCAAATTGGCTCTTGAAAATTAAGTTTAAATTAACCTTGGTGAGCTGGAAGACTTCTTACATGAGTTGCATGCCTAGGTATTTTAATTAATCCAAGTTGTAAAGTAATACAATGTACATAATTTCTATAAATAAAACTCATTTGCATAACAATGGCTACCTTGTACATGTGTCATGCCCATGTTCCATATGAAGATGCCCAGTTGTATAATTGGATGTAAAATAAAACAAAACAAAACATGAAGCTTTCTAGCAAATGTGGATACGTAAAACAGCTGTTTCTATCGGTCAATTTCAGTTAATTCTTGTTTTGTAACCCCCCCCCCCCATTTTATTGGTTCCATTGGGAGATTTTTTAGGACACTGTAGGTGGCAGCAGACTTACCAGGCTAATTCACTGTTCTTGGAAATTTGCACATGCTCAGAAAAATGCAAATTATCTAAATTTACCTGGTAAGTCTGCTGCCACCTAGTGCTCCAAAGTCTCCCATTTTAGATGCAGTGAATTGGTAAAACTGACTCGTGTGTTACGCAGAGCGTTTTAAGATTATTCAGCCTTTCATATCAGGGACCACTGCCTTAATTGGAAGGAGTTTCCCAATCGGCGTTGAACAACATTAGCTTTGGTAAAAGTTTACTGTAAGACTCAGTTGTCTGCGTTAAAAGTCATCCAGTTTATTTGGTTGTGCAAATACAAACTGAAGAAAATAATGTATATGTTCCTAGATTCACTATTTATAGTGACAGATCAATTGGTGGGAGTACACATGTTCGCACCTAACCATAAAGTGACAATACAAATGTCAGTCAGTTAACATTAGCAGATTTCTTTTAATCACCTTTAATGTGCAAGGCCCTTTAAATTTAAATGCCGCGTTTGACCCCTGAACCCTTGTTCTCAATGGTGCACAACGACTTTCATTTGCAATGGACCGGTACCCTGAATGGATGTACCTGGTTGTTTACACAATCTTGATGCAGGAACCAGTCGAGATTTGACAGGCATGCAAAGTACCAGTGAAACACCATTCGTCCATGTGGCATGGCATTGAAGAGTGTCAGGATTGCCGTGTGTTTACGTCAGATTTTTCAAGTTAGATCTGTACGGAAACAACTAATCTCGAGTTCAGCAAGGCTTACTGATTCGTGGGGATCAAAGAGAGCTTTACGGGGGCAGAAATTGTGGAAGACGTTTCAAGGAGGCAGTGTTTTCAGCGACGACATGGGGGACAATGTTGATGAAGTTCTGGCACCGTTACGGGTTGCAGTGAAGGAACAGGTAGGTCTGAGGTCGTTTTCTTGAATAGTGAATGCCAGTGATCATTCATGGTGATCTCTCCACCTACCCCCCCCCCCCCCCCCCACGCATTCAGAAGAGACACTGTGCGGATTCAAACCGAGATATAGGGCGTAAAAAAGATATTTCTGCTAAAATTTTAGTCGATGTACAGAGTGGACCGCACGTTTGTGAGTCTTTTTTTTTAAAAGTGCATTTTCAGATTTGTGCAATCGTCAAATTGTCTAGATTGTTCACCAAAAGACAGTGCAAAATAGTGTGCAATCGGGAAACTGTGCAAATCCTAAAAATACGCTCCACCAGTTTCGTTTCACAACGTGCGGTGTAATTTTCAGTTATGTTTTTTTTTCCAGGGTGATCTTGTAAGGAAACTTAAAGAAGAGAAGGCAGATGTGAATGAAGTCAAGAAAGCTGTTGTGGTGCTAAAGGCTCGGAAGAAAGCTCTTGAAGATAAGGTAAAAATAAGTCTTTGTGGCAAGTTACGTTTAATAAAAGAGTAAGCGTGTCCTGGCCGAGTGGTCTAGAGCATCGAACTGACGTTCTGATGTCCGAGTCATCAGATTGTGGGTTCGAATCCCCCTCATGGCAATTGTGTCCATGAGCAAGACACTTAATTATGATAGCTTCTCACCACTCAAGAGTAAATAGGTGCCTGCGAGGGTAGAGATTGTTGATGTGAATGATAAGCAACCTGTGTGCCAGTTTGGCTGCAGGTGCTGCATATTCCAAAGGAGCTGAGATGGTTTCAGGCCCACATGCAGATTCATACTGAGATGGCGTCAATGAAAGGAAACTATGCCACCTCTGTTTTGCATTAGTCGTTAGTGGTCTAAAAAAACAAGTGTTCACTTCACTCTTTCATTTTATATCCATCCATTTATTTCAAGAGGTATTTACATTCAAATGTGGAGTTGTTATATAAAATCTCAAGGAACCAAATTGTATCTTGCTGAAGATGTCTTCATGGTTAAGAATTGTTTATATCTTTATTTGAATGATTTCAGGAGCTGGCCCTTGCCCCAAAGGATGACTTTGATCGAATGAAGATGGAAGACACACTGAAGAGGCGCTTCTTCTATGATCAGTCATTTGCTATTTACGGAGGCAAGCCCAAAATCATATATATGTGTTGAATTTCATGTAAAAATATTAATAATAATACGCAGTTCTTAATAGCGCTTGATCACACCCAAGGGCGTCTCATAGCACTCATTATTTTGTCTACAAGGTATGCAGAGCTATATTTGAAATATAAGACCCATTGTTTTGCATAGCACTAACGGTTTACAAGGTGCTGTGGTACAATCTGCAGCCAACCATACCAGAAAGTATCGGAGTAAATCCCTTCTCTTTTACATGCATTACAGAACACACGAAGCTTACGGCTTTACGTCCCATCTGAAGGACAAAGCAATAATGGTTAAGTGTCTTACTTAAAGACAAAAGTGTCAAGACTGGGACTTGAATCAGCTGCAGATTGGCCACATCACCTTGTAAACAATTACATGGTGCTATGTAAATAAATGGGTCTTATAATTCGATAGCTCCACATACCTTGTAGAAAAAAAACGAGAGCTTTGAAACGCCCTCCGGTGTGATAAAGTGTTATATAAGAACTGCACATGATTATATGGTCGTAGATTTTGGCCGAGTGAGGAAGGATCCTTGTACATCACTCAATGGAGTTAAGGATTAATGTGGCTGAATCTTGCCTTTCCATAGGGGTCAGTGGACTGTATGACTTTGGGCCGGTCGGCTGCGCTCTGAAGGCCAATTTCATCAACATTTGGAGGAATCATTTCATTATAGAGGAAGGAATGCTAGAGGTAGACTGCACCATGTTAACACCTGAATCTGTCTTCAAGTAAGTGGTGCTCCACTCGCAACCACTCCCCCCCCCCATTCCCAGCTGTGATGAATTAGTCTTGGTAGTACATGTACAAATATGGGCCTAATTTCATAGAACTGCTTAAAGCCCCAGCTCAACATTGTTATGGAGAAAACACAAGTGTTAACAGATTTTTATACACCTTACATTGTATAAAGATAATGATGGTAGAAAACTTTCCTTGACATATTTCTGCCTGAAGTGTTGTCATTTTTAGATAATAGATGACATAAGTTCCAAATTTAGTTTTCGTCTCAGTGAGATGAAAACCCTGCCTATAGGAATGCATACAAAAATGCTGAATGCATTTTTAGTGTTTTCTCGCAAATGACACAACGAAATGAGCTGACATTTTCACAGGTTGGTTTTATTACAAATATCTTGATTTGTGCAAAGAATGGAAGCATTTACAGTCAGTTTAGCAATGTTGAGCTGGGGCTTTAAGCAGTGAATACTGCTTAACAATTTTCTGCTTAGCAAAAATGAGCAGGATACAAAAAGTGTGTAAATCATTGAGGAAGACACTTTATTCCCATAAAAAGTAAATCAGACAACGTTTTTTCCATGTCTTTGTGTACCAAACCTTGCGCTGCCAGCAACCCAACAATGGTGGCACGGCGTGCATACGGGCTAAAAAAAATTGATCATTCTATATTAACAGAATTTGTTTTGTGAACGATGTCTTGATTTCAGAGCATCTGGTCATATAGAACGCTTTGCCGACTTCATGGTGAAAGACTTGAAGACTGGAGAATGCTTTAGAGCAGACCATCTACTAAAAGGTAGGCTGGATCTTTTAATAAATAAAGACTTTGAAAATTAGCAATGAAGAAATTATCAGATGTTTTGATTCTGTCTTCACTCTTTGTCTAGCATAATGGCGTAACCAGAGATTTTCATTTGGGAGGCAAGCAGGGGTAAATTTTGGGGGCTATTTGATGTATCGAATCATTCATTTGTGCATTTGTTAATCTCATCTTGGGGGCAGGAAGGGGGCAAGGGTACTGAGTGGGGGGGGGGCTCAAAAAACAAAACAAAAACATTAAAATTAGGGACAAACATAACACATCAAAAGAAATGAATTAAGGAAACAAATGTCTTAAGTTTTCAAAACAATAACATTTCATGAAACTTAGTGAAACTATAGTTTGGCATCGATAGACTTTACAACATGTGTTCAAAATTTGAAAACGATGCCATGAACCGTTTGAATTGACTCTTCTAACTCGTCTCCGAAAAAGCCCATCTTGAGAAACTCCTTCAAGACAAGAAAACTAAGCCAGATCAGCGCAGTGAGTACACCACCATCTTATCACAGCTTGAGACCTACGGTAAAGAGAAGCTGGGGGAATACTTCAAGAAGTTTGGCCTGAAGTCACCGATCACCAACAACGAGCTTAGCGAGCCCATGGACTTCAACCTCATGTTCAACACCTCCATAGGGCCCACTGGAAATTTACCTGGGTAAGCAAAACAAAATGTGTACAGTTGATATCTGAAAATATATTACAGCTGTGGAAAAGAAGAAAAAAATGCTTAGCTAATTTGTTTTGCTAAACAGCTTTCTAGGGTACCAGTTGAAACCAGTATAAAATACTTGGCATTTGGCGGAGTGTTTACACATAGGTTCTCTAATGAAACAGTTTTGTGCACAACTTCTCGAAACTGCTAACCAAGCATTTGTAAGCAAAGCAAATAGTTTGCATAACTTTTGATCGTCAATGTTTCACTATTTCCATAGATACCTCAGGCCAGAAACAGCTCAAGGAATCTTTGTGAACTTCAAACGCCTTCTAGAGTTCAACCAGGGTAGACTGCCATTTGCTGCAGCACAGATCGGGAATGCCTTCCGAAATGAAATCTCCCCAAGGTCCGGCCTCATCAGAGTACGGTAAGTGGCGGGGTGAGTGCCAGATATATGTTCCCGTCATGCTTTGTCTACGGCCCTCACAGGGCAGTGTTACACAAGGCAACCTGGAGGCAACCAACGGCACTGCATGCAAAAAGAATACTTCTGTAGCATTAGTGGTGTAGCCAGGATTTTTTCAAAGGGGATGGGGGCAAGGGGCAGGGGGGCATTGCTTTTAAGTGGGGGCCAGGGCCATTTTTTTAATGAACTACATGTATCTGGATTTTTTTCATGGGGGGCAATTATCAGCTGTTTCATACGACCGAGGTGTTTCGATTCATGCTGAATGAGTCTGATATTTTCTCAAAAGAGAAACAAAAAATCCTGGTGCTTTGGTGAGAATCTTTGTTCCCTTGGCTTTGTCTGTGCCAGCGGTATTCTCAAGGAAAAATGATTCTGACCATTCCGAGAAATCAATCCTGTAGGTGGCACGGAATCATTTCAAAGAACCCCTGCGTGAAGTGGTTAAAAAAGTATTTTGTCAGCTGGGTCCTTGCTTCCTACTTATTTCGTGAGTCTATCACTGTTTCTTTATTTTTAATTTCCCAGTGAGTTCACCATGTGTGAGATAGAGCATTTTATCGACCCAGACAATAAGGACCATCCTAAATTTGCCTCAGTAGCTGATGTCAAGGTGTTGATATTTTCAGCCCAGGACCAGGTCTCCGGGAAGTCGCCAACCTTGATGTCCCTGGGAGATGCTGTGGACAAGGTACAGTGCAAATGATCTTCAGGGCCTAAATTGATTGAGCTGCTTAGGCAGAAATAATTTTTGCTTAGCAAAAATGAGCAGGAGTCTATACCAATAAAGTGATCATAACTTTCCTTGTCACAGGAATTCTTAATTGGAAGGTGGGGGTGGTTGTGAGGTAGGTTGGGGCACCTGTGGGTGGGATGGGGGGCTTGCAGACCCCCTGCCCTCCACCAGTGAGTCTACATAACATATCGTCTTCATTGTAACCAAAGAGAAACCTGAGCAGGTGAACAGTACGGTATTTTCTTGTTCTTTGCAGGGTATTATAGCCAGCAGGGTCACCGGATATTTCCTTGGTCGCATCTATCTCTTCATGACCAGGGTGGGTGTCGACCCAGACAAACTTCGCTTCCGACAGCACATGGACAATGAAATGGCTCACTATGCACGCGACTGCTGGGATGCCGAGTGCAAAACCTCATATGTAAGGGAAAAATACTTTAGTTTTATGGGAATGCAAAACTGGTTTGACAGAGTGTGTGGTTAAGCAGCTCTATGAGCTATATATTTTGAGGTATGAGCTATTTATATAGCTCGTAGAACTGCTGTCATGGCCGAGCAGTCTAGTGCTCCGGAATCAAGTTCTGGTGGTAAAGTCATCGGGTTGTGGGTTCGAATCCCGGTCATGACACTTGCTTTACCATAATGGGAGACTTTTGAGGGCAATAGGTGGCAGCAGACTTACCAGGTAAATCCATTCTTCTCGGAAATGTACGCATGCTCAGAACTAAGCAAACAATGGAAATTTACCAGGTAAGTCTGCTGCCACCTAGTGTTCCAAAGTCTCCTATTGCTTCTCTTCACCCAGGAGTACAAATGGGTACCTGCAAGGGTAAAGGTTGATATTGTGTTCGAAAAAGCCTTTGTAGTACCATGGCAGCTCGGGGCTGTATACTCCCCAGGGAGCTGAGAAAGATAACAGGAATGTCATTGGCCCAGTGACCAGGGCACTATTGTAAAGCTCATTGATAAGTTGTAAAACACTATATTATAAGAAAATTAAGAACTAGTTATTAGTTTGAAATTGGTTTCAATAATACAAAGTTGTTACTTTTGTTTTAACAGGGATGGGTTGAGTGTGTTGGCTGTGCTGATAGGTCCTGCTATGATCTCAACTGCCACTCCAAGGCAACCAAGGTCCAACTGGTTGCAGAGAAAAAACTCGCAGAACCCATATCCTTTCTAAGTGTTCACCTTCACTTGTTTATTTCATACAGACGAGACAATCCTGAGACAATAATCCCATCTGGCTGGTCGGGAAAAAATGGAAGAATCCCGGCTGCAACTGGTGAATTCTGGTATGCATCGATCAGTTACTTCCCCTTCATTTGCCATACTTATTATTTCTTCTGATCTACGTTATCTTTTCTACATGCTTTATTTGGAAAAGAGAAGTATGAAATAAATGTTGATTTGAATTTGAGTTTGATTATTGCTTATGGCATTTCTTTTCACAAAAATTGGAAGTATTCCGACTTTTAATTTTCACACTGGTGATTGACAAAATAATATAGTTCCTTAACTGCAGTCATCACAAGGTCATTGATGTTGTAGAGGTCATACCACAGAAAGGCATTGTGGGTAAAGCCTTCAAGAAGGATGCAAAGTTTGTCATGGACCACTTGGCAAGTTTAACAGAAGACCAGATCGCAGAAATGGAAAAAGCTCTGCAGGAAAAAAGGTGCATCTCACTACATTGTACACACACAAGACTAATACATAGACACTGTTTGCAAAGTTTGTTTGATAAATGTTTAGTTATGAATTAAGTGAAAGTATTGTTCACAATCATCCTGAGAATTGACCGTATTTTTTTTTCCACATGAGGGCGCTTTCAACAGCTAATTTCCTCGCATCACAATAACAGTTTTATGTTATTTTGACTGCCTGTATGCTGTTTTCTTGTATCAATGGCCAAATAAATGATAATATAGCAATGGCAAAAGCAGTTCGTTTTACTTGCTGTGCGTCACATAAATTTGGTCCACACACGCCCTCACGCTATCAAAAATATTGCAAATTGTTCTCTCTAGTGGAAAGTGAAGAATTTTGAATTAATGCAAGTTGGCAATAGTTTTTCAAGAGGTTGGTCATCAGTGAAACATTCAGTGAAACAGTCTTGTTCGTCGATCTTTTATGCCTGGTGCATACTTCACAATGATAATATCAGTATTAATAATAATAATAATAATTATAAAATTTGTATAGTTCTAAATTCTTTTGTTAAAAAGCTTCCAGGCGCTTAACAAAAAGTCAATAAAAGACATAAATAATAAAAGATTACACTCATTAATATGCCTATGGTAAGAAACACACAAAATGGGATCACCCCACATCTTGTGAAGGAAAATATACAGTAAGTAAAAGATAAACAATAAAAACGAAAATGGATAAGTAAAAGAAGGAACAAGAGCTTAGACCTGCTAGGAATACTCAAACTACCACTCCCATCAATAAAGAGGGGTATCAATACAATACAATAAAATACAGTGATGATTTAAAAGTTCCTGTGAAAATTTAATTCATAAGAGTGTTTCGTGTATACATACAGGAGTTGAAACACATTTGTAACTAAAAAAAATATCTCATTATAAATGTAAACTGCGGTCATTGAGATCGTGCTTGTGTTTCATTTGAAACAAAAAGACTAATTTTATGTGGCCATCTGTTTGTATGTGTGTTTCTTTGCAGTGAATCAGAGATTCAAGTGGATGGGAAATCCTTTATCCTCAAACCAGACATGGTGACCGTCAAACGATACCAGAAATCACTCCATGGTAAGGAAATAAATCAAACCATCTTCAATTAGAAGGATCTAATATCCTCTCGTTAGACCCAAATATAACATTGACTAACACGGCAAACAGAGATCCACCTAGCTAGGTTTCACATTTTGGAGTCGACATGAATTGCTTCTTCTTTTTTTTGATAGTGTTTTAACGAGAGCTGTAAATGGTTATAAGAAACAATATAACTGTTGTTATGGGAGGCATATACCAAGCATGTGCAGAGAATGGTGGGTTTGCAAGCCTCGATCTTAAGAAAAACGGGGGCAGGCCTTTGCTGGCCAAATCAGAGAAATTGTACAAGGGCATGCTGGCCAAGTTGGTAGTGACAGTGCAATTTTTCTGAAGGGCATGCTGGCCAACTCGACAGGGCATGAGGCCAATGGCCTCGGTGTGGCCTCGGTTAAGATCAAGGCCTGGGTTTGGCTGTGCACAACTGAATCCATTTAAATCAGGTTAAACAGCAGACTGGATTTTTTAGGAGTTGGGTCAGGTAGAATTTAATTTTTTACATTTTTTTTTATTGTCAGTTCACTTTATTACTGCAATAATTGACAACAATGTTGAAAAAATCAGAGCTATGTATTGAGATAGTTGCAACATGGCGGGACCAGTTTTCTTCTGCCACATGGTTACTGGACGCCATTTTTAGTCCAAATGCACCACAACCCAATGTGAAGTCTAGACTGGCACCCTGTGTGCACACAAGCATTTTTTATGACCGAAAATGGTTTCTAATCACAAGTTTAAAATCACTCAGTATACAGCTCTGGAGTAAATGTATTACAAGAATTTATATAAATGCGTTTTCATTTGTAGTTGAAGAGATCAGGCCGTCTGTGATAGAACCCTCCTTTGGTGTTGGCCGTATCTTGTACACCATCTTGGAGCATAACTTCAAGGTCCGAGAAGGAGATGAGCAGAGAACGGTTAGTCATCGTCTTCATTAGATCTCCATCAAGCTGTGGCCATATTTACCAAAATATCCTGTTATCAATATTGATTTCTGATAGTCACTGTTCACTAAATGTGCCTAGTTTGGTGTGTTCTCGACTGTTACCATTTTCCTGGCTGTGCTTACCGCAGAGTTATGCATTTATTTTATAGCCCCATAGAATGATGTGCTTTATAGAGTGATGTCAGCACAGAATTCTGCGGTAAACTTGAGCAATGACATTTGACCCTGATTGGTCTATATACTGCACCAGTAAATTCTGCTATGGGCAGGAAGTGCTGTGATTGGTGCTCGGTGAGGTGTGTCTGTGGGTGATGTTCATTGGAGTGTGTCAGTTGCTGTGCTGGCATTTGTAGTTGTTTATGATTTTATTTAGACGGGGTCTTCAGAAGTTAAATTTGTCATTTTAAAGTGCTCGCCTCTCACCACTGTGGCCCTGGTTCGATTCACGGCTAAGGTCATATGTGAGTAGAATTTTGCGTCGGTTCTCTCCCATGCCATAAAAGTTTTTCTCCGGGCCCTCTGGTTTTCCTCCCTCCGGCAAAACAAAACACTTTCAATCCCGCAGTCATATATGGATCGATGTGGCTGGCTGCCAAAGACGCCCTTGCATGCCTGCGGCTGGAACACGCAGCTGTGTCCTTCACGATTCAGCTTCTCGGCTGCGAGTAAAGATGATTAGCCTCTCAAATTATTATTACTGTTATTATTACTTTGGGGGGATCTTTTCTTTAGTACTGAACAATGATATGTGGTTTTTTGTTTTTGTTTTTTTTTTCTCGCAGTATTTCACCTTGCCAGCAATTGTAGCTCCTTACAAGTGTTCTGTTCTACCACTCAGCAGTAACAAGGAGTTTGATCCTCTAGTGCAGAGTTTATGTGAGTAAAGCTCCTTGGTAAAATTTAATACTGTAAGCGACCTAACATCTATGACATCATTTACAATCAACTAGGCTTTTCTTGTTGTTTTATTTTGCGATTAAATTTGCTATTAAATTGGGAATCGGAAGCGAAGCTAGATGGGTGCTAAGCAAGACTTCTGCGGAAACGTACATTGGAGGCAACAATGACAAATATTGAACTGTATGGCAAGGAACCTCAGCTACACAGTTGTAGTTGCTAGGGACATCAGGGTGCTCCGAACTATCTTCCTAACTTTATCAGGGATTGACACCGATGGGCAAATCTCAACATGATTCCGACTTCTGTCGACTGGAGAGAGAGATATTAAATTGGTGTTTTTTTTGTTTTGTTTTTTATTCCTGCAGCCAAGGCACTCTCGGATGCCAACATCTCCCACAAGGTAGATAGTAGCTCTGGCTCCATTGGGAGACGGTATGCGCGAACAGACGAGATTGCAATCCCGTTTGGGATAACAGTTGATTTTGACTCGTTGAAGGAGCCGCATACAGCGACACTGAGAGAGCGGGACAGTCTAAAGCAAATACGAGCTCAGGTGAGGTGTAACATTTAAACCGGGGGACATACATGGGTGGTAATTTATAGACCTTGTGCAACGTCATCACAGATCACAATCGTGCTTTCAACATTGCCATTTTGGTGATCACCTCTCCATAAGAAAAGTACACAAGGTTCATGTTTATTGTAAATATTTAACAGATTCCAGCGGGAGTTTTGTTATCAGTTCCAAAGACTGAACACTTTTATGTTTCTTACTGAATTTACTCAGCAAGCTTACTTTCATAAGGAAGTTTGTATTTTGATTTTAAAAAGAAGATTTTATGCGGTAAATTTTATTGCCTATTGTTTTGAGCAGGTCTTTACAATCAGACAGTGTTTGACAGGTCAGCATTTGTTGCTCATTGAATCGAATTGAGTTGAAATAGTTTATTAAAAACAGAGTCAGAGGCTGAATTAAAGACGCCCACTCCTCAACGCGCGACAGACGAATTCGTGCCACGAAAGATTACCTTTGACCGCCACACGCGTTGTATGTAAACTAGGTACGGGTACATGATCGTTTTGTGCCACAGAAATAGTCGTCTGGTAAGGGTGACAAGCGGGCGTCTTTGAAACAATTTATTTTACAGATAAAAATATGTACAAATAAATTAATCACAAAATGACATTTGTTTGTTTGATGTTTTTTTCTTTAGGTGGATGAGTTGCCTGCAATTGTTAGTGACTTATCAAACGGAAAGATCTTGTGGTCCGATGTACTGAAGAGGTATCCTAGCTTTGAGGGTCAGGAAAGCACAGCTGGTCAATAGAGGGAGCTGTTCAAATGTTAGGAAACCTTAGCCTGTTAAATAATAATAATTGGAATGCTTGTAAAAAAAGTTACTATTGAAAGTGTCGATGTGAGAGGTTCAAGAAACTGAGCTCATCATGCTCCAGAAGACTTTTGAGACACAAGGTGGCAGCAGAGTTAGGGAGCATCTTAAAAGTTGGGCACGTTCTATAGGTGCGAAAGAATGTTCCCACTGGACCGCGACGTTGTGCCCAACCACGGTAATATTTCTTACATGAGAGAATATGCGTTAGCATTTTGAACAATCTGGTGGTCCAACAGACTGGTCCTATACACCCACTGGAAAAGCTCGAACTGATCCAATTAGAACGTTAGTTGTGCGCATTTGCGATGTGTCATTTACACGCTTGCCATAGTTTGTACATGCAAATTGACTCTCAAGATGGCAAGCATGGCCGGTAGTCATGTATGACGCTGTTGCAAGGGGTCAGTAATGGAAAGCTCAGGTCATTTTAGCCCAAACTCTGACGTCATCACTTGGAGGCTCTTTCCATATGTCAGATACCAGCCTTCCAACATTTACTTCTTGGCATTTTTGGACAGAGTCTCAAATGTCCGTTGCAGGATGATGGTGAAACGGCCGGCCATCTTGTTTTTACCATGAAATGTTTCAACTTTATAATTGGAAGTTTGGAACAGAAATATGTTTGCCAAGAATACCTTTATTGAGTTCAACCATAAAAAAAATGGTTTTCCTATAGGCAATAGTGTAATCTTTGTTTACAAAAAGAGTGACCTTGTACATCCCATGGCCTTTTGGCTGGCAAGATACACTGGTCATTATGGGAAAGTTTACATTTTTTGTCATAATTTCCATATAAATTCAAGAGATATAAAAGTAACAGCTGGACAAGTTTTGAGATGTGCCCTCTTTCTTTATATCCAAAGTTGATGAAAATCAGACAGTGCAATCTCCATAAAATATAAGATTTGATGTTTTCTTCCATTAGGCTGTGTACAAATCGTGCCTGCAGGAAGTCCAGGCTCTGTGGCTCTTTTGTAAACATGTTATGTCACAGGTTACATGGTCTATACACTATGGTCTATACTGAAAGTATTTGTCCAAATAATGTATGTGCTATCTTTTCATACATTTTTGTTTTAACCAGTAATGGCTCGTCTTCACTTTTAATTCTTGCATAAAAACAAAACTTATTGAAAGTAAATAAACAATCATTGTATGCATAATAAAGTACACGGTTGGTTTCTTATCTTATTGTAAAACAATATGTTTGTGTCTATATTGTAATTTAGCCTGTGAGGAAGACTATTGTGGTAGGAGGGTTGTGTTAGTTCTAAGACCGGCCTGTGGTAGCTATATCGTGATCCATAAATATACACCAATAGAGGGCGATATCACCCACGGGCAGAGCCGGCCACAGACATAAAGGGTTCTTTATGTCTGTGGGCGCGCAGAGCGGTATTCCCAATATACGGCTCTGTATTGGGACGGGTGGTAGCGCCCTCTATTGGTGTATATTTATGGATCACGAGCGGGACTCCGAGTCAGGTGCACTACGGTACTACGTCACGTGTTCGTGTGGAGATGTCACTCACGGGATCGAGCTTGGCACAAAAACCAAACATTTGGACGGACGTACATTCGGACGTACATTCGATTTTGCACCCCCAAAGAAGTCAACCCACACATGGTAACTAAAGAAAACATTTGAGTAATCGTAATGTGCGGTCTATTTGTATTGTACTATTAGTATTAGGCCTGTGATGTTTCATAAATCATACACTCAGCAGGTACTACCCCTTTTATTGAGATTTTGACATTATTTTTCGTACTACTACTAGTACTTAGACCCAGTAACTGGGGCGCTGTACTCCTTTTTTAAAAATTTTGACATTGTCGGTCGTACTAGCTAGTACGACCGATAATGTCAAAAATTTTTTAAAAGATGTACAGCGCCCCAGTTACTGGGTCTAACTAGTACTACTACTACTTTAGTCAAGACACTAGCGACGACCGATAAAGTCAAAATCTCAAAAAGGAGTTCTTCAGCGCCCCAGTCTAGTTACTGGGTCTAGGTCGTGCTTAGCCCCATACATTGTGCCAATACGCTGGACTACTTCCGCTCTTGGCCCAACGAACCCTGTCCTCTAAAATCAGACATCAACTTTCGAATCGAGACTTACTTTTTTCGGCATATAATCTCATCATATAGGTCGTACTATATGAGATTGAGGGTTAATGCAACTGTCCAGCTCTTCAACCTCATACTCATATAGAACTAAGATCGAGTAATCTAGAGTTTATCTAGCTTAGCTTAAATGATCATGTACGTAATACATTGTGGGCTATACTATTTTTAACAGGCCTATAAATAAAGTATATAATGCAATGTTGTAAGTTTACATAATGTGATAGTTGTACTGCAGGGCTTGAAATTTACATCGGACCCCAGACCCATGGCCAGTGATTTTAGCATTACCATTTTACCATTTTACTAGTTGCGATAATCAAAACCCTCTATCCTCCGACCGTCGGGAGGATGGAGGGTTACGATTATCGCAACTAGCATTGGGCCAGTAACTCATGACTGGACACATCGGGTGATCTTGTTTTTTTGTTCAAATGTTGACTTTCACTTTTTCAGTCTGATACATATCTTTTTATTTGTTTTAATTATATATTTCAGCTGCGATGTCACTTTTGATGAGTATTGCGATCCTTATGTGTGGCATGGTCTCCTTGCCTGGTGGCATGCAGGCTTACCGTGGACCATTCCAGAAAATGTTTGCCGCCAACCCACCAAAGTATGCCAAAAAGACGGGTGTTGATCCAGGCCAGCCCCTGTTCCTGACACCTTACATTGAGGCAGGCAGAATCAAAGAAGGTGATTGGTTACTGGATATCTGACCATCATTGTTTTATCAGCCAATCAAGTTTGCTACGCAAAGGAGTTGTGTCTGCAGATTATCATGACAATTTATTATTTGTAAAAGTTTCAAAAGTGAAAAATTCAAAGGATGAGTTTAAATTGATTTTGTGTCATTACATCATGTCAAATTATACACCATGCAAGGATTTTTGTTTGAGAAGTTTCACATCACAGAGTTGTTGAAGTTGTACCACCACTCAAAAGTTTGCATGACAAAAGTGTTTTAACCGTTTGATCGTTCAAAGGGTGATTACCTATTAGGCCTAGTCTTTGTTCAAGACTGTGTTTGAATGTTTGTTTTTGATACACGATCCGATTCTGTATGCCGCACGAGGGCGCCACACTAGTTGCTGTCACTTTTTAGGAATGCATGTGATAGCGCAGAGCAGCAAGATACAGCTCTGGGTAAGCGGTTAGTGGTTAGTGTAGCCCCCTTGTGCAGTGTGCAGGGGCAGATTGTGTATTAAAAACATACAAACACAGTCTTGAACAAAGACTACTTACCCATCAGTAACATCTATTAAAAAAAGTAACAACTATTTTCTACAATCAGGTCAAACATTGAGTCAAGTTGGGGTGCTCAATGGAACTGCAGTCAAGAGTTACTCAGGTAAGTTTATTGACTTTTTTGTGTTCAGTTTGCGTTTTTTTTTTAAATACCGCTAGAGCAATTGTAAGATGACTGTGAATTAATTTATCAGTACGGTAATGGTGCATACCTGAAAACAATTAATGGAAGACTTTGGAATGCCAGGTGGCAGCAGACTTGCCAGTTAAATTTCCATTGTTTGTGAAGCTCTGAGCATGCGCAAATTTATGCAGGCATGCAACGTTTCCTCGGATCAGCTGATTTCCTTGGTGATCACCTCAGATTGGAATTTCCTTGTTTTTTTGTTAAGTCCAAGTTGCATGCCTGTTTAGGAGAACAATGATTTTACCTGGTAAGTCTGCTGCCACCTAGTGTCCTCAAAAGTCTCCCATTTGGCCACATACTTACTATAAAGCTGTAGTCTCCTGAAGATGACTAAAGCTGGCTGGCGTAAATATTTTTCACAACTTATCTCACTCAAAGATAATAGTGAAAATAATGACGAAAAGCAGTGTCCCCCCCCCCCAATCCACTGAGTGAAGGTAGAAGTCTTTGTTTTCCCTTGATATATTCCGAAGTTAGATAAATAGTTAGACAACCTCTGTCAGAACAAGGCAGGAGGAGCTCTTAACAGAACTAACACCTGTTTCAGACAGGCGCTCCAGAGTTGTGCCGAACCAAATAGATTAGGAGTGACTCTAGACTTTGGTTTTAGACATGCTAACTTAGTTACACGTAAATTTGCATTAGGTTCGGCTCATGACAAGATCGATGTCTGAACCCAAGACGCTCCAGAGTCGTTCCGACCGACTGCAACATCTTTCGACTTCTAGCACGTCTAGTCGCTGTTTCAGACGTCGAACTTCATGTACTTAATTCAATAATTTGGTTCAGCGCAACTCTGGAGTGCCAGTCTGAAACGGGTGTAAATCTACTCAGTGATAGTAGATAATTTCATGCAACAAAAAGTGTGGCCTCAGCTAACTTAACTCGTCCAGTCTCCCATATTACTCAGTAAAATTGTCATTTTCAACAGTTTATGATGATTAACAACAATATTTGTTTTTATAGGGTATCTGACTGTGAACAAATATTACAACAGCAATATGTTCTTCTGGTTTTTTCCATCACAGGTGAGATCAATTCGTTCTAGAACATTCCATTTTTGTTTGTCATGACCAAATTTAATGTTTCTTCGACCAAAACTATTCAAGAAAATAGAGTTGTTTTCTTGTTTTGATTCTGGTCTTGTAAAACAATTTCTGGTCCAGCGGAAATTTAGAGTAAACCAGCCCTGCGGTCCTGTGGATATTCCTTCTTAAACTTTCCTGATGGTTCCTCATTTTTGTATGCAGTCTGATCCAGTGAATGCCCCAGTGTTGCTCTGGTTGCAAGGGGGTCCTGGTGGCACATCCTTGTTTGGTCTCTTCGCAGAAAACGGACCTTTCACTGTTACAAAGGACCTGAAATGTAAGTATTGTAACACAGAGATTCATGAGCTTTGTATCTTTGCTTTAGTTTTCTCTGGTTAATGGAGATCTTGAGAGTGTGAGTGGAGTGGATTGACAATAGGGGAAGAGGCAGTTATGTTCGTCTCACAACGGATTCATTTACCCCTCCCTATTCTTAGCTGCGCTGTGAAGAGACTTGCGTTTATATCTGGCCATGTCTTGTTTCTGCGCATTGGGGCAGGTTTTTATCCCTTTAAAAAGTAGCCGACATCTGGAGTGGCCTTTTGGCCTTGTGATGGGCGAATTGCGTACAAAAAAAAAAAAAAAAAAATAGCTTTAAGTAAAATTACCCAGTCAGTTTCCCTTGTGGTTTTATTACTTGATACTTGAATCAAAAAGTCGCATACCCTTAAGGTGGTTCCTGTACTGCCTCGTAAATTTGGATGTGATCTCTGGCTAAGGTTGAATGGCTTCTGACTGGCAACCCCGAACACAGATATTGACAAATAATAAGTGAGACCGCCAACATAGGGCTAGATAGCTCAGAAGAGCGCTGGCACATTAATCAGGAGCATCTCCAAAAGAAATTTTGCATTATTTTAATTTATTTTTTCCTTTTTCTTGGGTCTTTTTCAGTGGTACCTAAAAAGTATTCCTGGACCTCCAAGTATTCTGTTCTGTACATTGACAACCCGGTAAGTTTCAAATGCTTTACCTGATATGTTTGACTTGAGTCCAGCAAGTCGAGTCGTTTCTAATTCCGATGTATCCCTTTCACCAGGTTGGAGCTGGTTTCAGCTTCACTGAACATGACCAAGGCTACGCCAACAACCAGTCCGTCATTGCAACCGAACTGTACAGGTATGTCACATCTAGGTCGCAAAAGACTGTTCCGGCCTGCCAATCAAACTGTGCGCATTGACCAATTGGATCACGCCTTTTGGTCATGTGACCGCGGTCAAACTCGGTCACACGTGCAGCGTAAACGTACACAAACTAAGGTGTGTGGGCGGGGCTTGTTGCCAAAGCCGGAACGGTCTATATCCCGATACGCTCCTATCAGAACCCTTTGTTCTCCTTGGCTGTACCAGACTAATAGACCTTATGCGTCTAACGTCATGAGTCCCATAGAGATATGTACACCAGTGCCCTCACTGATGTCAAAACAGCCGTAAGTTTACTGTAGGAAGACGGCTGTGCATCCCTCAATGAAATGCAACACCATGAGTGCATGCATGGTGCTCGCTACACAATGAGTTGTTAAGGCGTGATAAAGCAACAGCTGTTGCACAGTCTAGTTCTGCTGTTTATTTGGCGTGTCGTGGCCGGGCGCATAAGAACACCGGACTCAAGCTCTGGTGTTTCTGATCAGCAGAGTGTGGGTTCCAGTCCCGGTCGTGACACCTGTGTCCTGAAGCAAGACACGTAACCATTATTGCTGCATCCTTCGGATGGGACGTAAAGCCGTAGGTCTCGTGTGTTGTGTAATGCACCTAAAAGAACCCAGTACGCTTATCGCAAAGAGAAGGGGTTCGCCCCGGTGTTCCTGGTTTGATCGGCTGCAGATTGCACCACTGTACCTTGTAAACCGTACTTCAAAAACATAACTCGTCATACCTTGCAGGAAAAATACTGAGTACTTTGAGACGCCCATCGGGTGTGATAAAGCGCTATATAAAAACTGCATGTTAATATTATTATTATTCATACATGGGAAGCTAGCTGTATGACATGCGGATGGCTGGCACTCGATCCAATCTAGTCTGCAATGATTTGTACAAATCAACAACTTACTCTGAGTGTAACCATCGGTTACTTGCATGATTCAAATGACAAAATAAACATCTTTATTGTTTTAAAAAAGCGTACCAGGCCGCAGAACCCCCCCCCCCCCCCTTCCCCAGTGTTCGGTATGCACGCTTGTGAATATGTTGATAATTGTGAATTGACCCTTAAGTTACTTTTGTATCTTTTCATTATTTCAGTGCTTTGACGCAGTTCTTCAAGCTGTTCCCTCAATATCAGAAAAATGATTTTTATGCAACTGGTGAGGTAAGGAATCTTCCGCCCCAACTATAGTATGTTCTTTATCCCAAACACAATTATTACATCTTGTAAACTTCTCTCCTTGTTTGTGAATGTGAATTAACACTTTTCATTTCTCATTTTCGATATTACAGTCATATGCAGGGAAGTATGTACCGGCTCTTAGCTACGCTATCCACCTCCAGAATCAAAGGCCAGAAACCAAAGTCAAAATTAACTTACAAGGAATGGCAGTAGGCGACGGGTTCACTGCTCCAGACAAGGTAAGAATATGCTTCATTTTACTGCAACATACACAGTAAAGATTTTTGGTTCAACAGACTGTAAAAAAAAACACAATTGGATGAGATTCAAACAGGATAAATAACTTGTTTTTCTGTTTTTGTAGTAAATGTGCAAGCTTGAGCAAGTTTAACTTCTAACAACGGTGCATTCCTATGTATAACTATATTAGGGGCCTACATCTGAATGGCTTTAGTAAATTCATTCATTTTTATGGAGTGTCGTGACCGAGCGGTCTAGTGCACTGGACTTGCATTCAGCGGTGAAACTAGGGTACAATTTTAGGGGGGCACAAGTGAGTGCACGTGCCTCCCCGTAGTTGCACCACTGCTTGCATTTAGGTGTTGTCAGACTGTGGGTTCGATTCCCAGTCCTTGAGCAAGACACTTGGCCATAGTTGCTCCGTCTTTTGCCTTTTTTTTTTTATTGATAACACTGCACAATTTCCATCAAGGAATTCAAAGAAAGGGAGCCCGTCTTGGAGTGTAAGACGCTTCCATTTAAACAATGCTTGATTTCATGTCGAATTTACGGTTGATATCTCATTGTACATGCTTTTATACTTGATGAAGGAGCTGCTTTTTGCAATCTCTTTTTGTCGTTCCTTTACAGCTGATTCCAGGCTATGGTGCATTCATGGCAGAAGTAGGCCTCGCTGATTTTTCCCAGAGGGGGCAAATCAATGAAATAACCACAGAAATTGTGACTCTCATCGCTTCAAAGAATTGGGAGTTGGCTGCCAAGGTACACATGAATCTGTCAATTTTAAACTAAAACTCTATTTGTTTTCTGTTCTTCTCCTGATTTTTATTTTTTGCTTTGTAATCTTTTGCATGTATTTTCTTTTCATCCTTACTGTTGTGCGGGGGTATTTTTGCATTTTAGCATTTTTAGCATTTTTATTTCTTCACATTTTTAAAATGCTGGCTATTTTAATCATGTTCTTATAGATTTATTATTAATATTTATAGATTTTCATAGATTTTTTATATCTATGTAGCCAGAGATTGGAATTGAAGGCCTTCGGGCTACAGTTTTTTGGTAAACTTTTTTAATTCCGGGCATATACCTCTGGCTTATGTTTTGTGAATGTTTGTATTTTGTATGTATTTTGTTTGTGTTTTATTGCTGAATAAATAATAATAATAATAATATTAAGTACGGTTTCAGGTCCCTGTTGCATCACTTGTAAGGTAGACACTGGATGGCGTGTATGCAAGCCATTATTTTCTGAGCCAGCAAACGGGTGACGTTTAAACACCATCGTGTAAAATCGGAATACCGGAACAAAGGTCACTCGGACGTTTTGTTTCGGAGCGTGCACGGGTTATACACTCTCATGTTTAACCCACACAAAGAGGACAGATGGTCCTGAGTGCTTTGCAGACTTTTGCCCATTATTTGGCGTCATTGTGTAATCCCCAATTCCAGACCTTTGTCCTTTTGTTCAAAGAAGAGGATTACGAGACATCCATAGGCTTCCACCATTGTTTGGTCATTGTATTTTGGCTCAATAGAGGTAAGTCCAAGTGAACCAAGTATCCAGCCTTGGTTCTTGATTGAGGAACAACACTGTATAATAGCAATTTCTCGAATGAGAAAGAATAAATCTCTGTACTTCAAAGACAAAGATTCTTTTAATTGCACCGCGAATTTTGTTTTCTCTACTAAGAAAATGTTGAATTCATGCACCGTGAATTGCAAAATCTTGGTCGTGAGCTACGGCATAGGATTGGTTCTAAACCTGGAACCATGGCTGGATCCCCAGTTCACTCTGACTTGTGCACTGGGTTCTTTTACATGCATTACTTAACACACAATTTGAAAATTTGGAAATTAATGCAGAATTGGTATGTCTTTACAGCTAATGGATAAGTTAATAAATGGGGAGGGATCCTACTTCAACAACATTACTGGCATTACGGATTACTACAACTACTTGAGAACAAATGTAAGTCACTATTTCATTTCATTTCATTTCCTTTATTAGTTTCACAGGTAAAAATACAATGATAAAAACAAGTAGAAAACATATACAGACCAACAGTTTAAAAAAGGTAAACTTCATTTCGACCGGGTTGATCTCCTGATGTTACAATGTAAGAAACAGAAAAACATTAAAGGGCATTAAATATATAGTAACCATGCTTAAAGAAAAACATAGAGCAATAAAGGACCTAACCTTCGGCCCGGTCCTTTATCTCACGGCCACGACCCTGCCGGTTTTAAATGGCCGTTTAAGACCTCATCGCCACTTCTTTATTCTCTTATTGGAATATGTAAGTGCTGTAGTACTAAAAGCGCTTTGAGTTGATGGGCATGATACGAGCAAGGTATTGAAAGGGCAAGGATGCTAAACAGTTCAGATCAACAAGGGATCTACCAGACCTAGGGCTAATAAATCTTTTCTGAATGAATTTGTAAAGAAAGATAATTCATAGATAATAGCATCTTTAATTCATACGGGTAGTTCTGCCCATAATCTAAAAAATCTGTGAAAAAGAGAATGATGGGCAGCACCGGACATATCCCTTTGACAGCAAAACTTAACATACTTCAGAGTCTTGTGGAAAAAAATCCACAGGCGTTTTACTCGGGGCTGGGTTTTCTGGCAGGGAAAATACTGACATGTATCCTGTTAGTAAGTGGGACGTAATCCCACTGTAAGCCACGCCCACTTCACTCGCACTGGCTCCAACCGATTGCAAGCAGTGCATAGGAATTGCATTGAGCTAGTTTTTGTATCAGGATTTATGTAAGTAAAGTTTAATAATTGGGTTTTTACATGTACCTTCTTCAAAGATCCAAGATTTTCTCAGAATTATATGTTAATGTCATGAGAAGTGCCTTTGAACGATGCATTGTGTGGTTTTTGGTAAAATTAAACACAACTGTATGCCAGCTTTGGAACTGGAAGTAGCGATCACTTTGGGCGTGCAGCAGATGCGAGCGTGTGTGACGCAATGAATTACCAACAGGATATATGTCATCTGGCGTTAACTGGTTAACAACTAAGCATAAAGCTCAGTTGTTCTGATTTTAGACACCTTTGAAATCAACCCACTGATTGATAATTACATAGACACCAGCTGATCAGAGCTACTTCAATAACTACCTGGCCCTTCCGGAGGTGAGGAAAGCCATACATGTGGGAAATCTTACATTCAACAATGGAGACAAAGTGGCCCAGCACCTCAGAGAGGATTTTATGCAGTCGGTCGAGGAAATTCTTTCAATCCTCGCTGATGCCGATTACAAGGTAGGCTTGTCATTTTGATTTTGCAGGTATTTTATTTTACAGATACACCATGTCAAAATCAGGGCTGGAATTTGGTCGGGGGGTGGGGATCCACATGACTGCAGGGCTTGTAGTTGGAAAAAGGCCTTCTCACACTACGAACAAATCTCTGTGTTGGATCCGTGTAAGTTTGACTGACCTTTTCACAAGTACAACAATCCGGCATTGACCCGTGTAGAGCGCTCGATCTTTTTTGAGACCAACCCTGGTCGGGAGGTGGGTTGAGAGCTCTCGATCTGTGTTGAAAATTCCAACACAAGCCAGAGTGTGACCACTCCAGGGTTCATTTTCGATCTGTGTTCTGTTGACTGCGTGGCGCCGTCCAGCGTGCAGCAGACACGTCATGGCACAATACAGTATGGTAGTTTTCCGCTTGGTTTTGTGTAGAACCTTTGCAGTGTACAGGTTGAAAGTAACATGTGTAACCCACAAGTTGATTTCATGCAGAGCTAGTGTGAAAGCAGAGCGGATTTGAACCGTGTAGAAATTTTACCGAGTCAACGCGGAGTTGACCTGTGTAGATTTCGACATGGATCGGACGTTCATAGTGTGAAAAGGCCTAAAGTTTTATCGGACCAGAATTTCTGCTTGCAAGAACAGAATCAAAATGAGAAAACTTTCTACACAGTTGAATATATGACTGTTTTTACTTGAATAAGCAAAATTTATTCAAGATGTTACACACTGTGAGGTATTATTATGTCAAAAGCCTGGTACACCCCGAACAAAGATATTGACAAAATAGGGAGACCACCATCAAAGGGCTGGATAGCTCAGTTGATAGAGTATCGGTACATTTAGCCGGTGGTCCCATGTCAAATCCCGCTCCAGTCAATTTTTCTTTTTTCACCCCAAAATTGATTTACAAATTTACACAGTCATTTTCCCTTGTTGCTTATTGTGTACTATTATTCAGTCAGAAAAACTTATTTTACAACTTTACAAAACGTATTTTGTCACTACTTATTTTTATTAGATATCAACTCTTTTATAATGTTGGCTTGTCAATATTTTAATAATGTAAACTTTGTGTCGGCTAGTCAATACATGTATTCTGTATTCTTATGTCCATTCTTTTATAGTGATGGCTTGTCTACTCTTTTGCATGATGGCGTGTCTTTATTTTTGAAGACCAGCTCTTTTTTTTATTGATGGCTTGGTTACCTTCCGTAGGTGCATTCACCACTCGTTATCATATTGCAGGCTGGCGTAGTTTATCTGGCACTTAAAACCAAAGTAGATGCCGTTGAATGGTCAGAGAGTAGGAGGGTTATAGGTGATATTGACATACTGCTTTTTTAAAATATTTTTTTATGTGAGCCGTCATTGTTCCATCCATTATTTATTTACAGATTCTTTACTACAGTGGTCAACTTGATGTCATCGTTGCTGCTCCGCTCACAGAAGCCTTCTTGAACCAGCTGCTTTGGAAGGGTCATGACAGATACCTGGCAGCTGAAAGAATTGTCTGGAAGGTCTCTGGTGACACTGAGGTAGCTGGTTATGCAAAGAAGGCAGGTAACTTCCAACAGGTGAGTGAGATACAGGCAAAAAGGTTAAACCAGTTGTGACTGGGATTCTTCCATTTTTTTCTTGTCCAGCCTTGCTTGTTTATTTTCTTGGAATTGTCGAGATCAGTTTTCTTTGAAAGTACCGCTGGCATAAAGAAACTTTGAATTGACAAAGCCAAGAGAACAAAGATTCTCTTTATTGCACTGTGATTTTTGTTTTCTCGGATGAGAAAATGACAAATTCATGCAGTGTGAATTGCAAAACCTCTGCCATGTGTCACAGCCTACAATTGTTACTAAATTCAGAACCATTGCTGGATCCCTGGTTCACTCTGCCTTATACCTTCATCGAGTCGAAATACAATGATTGAACAATGTTAGAAGCCTCCCTATGTCTCGCAATCCTCTTCTTGGAACGAAAAGACAGAGGTCTGGAATCAGGGATTCCAAGAAAATAACCCTGTCAGGCTGGACGAGGAAAAAATGGAAGATTCCCAGTGGTAATTGAGGTTAACTGTCATTTGGCCAGTGGTCCACCGTTAAAACCCTGGGGTCATCCGCAATGGAAACTTTACGCTGTGTAACCACAAGATGATTTTTTATCAACACCCCGTCTTTTAGGTCAATAACCCCCCCATGCAAGCCCAAAGCTATAATAAATGACCATGGGGGTGAATTGGAGTGCCAGTCAAGACTTAGACATGTTATTTACGATCTGTGTGCGGCCGCAAGTTGTTTTCACAAAGTGCATACCGCCCTGCGCCAAGGATCCTTAGCACAGGGGTCAATCAATTACTGTACGGAGACAGGTGGCTGCTGTCTTTCAACACTCCTTACTCTGCAGTGGTTAGGGTCTGGCCAATGAAAGTCTACAGGCTTGTAGGGTATACCAGGGGTGAGGATTACATGCAATCTTGGCTTTTGTGGCCCATTGAAAAAAAAGTTACGGCAATATTTGGTAGTACCTGCTGAATTTTATCATGTTGTGGCTGACACAAGGGTTTTAAGGGAAATCAGCAACAAATGATACATATCACATGACAAACAAGACTTTGTTTAGCTGCAGAAATTCTGCTAACAACAGCAAATGTGTAATCAAAAATTTGATTTTATTCAACCGTTTCCACACCTTTTTATTCTGTCATCAGGTGATTGTGAGAGGAGGCGGGCACATTCTGCCATACGACCAACCAAGGCGCTGCTTTGACATGATTGACAGGTTCATTACTGGACGACCTTCTGACCTTTAGTCTGTAAAGCCCGATGCTGATTTCTGCACAATGGGAGACAGGTGGCAGAGATGGGTGGCAGCAGACTTACCAGGTAAGTCCATTGTTTTCGGAAATGTACGCATGCTCAGAACCACGCAAACAATGGAAATTTACCTGGTAAGTCTGCTGCCACCTAGTGTTCCAAAGTCTCCCATTACTTTTATATAGTCCCTCATAGAAGTTGACCTTTCTTTTTTATTGACCACCATTTTGTATGGGCAGCCTCAAGTTTCAAAATATTTGCCTCTCTTAATTCTGTTTTTTTTTTTATGAGACATATGTGCTCTTGTTGTTTTGGGTAGCTCATTTGATTTATCGGGGATGTGTGAAATTTTGTAGCATTTGTACTAAACGATAAAACATTTGGATTTGTTGTAATTGTGTAGAAGGCTATCCATACTTTTGCCAACCAAGGTTGCCAAAACTTGCCGCTTGTCACCGTTGCAAAAGAAAGGTTTATTTGCTTAGCACCGAACTGAATCTTGCTCAGCAGAAACTGGGTGCAAAAAAAGAAACAAGAAATGCAGTTTGCTGTTTGTGGCAATTCCTCTTTAATGTTTGCTTATGAGGTAGACTTGCTGCCAGCTTTATGAAATTTGGCCAACGGCAAGGCCTGTTGAGCCAAATATAATGCCAGACAAATTATTAAAAAGCAGGGACCAAGTAATGCTACTTGTATAGTAATAATAATTTTGGAGGCTAATCATCCTTACTGGCGGCTGAGAAGCTAAATTGTGAAGGACGCAGCTACGTGTTCGAGCTGCTGGCATGCAAGGGTACCTTTGGCAGCCAATCACATCAACCCATATATGACCACGGAGCACAGCCTGAGATTGAAGGTGTTTGATTGTTCCGGAGGGAGGAAAAATCAGAGGGCCTGGAGAGAAAACCAGGAGAGAACCAATGCACAGCTCTACTCTTATATGGCTCTAGCCGGGAGTTGAACCAGTGGCATGGGTGGGGTGAAGCAAGCGTCAGGCCTTGATCTTAATCGAGGCCACCAAGGCCATTGGCCTCATGCCCTGTCGAGTTGGCCAGCATGCCCTTCAGAAAAATTGCACTGTCACTACCAAATCGGCCAGCATGCCCCTGTACAATTTCTCTGATTTGGCCAGCAAAGGCCTGCCCCCGTTTTTCTTAAGATCGAGGCCTGGAGCGTTTTACACACACGCCACCCATGCCACCTAATTATCACATAGCGTTTTGACTAGTCGACTGTTCTTACCATGCATATATCTTGTGTCCCTAATAGCATGAAGTCTCTTTAAAACTGGGCCCCAGACTCTTTATAGTACTGAAGACTGATGCCAGCTGTTGACAGTTTACTTCCTTGGAAGGCATCACTGGTTATAAATAAGTTTAAGGAATGGTACAAAGTGGTTTGGCAAAAAAGCAGTGATATTTTTGTGTTTTATTAACGATATACATGTAGTACAAAATGGTTTGGAAAAAAGCAGTGATATTTTTGTGTTTTATTAATGATATAATATTCCTTTATTAGCAGGATGTTTATTTTTATATTATCTATAGCCAGTAGTTTTGCCAAAGATTAGTGCATTTATTGCAGATATTTCTGTTAGTTGGCATTTATTAGCAACTTTTATTTTAAATGAAAACAATGTTATCTGAAATATAGCTTTTCCCGCTTAAATTCAGTAAAAAAAATAATTCAGTTTCATTCAAACGCCTTCCAGTTCATGCATTTTCCCGAATTCCATCAAACTTGGGTTTCTTTTTAGCTACTATTGCATTCAATTTCGTTTTCGTGTACACATGATTTCGTTCTCATTCCGGTTCGTTTTTAGTCATTTTATTTCGTTTATAGGCATTAATGACTACATTTTCACCATTCTTTAGTTGAATTTCTACTACCTTTTCACAATAGACGGATTGCATGACCAATGTTTACATGTCATCACGTGACCTGTAGTGGGTAATACTTCATCTGAGCTGATGGCAAACTATGAGCAAATACATGCCGTGACCGACAGAATCACACAAAAAGTCGGCTTTTGGTAACAATAACGCAGTTACTAAGCCATTTTATTAAAGTTGTATGTTGTGACATTGATATTAATCACATTACTGTTTCATAAACTACAAGTATTCTACTGCAAAAGAGGTTTATTTCGAGTTATGCACCACCGGCGTCGGACGACTATGTAGCCACCCGCCTGTTATTTTGTTTGTAATGTAGGCCTAAATCACTGTAAAAAAAAAAGGGTAAAGAACGTTGGAAAAGTGAGCATTAGCCTTGCGAAATTTCAAATAGGCAAATTAATCACACAGTTTTGGAAAGCAATTTTATCTGATGATTCAGCTTCAAAACATCGTGCACATTTATACCTTACTTGCTGGAACTGTCTTTACTGGCTTTTATTTAGCCACTCAAAAGGTTTCTGGTACAAACCCTGGAATATTTTTCATAGATTTCGAAAAAAAAGGCCTCGATCGAATGAACAAGTGCAACAATTATCATGTACCGTACCGCACTTTCCTATGGAGGACATCATTTCCGTTTACATTTAATACCAACAATAGGTCATGTGACGTGGGATGCGCAATTGATGAAATTGACGGGTTGACCCGCCTCTTTCACGAAATTGAATGATCTTTGCGACCTAATGAATTTGAATGATCTTATTTTACCAGTGAACGCTAAAACATTTGAAACTGAATTACTCCTTTTGACTGTTGGATGGTGATGTCATGTAGTAATAATTTTTAAACCAAATGAAATGAGCCGGGGTGAAATTGAATGTTTTTTGTTAGTTCAAACTGGCCAGAAAACATATACTCATTACATGTAGATTTGAGTGTGAAGTCATGGAGCATACATTTGCCCGTTATGACAGGAAACACAATAAAACTTTTCTACTGTAAAGTTTGCAGTTTCTCCAATGGTTGTAACTTTTTATAAGTACCGGAAACCATCCAAAGATGTTTCAGCATATGAATGGACATGCAGCTATATACAGGAATGATATTCTTCCCACTTAAGTCTGATTTCCGATTTTGTTGGCCCTCACAAAAAATCAGCAAAATTGTTATTAAACAGCCTGAAAAGTCTATTAAAGCCGTAACCATACATAGGTAAGCCCTTGTACATGTAGGCCTACGTCAGCCTTTGTAAAGTTGTTTTACTTTTTTTCCTGATGGCCTGATATGTTGCCTGCTTAAACAAATTTGCTGAGAAAAAAAACATGTTGGCTGACCGGAAACAAGTGGTCAGTTACATTTAAAACACAATCTATACGTTGGTTTTAAATATCCCAAGTAGCCTACTCCATCCCAGTAGAATTATGAAATTGGTGGAACGAATGAATGAAGTTCACCACATTGCAAGATGATCAGTACAAAATCATTACAAACAGTCGAGATCACTAGAGGCAACATTGCCTTCAAATTTCTTTAAAAAGTTGCTGTTTGGAATTACTCCTTATCCTTTTTAAGAGTTGTTCATGCAATAAAACACCTACAGTGTGTTGTAATAGGGTTAAAAAAAAAACATACATTTGCCTCTTGGAAATACATAATAGAAACATACGGTCCGCCATTTTGTTGAGTCAAAAACTTGGTTTTTCGCAAAATGGCGGACCGTGTTCTGTCACAAAATTAAAGCAAAAAGACATACACTTTCAAGGGACATTTATGTGAACCATTATATTATCTTTTAAAATATCTATACAACCATATTAATTTCATAACATAATCATACATTTCGATGAATGGGATTTAAGTGCCGTGTAATATAATTGTGAACATCAATTCAGATTAAACATATTATTAAACGCTTTCAAATAAATTTTATAAATACATTCATAAAAAAAAACCACTTTGTATTTATGGAAATCTTTAACGCTGAGCAAATCGAGCTTACTATGAGATCATTAGTGTTCAAGTTATACGGTAGACGGGCGCCATCGTTGTCATACCCCTATGGAAATAGAGCAAATATAAACACGTCAGTACAAAAAACATAGACTGAAAACTATACTTAACACGCACTATAATTTTGTAATGCGAAAAAGAAGCAGCACAGAAGTGTTCACAATGGTGGAAATTATTTTTTATTGGTATCAGTCTGAAAGATTACTGACTATGAAGTTTATACCAGTACTATAAATCTTCCACATAAATATTTGTCTGAATTACACCGTCTGAATAACCTACTGTCAAAGTCAAGAATATAGAATTTGAAGACCACCATTTTAATGTTTACATGCTGAACAGAGTGCGCGGTTTTTCACCATTTCTCCCGACTCAGACGACGGATTGAGCCCAAATTTCACAGGTTTTTTCGTGCATTGAATCACAAAGTAAGAACACTGCACTACCAGCTGTACCAACCATATCATGGGAGACTTTTGAGGACGCTAGGTGGCAGCAGACTTACCAGGTATATCTAATGGTCTCGGAAATGTGCGCACGCTCATACATATCGTCGTGTGCCCGGATAAAGGACGGAACGAAAGTGTGACCAAAAGGTCGCAAGCAATTACTATCCAAAATTGTGTTTCAAGAAAACTGAGTGTGAAAGTTTGTTCGTTTTTCTGATATTTGTAAGTCATTCAGGAAAGTCATTCCGCATTGGAATGGAAGAACATGTCTTGGGTGTAATTCTAGCAACAAATATACAACAGTCATGCCCTACTTTTTTCAAAAGAGCCATGTTATATTAAAGGTACACACCGGCTTACTGTTTACCTAATTTAGTGATGTGGAATGACAGACAATAATTTTTAAATGGTTTTTCTTAAAAAAAATCATCAAAATATCACGTAATTAACGAAAAATGTGAAAAAAAAAACACGGTCAAAGGTCAGCTTATAAGCTTTTCCAGCCGTTGCAACTGTCAAGTTTACGTGACAATGTTGCGCAATGTTGTAAGTAGACTGGTGCTCTGTATATGTATGAATTATTACAATGACGAGGCATGAGGATCCAGACTTCATATCCATCCAGCACAAATTCACGTGTAAATAAAAAAAAAAACAGACATAAACAGACGAACTGGACGAACTTACTTGCAATGGAGAACGTTTCTTCGTTATATCGCAAGTAGGCCCTATGTTGTAAAAAATTACTTGGACGAATGCCAGTTCGGACATCGTGCAATACACGGTTCGTCACCCTGACTGCTTGGTATACCATACCAACACACACAGATTCCGGACGCCGACTGGTCTTCACATGAAACCGATAACGGAATTTACTATTTAATTCAAACGTTACATTTTGAAAATCATAAAAATCGATTGGGTAGAATGTGTGGATTTTTAAAAAAAGCTTCACAATGTTAGAAAACCATATATTAAAAGAAGAACTTGAAAAATCTCAGGGGTAGAATGCGCCAATTTGTCACTTTCGTCACGTTTTGTGACACTGTTTTAGGGGTGTCGGAATTTTCGTTCAAAGCAACATTACACATTGATTAACGGTATGATGATGTTGCCCGGCTACGTGCCTGGTGTTGGAGGGACGGATGCATTTTCCAATTTTTTTTTATTGATTTTTGACAAATTTTTGCATTTACTTCCACTCCAAAAATATTACAAATAAACTATGCATATATAATTGGTCAAATACTGCCTTACTTTTATCTAATTAAATCCATTCGTGTTAGAGCAGAAATTATTTACCCCTTTTTTTTAAATGGTACGTTCACACAGCGCCGCGGAAAGAATTGCGCAATATCGTGTCCGCCCCCCCCCTGTTGCACACGAAAGTTTTGTGTGATCGGCGTAAAGTACAGACCCTCCTCGTGCTCTGTAATGTACATTGTACTATGTAGGGAATACTCAGCAGCAAGTTCAGCATGGTGTTTGTGTTCCAGACGCCGCAAGAATAACCAAGGTCACTTCTATCTGAGATACTTGTTAAGGATGTGAGGTCCTTTTTCTATTGTATTTTAAGTTACCTGCTGATGTGCACTAAAGTGGCCAACAGGGGAGTTTCTGGTCAGTAATGTGGGGACATAGATGTGGTAGCCTAAGAATGTGTTTGTACTAAGAAATGGTATTGTGGAGAGCCTTAAAGGTACACACCGGCTTACTGTTTACCTAATTTAGTGATGTGGAATGACAGACAATAATTTTTAAATGGTTGTTCTTAAAAAATATCATCAAAATATCACGTAATTAACGAAAAATGTGAAAAAAACAAAACACGGTCAAAGGTCAGCTTATACGCTTTTCCAGCCGTTGCAACTTTCAAGTTTACGTGCCAATGTTGAACAATGTTGTAAATAGACCGGTGCTCTGTTTATGTATGAATTATTACAATGACGAGGCATGAGGATCCAGACTTCGTATCCATCCAGCACAAATTCACGTGTAAATAAAAAAAAACAGACAAAAAACAGACAGCGTATTCTGTGTACGACCATAGAGCAAGGCTTGCTCTATGGTACGACGAACTGGACGAACTTACTTGCAATGGAGAACGTTTCTTTATTATATCGCAAGTAGGCCCTATGTTGTAAAAAAAATACTTGGACGAATGCCAGTTGGGTCCAGGACTAATCTGTGATGTCAGGTCGTGTTCAAATGTAGAAAGGGAGAGAATAAGCTTGGCATAATGTGGACATCACAGACAATCATGATGGACCATAAATATTGTCAAAATGTGAGTCTTCATGAATTAAAATATACGCAGGCATATTCACAATACAGTTCTATGACACAAACCTGTCCATCAAAATTATGGCAAAGACCATATCCTTCATATTCTCATCGTGACCAGCCTGCTGCAGTCTAAAAACTAATGGTAGTGTCCCTAATCTTGGACCATCTTTTCGCATTGGCTTGGCCAATAACAGTCATGTGCCAAGCGAGCCTCCCGCTTTCGCTGCAAACGGATTGCCAATCCTGGCAGCTTTAGCGAAGGCATTCTCCCGTTTTTCGGGCGATGACTTCACTGGCCGGCCGCGGCCACCGCCACCGTTTTTTTGTTGTGGCGATTGGGGGGAGTGGACATTATGCAGCTATCATAGAAGTAGATAGATCAGCTGTATGGGATAAACATTCCCCATCGTCGTCGCTCGTGTGCGTAGCGCAGGCAACGTTACAATAGTTAGGGGATAATAGCTAGGGGTACAGACTAAAACCCTCGTTAAAAAACGTCATTGTAGGTCTGGCTCCCTACCCCTCCGACAAGCTCCCACGCTTACGGCTAGACCGACCGGCAAGCTGGGGAGTTCATGCCCCGGGGTTTGTCTCTCTGGCCCCACGAGACACGGCACCGGCTGTACGGGATATGCCCCAAGGTTTACGTTCCGCTAGCTCCCACGCTGGTGCGCCGTAAAACACGCTTCGGTTGCACGGACACCTCTGAATGTGAATATTACGTTCGATTTTTCATCATTATTTACAAATTGTATCAATAATCTGAATACATAAGTCTTTTTGTCAAATACTCATGAATAATTGTAAAAAAAAAAGGATTTAAATTTGGTTCAGTAATTTACTTTTATACGGCTGGAAGTAAAACTAACTCCGAAGATCACGTGATTTATCCGAACCACTTTTTTGGTTCGGATAAATCGTTTTTTGAAAAATGCTCAAAAACGGCAAAATTTGATGGTTTCTTTTAGGAACCATTTTTCTCCATTCCTGAACGACCTTTGAATTCATATGTTAGCCTATTTTGTAGCCCAAATAGCCCAACGAAGCCGGTGTGCACCTTTAACCAAACAGTCTCCATACGGGCCTATGGCTGGGTTTACGCATGTTCAAACGAGGTTGTGCGCTGCACTCGCTCGAACTTAACGGTTTTGCACACCTCAGTGGAAGGGGGTACACCATACCGCACATCCATCATCAACGAATGGTGTCATAAAAGAAACGGGTCCGAAAAGGTATACTGGTTCCCAGTCCCTACATCGTTCTCTTCTGTGTGTATATAGGGACCGGTAGCTTCTATCAATATGGCGCTTTTGATAGGCCCTCGATTGCGCAGGCGCAGTAATAATTTTCTAGTTTTAGCGATGACGTTGGCTATGCTCGTGACGTAAGCATGTTGTTGTTTGACACTAGAACACATCTGCATCGTAACCCTTCACCCGGACACATAGCGAACCAACCTTCAACATCAAAATTCAAGCTATTTTTACAAGAACATCTTAAATTAATTTCTACCTCCATGGTGGTCTGCACTATGGGAGATTCTGTGTCCATCACGTTTTGTGTAAGGCTGCATTGCATTATGGGATTACGTAGACATATTATAGTAATTCTAATTAGCATATACCTGGCAGAAATCTGCCAGGTATACGTATACGCTAATTTTCATTACCCGCTACCGGTCCCTATATTCAGTCAGAACGAAAACGATGTAGGGACCGGGAACCAGTCCACCGAAAAGGTTTCTTTCCGGCCGCTTACTGGGGCGCCCGCTAACGTCTCAAAAGTCTTCCATTAATAAAGTGCGATTTACATTAATATTGTCTATCGTTGGAAACTTACAATGGCCGTGTGAGAAAGGTTGGCGATGGCAGTTTTTGATGCTAATATTGCACGCACAGATGATGATAGTGCCCATGATGACTGCAGTTGCCGAAATCCCAACAATCACTTGATTCATTGGACCCAAAACATCGTACAAACTTCAAAGGAAAATGTAGAGTTGTCAGTAATGGTAAAACTGGCTGGATATCAACAAATTAATGGACTTCGAGTCGATTAATGGACCTTTCCTGTGACTGTATTAATGTGCACATCCCACGTGCGCACAGCACTACTGGTGGGCAAAATGGCGCCTTTTTGTGTGGGGCTAATGGTGGCGTGATGCACACGCGTTTGTGCGTCTGCCTAGTGCACAACTCTGTGGCGTTTGCCCACCAATAATGTCTCTACGCATGCGTGAATTTAATTAGCATATTTCAGGGGAAAGGTTAAAGTTAAATCAGAACATTTTTGTGTAAGTGCTTACTGCATGGGATCCTATTTACCGGTGTAGTAAGGATTATGGTTCGTGTATTTAAACACGGTTCGTTTTCACAATGAGCTATGATTGGTCTGAAGGTGTGTATCAATCTTATTTAGCTAACCAGAGTGTGATGTCACAATATAGATCACTTGGCGATATTGACAACTCATCTTTAGACGAATCATAGTGCTTTGTGAAATCGAACCCAGGAACAAGACATTTCGAGGCTTAAAGCACCAGCGGCGTAGCCAGGATTTTTTCCCTGGAGAGGGGCACGGGGGCATTGATTTTCAGTGGGTTGGGGCAGGTACCATTTTATTTAAGATATTACATGTAGCTACTACATTTCCTTTATGGGGCACTGGAAATGTGTGTGTGTGGCACCATAGAGCATGGTGGCACGTACACCCTGGCCCATCTTGGCTACGCCGCTGTGAAGCACGCCCAACACTTATTTAGACACCATTATTTTGTTCTGCAAGTTTACACAACATTAATTTGATTCACTAACTTGTCATGGAATGCAGTCGAGCCAGCATGTTTTAACCTACCTGACTATGCCATAAAATTCCTTTTGATCACAGCAGTGCTGTGTGACGGTGTAGCTGTCGCAGCAGTATATCCGATCAGATGGTGCCCCTGGCCTCGGGCAATCAAACACACTGGGTCTCGTGAAGTTATGGTCATCAAGCAACGGTGGACATCCCGATATTATTGCATTGGCTTCAAGAAAGGAAATGCAACATGTCTGTCATGGAAAGTCCGAAACAGGAACGTTCTTGAAAGTGATTTTGAAAGAGGTAGATAATTATGGGTGAATTCAGTGCACAATTTGGGAAAGCTGCTAAGCAAAAAGAAGCTGCTTAGCAACCCTAGCCACTTCTAAAGACCATAGACCCCTGAATGTTTTGGCTTCAATAAATATAATTGGAAACTAGTGGAAAATATCCCAAGCAAAAAAGATGGACATCTAAAAAGATTGACATCCGTGGTTATTCTTGTTCTATTCTCTAAAATAAAACACCTATAGAGCAAATAAATTCCAGATTTTATGACCTTAGAATAACCGTAAGCGAGCTGCTCAGCTGCCCTTTGCACCAGGTCAAGTGCTTGTACATTCTAGGTCAGGTTAAGCACTGGAAAGGTAGCATACACAACCCGTAAAGGGACAAGTATTTTATTATTTTTATTATTATTTTTATTATTATTATTATTATTATTATTATTATTATTATTATTATTATTATTATTATTATTATTATTATTATTATTATTATTATTATTATTATTATTATTATTATTATTATTATTATTATTATTATTATTATTATTATTATTATTATTATTATTATTATTATTATTATTATTATTATTATTATTATTATTATTATTATTATTATTATTATTATTATTATTATTATTATTATTATTATTATTATTATTATTATTATTATTATCATTTCATTCCCTCGAAACAATATTTCGTCCCCTCGAAACATTATTTCGAGTGAGTTAAATATTATTGCAAGGGGAAGAAATAATATTTCGAGGGGACAAAATAAAAAATAAATAATACATTATGGAGTTTTTCGTTATTTTCTCGTGACGACCCCGATAACCAATTGGGCTTAAACTGTAAGAATTTTTTTTATGTTGATGTTGGGTCACATGAAGTGCGCATAACGGTCTTTGACATTTACCAATGTTTGAACAATTGAATTATGACCTTGTGAAAAATTCGCCGGAAATCGAGGGAGTCGATGTTAAATTGAATGGTATTTTGCTTCTAGTAGTAGCAAAATTGGCTCGGTAAAATCTCTTTGTTAACGTACGACTGTTGTTGCATCGGAGGGAAACAGTTTTTGTTTAAATACACACTGTAAAAATGAAATAAAATAGTGATAATTTTATCCAACTTATGGGTGGTCCCTTTTAGTCAAAACAGCACCGTGTATACCGTGAGAAAACGTAGACCGTTTGTGTCTTATTTCGCTAAAGTTTTCTTTTTTTTTTAATATGATGTGTTTTCCTAAGACTGTACAGTAGGAATAATAATAGAGTTAATATTCTTCCCAAAACCAATGTTTAATACTTCAGCGAATTTGCTCCTCTTCACTCAGACGATTGTTATGCATAAAATGTTTGGAAGAATTTCAATTTTTTCTGAAAATATAGCGAAACGTTGATGTTTTTGTCAGTGGTTTTTGTTCTGATTTAACTTGTAAACAAATCCCTGAATTTCCTGAAACTTGGTCCTTTCCCGATTTAGTTAAATCGAAGTAGTAAGAGCCGAATTTGGGGACAGCTTTCTTGATGGGCAGTTTTTTTCAGACGTGTTTCCTTGATACAGTTGTAGCAATGGTAGGGAGTGACGACCCCACAACCTCACAGTGTTTTTAACTCGTTCTGTTTTTATCAGTATTTATCGGTTTTGAACCGATTTTTATATGATTTCAGTTGATCTGCAGTTTTAAACAGTATAGTCAATGTTTGTATCAATTTGTCATCAGTCCAGCTCAGTCTTGAAGCCGTTGTAGAACGGAAAAAAGAGGCAAACGCCAGAGCTGGCTGGAGACAACATTATCAGACGCGCCATGTTTAGCTGCTATAGAACGAGTGCGCAACAGACGACGATATAGTATTGGAAAGAACATCTTTTAGAATACAAATAACTTTACTGTAAATATTAGTATTAGAATAATACTCACCTTTGATTAAAGAAAACAGACACACGGAAAAGAACGCCGTGATCACCATGTTGTATCAGGGCAGCCCGTCACCATGTCTAGTTGAAATGCCCCCAAAACAAGACACTCCCGGGAAAAAAAAATGATTCAAACTTCTCTTATCAACTCGGTCGATCAACCTTTGATTTGTAAACATTAAAAAGAATGAATTTGGCAAGGTCTACCTTCCACGGTAAAGGATGCGTCTATGTTACTTTATTTGTTGTTTAATGCTAAGAATAATTCCTCCCAGTCAATTTCTCCCAGTCAACTATTTAATGTCTGGTGTCATAGGGTATTCTGTCCTCCGGGTAATGTGTCCACTATACGGTAAATTAACGTGGGCTGGAGGAGTTTATGCAAAAGAGGGCGCTATCAGAAGGAGTTAGTACACAATTCGCCGTATGCCCGGACAGAATCTCCTGCCGGACAAACTCTCCTTCCACACCGGCTCATTCCGTTTGCAAATGATGCGCCCTTTAATAAATCAGCATCCAATCATCAAGAAAAGAACAATAAGACTGTTTCAAATTCGAATGGTCATTTCGGTCCTGCAATTTCGTCGAAGCCTGTTGTGACAAGAATCAAATTTTGTTTGTGTGCGGAATTTCCTTTCTGTGCCATGTGCTTTCTGAGTCGCAGTTGACCAGAAACTGTCTCTGTGGGCGGAAGTTTTGGAACGAAAGATGGCTGCACATGGCTACTATACAGAAAGGTGGTTAATATAAATAGGTTAAAAGAACAACCGTACCGTTAGCCCTCTTTAAATAAAAGAACGAAATTTCATGGCCACGAAAACGAATTTGAATATTTACAGACATCCTAATACGTCACCTACACAGTCGTGACGCTACTATGACGCCCCACGCCACAGTCAAGCACCTCTCAGCAATAGTGAATAATGACCACAACCGAAACATCAGCTTAGCTTTCAATATGATGTGACGTCTTAAACACTATAGGCCTACCGTAAGTTAAAAAACATACTTACATTATAAGCCCTATAATTGCAAGCTCTGTTACTATCATCAATGCAAATATATAAAACACCGCTTTGAGTTTGAGCAGGAAGCGTCTGTATTTTTGTTATAGAAATGAGAAAAACACCGTTAAAGTCGCCATTTTGATAAATACTTTGCAAATCAAACATCAGTTACAACATCGAGGGCTCAAGAGAAACTGACACCCCGAAATTTGCTTTAACTTGGTCATAAAAAAACAGACATTGCCCTGCCTGTGTTCTAATTAGGTATTAATTGTGTGACTTTTATTAAATTGTCCACTTTGAGCGAATACGTAATGCACAAATATTTCAGTCGGCAAAATGACTTCCAATTATTGCATCCCCCCAAAAAAAAAATAACTTGCCAACACCACCGTGCTACAAATAACTGTAGCCTTGCCAACACCACTGTGTTATACAAATAAGTGTGATAATGTGTGTTGACTTTGGGATAATGTTACACATTTGGCCAGTCTGTGAATAGCATTTCTTTCTTTAATATCAGATAAACAAAGTGGATGAACTTTTATCTTGCCAACATATCTGTTGCAACACGTTTCGACCCCAGCAGAATCTTTCTCAAAGGCCAAACAGTTACAACCGGTAGGCTGTTAAAACAGGTATAGGGTGTGACATTGGACCCAATGCGAAAAAGTACGCATTAAAAGTTAAATCTTTCGTGTTATCTTATGAGTGTCTGTGATGAAGTGTTAAAGTTGAGTATCCTTCAGTTGACTGTAATTCTATTATCCTAGCCAGCGGCGACGCTACGGGCGGGGGGGGGGGGGAGGGGGGCAAATGCCCCCAGTTACTTTTTTTGACCCCCAATTTGACCCCCAGTTCCCGCCTCAATGTTTCGCCTATGCCCGAAATTGAGTTTAACTGCCTTTCAGCAGTATAAAATTACACTTAAATATTTTTGTTTGCCCCCCCCCCTAAAGTTAAGCTTGCCCTCCCCAGATTGGCAGATCTGACGCAGCCGCTGATCCTAGCTGGTGCAGCGGGTCAGGTGTGGATTTCACGAAACGCTATGACTATAGTCTTATCTCGAGTTAGGATGAGTAACTAGTCCTAACTTATAGGACTAGTAATAAGTTAGGACTAGTCCTAAGTTAGGACTAGTTTTGTGAAATCCACCCCAGGATAGTTGTTCACGTCGGGCTTATTTTGAATGCGGCAAAGCCGGTAATCAAAGCAGCGAATTTAAGACGGTCTGGAGGAGTGGCACTGGGATAAGTGCCATTATGAGTTTACAGATTAAAAGTACGGATAGCTGTTTTTGTTCGATGATTGCCCGTTTGAATTAGTTTTCTGCTGATAACACATAACATGAACAGTCAAAAGCCTCGCTTTCACAGGTTATCTCGGTGCTACGAGGTACACCCATTATAACTCGCTCCCAAACACACACACACACACACACACACACACACACACACAAACTGATATTAACATCTTCTTTTATTGCATTAAAAAAAGCACTTCATCACTCCACAGCACAACATTAATGTCAAGTTGTTTTGTGAACGAGTTTGATGCATATAGAAATCTACGGTGGCTCATATATTCGCCAATTTCTAAAGAACTATCTATTTTACGGCGTTATACACCGTAGTGCTGTATCGCCGTACTATTGCGTTAAGACGTGCTATAGCAATTACAGCCATATAGCGCAATAAAATGGCGACATAACGCAATAAAGTACAGCGATATAACGCCATACAAAACAACGAGTTCTTTAGGAATTTTTGCGGATACGAGCCATCGTATCATATTTGAATGCCCCTAAAAAATGTCTTAGCCTCTCATTTGCCCCCCTCCCTCAAAAGGGAGCATAAAAAGGTGCCCACTTGTGTCTAACACTGCCAATTGGTAGTCGTTAAAATTCACACTAAATATAATTATGATACATTATAACTATATTGGTGACTACATTGATTGCTAGTACATTATTTTGGTTTAGTTTCGAACTTTTGCATTCATCACACTCCTCTAATAATAAAAAGGAGCCACGGCCCATCAATGTCATTATGGTTCTTGATATTCTAGTTAACTAGGTATGAATTTGCTTAGAATCTTAGGCCTGAAATCTGGCCTTCCTCTAAAACTTTCGGAGGGAATAATAACTCAACGACCCATGTGAAACCTCATTGTTTTTTAATTAAATTGTAATTCTTTTTATTTTATTGTTGTATGTTATGTGTATGTGTGTTGTTGTTGCTGTTATTGTTATTGCTGTTGTTGTTGCTGTTGCTGTTGCTGTTGTTGTTGCTGTTGTTGTTGTTGTTGTTGTTGTTGTTGTTGTTGTTGTTGTTGTTGTTGTTGTTGTTGTTGTTGTTGTTGCTGCTGTTGTTGTTGTTGTAGTTGTTGTTGTTGTTGTTGTTGTTGTTGTTGTTGTTGTTGTTGTTGTTGTTGTTGTTGTTGTTGTTGTTGTTGTTGTTTGTTTTATTATTTTTTGCTGATGTTTTTGAGTGTATCATTATCATTTTTAGGCAATGAGTAGGACTTTAGTTTGTGCATTGCATCTAGACGATTTCATCAATGCACAGTTATTTACAGTAGCCTACCTATTCGGGATTATTTGAACACGGGCAAATGGAACACCATTTATTGAGATCAACAGCGCCCTCAAGAGCAACTAAGAAAACACCCGGTGGTGGGCAAAATGTAACAACACACGCGCAGAAGGGAAGATCCATCAGGAGTTTTTCGACATTGGGTGTGCTGTGATGGGAAGCAGTAAGACTAGAGCTCCAGAATGCACGTGTTGTTGAATGGGATTTAAATACTTCGATCCGGCCACCGTAAACTACGGCTTCTTTTAAAATAACAGACTGTCCCCAAGATTATTTGAAATGACAGTATTAAGATGCATTGTTCCACTGTGCATGTTGGTACATGTCTGCTGGCCCGAGGATTAAATACTACAAATTACTCGCTCATCGGAAGAGAATTCGATTCGACTGCTGTGATTCCGGATTCGAGCACCACAGATAAAAATGGCAACGAAACTCTTCTCCGTCCTCCTGGGTGGAATAATATGGTTTTCCATGGCTTCCGTGGTGTACTTCTTCTATCACGAGAGCACTCTGCAGCCAACGAACAGGAGAGCAGTTTTTCTGAGGGTTGAAGGGGAAAGTCGGCAGGACTTAAACGACGGTGAACGGGCAAGAACTAAACTGGGCTCATCCAACGAGCTCGACTCGGAGTTCGGTCAACTTGGCCGGGACGTGCCGAGGTTTGGCCCCGGTGAGAACGGCCAGCCCGTGCTGCTGTACGGCGAGGCGAAGGAGCGGGCAGACGACACCATGCAAATTCACAATTTTAATTTAGTGGTCAGCAATATGATATCCGTTGAAAGAACTCTGAAAGATACGAGACACGAGAGGTAAGTTTTCTTATCTAATTCTTTTCACAGTCATGTTTGTTGTGGGGTTGTTGGATTACATTAAATCAACATTACAACTTATAATTTTTGGTTGTTTACAACTCCGGAAAACAAACGTTGCTTTGACTGTGCCCTCGAGTCAGAATGCAGGCCAAAACGTGAGGGCACTCCAGACTAATCTTGGCATTGTGCATTTTGATAGAGCCTCTTTTTTCCTGTCTAAAATTAATGTTTTTTGTAGTTTTGCTGTTGGTGTTTGTTTGGTTTTTGGTATAAGTTTTGCTAAGTTTGGTTTTCTTTTTTTTTCTTTTTTTTAAATGAACCCTAATTGTTACTTCTCCTATTTTATCCCTAAAATAAAACATGTTCTTTCACCTCCACAACAAGTTGTAGAAAAATTAATCCTTACACTTCCAAATCCTTCTTTTGCCTCTTTGCCAAAATGAAGGATTCAGAAGGACTGAGGGCTGTAGGCCCAATCTATAAAAATAAAAACTGAATAAACTTTAAATGTCTGAGTAAATAATACAAATATAAGGAATAATGAAATAAAAAAAATAAAAAATGAAAACAAGTTGAGTCAATGATAAATAGCGTGTTAACAATTACATACAATTTTCTTGATATTATCAACCACCAGTTTATATACAGTGAAATTTGTGATGTTCATTCTGTTCTGTAGTCTGTTATATCTGCCAAATTTTAATACTTTTAATATCGTTAAGTGTTATGGTGGACTAAATACTAAAATAGATTTAATATGTAGCACCAGCATGACCCATTGCAGCATTCTCCCTTGACAAGGGCCAAATAGTTTTAAATACCTCATCAGGACCAATAAAAATTCTCTCCAAATTAATTTTTGCTACTTCTAAAATGCACAACTATTTATTATACTATAGCTACAAAAGCTACCATACACCACAGGCCTACTTGCAAACCAATGGCTGCATCATGTTCATATATTGTTCAAACACAAAGTCAAGGCCCATATAAATGTATTTAAGAATGTTGAAATGCAAAAGCAGGCTGACAAGTAAAATAACAAGCTGACTTGGTGTCTCTTGGTAGTCTCGGGAAAAGGGCAAATCCTTGTAATGTACAATGAAAAGGACTGAATTTGAATTCTGTGGAGTGCTTGTCAAAACTCTGCACGGACATTTCGTAAACAAATTCAATTTTCCCCCCCCCCCCTTGTCCCAAAGGTAGCTAGTCCCAACACACTGATAATGATATTGAATTTACGTGTATACATTGCTTAGTGCATTTTGGACCATTATCCCAAACCATTCCCTGATCATACAGCATTAACATGCCGATAACAGGGGAGGCAGACACACTTGACCAAGTTTTGTCAATACTCGACACCTAGTTTTTGTTGTGGCCCTTTTATTGGTAAACGGATAATGGGTACAGGCAAATAATCAATGACCCTTTGTTGAAATCGGCAAATGGCAAGATAGAAAGTGGTCTTTTAAGGCATTTAAAAGGAAAGCTGAAGTCTTGAAAGCTTTGCCAATTCTTCTCAGGGGTGGATTATTCCTTGCTTTAAGTCTGCATTTTAACAGAGGCCATTGCCTTTTGTGACCCTTAAAATTATCTGGTGAAACAAAAATAATGGAAACATAACATGACTTAATATTCCCCCACCCCTCAACCTACATGATGCTCATCGGATCCATGAAATGGACACATACCTGACTGGGGGACCCTCACAACTTTATCTTGTAATAGACTTAGGTTTAAAATAGACATTCTTCATAGGGGGCCCGTAGTCCATCGGCCCATGTCATCTGGAAATTGGATAAATGTGCCGCTGTAATTTGGATGAAACGTGCCGCCGTAAGTTGACACCCGTTTTGCTCGGCGTCAGAACCTGAGTTGTCAGAGTAACAGACCGTGGGACTAATGGGTCGTCCAAATGGGTGGACAGAAAAATGGGCAGTCGGTCTATCAAAAGACAAAAATCTAAAATTGTCGGGCTTATGTGTATGGGTCGTTGGATTTATGGGTGGTCTGGATGCTGAGAGGACCCCCTCCATACTTTGTTCAAAAAGACCTAAATACACATGCTTAGGTTTTCTAACAATTTTTTAATGCTCCACCTTCCGTGTTTATCAAATCTTTAAAATCCTTACATTTGATTGAGATAAAATATGTTTATGAATCGAAAAAAAATAGAAGTGACTTGGTATTAAATGGCAGTTTAAAATCTTGTAGGGTCGTGGCCGTGCGATAGAGGACCAAGTCGAAGGCGAGGCTCTTTATCGCATAGTCACGACCCCGCCGTTGTCAAATAAGGGAATAAAAGAGTGCTCTTAAAACCAAAGATAAACTGTGGTTCAACTTTAGACTGTCTGAACGCAAGGTTTTATTTTTTACGTCAGTTTCCCTGCTGCTCGTAAAAGTTAGACCGGTTTTGGTCTAACTCAAGAACTGTGTCTGAAAGTACCCAATATAGGACTTCAGTCACTGAGGGGATTATCATCTCGGACAGCTTTGGATAATCCTAGGGTTTTTAAAGGTGGGAAATCACGGTTGACAGGACCATTTATATAATGTGGCTCTTAACCCCTTGATAGTTCATGAAGGGATATTTCAATCTTCTTTAGGAACTCCTCAGCTGAGCTTTGAAGAAAGGGGGATTTACCCACGGGACTAAATCATTGTATTTGGTTACATACTAATCAGTAGCCACACACAGTGTTTTCCCCAGACCCATGTACTGAACAAGGTGATAAAAGGAATGAAATCTGTACCAAAGACCCTGGAGCAATATCATAGTACTGACTGCAGAAATTGTTAAACTTACAATGTTGAAAGCGTCTTCGGAGAACCAGTGTTGTAGTCGAGTACTTTCAGTCGAGTATCAAGTACTGCCGAGTACCAAGGTGGCTGAGTAGTACTCGAGTGCAAGTACAAGTGTCCCAATAGACCTTTATCATGCTGCCACCATCTTGGTCATGTTCTCTGTATCCAGGAACAGTAATAGATGCTAATATTCATTGTACAAAAAGGAACTAGACTATTTGCCCTTCCAGCCTCGGTTTGGTTACATTGGTTTGAATGGGAGAAAATCAAGATGGTCGCACTATGATAAAGGTCTATACTGAGTATTCTGATATCCGAGTACTTAGTCCAACAGCCGAGTACTAAGTACTCGGCTCTCCGAGATGATGCATACTTTATGAAAAAGATACTGCAAAATGATTTTAAAAAAATGTTTACAGTAATTTCTAGACAACAATGTCTGCTGGTTATGATAAAATCTATTTTTTAAAGATGAATACATCATAGACAACTTCACTTTTTTTACTTTTGACCTTTTCCACTATAACTATATTCTTCTATCTCCAATAGATGAGTATATAATATTCCTCTATTACTTGCATTAACTCACAAATAGGAAAGCGGAAATGAAATTGGTATTTTGACCCTGAGTACTTGAAATCAGAGTCTGAGAACATTTTCAATGGAGTATTGCGTACACGACTTCGAGTACAGATTATTTGTCAGTCGAATATCAAGTATGGACTTTGTGTATGAGTACTAGTACCAATTACCGAGTACAAGTACTACAAAACTGCAGAGAACCAGTTGAAAATCATTTGCAAATTCATGAAACAAGGAGGGCATTCAATCCATATTGTGCATCCACATTGCTGAAATGTTTGTCTTCTTGTTTAGTTTCATTTCCTTTATAGACAAATAGACAGTCTATAGAGGATGTGAGTTAATTTACTTTTATGGTGTTTAGATAGAGATCCACACTGGTTAATAAGGTTTTAGGCCAGTCAGTTATCCAGATTTCCCACAAGAGCAAAAATACCACCTCTCACAAGTTGACCCAATTTACTTTTGCCACTTGAACAAGTGGCGCAGCCAGCATATTATTTGGTTCACGACAAGTTCCCCTTGCAGCCTTGCCTGCTGAAGATTTTCTCAAAAGAAATCTAACAATTGCTTGTGACATACATGTATTAAGTAAAGAAGAGAAAACATAAGTTTATATAGCCTATAGATGCCAATATTGCCCGAGCCCCTCCGTGTTGATTTACACTGAGTCCGTAAATGGTGTAAGTTCTCCTGCTTTAGGTTTGGCCAGGACCAGTGACTTAACTAGGCATTTGCATTTGGAGGGTGGGCGGGGGAAAGTTAGTAATTTAGGGTGGCTTTACACTTTACAATTTAATTACAATGTGTTAGTTGGTGTGCTGAATCATATTTTCATGCATTACGGAGCTGTTGGTCTGGGTCAGAACATTTTACCTTCGACCGTGCGCATGCACTGCCTAACCGCAGCACTCACAAACAGGAAATTCTGGAAATTCCGATCGTGCGCATTTCCCTCCATTTATTATGATTGGGTTGCAATGTTCACAGACTGATTTGAATAACAGCATTATTTTTGGCATAGGATTTTGTACAGCTGTATTCGATATGCATAGTTTGTTTTTCTTTGATCTCATTTGGGGGGGACTGAAGATGGGAGGGGGGGGCAAGGGTTCTGAGCAGGGGGAATCAAGCCCATCGCCTTGCCCCTACCTCAAAATTTGATCAGTGGTGTAAAGGGACTGTCCCCTTCCTCCCTGTATGATTGTGTGCCCGGCCGAAAGAAGGACGTAACAAAAAGTTTTACCGAAGAGAGGGCTTTTATAAGCAATTATTGTGCCAAACTGTGTTTCTATAAAACAGAGTGCGAAAGTTTCATCGGTTTTCTGCCAGTGCCATTTACAAGTCATTATAGGAAGGTTAAATTCTGCATGGGAATGAGAAAAATGTCTTTGGGCTAATTCTGGCAACAAAAATGTAACAGCAATGCCATATTTTCTTTTGTCAGGAGCCATTTGATTGCTTACGACCTTCTGTTACTGAGACAAATAGTATGTTGTGTGCCATGGAGAAGAACGTAGAGCCTGATGCCTTTCTTCTAGGCACATGGCGACATGTTTAGAAACTGCTTTTGTTACGGTCTTGCCCTGAACTAAACATTATTCCATGAGCAAAACGAAACATTGCAAGGTACATTTCTACATCCATTGTACATGCACAGCTTTAGTTGTACTACCGAAGCCAACACAATGCACGTTGGCCCAAATGAGACTGCAAATAAGGAAGCAATTTGTCTGTGGGCAACAGATACAGTTGCCCATACTACCATTGAGGGCAGGTTACGCAAACATCCCAGTGAGCTTAGTGCTGAGGCTAATTCATTGAGTCAATTTTAACAGTAGGGTTTCATGTGGTGCCACTTTCATGTTGTGTCTGCAGGTGATGAGTCACTGACTAAACACCTTTGCACACTACGATAAATCTCCGTGTTGGACATGGGTCCGATCCGTGTAAGTTTGACTGACCTTTTCCCACGTCACAACATTTCAATCCGGCGTTGACCCATGCAGAGCGCTCAATCGAAATAACCTTGGTCGATAGGTGGGTTGAGAGCTCTCGATCAGTGTCAAAAATCACAACACGTGTGGATAGCTGTAGTGTGAACACTCCGAGGTTCATTTTCGATTTGTGTTGAGTGCGTGGCGCCATCCGCAGTAATGCAGTATGGGAGTTTTCTGCTTGGATCCGTGTAGGACCATGGAAGTTTGAAACGATCGCACAATACACGGGTCAAAAGTTACACATCGTCGGCTCAGAACTATAAGGTCATTAACTTCCGTAATCGACAAAAGATCGTTAACATTTTCAAACTAAAAAACAGTAAAAAAGATTTAAAAATCAAAAACTAATGTTTGTCTATCGCAAAAGTAGTTTAACCTGTTATTCTAAACTACTTTTTGCATAGACAAACCATTAGTTTTTAATTTTTAAATCATATTTAATGTTTTTTAGTTTGGAAATGTTAACGACCTTTTGTCGATTACGGAAGTTAATGACCTTATAGTTCTGAGCCGACGACATGTAACCCACAAGCTGAGTGGGATTGAAATGTATAAAAAAATTTTACTGAGTCATCACGGAGGTGATCCGTGTAGATTTCGAAACGGATCGGACGTTTATAGTAAGAAAAGGCCTAGTTTGTCCGGGGGCAACCGATACAGTTGCCCATACTACCATTGAGGGCAGGTTGCACAAATATCCCAGTGAGCTTAGTGAAGAGGCTAAGTCATTGAGTCAATTTAACAGTAGGGTGCTTCTTTCATGTTGTCTCTGTAGGTGATGAGTCACTGAATAAACGTACCGGTACAATCCTCTTCTTTTGAAATGGACTGCTTCAACCACAGGCCAGTGGAGGAGTGGGTAGATCCACTCCCCTGCCACCGTCTGCACCTCCTTATTCTTTTTAGCAATTTGTTTGTGTATGTCTCACCTACATGTCCTTACTCTATACCTCCATGTACATATGTGTACTAACATTTATACGTGTTCACAAATGAACACAAATTTAGACCTCATCCAGGGTTCTGGTCAGAACTGCAACCTCTATGGTCAGAACTACTGTGTCTTTGATCAGAGCGGGTGGGGTGTAAAAAAGATGCCCCAACCCTCATCGGGGGATTTCAAAGAATAAATTCCAAGTAAAAAGTTCTTTCTTTTAAATCCATTTTGACTTTGTTGAGAAAGATTCTGCTAGGTTCAGAATGGCAAGCAATAGGCCCCTAAACCACATGGGAAACTGACTGGGTAATTTTTTTTTTTTTTAAATCAGTCAGAATGTAAGTAATACAATAACTGTAAATCTGAAGAACTGTATTGAGGTACCAGTGTTCCATAGGCCCTAGGCACCAGTGTTCCATAGGCCCTAGGCACCAGTGTTCCATAGGCCCTAGGCACCAGTGTTCCATAGGCCCCAGGCACCAGTGTGCATATGCCCCAGGCACCAGTGTTTCATAGGCCCTAGGCACCAGTGTTCCATAGGCCCCAGGCACCAGTGTTCCATAGGCCCTAGGCACCAGTGTTCCATAGGCCCCAGGCACCAGTGTTCATATGCCCCAGGCACCAGTGTTTCATAGGCCCTTGGCACCAGTGTTTCATAGGCCCTAGGCACCAGTGTTCCATAGGTCCTAGGCACCAGTGTTCCATAGGCCCTAGGCACCAGTGTTCCATTGGCTCCCGGCACCTGTGTTCCATAGGCCCCAGGCACCAGTGTTACATAGGCCCAAAGCACCAGTGTTCCGTATGCCCTGGGCACCAGTGTTACATAGGCCCTAGGCACCGGTGTTCCATAGGCCCTAGGCACCAGTGTTCCATAGGCCCTAGGCACTAGTGTTCCGTAGGCCCTAGGCACCAGTGTTCCATAGGCCCTAGGCACCAGTGTTCCATAGGCCCTAGGCACCAGTGTTCCGTAGGCCCTAGGCACCAGTGTTCCATAGGCCCTAGGCACCAGTGTTCCGTAGGCCCTAGTCACCAGTGTTCTAAAGGCCCTCTAGTCACCAGTGTTCTGTAGGCGCTAGGCTCCAGTGTTCTGTAGGCCCTTGGCCCAAGGTACCAGGGATAATTTCATTGCACTTGTAAGAACTGGATTTTATCATTCCCAATGTATTACATTCATTGAGGTTTGCAGTCAGCTTTGCACCAGTCTGAAAGTTCCTCAAAGTTCAGAGAAATATTATTTAAAATGCTATTGAGTAAGTATTTTCTCCGAATTCAATTTTCGAAGGCTTCCGATACTTTTGTAGGCCCTACATTATTTTTTAGGTCATAGGCAAAGTAGGCACTTTAGTGGGATTTTAGTACAGTACTAACCTTATGCAAGCGTACACCATCAGTGTTGATTTTATTTTGTCACAAACCCTTTTTTTGTCGTTATCAGTTGAGTGGGCTACCCCCTTGTGTAAATATTAACTCCATTTCTTCACATTGGCCCCAACACATAAGTGTACACATGTAACATCTGGTTGCTTATCACTAAACAATTAGCTACTCTTATTGAGATACCAGCTCCTGATAGGGACAGAGATATCAGCTTCTGGGTACTTCAGCGGTTGCTGTCATCATGGAGGTAGAAATATTCTACCTTCATGCTGTCATCAAAATCAATCAGAATGGATGCCTCGTGTAAAGTTAAAGTCACCTTAGTCAATCATCATGCATGATAGGAAAAGTACTTTTTTTCTTCCATTTTTTATTTATTTATTTATTTTTTGTGGAGGGAGTAAATCAATTCCCATCCTCTAGTTTATATTCATGCCATTAATCAGTTTGTGCCGAGAATCTTCCATTATTTCCCGTCCAGCCTGACGGGATTATTTTCTCGGAATTGCCGGAATCATTTTTCTTTGAGAGTACCGCTGGCACAAAGAAAGTCTAACTTGACAAAGCCAAGAGAGCAAAGATTCTCTGAGTGCTCTGTGCACGCTCAGTAGTGGAATGTCTGGGTGACCTTTGGTCTGGGCTTTGAATTCCACACAAAAATACAAAACTGACGTCTTCCATTTGCTGGCTCGGAAAATAATGACATCATCTGGCGTCTAAAACTGGTTAACAGCCAAAAATTGAAGATTTGAAAAACAAGTTTCTTAGCAATTGTATTGTACTTATATCGATTAATAATCAAAATAAGCAACAGTGATTAATGGGGTCTTCATCTGTTACATCGTTTTCCCGACTTTTTAAACTATTTCATAAATGTACTGTGTAAATCTGGATATTGTGTCCCCTAGTTTTTGAATTATGAGACCCATTTATGAGTACTTTGTAAGTGTTTACAAGGTTATGAGATGCAATCTGCAGCAAACCATGCCAGAAACACCGGAGCAAACCCCTTCTCTTAACGATGAGTGTACTGGGCTCTCAACACACATGACCTATGGCTTTACGTCCCATCCGAAGGACAGAGCAAGAATGGTTATAAGGACACAATGAAGTGTCAAGACCAGGACTCGCACTCTGCTGATCAGAAACACCAGAGCTTGAGTCCAGTGTGCCACATCGCTCGGCCACGACACGCCATGTATAAGCCATCTTTGAGATTCAATTCAGATTCACCCTTTGGGCACTTTTGCCGAGAGTAAATAGTAATGTAATCCTGTGTACTTTATAATGTTTAATTCTTAACTACACTATATACATGTAACCTTGAAATTGTTGTTCTTTGCACCCATTCTGCTATCATCAAAGGTTTATTACAATCGAACAATAGGATTTTTAGAACCTGTCCATTGAACCTTGTGCGTATATTTACTATTGAAGTCTGATGAGCCCATCAGGGTTTCAAAGAAATGTTGACCTCCAAGTTAAGGCGCTTGGAACCCAACTTTGTGAAGTTTTTGTGCCCTATTGAAAAAAATAAATTGAACGCCAATATTGAAAGAAATTCAGTTCATCATAGAAGAAGAATAAAAATGGTTGTTTTTTTGTGTGTACAGTAATGGAAATAAAAATCAAAATTTCAATGGAAAGTACAGGATTGGTAGTTGTCAAGAAATAAATTATTATGGTTGAAAATTCATCGATTGTAGGCCTGGATTACACGGAGGCCAAGTCCTTTGTTGCCCTGGTCTTGGCCTTGGTGCACCTTCAAAAGTTCCCCATAGACATTTTACAAAATTTCGAATTTGTCTTCCTGTTTTTTTAAATGTAATTATCAAAGTAGTCTTGAAAAATAAGCAGCTTTAAATAAACGACTCTGTTTGTAGATGGTGTAACTGAAGTAGAAATGCTGCCAACTTACATGCTGTACATTCTCCCATGGAAGAAATTTCCTTCCCCCCATGATACGAATGTTCTTCCTGCAAGAACTGTGCCATCATAAAAACCGTTCCTGCCATTGGAATTTAGACGTTCACTGGGGAACAACAAATACATGGCCACTGGCTTATTTACGTAATTGCATCTGACATTTTGACGACCCCCTGACTGTTAAAGTTCAGCCTGTGCCACTATTCCTGGACTCAATATCCAGGCAAAAACCTGATTCAATTTCAGCCGGGAAGTATTTTAATCAAGATTAGGAACGTTTTGTTGGGCTTTGATGATGGGGGGGGGGGCTTGTTAGGTCTGCCCTCAGATTCACCCATGGTCTGTCTGGGGTTTAGCCCAGTTTATGGTATGATGTGGAGGAATGCAAGGTGATATAATGTTGGATTACTTTAAAGGGGCCCTGAAGTGAATATTTCTTAGGATCATATTTTGTGCTACTTTCTTTTCAACTGAGGGCGCTGTTGGCGTGATGTCATTTCAGGGAGACGCACTGTGGTTTTCTGTTGAAATTCATGAAATTGTGGACCCCAAAATTTGCTTTTTGAAAGCATTTGTGAGAAAAGTTTGCTCACTGGCTCACTGCCATGAACTGACACAACAAATCACTAAAGAAAAGAAAGTTTACTGCAGCAAAATATCCTAAGTTCTGTCAATTATGTGTGCATAAACTAATTGCAGGTTTCTGTCTGATATGACAACACGCTTTAGCTCATGAATATGGAAATTCCCATTTAGCATAAAAAACAACTTATTATTTTGTCATCCAATCTTCACAATACGCAAAGTGATTCTTGTAAAACCGTGATGCCTCCACATTGTACCTTGCCCACCATATTGTACCTGGTGGATTAGAAATATCTTAAACACATCTCATTACAGGTATTCTGCTGCATTAAACGTGACGTGAAGTACGTGAGCTTGCACGGAGTTTCCTCATCTCAAATTAGCAATTGTCAGCGCCGAATGCCTTAATTAAAGCAGCACAATCAGGATATCAGGAATGAAGGCAGCCTTCTAAAAACAACCAATTAGTGGCTTGGTGAATTATGTGTGGCTGATTATATCTGCCAGCCCCTAGGGCTGAATGTAACCTGGATGGGGGGGGGGGTAGATCAGAAGCAATCCTGCTTCCTTCTGATAGGTCAGGGTAAATTTGGTGCTGACCCAGTTTAAGGCAGATTGCTTCCTTACCTTGAACCTCAGTACTGCTGTGCGTAGTGTGTAGTATTTTCCCATGTAAAGAGTATACATAAAATAGACTTTATTACTGTGAAGTTAAGTCAGTCGATGTCGGATTTGTTTAATAATTGATAGATTGAAAACTCAATATTGAGTTTGCTCAATATCAAAATCGACTATTGACATCCGGCATTGATATGATGAGTTTAAAAAAAAAAACGTTGACCACCCCTGCACAAAAGCATTGCGTTTTCACATCACAGCATTTTGACCTCGAGCAATCGCCCCCCATCCCCCCCCCCAAAAAAAACGAAAAAAAACAACAACTTACATTTACACTGTAAAATAATCCTGTCATTTTATCCAGGCTAATCCAACATGTTACTGTTCTATTAAAATATAACCTACACTCATAAACAAACTAAAGACAAAAGTGTAAGAGGAACTGTGCATCGCCAGAGAACAGTGTGGTAACCATTTTTTCTCAGGTCGAGTCCAGTCACATGACATTATTGTCCAAGTTAAGTCAAGTCGCAAGTCACAAAAATTGGTGACTCTAGTTAGTCTTGAGTCCAAGTCACTAACTGGAGTCAACAACACTGTAATTACAAAACTTTTTGAAGATGAAACAATTAAATATTTTATGTGTTCGGTTATCCCAACAGTTCAGGGACCTTTTTGTGACTTTCTCGCAAAACGGGCAATGTGAAGCATGTCCGAGATGTCTAACTCCATTTGTAGCACAAAACCTGAACTTGATCCGTGGTAGATTGTTTGGTAATGTTATTCATACATCAGGAAATGTGACATCAGTAGCATGTGCCTGCCGCAGGAGGAAACCTGGTATGATCAGACTCAAGCGAGGACAAGGCCCCAAGATTCCCTGCTAAGTTACAATTAGTGTTTATAGGTCAATATGAAACACAAACATGACAAAGCCAGCTACATCTCCATAAAGACATGTACCGGTGCATGAGTATGAACTTTCAGTGAGACATTGCATTTTTAAGTGGATCACCTCAATTCTAAGGTTGTCTGTCATGTGATTGCTATGGCTGTTCGCTGCTGGCAGTTTTCTTTTCTCACTGGTAAACATCACAAAGTTAGAAAGTCATACAGTGAGTTGACGAAGTGGGCATATTCAGTGACCAGCTATTTGTGCCAATACTGTATGGTGGTACCATTCCACACTTAACATCCTGCATCAAACAAGGTATAGGACTACAGGCCTACTTTTAGCTGGGACGTTGAAATACTATGGGAAAGGCAGCTTCTAAAACCATTGTTAACCTGTTGGCGCCGGCTGACGTGTATCCAAGAAAGATTTTTTCGAGCCTGCAAACAGGCGACGTTGAAACATGCCATTATGTAAAATCAGAATACTGGAACAACGGACATTCCACTGGTGAGCATGCATAGGCACGCACGTGCCGTGTAATGCTTCGTTTCACCCACACAAACAGTGCAGATGGCATTCAATATTTTGCCAATTTTGTGGCTATTGTGCAGGCGCTGTTGTGTATTCCCCAATTCCAAACCTTTGTCCTTTTGTTCCAAGAAGAGGATTATGAGACATAGAGGGGCTTTCACCCATGTTTATTCATTGTACGGTATTTCGGCTCAATGGAGGTAAGTCAGAGTGAAGCGGGGATCAAGCCTTGATTCCGGATTTAGTACCAATTATAGGCTGTGGCACACGGCCAAGGTTTTGCAATTCACGGTGCATGAATTTGACATTTTTTCAATAGAGAAAACAAAAATCATAAGTGCATTAAAGAGATTCTTTGTTCTCTTGGCTTTGTCAAGTCAAGGTTTATTTGTGCCAGTGGTACTCTCTAAATGAAAAACAGTGAACATTTCACTCGCTTGCCAGAGTGGTGTCAGTTTGGCTCTTTTGAGAGTGAAACTCACTCTTCACCACTCTTTTTTGAGTGAAAGTGGGGTGAATTTCACTCTGAATCTAGTGAAAATATGTGTTTTTCACTCTAAAAAGAGTTGTCCGCCATATGGCTCCTTGCAAGAGTGGTATGGCAGACAAAAAGAGTGGTTTTTCACTCCTTACATTAAGAGAGCACTCTCAAAGAAAAAGGATTCTGGCAATTCTGAGAGAATTTTCCTGTCAGACTGGTCTCAAAATGGAAAATTCGCAGCAGCAACTGGTTAAAAGACACCAAGGGCAAGATCAAGTCAATAGATCATGCAGATAATAAAGGTATAAGTTACCTTCCAAAAGCAAACATGCTGAAGTACAAAGTTGTTTTTTTTGTACGCTCAGTGCCCGACAATTTTACACATTTGGTTTCCTCAGGAGTAACACAACATTGTTATCCCAGAAAATACTTCTGAAAGAAGTGTGAAACATCAAATGCTCCATGACCCTGACATTCTGACAAAAGGGAGCTTGAACCTTAAGGGAACATACAGACACCTGCAAAGCGGTTACTTTCTATCTGAATCTGAACTGAAGGTTATAAACACACTGTCTCCACAAGCTGAAAAATCAGTTAAAAGGTGATTGAACCAAAACGTAAATCCCTAACTAGCCCAAGTCCAAAGGATTCAGACGGACTGATGTTTTAAGGACACTGGAAGATAATCTAGAGGGATTGGGGGCCATAGTGGGTTTATTGTGGTTCCCTTAAGTGCCACATGGATACAGGAAGGAAACTTCTTGGCAGCTCGGTGTTCCAGGATATTAACGTATTTATAGTTGATGCACATCCAGCGTTGATAAACTACATCCAGTGTTGGGTGGGGGGGGGGCCTTTTTTCTTTCTAGCTTTTTACATCTATTTTTTAATTGGGGGAGGGGACCTTATTTGGGCATTGACACTTCACTTGTTTAGTTTCAGAGTCGTTTTGTTAAACAATTTTGAATCATAGTTTTTGTTTTGAGGATATGGGCCCATTATGTACGTAAGGCCGACGATATTAACTGATGCTCCAACTTTTGTCCGAGTTAAATGTACATGCGTGTAAACAGTTTTGAACTCAAAACCATATTTTGATTTTGAGGCTTCGTGAATTTACATTATCTCTAATTTACTTAAGAAATCTCTACTTTACAGGGGACGCAAGATCGTTACGTTTCTTGATGGTACACTTCTTGCTACTACATCAAGTCGAGGTAATTGGCATGATGTCCTCACCTTGACGTCATTAATCTTGGTTGTGCTATTTTTGGAGTCGGATTCTCTGTGCGTTAGTTACTGTGTTGTTTGCATTTTAGTGGTGAAAGGCACAAGACACATCATATATTTTACATGCAAGTTGACTTGCCTCCACGTGGCAGACCGTGGGCAGACTGTAGAGTGACTGTCAGTGCAGTGGTCTAAATAGGGTATGAATTTATCATTCAAAAACAGAAATGTTATGAATGATAGTACAGCTTGGCTGAATCACTGCCTTAAAAGGAACTGGTTTGTCGTTCATACATTTGCTGAATAGAAAGTTAGTTTGAATGTTGAGTGGTCAATTGACAAGACGGCAATAACTGGAAAAAAGTGAGAACATCAACAGCAGCATTTCAGCGAATACATTCTGGAATGTGTAATGAAAATGCTATACACATACTCTGTGTAATTGTTGGTTAAACAAACAGAAATTGACTAGAACGGGATTTGAACCTGCAACCTTCAGATTAACGTACCGGCACTCTACCAACTGAGCTTATACATGTAGCCCTATGATAGCAGTCCCCCTGATTTTGGGGTGCCAGTCAGAAGCCGTACAACCTGACTGCTGTATAGACTAATCCAAGCAGCTTGTTCATGGGGATTTACACCACCGAAACTATGGCCGCCACATGCGCGCGTCGGTGCACATGCACTGTGACTCCTCCAGGCTGATTGGTCCATATGCGCGCTGACACGTGTGTCCTGTCACGTCCGCGCGCGGTGTCCAGAGATGCGGTGATGTAAATCACCATAAACAAGCGCTGCTGGGAGTGGTGTATTAACTAGGGATCACACCCAAGTTTACGATACAACCTGGGAAGAGGCAGGACAGGGATCACTTTAAGGGGATGCAACTTCTTATTTCAAATGTCAAGAAATAAACCACATACGCTATATAGATAGACCCTTGATAAATCCAAAGCAAATAGATATAACACAGGATGGGGAAAATTACCAGTCTACAAATATGTTCTTAATCTTGAGTCACTGATCAGAGGAGGAATTAAAAATTTACAAGACATCAATCTTGTCAAAATAAATTGATAAACATTCCTTGCAACAGAGTTGTAAAGCATGTTGCATACTTAAAAGTGTACATTTGGTTCGTCACTTTCGTCCACACACATGCACTGAACATCTGAGAAGTTTTAAGAAAGACGCCACTTCCTTGCATTTCAGAAGAAGGAAAAACTGTAGGCCTTGGCCAAGTTCTTGCAAGGACCATAGTTAACCGTAGTTCGCTAACTCTGACCGAACTCACACTAGTCATCAATGTGTGGACTCACCCAGTTGACTATTTGTGAACTGTCTATCAAGGTTGTTCTCATCACTGGTTACCAGGAGCTGTTTTAACAGCACAGTGCAGAGAGGACCAGTTATCAGAAAAATGATTGCGTTGATTTTGCCATTTTCTAATGGTGGTGTTGACATAACATGAATAGAGTTGTTGACGCTATGTAAGGTTTTAACTAACCATTGGTCCTCGGACTTGCCCCTTGATCGAACTTGCCCCTAATTGCGGATAGAATGTTGTTGTGACGAGATGAAATAAGCACAATGGCAAAAGAAGGGTATTTAGGATGAAGTGAAGATATACTTGATACGCCTAAGTGGAAATTTGAAACCAGATTTGAAAGGGCCTAGTTACATAGAACAACTTTACAGGAATTGTGCTAAAAAGTACATGCTGAGCAAAATCAGCAGGGAACCAGTCAGGAACAGTATACACACCACATGTAATTTTTGGCTGGTATTCAGTTTCAGCTCGGCAAGATAAGGTACCTGTGTAGCAGGCCTGTGACATTGATTCCCATCTATCTATAGGTTCAAGCTTGTGCCTCTAGGGTAAGCAATTTACCAATTAATGTCAGAGGAACATTTTATTATAAATGAAAGTGCGCTCTAAAAAAACCCACCCCCAAACCCTTAAGGGTTCAGAACTCAAAATGCAGCCAAGAGAAAGCTTCACCACAACCTTCCCTTTCCAAGTTCTGCCAAAATGAGATTTCGAATCCCATGTGTCCCTAGTCCTGGAGCAAGTAAAGAAGCACCGTTCCTTTTAAACTTTCTTGTCAAAATAAAACTTTCCCTGTGGGATGTTGCATTAAAATCCCAAGAAGAGCGAAGTCTCGGTAGCCCTAAATGTCAGGCTTGTTAAGTGGTGTCTTAGCGTGCCTATCATCGCAATCTCTTCACAAGGTTCTGACAGCCTGTGGGCTACATTGCTAGTTTCGTCCTAGGAGTTCTGTGGTTGCATTGTCAGTAATTAGGGAATAACAGTGTGAGGACCCGGTCTTCACTGAGTGGTAATGACTGGGTTGGTACATGTAGCTGGCCGCTGTTGATGGACCGAGCTGAAGTGCTCTTCAATTGGGATTTGGTTCAATATTGTGTTATAACTGCCTCCTGACTTCATGTTTTTTTTGGGGGGGAGGGGTTTTGGCCAGAAAGTTGTCTGGATGTCTTTTGGACAGTGGGCGCCATGTTTGAAATTATGGCAGCAGAATTTTCTTTGCCTGGCTTTTCCATGTTCAGGTAATCAAAGTGAGCAAGTTGTAAACTCTGTGTTGAAAATTGAAACAAGAAATTGCCATCTGGGTTTCTTTGCCTGTCATTTTTGTGCTAAAGTATTCTAGGTGAGCAAGTTGTGAACTCTGATGGTTAATTTTAAAACAAAATATGGCAGCTGAGTTCCTTTGCCTGTCATTTGCATGTTAAAGTATTCTGTACTGTAGGTGAGCAAGTTGTAAATAAAAAAACAAAATATGGCAGCTGGGTTTCTTTGCCTGTCATTTTTGTTTGAAAATATTCCAGATGAGCAAGTTGTGAAGTCTGTTTTGTAAATTTTAAAACAAAATATGACAGCTGAGTTTTTTGCCTGTCATTTCTTTGTTAAAGTATTCTTGGTGAGCAAGTTGGGAACCCTGCTTATAAATTTACAAAATCAACAAAATTTTAAAATCTGGCTAAAACCATGCGATACCTTATACAATTTTAATCATTAAGATTGTGGATATTCCATTATAAACAGATAAGAAGATAAAACTGAAAGACAAGATTCAAAATCACTTTTGCCCTGAGGTTGCAGAAGGAATATTTCATGCGTGTCGTGGCTCGGCGGTCAAGGGTACCGGGCAGTTAAGGGCACCCCGCGGTCAAGGACACCGGGCGGTCTAGGGTACCAGACTTAAGTTCTGATGGCTGAATCATCAGAGTGTGGGGTCGATTCCCTCTCATGTCACTTGTGTTCTTGAGCAAGACACTAACCATAATTGTTTCTCTTAATCCAGGTGTACAAATGGGAATCTGCAAGGGCTGAGATAGTGTTTTGTGGATTAACCCCGGTAGTGTTAATTTAAGCAGCTTGTGGCTGTATGCTCCCCAGAGAGTTGAAAAAGTTTGAGGATTGGTCTTAAGAAGTACACGATATGCCTAATGAACATAATAATGTTGTAAAAGACAAGTGCCTTGATCTAGCTGCTGGAATAGTGAGCTATGTAAGGACTGCGTAAACTTTTGTGGGCAATGCTTGGTAAACAGAAATCCATGGGGGATTTGAAGTTAAAAATACAGGAAGAGAAAAGGCGAAACGTCCTATGATTTCTCAAAAACAAGATTTCAAAGTCACTTAGCCCCCCCAGGCCCTAAGGTAATGCCAGGAAAGGAATGTTTCATTTGGCATGCAAACTTTGCTGTCAAAGGAAATATCCTATAAAATGACTGGAAACTAAACATACATGAAGGAAGAACATCACAACATCTCAAATAATTCTCTAATTCCCTGCCTCCAGGAAAAGAACATTTCGTAGTGCTCAGTGAATATTTTGTTAGCAAAAGCCCTAAATTAGTCTACATGTTGGTTCGTTGTGTAGTTTATAATCCTTAACTCTTTCACTACGGAATATAATGTACAGCTGTGACAAATTTGTTTAGTATTTTGTTTATTTCAAGTCTCCAGCATATGAAGTAATTCACCGAGCCGCTGTGAGCGGTGTGCCGCAGTGAAAGAGTTTATGAAATGTTTTATAAACAGATATACTGCAGCGCTTACAGCACTGTGTGCCTACGTTTGGTCAATATTTCTGTTAATATAAATCAGTTGCTGCAGATGTAGAACTTCATCAGTGTAGTTCAGAAGCTTAAGAAAAACTTGTGAACATGGACCACTGCAATTCATGAACCTGATGCTCTGGGGGTAACGCTCATCCACTATACAAATATTGAATTCATATGAGTGCATTGTCGCGGAATGTAATCACGAGGTGAAATCTGGACTATTCCATTTTACGAGGCGAAGCTGAGTAAAATGAAAACGCCAGAAGGGATGAAAAACAAGACGCGTGCATTCTAATAGATCAAGAACGTGTAATTGCCATTCTCAAAACATATTTAATTTCTCTATTTGTTCATATGTTTCCCAGGTGTAAAAGCATCACTTACCATGTCTCAGCTCTTCCGTCCGTCAGTGTTATTATAGCTTTTTACAACGAGGCCTGGTCAGCACTCCTGAGGACCATCTATAGTGTTTACAATAGAAGCCCAACGTCGCTGCTCAAAGAAATCATCCTGGTGGACGATAGCAGCGATAATGGTAAGATCGCAACTCATTCAATTTCAGACTGTTTTTAGGGACTGTTAGGCCTGATCTACTTTGCTCCTGTAACGTAATGTTATCGTAAAGGGCACCTCTATCAAGGAAATTTAAATATCTGTTTGAACATTTTTTTTGGGGGGGGACACCAAGGCAATGACCAGGGGCAACGGAGGCAATTGGAGGCAATTGCCACCGGAGACAATTGCCTCCATTGCCTCTATTGTCTCTATTGGGCATTCAGGCTGGCTTTGGGGTCTTTCCCTGCCTTTCACCTCTGTGGACCCCGGTTCGAATCCCGGACTGGAGCCTTGCATGTGGATTGGGTTTTCAGTCCCTACTTGATTCTGTGGGTTTTCCCTATTTAGGGTTTTCCTCTACACAGGTATCTTCAGGCCTACGGGTCACAGTGCAAATCACTTTTAAGGGTCCTTTGGTTTCATTACCAAAAAGATATAATAATAAGAAAGTTGTTAAAGATTGAGCATACACCTGTATTTGTGAAATCCTGGACTGTCCTCTATCTTTAGACTTAGAGGTCACTCAAAGGTCCATGTCATTAAGCCTTTTCACGCTATCAAGCTCAGATTCTTGCCGAAAGCTACACGGTTCCAATCCGTGTTGACTTCATCAAATATTAACATGGTTCAAATCCGCTCTGCTAGTTGAATCGGGTGCCCATGTTGTGCACAGTCTGTGGAAGATTTTCTGGAAGAAATATTACAATCATGCCAAGGCAAGATTTTTTGGCTCCTTCAAAGATTAAAGTTCAAGAACAAGCTGTAATTTCCTTAGACTCTATCCATCAATCATCCTGCACAAAATAGTTCCCCCTTACTGTTTTTGCACCCCTAGGAGATCTGGTGGAACAGATGAAAACCATCCCCCGTCGGGTTCGCATCAAGATTAAGCTGGTTCAGACCAAGCGCAGAGAAGGGGTGGCCAAGGCTCGACTCTTGGGGGCTGGAGAGGCCGTCGGCGAAGTCTTGGTGTTTCTGGATTCTCACAGTGAGGTGAACACACACTGGTATGGTATGCTATATTTCTCTATTATAATAGGGTTTTCTTATTTATTGGTATTTTGTTGTTGTTTTGTTGTTGTTGTTGTTGTTGTTGTTGTTGTTGTTGTTGTTGTTTTTTGGGGGGGAGGGGTCGGGACAGTTACAATGATCATGATATGTAAGTAGCCACTATACTTTGTAGACATCCTTTCACTTATGTCAAGATCTTGTCAGAATTATAAGTTTTTGTCATAAGAAGTTTATTTGATTGATGAAGTGAATGAGTTTTTACACACACAGGCAGGCCTGATACTTCTCGGAGGCAACAGATGCAATTACCTCCATGCCCCCTGGTCAACTGGTCATCGTCTTGGTGCCCCTTGAAATGTTCCATTAAAAAGTGACAATTTCCTCACTCAGATGCCCTTTCCTTATTTCAAAAAACAGAAGGTATTAGGCCTGCAAAGGTATGCCAGCTTTGGAGCAGGAAGCAGCAGAGATCTGTGCATGTACATGTGACGTCACGACTTTCAAACAGGATACCCTATCTCAAACATTGTCATTGACTTTTTCTTGGAGTATATATTTGTGTTAATTGATGTACTATTTTTGCATCTGGAGTCATGTGATCAAATCCCACCCAAGGAGCCTGTTTTTTTCTTTCTCCAATACTCCGGAAGCAATGAGTATACAGTGCCTATCATGCATCGGTGTGAGGGTGTGGCGTGTCATGGTGGCTGAGTCGTTGGAGTGTGGGTTCGAGTCCCGGTCATGACACTTGTGTCCTTGAGCAAGGCACTTAACCTTAATTGCTCCGTAAAAGTTGGGGATGTAGAGCCTTCTACTCTACCAGCCAGGCTTCTGATGGATGATACCCAAGCCTACATCCTTACAGACTGTAAAGGGGGTAACTCTGTTTCAGCCCCAGGAGTAGGTGGCAACGGCCCCTGGAAAAACAGTTGATTTGTAGCCCACACCTCAAGTGGCTTACTGGCCTTGTGTGTCTGGCGACTTCCATAAAAAAAATGTTAAAAAAAGGTAAATCAAAATAATATAATCAAACGAATTATTTGTAGTTTAAAAACAGTATCACTAGGCTAAGTTTACAATGGGATACATATTTTTGTCCAGAAAGGTCAGCTAAGGTGACGAGGCAAAAAGATAAGGAAAGGAAATTCAATTAACACACCTGGATTGACGTCCGGTTGTCCTATAATCTGGTTTGATACTATCAGGTGATGGCAGGACGTGACCCTTGTCAATGTGAAGGTTACTAGTTTTGGGGGAGGAGGTTGGGGGCCAGAAAGAGGCTGTTCCATACTGTCATTTTAGATACTGTGGTACTGCATCGGTCAGTCAAATTAACGGACGTTTTTCACTCGTCTGGTTCCCTGACCAAAGATTCCCTGAAGACTTTTGTTAAAAGTGTTAGGTCAGGTATCACCAAGGGTTAAAAATAGGGCATGATGCAACACGTCAGGGCCGGAGTTAATCACCATCATCCTGGCTGCACCGGAAGCTAGACAATTTTTTTAGCTGCAGATTATTTTTTCTTTAGTCATTTTAGTTAATAGTTGAAACAATTTCAATCAGTATAAGTGCTTCGACTTGAGCATGAATTCAAAAAGAAAACGAAAAAAAAAAACCAATAAAATAAAAATGTCTGACCATCAACGATAATTTCTGAATGTTGATGACAACAAGCTGGGAACATTTGAGATATTTTCGGAAATGGAGGAATTCCTCCTTTTTGGTCACATGATGTTGGGTGATTATTAGGTCAGGGAACAAGACTTCTTTTTCACATGTAATTGCGAAACTTCATGATGCGTGTGTAGAAAACCTATCTGTACACTGTGATGGTGCCCTCTTTAAAGAAGCAAATGTTCAATGGTACATGTATATAATCATATAAAAAGATCAGGGTTTCCCCTGTGCATTAAATCGAGAGGTGGCCCACCTCTTTACTTTCACTTTCAGTGATCGCCCCGTTCATATTTTGGCAACATCGTCACCTCGCTGTGAAGATATGCCACAAACATCCCTAGCCCTCCCAAGTACAACAAAATGGACCAAATGGTAAAAAAGTTGCTGCATTCAAACAGTCAACTCAACACCCATACTCTTGGGTTGCACTGTGCTGCATTTAGCAGGGTGATCTTCAAGGCCTTGCCATGTACATGTGCGATCCGAGTCACCAGCAAACTTCATTGCATATTGGACTTCTCCTTGATCTAACCCATTTTTTTGACCCAAATTTGTTTTTTAAGGACCTCCCCATTGGTTTTGTACCCTAAAGCAATTAAGCAAGGATGTCCTCGCTGTCAGAACACCCAGATCCCTTTTTAGTCGTTGCCAACTCATACACTCTTAAAAATGAAGTTCCAGACTAGCTCCATGTTGCCATTTTTAGCCCATCAGTCTCTCGCTCCACGGTCATAAAAAAAAAATGACTACATCCTGATGCCAGACTTCTCCTGGCATTTCCTCCCATTGTCAACCAGCGCATTGATTGATATGACCTCTTGTTATAAACAAGTTTATAATACCAACTCCCTCTCAGACAGACTCTGAACACTGCCTGTGTACAATGGCCTCATCCAATTACCACACAAGCCCTGAAGCTATTGACATGGGTATTTCACACCTTGAAACACAATCAGTCTGGCACACAGGTGGAATTGGAAGGTGCCCAGACTCATATCAAGCTCTTTACACACAACTTTCCACAGCAGTAAAATGTCTGCACACCATTGGGTGACCCCTTCACTCTTTTCTCCCCCTCCATACTCCATGTCCCCTCCAACACAGTTCTTCAGAGACACAACCAAAATTTACTTTTTTAATTGTTTTTATTTATGCAACTCCCCCATCACAGGTCCAGAGGCCTCTCGAGGTGTAGGCTACACCAGACATTTGCCTTACACGAGACATTTGATATTTCAAATTCTAGCAATAGACCGATCCATTAAGCCCCGCCCACTGTGCACGCGTGCCATACGCACTTACACGTGTTTGTCGGACTTTTGTCAGACTTTGGGTTTCGCAACCATGCCTGCGATTGGTCAATACAGCAAGGGCGGGGCTTAATGGATCTGACTATTGAGCAACTTGTTTCTGAAATTACTGATAAGCCAAACCAAAGCTGGCAGATGGCATATTTAATTGGATCAGCGAGGCTTGCTCTATGATTGGTTGCATCCAGATCTTATCAGAGCTCACTACATTTGGAGGCAATTCTTGAGCAGGTCAAAGGTTACTCTTTAGCAGGTCAAAGGTAGCATTTAATACACTATTGAGGGTTAATAATGTGATATTCTGCGTTGTTCAAGGATGGTGATGGCACCTTTAAAAGAGAACGCACACATAACATTCCCCTTAATTGAATCAGGAAGGCTTGACCTCAGAAGTAGCTACTGGCCCATACTCCAGACAGACCCAAATAAACACCTGTCTCTCCAAAATGCTCCCCATGGGGAAGAACCAGCCAACCTTTTGTATGGAGTACCCTTTCACATCCATTCAGACCCCATTCTCACACCCCTCTAATCACCCTATCAAACAGTGTACATAACTTCAGATAACAGGCCTTTATCTAAAGTGGAAAATTGCTACTCGATGACACAGGAGTAAATTTTATCAGCTGTTAGTGTGTATACTGAATCCAAGTTTCAAAAGATTTACCTCTGTGTGTATATGTGTGTGTGTAAATTTCATAATTGGTTGTCCAGCTTTTAGTACAGTGTTTTGTACCTTCTTAAAAAACAAACTTTAAAGGCTTATAAATCAAGTTCACCCTTTCATGACAGCATTGTTTGACCACTCAGTCCAGTGTTTAAAGGCAAAGTTTGCAAACTCTATCATCACCTTGAAGATTTTGTTTCACAGCACAACAAGTAATGACAAATGTCTTACTGATTTAATTTCTCTTCCACAAAATTTAAAAAAAAATCAGTGAGATCGGCCAAATTCTGGTCTTTGTTTCCCCGGTGTTTTCTGTAAAATGAAACACTTTTTTGTACACGACCATATGGCGCTCCATAGGTGTTTGGCATTTAGTATCTTTCCACTCCAATTTGAAGGGATTGCACAATAGCAACCTTATTTAATTTTACCATCATTGGAAAGATCCGATCTTTCTCTTTCTAACTGTTGTAAGCTTGGGTATGGACAGGCATGGAGGGTGACCACAGACAAAACTATAGCTTCATAACAAATGGCCTTTGCGCCAAGGCTTGTGTTTTTTTGTGTGTAATACATGGGTGACAGTAAAGAAGTGGGGGTATGAGTGCAGTCGACTAAAGTCGCCAATGGTAAAGAAGAGGGGGGTGTGAGTGCAGTCGACAAAAGTCACATATGGTAAAGAAGAGGGGGTATGAGTGCAGTGGACTAGAATCACCTATGGTAAGGAAGAGGGGGTATAAGTGCAGTCAACAAAAGTTACCTATGGTAAAGAAGAGGGGGTATGAGTGCAGTCGACTTAAGTCGCCAATGGTAAAGAAGAGGGGGGTGTGAGTGCAGTCGACAAAAGTCACCTATGGTAAAGAAGAGGGGATGTGAGTGAAGTCAACAAAAGTCGCCAGTGGTAAAAAAATCGTGTTGAAATTTATGAAATCAATAGGGATTGGAACATTGTAGCTTTTGTCAGATTGCTGTGAAAACCAGCACCACACTTGAGTGTTTGATTTCATGAAGGGCCAAGATTAATCTTAGGATGAGTCAGCCATCGAATCAATCTTAAGTGATGTTTGAAGCTTTGCATGGTGTGAAGAATAATAAGGAACTATAACTAAATAGTAAACTTGCGGGTACAACCATGTAATTCAACTCTTTTAGGAAGGAGTGGTGGCTCTGAGAAGAGCCGTTGTGGTCTTGACGTTTCGAACAGTATGCTCTGTTCGTCTTCAGGAGAATGCTGAAGACGAACAGAAGACGAACAGAGCATACTGTTCGAAACGTCGAGACCACAATGGCTCTTCTCAGAGCCACCACTCCTTCCTAAAAGAGTTGAATTACATGGTTGTACCCGCAAGTTTACTATTTAATTATAGTTCCTTATTATGAATCAATCTTAGTTGCCAAGTGCAAAAAGTGATGTCATAATACAAGTCATCACTACAGCAAAGCAATTTTGAGCCAAAACCTTGCAGGACCATACAGAGATCTTTTAATTAGTCTTTTCCTTTTACTGATGATAACACTTGGTGTTTGGTACATTAATGCAGTCGAGTTCATTTTGTGCTCTGATCGTAAATTAAAGCCGAAGATCAGACCCAAGGAATGACAGGTGCAGTGGGATTAACTCATCAATCACTCGCTCACCACAATCTCATGACAAGGGGTCATTTACTTGAAGAGTGGGGTCTAAAACTTGCTTGATTTTGTTTGGTGGTGAGAGAGGTGGATGTGAAATTTTCTGAATTTGGGAACAAACAAGAGATTAGGGAACAATAGTTTTGACCGTGTGAGGGCGTGTGTGAACCAATGATGCGAAAAAAAACTGTTTTTTGTTTTTTTGTTATTATTACTAATTATTTGGCCATTGGTTGGAATATAGGCAAAAATGACCAAATGCATTTGTTGTGGTGTTGTTTTGGCCACAAAAGGGTCAGGCATGCATTTCCATTGGAAAGTGATGTTTTTGCAGCTTTTATATATATATTTTTTTTACCATTCAGGTTGGAACCTCTGCTAGATGCCATCAACAGGGATCGTTCAACGGTGGCCGCACCAGTCGCAGACGTCATAGATCATGAGACGTTAGAGTACGTAGAGTCCGGGATCTCTCGTTCAGTCTTCAGGTGGGATCTAAGCATCAAACAGTCACCGCTCTCTAAGGCTGACCTTGCTGAGAGGCATAGCCCCGCAGAGCCTCTGAGGTGAGTTTCCCGAGGGTCTACGGTGTCAGGTACGGGGGGGGGGGGGGGGGGGGGGGGGAAAGAATGCATAAAAAAACTTAAATTAAAAATTGCAGGCAATGAGCATGAGCATGCTTCCATGCGTCAGTTGTTAGTTAAGCATAATACTACGTGTTTAGTGCAGTACCCTTACCATAGGCGACTTGAGTTGACTGCACTCATACCCCCTCTTCTTTACCATTGCGACTTTAGTCCACTGCACTCTTACCCCCTCTTCTTTACCATTGGCGACTTTAGTCCACTGCACTCTTACCCCCTCTTCTTTACCATCGGGACTTTAGTCCACTGCTCATACCCCGTCTTCTTTACAATTGCGACTTAGTCGACTGCACTCATACCCCCTCTTCTTTACCATTGCGACTTTAGTCCACTGCTCATACCCCGTCTTCTTTACCATAGGCGACTTTAGTCGACTGCACTCTTACCCCCTCTTCTTTACCATTGCGACTTTAGTCCACTGCTCATACCCCGTTTTCTTTACCATTGGCGACTTTAGTCGACTGCACTCTTACCCCCTCTTCTTTACCATTGGCGACTTTAGTCCACTGCACTCATACCCCCTCTTCTTTACCATTGGGACTTTAGTCGAATGAACTTACACACAAAAAAGCACTCAAACCTGAGCACAAAGGCCATTTGTTATGAAGCTATAGTTTTGTCCATTTTCACCCTCCATGCCCAAGCTTGCCATCATTGGGAAGAGCAAGATTTGATCTGTCTACAGCAAATAAAATAAGGTTGTTCGAGGAGGGCTTTTGTTCAAATTTTCTCAAAAGAGAAAGGTAAATCCCAGTGCAAATTATGAGAATGTTTGTTGTCTTTACTTCATTTAGTCAGGGTTTTCATTTTGACAACGATATTCCCTGTCCTGGTGTTAAAATTAATCCCGCTGGTTGTACCGGAAAAGTTCTGGAAACCCTGGGTCAAACTGGGAATCCTGTCTGGATATAATTAAACAAGTTGTACTGTCTTGTTGTCAGTTGAAGAAACAAATTATTGAACCCTGTAGTCTTAAACAAAGTACTGCCATACTTTTCTTCAAACTTTGAAATCTGAATTCAGTCTGTTTTATTGCACCTTAATAGGCTCGGTACAAATGTGCTATCATACTAGTGGTGGTGCCCGTCACTACTCATACTTTTCTTCAAACTTTGAAATCTGAATTCAGTCTGTTTTATTGCACCTTAATAGGCTCGGTACAAATGTGCTATCATACTAGTGGTGGTGCCCGTCACTACTCATACTTTTCTTCAAACTTTGAAATCTGAATTCAGTCTGTTTTATTGCACCTTAGGCTTGATACAAATGTGCTATCATACTTTTCTTCAAACTTTGAAGTCTGAATTCAGTCTGTTTCCGATACTTCCCTTGTTTGCGTCATAATTGATTAGCAACCTGATTTTACATGTAGTTCCTGTTTTGTGCATCCTGGGCCGACGGAATTGGCACTTATAATTGACACCTTCATCAAAAAGTTGAATTTGAAGTGCTGTTTGATGGAAAAAACAGTGTGAGAGTTTTTTTTGCCATAGCCTTCGATCATGAGTGGAACATGACCAGTTTCATAATGGTACTTGAATATAAAATGAATTTTAAATTCAAGTTGGGGTGAACAAAGACCAATTGACTAGAACTGGATTTGAACCTGCGACCTCTGGATTAACCTGCCGGCGCTCTATCAACTGAGTTATCTAGCCTTATTGTTTGCGATCTCCCTAATTATCAAGATCTTTGTTTGGGGTACCAGGCAGAAGCCATACAATCTGAAACTGCCATATAACCAGGGATCACACCCAAGTTTACGATACAACCTGGGAGGTGGCATTACAGGGATCACTCTAGATATCTTAGTTGGTAGAGCGCCGTTACGTACGTTCATCCGGAGGTTACAGGTTCAAATCCCGTTGCAGTCAAGTTTTTTTTGTTCACCTCAAAATTTAGTTAAAATTCACCCATTCAGTTTCCTTTGTGGTTCAATATTGGAATTTTAAAGTTTACTTTTTTTTGTTTTGATTTTCAGAACCCCAGTTTTAGGAAATGGCATCTTCGCCGTGGACAGGAATAATTTTGAGAGGATCGGGAGCCTGGATAACCAAATGGAGGGATGGGGCGGAGAATCACTGGAGCTCTCTCTCAGGGTAAGGCAGTTGAATCCAACCCCACCAGACCTTTCATAGGCCGATCTAGAAAGCCTTGGTGAAGGGGGGGGGGGCTGAGATGCATTTATCAGGGGGGCTTGGCAGCCATCACATAAGGATCAGCATCACAAGGGGACTTAACATGAACTCTTTGTGTCAGTGCAACTGGGTCATATCTCCCAAAATAGAGTTTTATCTCACTCCAAGTAACCTAGATGTACATAAAGTCAACGGACACCGAGATAGGATGTTGTTGGACGGAGCGCTTCTAGAGCAGATGTCTTACCAACTACGAGACTGCCCGGTAGCTAGAGGCAGTTCGAATCCTATTAGCAGCGGGTACCACAACCATTATAACAGATGTTAATTTTTGCATCGGGGATAAAGAATATTATTTGTCATTGTTTACCCATACACCGATGTGTGTTGTAAAGTACTGTGTACTCAGTACTTTCCAGAGCCCTATGAAACAAATTCACAGGCATTTTCCCGAGGAAAATGGTATGGAAGTGATGAGAAGAAGGGAGAAAACACAGTAATTATCTTATTTATTTCTATACAGGTATGGATGTGTGGTGGCAACGTTCAAATCATCCCATGCTCCAGAGTGGGCCATATCGACCGTAAAGAAACACCCTATGATTTCCCTGGTGGGGTAGAATCCACATATCTCCACAACGTTGGACGCGTAGCTGAAATCTGGATGGACGACTTCAAAAAGGACTTTTATGCAGCACTACCAGAAGCACAAGTATGTTGGAATTCAGAGTGTTTTACTGGTCCAGACAAGTAAGATTTGAAGATGACAGATGGTCCCAAATTAACCCAAATAATAATAATTATAATAATAGCTGAGTCTTGTATGTACTTGCACACATATCTACCAATAAGGTACTCAAGGCACAGGGACAAAGAGAAACAAGTAGATGAGGAATTTGTTAAGAATGAAACTATTATGTGAAGCATCAGGGAAGCGCAATGGCGAACCAAACTCTGCCAAACCATACCCAGAAATACAGGGGCAAGCCCCCTCTCTTTCACAAGTGTTCTTTTTTTTTTTTTTTTACACGCAGAATCTACGGCTTTACATTTATGGTTAATTGAAGGACACAGGTAAGTCAGAGTGAACCGAGTCTCTAGCCTTGGTTCTGGTCTTAGGACCAATCCTAGGCTGTGTCTCACAGCCGACGCTTTGCGATTCACGCTGCATGAATATGATATTTTCTCGATAGAGAAACAACAAACCCCGGTGCGTCAACGAGAATCTTTTTTTCTCTTGGCTTTGTGAAGTCAGGGTTTCTTTGTGCCAGCAGTACTCTAAAAAGAAAAACAATTCTGACAATTCCAAGAAAATAATCGGGATGGAAAAAAATGGTTAAAAACTAAAGGATGTAACATCCCTTTAAACATCTGCACACACTCCAAAACAAATGATGTATTTTTTATTTATTGGTATTTTTATTCTTCTGATTTTTGTTGACAGAATAAATATTATGGCGACATTGCAGACAGAATAGCATTACAAGATAAATTAGCCTGCCATCCCTTCCAGTGGTACCTGGAAAAAGTGTACCCCAGCCTGCAAGGGACAGCCCAGGACAAGCTTGTTGCCTGGGGAAGGGTAAGAACAAAGACTGCTCCATCGTCTTTTTAGAGAGTTCTTGATAAATAGATTTATAGAGCGTGTCTTAAAGGATGCGGACAACATTGATAATTGTCAAAGATCAGTATCCGCACTTTGAGTGACCCAACATGAACTAACAAACCTGTGAAAGTTTAAGCTCAGTCGGTCACCGGAGTCACAGGAAAATAATGGGGAAAAAGTTCAAATGTTTTGACCGTAAATCCATATGGGATATTTTAAAACGAGATACACAGGCATGCAACTTTTCAGCTGATCAGCTGATTTCTGCTTTTTCCCTGTAATATTAGTACCATACTAAACTGAAGAACACTGTACAAAGTTAACTGTATTTGATCATTTCCTCCTCTTTTTTTTCTTTTTTTTCTTTTTTGCAATCACAAAGTCGCATGTCTGGAATGCTTGGGCAATTTCAAACTCTTATTTATTTATTTATTCATTTATTTATAACCCATGCAGCAATGCTGATCATTGGGGGCCCTCTTATGATTTTGTTTAAACATCAAAGTTGTGGAACGTAAATTCTAATTTTGGAGATAGGCCTATAACATTGTTGCTTACACGGCGATATTATGTGTAGACTTTTCCCACAGGGTTAGACTGTGATAACCAGCTAAATTTATTGGAAAAATATCAGTTTAAAAAAGTTGCTTTAAAAAAACATAGACTGTTTGAGTTTCTGAAGGTTATTGGTAGTGATTGTTTTCCTTCTTCTCAACGTCTATTTTCAGTGCCACAACAAGCAGGCCAACCTGTGTGTTGACACGGTCAAAGCTGGGGAGAGCAAACCCATCGGCGTCGCCAAATGTGGAAAGGGGCTACCAAACCAGGTATGGTTGTGCTTTCTGAGATATTTGCTTCCCCGTGTGTGTTTTGCATGTCTCTAGAAAGCTTTTCTTATGCCGGTCCTTGCAAATTAAGAATTTTTTCAGAAGAAAGCATTTCCTTTGTGGGAGCTCTATTGAAAGTCTATTGGTTGCACTACAGCCTGCCCTCTTGTGGCTAATGTGTCTTTTTATTTCTAAAGATTCTTCTGAATGCCCAAGTGAGGGCGCTATTTAATTTCTGCTTTCAGTGGTGCCGGAAATGTGACAAAGAGACCATAAGCTAGGGAAGATAAACTATAGTTCTAGAGTGACAAACGCCAAATGAAAATCTTTTCTTGTTGGAAAGGGTGTGGCTCTGTGGAAGGACAGAATTGAGTCCCGACATTTCAAAGTGTGTTGTAACTTTTAGCTAGTTCCACACCTAGGGCTGTATACACCAATCCGAGTAGCTCGTTCATGGTCGACACCGCCGCAGCTATGGCCTCGGCACGCGCATGCGACGCGACAATAGTGCGTCAGCTGTGCATGTGTACCAATCAGCAGAGAGGATTCATGCGGCGGCCATAGCTTCGGTGGCGTAAACACCCATGAACGAGCTACTCGGATTAGTCTATAGCAATGGGGTGGGTGGGGGGGGAGTGACACCCCCCAGTAGGTATTCAGTCACCATTTTCATCCTCATCTGCTTGGCAAAAATGAAGCACTAAATGAAGTAGAATGAGGACTAAACTTCAGTCATGTACTGAATGGAAACAAATCATTTCGTTTTGCACACAAAAAAAGTTTGCTTTGACATTATTAAATACAGTTGGGTTTCGTGCATGGCACATTAGTCTTTCTTGAAATAGTGGAGAATATTGGTAGTCGGTAAGTCGGCAAACTGTCTTCCATACAACCTCGGAAAGAAAATGCCCTAGCTATGCACCTGTACACACCCAGCAAAAGACATCTGTCGTCATACTTAGGATAAGGATAAGCTCAGGATAAGCTTGAGTACCACCTCCCAAAAGCCACCCTGTAAACCCTCCCGACCCCCGTAAATGGGGATTTCACCGATTACGCTGATGATTATTTCTCAGGCATTTATGATCACACTGGATGGTGAGTTACGATGGGAAGACCTGTGTTTAGACCTGGCTGACTACAGACCTGGACAAAAGTTGACACTAGAGGGCTGCCACGGGATGGGAGGTAGCCAAGAGTGGAAACATAGCAAGGTATGTGATTTCAGGCCATCCCCCCCAAAAAAATAATATATATATATTACATTTTTTTTTTATTAAGTTTTAAATACCCCCTCTTCCATAGGCAGATTTAGTTGACTGCACTCATACCCCCTCTCTACACAAAGAAGGCCAATTATTATCAAGCTGTAGTTGTGTTCATGTTCATCCTGCTTAGTCAAGCTTACAATGTTATTTGTGTTTTCCCCATACACCGATGTGTGTTAATGCACATGCTGTTTTGTGAAATGTGCTTCACGCTTAAGTGGTCTAACAATGGGAGTCTTTGGATCGATAGGTGGCAGCAGACTTACCAGGTAAATTTCCATTGCTGACGTAGTTCTGAGCATGCACACATTTCCGAGAACAGTGGACTTTACCTGGTAAGTCTGCTGCCACCTAGTGTCCCCAAAAGTCACCCATTGGCTCACCAGTGGTTGTTGATGTCAACACCATTTGGTAACAAGAGGGTTTAATTCTTGTCCTATTATTGTTTTCTCTCCTGTAGCCGGGTCACATAGTCCACAAAGAGAGTGGTATGTGTTTAGACGTGGCTGGTCTGCAAACCAAAGTTCTCGTCATCAACGTTTGCCGAGAACGACCCACGGAATCTTGGGAGTTCGCTCATTACAGAAAACACAAGAAAAGCTGATGAAGGAACCTCCCTAAGATATTGATCATTTTTATATTCAAACAGAAGAACATGTGATACGAACTTTCAAGCAATGCCCAATTTCTGCAAGGGTTGTATTTGAACAATTCCTGGATGTATGTTAGATACAACCTCGTTGGGTGTCGTGGCCGAGCGGTCTAGTGCGGTGAACTCGTTCGAATCCTGGCCTGCTCAGTCAAAACACTTGTGTCCTTAAGCAAGGCACTTTATCATAACTGCTTCTCTCCACCCAGGAGTACAAATGGGTTCTGGCGAGAGCTGGGGAGTAACCTGCGATGGACTGGCATCCTGTCCAGGGGGGAATAGAAATATTATGTTGTTTAATGCCAAGGAAACCAAATATAAGCCCAGGCCTGATGAGACATATTGGACAGACTTGATTTTACTTTGTTGCAGGCAACCAATTACTTAGGCGTATTTTCAGGATACAGTCATCGACTCTAGTCACTGCGAGAACCTTCAACCCCATTGCAGTCAATCCAAAATATCTGGAAAACACGGAAATGCACACCTAAGCAATGCAAGCCGATGCTTTCAGGCTCAAGCTAGCAGTGATATGTACCCCTATCAGGCCTGGACTTTCATCTTTAAGAGGACAAGGCCATTTTCATTTTGCAAAGGGCATCTTAAAAATCTATGGCCAAGACCAGGGCAACAGAGGCTCGTGTAATAACAGGCCTGCCCTGTATAATATCTGAAGTGCATGATTCTGACCAACAAATCTGAAGCTTATCGTATGATTTAAAATGTGTTGTAGCTGCTGCTAGCAAGCTTGAAGTGATGACGTTAAACCAGTGCCTTGTGCACTGTACACCAGCATTACCATTCAAATTACCCACCAAGCCACTGAACCGTGTACTCTAATGAGCAGATTTATTCTAATTCGCCTTGGTACTCAGAGATCAACATAACTAAACATGTGCTTGGAAGTTCTCATCAAGTGATCATGTGATGCGTTTAAAGAGATTTGATTGGTGAGTGCATCAATAGCTCATATGCACAAGCTCCATCTTGAATATATACTGCAATGCATCTTGGGAAACCGAGTACAGCTCAGAAAAAAAAGAAATCAAGTTGCCAAGATGGACGCCATGCTGTAGTTTACAAGTAAATTTACCAGGTTTTACGTGCTGTGTACCGCATTGCTTTAAAATCAGTGTACCATGATGGTAGCCGATGCTGTTTAGACTCGGATTTCACCCAGAATCCTTTGCGCGCCGATCATTCTGGTCATGCGCACTGGGACATTCATATGGGCTATAGGACAAACATTAAAATTGGACTTAAAATATTTTTACATTTTCTTTATTTGAGTTTTTTTTTCTGTTAACATTTTTCTATAAATTTAAAGCCATATAATTTGGTGCTATTGTCTGTATTTTTTGTTTTGAACTATCACTGAGCAATTCTATAATCGTTTTTGTGCTTTTTTGATAAATATTTGGCAGACTTTGCAGTACTAAAAGTGTTATATGATAGAGCATTATCTAAAAAAATTAATGGTTTTAAGTGCAGAATGCACAACGTAAAAAAGAATGTATAACTAAGTAATTTTGTATGACCATCTAATGGATTTTATATTTTCTTAAATATTGCTAACTTTAAAATGATATATTGTGCCATTGTGATTAGAGGGGATAAAAAGTAATGCCTAAGTAAGTTTTAATTATATTTCAATGCTGTAAACTTTCATATTGAGTCAGCGTTATGTTGTTTGCTTTGTAGGTCTTGGGTTTTCTTTTTCAAGAAAGCACTTGGGAGAACAGTGTTATTGTCAAAGAACGGTATCCGCACTTTATTAACCCAACTAATATGGGTCACCAGAGTCACGAGAACATAGGCCGTTTACGAAATCACGGCTTGGGCTTGGGCTGTGTATGTCTGTTTGAATCCCTGTAAGGAAAGCACACGTTTTTCGAAGTTACTGACAGAGCCTAAGCCCAAGCCCCAAGCCTAAGCCGTGGTTTCGTAAACGGCCATAGTGAAAAACCCCTTTATGTTATCACTGTTTTCAAACATTGGGTTTTGGACTTGCACGATCAAAACTAATCGTTTTACTCATTTCTCAAAAACTATAGCATTTCAAGCAAAAATATTTCAAGAGAAGTTTTCCACCATGACCATCTTTATACCATGTTAGTCATGTGCAAATCTGTTAACATTTATATTTTCAGTCTGACCATTGTTGTGCAAACTCTTATCAAAAAAAAATAGTCTGGTCCATCCACTTGTGAATTGACAAGTAGAACTAATATAGGCATTTTGTCTACAGGGTATCAGACCAAGATGGCTAAGCGCAGTAAAGCCACATTCTGTAGACATTGTGTACATTTATGTCACAGGATGTCATCAGTGGAGTGTCGTGGACGAGCGGTCTAGTACGCCGATCTTAAGTTCTGTAGTTTACAGAATGTGGGTTTGAATCCCGGCCTGGCCAGTCGCAGCACTTATGTCCTTGAGCAAGACACTTTACCATAATTGCTTTGTCCTTTGGATGGGATGTTAAGCCGTAGGTCCTGTGTACTAGGATGGGTAGTGCACGTAAAAGAACCCAGTACACTTGTCGTGAAAGAGTAGAGGGTTTACCCCGATGTTTCTGGTTCAGATAGCAAGCATCCTTATCTACAGGTTTCCTCAGGCTTCTGAGCTACATTGATTAAGTTCACTTTTGAGGCATCCTGGTTTCATCACCAGAAATTAACCTTATTAGTAATAATATTAATAGTCAAAATATTTAACCTTTGCAGCATTGTACAAACCAAAAGGTTGACTAATATACAAATACTTGGTGCTACTAAAAAAAGCATCTAGCAGATTTACTTTTGGTAAATAATGGGATTCTTTTGGGGACACTAGGTGGCAGCAGACTCGCTAGGTAAATCCATCGATATCAGAAGTGTGCGTAAAGAACTACGTAAACAGTGGTTAAATTACACATTTAATTCTGCATTCAAAGTCCCCCATTATACAAACTGACCCCTTATGCCAACGAAAAACTACCTTTACAAATTTGAATTGCTGAAAGTTAACCCTACAACCCCCTTATGACATCACACAGGGCTAAAGTCTGCCCATTTTGGGAGTCAAATAGACCTTTATCATGGTGCGGCCATCTTGATTTTCTTCCATTCAAACCAATGTAACCAAACCGAGGCTGAAAGGGCAAATAGTCTGGTTCCTTTTTGTACGATTCGGAATATTAGCATATATTACTGTTATTAGATACAGGGAACATGACCAAGATGGTTGCAGCATGATAAAGGTCTATTACATGTAAAGAACAAGGCTCAGTTTCATAAAGCTTTTTACCTGTAAGCAAATTGTTGTGCTTACTATAGCAGAAAATCATCCGTAAGCAAAAGTGTGTTTCATAAACGATCGAGATTTTACAGCGCGTGTGCGTTCACAATGGTTTTGCATTATTGCGTCACTCATCTGATTGAACAGAAACTGCCGGCAAGTTAGCGTGCCTTTTGCTTTGCTTGCAGTTGGCAGTGTATATAAAATGGAAATTCTGCTAATGGCCGCGCTGTAAGCAGAAAACGTCTGCTTACGGGCTTTATGACTTTATGAAATTGGGCCTTTGTGTGCGTCTAACCGCAGAGGTCGCCTAAAATGCACACTGCACAGTCACACATGGAAACCAACTCCCAAAATGTCGCAACCAAGATCTATCATGTGTTGTGGGTCTATACAGGATGTCATTGATAATTACAATTACATTTTTTTTTCAAATTCAAGAATTTCTGCTTCACATCGTGATCTAAATGCCTTTTCCTTTTAAGGACAATTAAGGTGACAATGTCCGAAGTTTACATCGTGATAATTTATGTTGAAGTGGACAAGATTTTAAAATGTGATATTTGCCATTTGTTTGTTTTAACTTGTAGAAAAACCTGAGGCTTTATCTGTGGACACTTTTTGTTTTGCTTGCAGTAGAGTGACATATTTCCAAGTGTGTGCAATTAGTGGATTAATCAATGCGTAAAAAAACATAACAGAGAGTCATGGAAAATAAAAACAACTAATGAAAGAGACTTCAAGGTAAATCTGTCCAGGGTTAATTGCACATTTTTATTAACTTCTTAAATGAGGTCCAAAGTTACGTTTATTAAGCTGCAACTTCAAAAGAGAAACAAAAGTCCGTATTTACAACTTATTACAAGAGTGGTTACTAAATGTTAGTCAAAATGCTGATGGATTTGTAATCATCAAAAACTTCTCTTTTCAATGAAAAAAAATAAATAAATAAAAAAAGACAATCTTTTGGAACCAGATAAAGATTCTTAGTGCACAGGCAGAACTTGCTAAGCAGAAAATGGTTACCAGCCAGAACGCCCTGGAAATCACACTGTAGTGACTGGTGCCCTGCCATTTTTGTTTGGTTGGCAAATACATCAGCTGAACGAACAGCTAAATGACATTGGGCTACCCGTACCAGTCACAAACTCAAAAATGTGTTTTGTCAGTGACACATTTCCCTCCAACTTGGCAAATAAATTTTATGATATCCAACCCTAGTTCTTGGCAAGTAATCTCCTAAAAAATGTTCCCACAGCTTTTGTTTCTATTATTAGAAATGCCCTTCACCAGAAATGCTTTAGGAAATTTAAGAAAAAAGAACCCTCACTGTCTGGCCTTAAATGTCTGGACCAGCAAGGTCACCCCAAGTAGGGTATAGAAGCAAGAGTCCCAAAAACATTGGTAACTTCTCAGTGATCTTGGTTGGGTTGATTTTTGTTTCAAACTTCCACTTTCTGAGTTTATAACTTAACCTGTCACATTAGCTCACTCTTGTGAAATAATGTGTGCACATCTTGCACTGGTGTACATTGTATATGGTGTATATGTACGTCATTGTAATTTTAACCAGCACGTGGAAGTGGTGGCACAACATTGGTTTTTGAAAGGGTATATTCATTCCATTCCTCATGCTCAGTACCCATGCACATGTCACAAAGCTAACCCACACAATTTCAAGCTTTTTAATGGTATGCTCTGTGTGAAAGAGGTGCCCTGACTAATGGGTCCAATTTCAAGGCACTGCTTACCGTTGAATTCTGCGCTTACAGCGACATGGATTTATGCCCTTTACATCACAAGTGCATAAAACTGTGATAAGCAGCTCTATCTTGTTGGTAAGTGATGATGTTTTGGAGCTGGAAGTGCCGTGTAACGAATATTCATGTACCGTGTGTATACCATTCGTTTACACTTCCGGCTCCAAAACGTCATCCCTTACCAGCAGGATAAAGATGGGCTCTGTTCTGTTCATAGGTTCTGATTTCCACTGGTTCATGTTTGTTGCCTCCCAATTATAGTTTGGACATCCCAGCTATAGTTGTGACTTCCCAACTACAGTCTAGACATTCCAATGCTTGAGTGTACTCAGGTTGGGAGGGGCCCAACTCACAGTTGGGAGGGCCCAACTCTTGTTGGATTACAGCCATCTTGTTTTTCTTCCAACTGAGGCCATTTTCGAAACCACGAATCAGGCTTTGGCTTTGGCTCAGGCTGAGGCAACGTCTGTGTGTTTGAAGTCCCGTATCGAAAGTTTACGTTTTCAAAATTACTAAGGAAGCTCAAGCCACAGCCTAAGCCGTGGTTTAAAAAAAAAAAAGCCAGAAAGAAAAAGTTACACATTGTCGGTCCCTCTTCATTTGTCTGGCAGTAAACTCTAACCAGTGTATTGATAATGCATGTTCAAACTAAATTGGCGTGATAAAAGACCACGAAAAAGTTGTGTTAAATTGTTTCAACAATATTAATGCAACTTTAAACATGACAGTAGAAATTCCAACCTTGATGTGAATAACGTGTTGTGAATGTTAAAAAAAACGGACAAAAAGCTGAAATCTTTTTAAACCAATTTTTTCTTAACAGATCTTTTCTTGTGCGGCTGTAATTAAGAATCTTGATTAAAAGATGTAATACTATGGTGCATGGCATTTCTTGTGATATAGGCTACGTGTAATGTACATACACTAATATTACTTCTGTTGAGTGACAGATTGTCAACAATTGGTCCACGAACATTAACTTACACATCTGTACAGTCATGAACCCAACTTGGAAAGTCCTTCCCTGAATGGGTGAAATGCACGTAATACCACACACTGACAATAGACCGATCCAATTCAGCCCTGCCTACTAACGTAGTGACCAATCACAGCCTTGACAACGCCACTGAAAGTCCTACAAAAGTCCGACATGTTAAAATCCCATTAGAAAAGTAAACAAACAGCCACCACTGTTCTGACACACAACAGCACACACAACTGTACTAACTATTGTTTTGTTTAAATTTTTTTGTATTTCTGGTGGTGCAAATCCCACAGTAGTGGTCCCTGTACAGTCGTGTAGAAGTGATTGAACAGTGTTCCTGTCTGCATTGTTCTTTGGACTCAAGGCACTGCTCAAAAGGCCAGGAAACTAAATCTATACCGTTCACAAAAACCATGTACGTGTGTTTATCTGATACGTGTGTGTGGCCGCAACCGAACCACCGCTGCGATTGTAGCAAGAAAGTCACACCGCTACAGAAGGCAGGGCTTAATGGATCGGTCTACTGTGTAACACTTTCATGACAATTGCGTGACTGTGATCTGCATATGAATATCTGGCGCCTTGACTAAAATTTTGTCTTCCACAGACCCTTGAGCACGTCAAGGAAAGTTCAATTGGAGATGATAACAAAAACTATGGAACAATTTGAGTTGGGCGTGAACAAAATTCTGTACTTGATTGGTTCTCAAGGACAGGCTGGGAAAAAGTAAACCCAATGCTGCAGGATTCCCAGGACCTTTTTGGTTAAATCATGCCGTACGAGGGCACGCTATTACAAATTACCACATCGTACACAATCCACTATCGATCACTTACGTCTTGGGCCAAGACTAGTGTTTGACTAGCTGGCATGGCTACCTAAGAGCCAAGCTGGACTAGCCAGTAGCTTTCTTGACCTGGCTTTCAATGTCTGGGTACTAGAGACTAAATCAAGCCTTGGTAAATTTAGTGACATTACAAGGTCAATGTGCTCATTTAACCAACACAGCACTGCCTTATTCACCACTTTCAACATCACATGTTTTAATATGTATTTGCACAGTTATTTCTGCACCTACCAGTATAATGTATACAGTCATCTATCATGTTAAATGTGGTGGAACATCATCTGACAAAAAGAATAATAAACACAACTGAAAGGTTTATTTGAAGGTAAAATATAGGATTGGTAAAGCTGACAGTGCAGTGTTCTTAATTTGTGTGATTCAATATACTTGAAAAATGTCAGAGTCAGGAGAAAATAGTGAAAAACGTGCACTCCTTTCAGCATGCAAAACATTGTCCTTAATTTTGATTGTTACAACCAAAATTAAAATTGGGGTCTTCAAATTCTATTTTCTCTATTTTGACAGTATTTCAGACAGAAATATTTCTATGGAAGATTGGTACTGGTATGAAATTCATAATCAGTAAGCTTTCAGACTGACACTAATTAAAAAATGTTTTTGATGAATACCAATCCTGTATTCTAACTTTAAGACAATAAACCGATTCATTAAGCCCCGCCTACTAACGTAATGACCGAGACCTTGGACAAATATGTACTATAAACAAAATAATTTTCAAATCCAACTTTCTTTTTTTATGTTTTTCAATGGATTTTTAATGCTTAACCACTGCTTTTTCTCTTTATGATGGCTTCGCTCAGCCTACACTATGGGTGTCACATAGCCACTATGATGTACGTGAAAACAAGTGTTAGATGATATGATATTCTTTTGAGGTCCTTTTTAAATTTGTTTGTTTTTAGGCGATTATGAAATTAAGGTTTCAAAAGGTCTTGACTCAAGAGACTTTGAGACCTTTGCTCCGGGAGTGAAACCGAGTCTTCAAGAGTGTGACCTGGAAACAGCCGAGACCTCGACAAACTGAGTCTCGAGACCGATCTCGATACGAAACTGGTCTCAAGACTTATACAGGCTGTGTCCAAATGAATGGCTTCGGCAGTGGCTACGGCCGGATTGCCAAGGATTCCTATTCTTAAACGTTGTCGTTGCAGCCAGCGGCCATAGCCGTAGCCGAAGTCGCTTGATTCGGACACGGCCTAACACTGATTCATGAACATTGTACAGGGCCCAATTTCATAGAGCTGCTTTAGCACAACAAAAGCTTAACACAAATTTGTGCAAACAAAACAGGTTACCAGCCAAAATACAAAGACGTATATACCATTTGCAACTGGTTTCCTGCTGATTTTTGCTTAGCAGAAAATGTGTACTAACTACAGTCTGCTTAAGCAGCTGTATGTAAAGCTGCTTAAAAGCACAACAAGTAACCAAGCACAAAACAATTTTGCTCACCAGCATATGGTTACCAGCCAAAATGCCATGTCACATGTACAATTTATGACTGGTTTCCTGCTAATTTTTACTTAGCAGCTGTATGAAACCGGGCCCAGGTTACAATAGTGTAATACTGTTTAGTTCCATATGTTTGCTGTTTTAATGTTACCTCTACGTAAACCTTCAGTAATAAGTTCAGTGCCACCACACCTTGGTAGTGCACTGTATGCATGTAACCGATCCAGGGCTGGTAGAGAAACCAAGCAAAGATGATTTTGCAAACCATACGCAATCTTGTTATCTGACAAGGATTTGGAAAATCTCCTTCCAGTTTCGATCAGTTTTCTCACAGATGTGGCTGGGGAAATTACTGAAAGCTGTTACCTTCACCACATAATTGAACTTCGTTAAGAAGGTCAAATCCTTTAAGATCTCAGCCTGAAATTCACTTTGAATTTTTAAACAAACGCATGCAGTTTTCTCGGAAGCACAATTTGTTTGCATGCAGATGCCTTGGCAGTAAATTCACAACCTCTTTAATGCTGAGGTACTAATGACTTTTCCCCTCGAGTTAAATCTCGGCAAGCCAAGTTACTTGAAACACGAATGTTTGACAGTTTTTATTGGTGTTTAATTAATTAGTCTTAATACTTTTCACTTATGCAGGTTTTTCCCACAGTATGTTAGGACGTATCCAAGATGGTGGCTAAGGCTACCAATGTTGCTAAGGATGTTCTACACATGATGATGCGGCGATCCAGCCAGAGCCGTAGCCATAGCTGCCAATTCGCCAGATGGCTATCTCCAGACACTCTTGTCATTCCTCTGTGGAGAAACTTTTTTTTCTTCTGGTTGTTTCTACAAGCAGGCAGCACTGATGCGTAACATCACTTTTCTTCAGGTTGAAAATTACGCCGTCTTTGTCCACTACACATGGTAGATTTGAAGCTTTCCCAACGGTACAATTTGGTGCGTGTCCTTTGGTAATTATGATACTCTTTGTGTTCACAGATGACATTGAGGGCGTCTGAAGCGACCGCAGACTGCGATTAAACTCAGCGCCCTCAAGGTTGTGTTTCAAAGGAAATGTCTTCAGCTAGACAGCTGCCTTGTTTAATTCAGGAGTTCACTGGTCAGAAGGTCCAGCAGTCTCTTCAAAGCTGTGACACTTAATTCACTCTTTGGTTGTAACCTTACTTTCAGCACATCCTTCGGGGAAAAACCTAGCTTCAGGAGTTTCACCCGCCTCAAGTTTTTTACAGGGCGATAATAATTTACTAATAAAGTTGATTGTTTGACATTTTTGTATAAGAGTGTTGATGTCACTTGTCAATGGCATCTTGGCAACCATTCCTTGGTTATTGTTCGCCGATGCAACACTTCCAAAATGACAACACCGTCAAAGTCCACTCCTCTTGCATTGTTGAGCTTGCATTGTGGATAACCTTGGCAATCATTGCCAACTGAAACTGAGCTCCTTTGGTACCACTGTTGAGGGCCAGTTCACATCTTGTGTTCTTTTTCCATTTCATACTGTACAAAGATGAAGGAAAAGAATAAAACAGTAAACGCAATGCACGGGGTTTTGTTTCCATGAGTCAGGTCGATTTGTAGCAAGCAAAAAGTTTGTTCTCAACTGACGTTTGAAAAAAAATGTATCGACTTGTGAACTATAAAGAAGCAATTACTTTAAAGTAATGGTTTTGAGAGCTTATATTAATTCCGACTTCATCATTCAGTTAACATCTTTGAGCATGTTCGATCAAGGACCATGATTAACCGTTGTTCGATTAACTCTGATCAAACCCATGCAAGTCATCAATGGTTGAACTAATCTAGTTGATGATTCGCAACCAGCCTATTGAGCTTGGTCGCATCACTGGTTACCAGTAGCCATTCTAATATTACAGTGCAGAGAGGACCAGTTATCAGAAAAAATGAATAGTCCGGCTACAGTCATTCGCACTTCAATTTCAATGCGCATGTCCTACAAACGTCACAAAGCAACCTTGAGCGAACTTGCTCATTGGTAATTTTTTAATGTGATACATGCTTAGTGGTTAACAGAAAAATTTGCTAAGCACATTTTTCTGCTAAGCAAATGTTTGCAGAGAACCAGTCACAAACAATATACAATACATAGCACTTTGGTTGGTAACCTGTTTTTGCTAAGCAAGAGTTTTATGTGCTAAGCGTTTCTTTTTTGTGCCGAGTTGTAACCAGATTAAATCACCATTTCCGAAAGATGTACCCATTCATTATGCACAGTGTAGCGTCTTCATTGCACAAAACTAGTGCTATTTGGTATCAGCTCAAACTTTAATTTGAAGAAATCCGTTTTATTTATTTATGTACTCCACTGAAAACAAAACTAAAGCCTCAATCTTACCACAGCGAGTTGACGTCCAATGTTGCCCATCGTTACACCACCAGAGAAGAACACACATGGTATCCAGGAGCGAACATACAAAAAGTCAGGCTCCGTGTAACTGAGGCGTAAAAAAGATAAGACGACAAACACTTAAAAGAGGTTGACAGTATCACACCACCTGGGGGGGGGCAGACTACAGGAACCAGACTCACTCACTTCCAGCCTCACTTTGGTCAGATAGACATGTACAGGTATGCATGGGCATTCAGGTTAGCTCAGTGGTTTCTTCCCTGCCTTTCAACCTCCGTGCGGTTTGAATCCCGCTTCCAACCAAAACCCGACGTGGGATTAGGTTTTCAGTCCTCACCCGGCTGCATGGGGGTTTACCTATCAGGGTTTTTCTCCATCTAAAACTGAGATTTTCTTCCTCATTGCTCTTTACAAGACCTAGGGGTTACCATGCAAGGCACTTGTGAGGGTCCCTTGGTTTCATTGATTTTGTCTATTGATATTTTACTCACCTATAAAACCCTTTGTAAACCAGGAGCTGTGTAACCAATGTGGCCAGAAAGGAGACGATCAGCGCAAGACCAAACCCCGTCCTCGACCGGTCAAAAAGCCACCATAGACCGATGGACATCGCTGCAAGCGTCAACGAAAACTGCAGGTTGTTGGCAAAATCGATTTTCTGTAGAATGATCGACTCAAGTCAAGGAAACCAACTAAAAGGAAATTGTTTGTGTTTGGAGAAACCATACCAAAGAAACGAAACTACCCCAATTTGAAATAATTTGACTGAAAAAAAAATATGTGCAGTGTGCCATTTTCAGAGCCTGGACTTCCTGCAGGCACAATTTGTACACAGCTCAATGACAAAAACACGTAAGATCTTATATTTTATGGCGATACCACTGTCTGATTTTGATCAACTTTTGATATGAAGAAAGGGGGCACATCTCAAAACTTGTTCAGCTGTTTTAGAACTCTCAAACTCATGTAGAAATTATGACACAGAATGTAAAATTCCTCATATAACCAGTGTAGAAATTGTAACTCGCCGGCCAAAAATTGCCCTGTATTTGAAACCAGAGGTTACTTGGGATGGGTTGGTTCATTAACACCTAACATCACGTTCAAAAACTGGAAGTACCCCGTCTACCAAACCTTCACAGGTGTCCACCTCCCCATTCCCAAATCCTTCCAAATCTCCCTCCACTATAGACTAATCCAAACAGCTCGTTCATGGTCGTTTACACCACCTCAGCTATGGCCGCCGCTTGTGCACGTCGACGCACACACACTTTGAATCCTCCATGCTGATTGGCACATAATGCGCGCTGACGCGCTATTGTTCTATCGCGCGTGTGTACGGCGGCCATAGCTGCAGTGGTGTAAAACATCATAAACGAGCGCTGCTTGGATTAGTGTATAGCTCTTCAACTCCCCTTCCCCCCCAACAAAAGCACAAATGCATTCTACTAATATAAAAATGGATACAGCAGAGGCATGGTTAATCCCCACAAAGACGGCCAGACATCGCATCACGTTGGACCACTCCACTTTGTAGCATGGGAACTTCCCTAGACGTCTGTCGATGCAGGGGTAAAGTAGACCAACAATGACTGCAAAAAAGGAAATACAAACAAATTGTTGGTGGTCTTTGAAAGACTTGCAGATGTGATATCTTTTACTAAATATCCAAGCAAAATGCAAGTTCTCTTTCTAGATCTTGTTTTGAAATATAATAAATAGTGTTCTACAATGTACATTCAAAGCTAGTTTGAACATCTGGCGTCACTCAAATACGCCAGATACCAGTTCTTCCACAATGTCTCCATGAACCTTTTGGTTGGTGTCCCACAGAGCAATTGCATGATGAAACCTGTACAAATCTGATAAATTGACATGCATTTCCTAGAATGCTTAGCGCGTATCGAAGAAACCGCTGAATTTGGTATACACTACAGATCAGTGATAAAGAACGAGGCTGAGTGTAAATCAAAACATTCTGACCAAAATTTTGATAAGTTGAAACTTTCCACTGTTCACTCTTGAAACCTTTTCTACGGGTCAACTTACCAGCAGCAGCTCCACATACCGGTGGCACCCACCAGTCAGATTTCATAAGACTCCCTATCACTTCGACGGGGAACAGTGTAACGTTGCGTTGGATCTGTAGCAAGTGTAGAATAAGGGCCAGGCACACCCCGATCAGGAACAGAACCACCGACCGCCGAACTGTGCTGATTATTCCACTCGACATATTTGCGTACATGGCTGGTACTAATTCTCTGTTTAAAAAAGTTTGTCGATGAAAACAAACTGCCAGAAAGTTTACTAGGAAATGGCTAATTCTCCTCTGCTTGGTGACTTCAATGTGCAGTTGTATGTGATCGGAGCTGAATGCACCTCCAAGATTGGTTCAATCAGCACTTCCTTTTGACAAAAAAAAATCATAGACATTTTGCCGCACGTAGATGCTTCTCACTTGGCCACAGCGACGCCATTTCAGATGTAAGTTCAAGATAGCGAGTGCACTTATAGAATTGTGCATGTGTTTTTGTCACTCGGCACTTTACAACTGCTGATGCAATCACGTAAGTTGATGCTTTGTGAAAAGGCGTAACCGTCCCTTCGCTGATGCTTTGCTTTTATTCAACTCTGCAAAAAAAAATAATAATAATAACATTCCATTACAAATGTTTCAAAGTGTACAAAAATTGACTGCCTCCTTTAACCAGTTCCCGCCGTGATTCTTCCATTTTGGGGGGTGGGATTATTATGTCGGAATTGCCGGAATCGTTTTCCTTTGAGAGTACCGCTGGCACAAAGAAATCCAGACTTGACTCACTTTCCATTGAGCAGAACTACAATAAATAAACAATGGTGGAAGCCTCTCGATGTCTCGTAATCCTCTTCTTGGCACACAAGGACAAAGGTCTGGACTGGGGGATTACACAAAAACCACCGCTCAATAGCCAACACTTAAACAGGAAATTACATACAACCTCATACCCGGGAATATTGTTAATATTGTACAAGGCGGTGGAAACAACCAACAGTGGGCACATTTTAAGGTAATGTACCTCGTGGTTTACATCACTCATTTCCCCTCCTGAGTGCGTGCGCGCCATGTACATGGGTCTTTGTAGCACATCATGTGATTGGTTCTCGACCAATAAAAATTCACAATTTATTACCGTGGTATAACAAGTATGTCTGTCACAAAGAGAACCGAGGTTGTATGTGTACATGCACATGACATTGAAGTGTACAAGTACACTACACATTCCTAGTAAGTGTGAGACTAGGCACCAGTCTGTGACAGCAAAAAGACAAAAAAACACAGCCACGTCAAGCTGTGCTGACCAGAGAGAAACTATACCGTACAGTGTTCAACTTCATTCCCTCATTATCATTTCACCCCATGTAGAAATTCAAAATCATAACAAACTAAAGGTCACCAAAATAGGCATACCACGTAGTACAAATAAAATAACACGTAGTACAAACAAAATTCACACACAGGACTGCATTAAAGTCATTAACACTTGTGCATTGGACTCTGACGTCAACATTGCATTATCAGAACATGGCCCACTGATTATGGAACATCCTGACTGAAGTCTAAGATTGCGTAGATCTACATTGTTTCATCTGCACTTGTATCTATTTTTTTCAAAACATGAAATCATATTTTATGCCTAAGTTTCTGTTAAAAGTTCACTATTTTGGACTGTACCACAAGAATGACCTGGGGTGGATTTCACAAAACTATTCCTAACTTAGGACTAGTCCCAACATATGACTAGTTCTATAAGTTAGGACTAGTCACTCTTCCTAACTCAAGATAAGACTAGTCTTATCTCTAGTTAGGACAAGTAACTAATCCTAACTTATAGGACTAGTGTCCTAACTTATAGGACTAATCATACGCTAGGACTAGTTTTGTGAAATCCACCCCTATGTAGCCAAGCACATGGTGCAAATTGTAACTGAAGAAACCATAATAACAATAATATGTGCATGTAGCAATTTGTTACTGTTTGACCAATGGAGACCATGGTACTCATTATTATTGTATTGGTACATTTTATTAACATTTTCACTGTGACCCTAAGGTGGAATTGAATGACACTCATGTGCCCATACTGCCCAAACAGACCAACACTTCCAAAAGGCCCAGTAACATTTGACTGTGTTCTTTCAGTGTTAAAAATCACAGACCATACTTTGTGTCTGGTTTGGCCGACTTCCAATATTTCCTACATGTAAAGTACACACATACACCAACAATACATCAACAATACATCATCATGTACACACGTCTGCATGTATGCATCTATTTTTTTTCTTAAGATCAGATCAGTGTTGCACATTGTTTCTGTTCAAAGTTCACTATTTATCATTTCTAAAATCAAACACAAAAATGCATGCTTTATGGCAACAGGTAATTTTCCATTGTTTACATGTGCTATGAAATCAAAACTTATGATAACGCGACACATTGCCTTCAGCAGTTCCATTGGCTTCCGGTCAGAGAGAGAGAGTAGCGTTCCCAATCTTCATTACTGTGTTCGAAGGCCTCAGCTAGGGGCAGCACTGGGCTACATATCATCTTGCCTTGCTCTCTACCAAACGCCTTGCGCAAGCTTGCGACCAGCTTCCGATATCACATGCCTAACTGAGCACTCAACCATCAGAACACTTAAAAAAATCACCTTTAGTAAAACTACATAACTAATCAATCATGAAATCTGAAGTACATAATAGCAGGTTCTTTTTGAGGGGGATGAGGTTTTGTAACAATCCTTTGACTCAGCAAATGAATGAACACACTTGTTTACAAATTCAAAGATAGTGATGAAACAGATGCAATCACGAATTGACTTCATGCAAAAATGTAATCACTCATTTAAAACAAATACAACTTTGAAGTTCGAACTGAACGGTCAGATGTATGGTAAACACTGTTGGGAAAATAGCCACTCCGCCTAAAATAGGTTTTTATCTCCTCATGTGTTCCCCACGACAATCGGGTGAAACAAAATCTATCCTTTGACCGTACGGCTTAAACTATTGAAGCCAACGTGTACACAAAGGTGCGTCTAAAGTGTAACTGTTTCCAGAAGTCATTACTTATGTGGCTAGTTGGAAGGAGCATAATTTGACGCTTAAACATAACCTCCTTTAGAAGTCCTGATTCTTTCCATTTTTTGAGACACAAGTGTTGTAGGTTTGTTTGATGATCGTAGCTTTTCTTGGTCACTTCTAAGACTAAGAGCTACGACTGACCTTACAAGTATGTTCAAATTTGGCACAGCAATCCAAGGAGTCAGTGTTGTACCTCGTAGAAATAGGATCAGTCCCCTCTGCTGGCCGAAGAGTAAGCAGATGAGAAACGTAAACAAGGATGAGATTTCAACCATGCCAAAATTCAACCATGCCAAAATTCAACCATACCAACACATTGAAAACATTGAACTTAGGCCTGCATTCCACAGACAAATCATATAAATTATTTGTAATGTTTTACCCATACACCGATGCGAGTCCTGTGAAAAAAATCACAGGCATTTTCCTCAGGTGGGATTCGAACCCACGACCTCCGCCATTCTAGAGCAGATGTCTTACCAACTAGACTACCTAGAATGCCCAGCAGCTAGAGGCAATTTGAATCCATTAGCAGCAGGTACCGTGACCATTATGATAGATGTTCATTTTTTGCACCGGGGATAAAGAATATTTTTTGTAATGTTTTACCCATACACCAATCATATATAGTTATTAAGTATTGACTACTGTAAACAGCACTTCAATATACCACATCGACTGCTACCTTTTAATATGAAGTTCTTGTTCATGCAATTTAGTACTTTGAAACTCACTGACAATAGAGGGTACGCACAGCTGTTTTCCTACAGTAAACTTACAGCCGTTTCAACCTCATTGAGGGCGCTGTTGTACATATCTCTATGGGACTAATGATGTCAGACGCATAATAAAAAGGTCTACTCTAGTCTAGTCACACTTTTCACAGACTCAAAGTCATAACAAACCCACTCTCTGGCTAGTCTGAGTTACTGGACCCAACAAAGCTTTTTAAACATTTGCACATCATCTATCTCACCGCCTGTGTGTGTAAGCACCGATCCCCGGACCGAGTGCGCAGCATGAGTTTGCAAGCTGGAATGGCCGATACGCATACGACAGCCATGGCTCGTCCAGATGCGTGTTTGGTTGGGTCACGCTGATTGGTTGTTGCCAAGCAAGTGCGACGTTCAAAATCACTAGTTGGCCCCGCTATGGATTATGGATATATTCGATCAGTCTTTTTGGTAAGTTTTTGTCGTTTTTTCTGCCAAATATTTTTATGATGTTGTTTTAAGGGTTCCAGATGACGTTGTCATACAATAAAGATCAACTCCATGTGTTTAGAATGTCTGTCATGATTTTGGAAAGTGGAAAAAAATGGACGAATCTGATCACGAGTCTGGCAAAAACTGGTCAAAACTGCTAGTTACACGGATGGAGGGTTACGATTATCGTAACTATCTTACAGACATAAAACAAAGGCCTACATTCGCCAAATAAGTGTTGTTGCGTTCAGCGCAGTAGTCAGTACTCCGTCAGCATAACAATAACATCTACAACTCGGATTTTATATGTAGTAGTACTCTCTCTCTCCTCAGAGTCAGAGGCTATTAAATAATCTCTGCTCTGCTGGCTGGGTAAATCATCAGATCATTCATTATTCCTTACCTTCATCAAAATGCCTGCCTGAAAATGCGAGTAGAATCAGTTTCTGGTCAACGGGTCATCAACGCAAAGTTAGAATGTGTTTGTTCATGGCTGGTTTTTTGTTCATAAATTGTGCCTGTGCAGTGACCTGATCATCCTGGCCTAATGACACAGCGTACGTAACGTGGTGTGTTCAGTCAAGTCGTAAACAACACACAGACCGATCAATGGATGATGGATTGGAGGTATGCAACGTCAAAAAAAAAAGGCTGGCAAATACCAATTTTGACTCAACTAAAAATATCAATATTGAAGTGTGCTTTACATACCACGTTTTCACCTTGCCATGGTCGAGACTTTGTACCCTTCTAAAAGTCACACGGCAAACAACAAATGCCAAATCTGCGAATATTTCCTTACACACTGTGTTGATATGAGATGACACACACGGATGATCTTCATGGTCGACTCGACTCTTTCACACGTGACCTAAGAGGTCAAATCTACCAGGTCATAATTGAAATGCGCATGCGTATATTATGAGGCCACGACTTTCTGCCAATCGGTGAAGGTAGAATTGTATCATGTGATCGCGCCACGTTATCTCTCACGATTTAACGTCGAATGACGTTAAATTGGCTGACGTTAAAATGTTTAGGTTTATTTTTTTGTTCAGTCAGTGAAAAGTTTACATGTGCATGTCTGTGTGTGCAGTTGATAGCTATCAACAGAGCTTCTTGTCACGTGTGTAGGCGAACTGTTTTGCAAGCAATGCAGGTTTTTTTATCTGTATGCACACGCAAAATACCCTTCATCTCTGAGCTCTCTTTGAAGTGCTGCTTTAACAATTATACAAATTTTACATTTTGTGTCATAATTTCCACATAAATTCACGAGTTCATTGAAATGCAAAGTTTCAAATAGGCTTACCAAGAGCTGCTGCAAAATGCTTACCAGCCCAATTAAAGGGCATATGCAGTTCATGGCAGTAAGCCAATGAGCAAACATTTCTCACAAAATTAATACTTTCAGTAAGCAAATTTGGGGGTTCACAATTTCATGAATTAAAAAAAAAAAAACAGTGTCTACATGAGATGATATCACGGCAACAGTGCCATCAGTTGTCCAGAAAGCATGGCCATTTTTAAATGTTTAAACAAATGCACTTTTTCAAAACAATTAACCAAAAAAATGGATGTCAATTAGTTTTCATACACTGAAGCAGACTAAAAAGCAGCACAATATTATGTTCCTTATAAATATTCACTTCAGAGCCCTTAAGGATATGTGGTAAAAACGCAAGAGTCTTTCTCAAAGGCTAAATGACAGCACTACACATATTGTAGCAGACTCAGTCGGGTCAAATGAGGAGTGAAAAGGAGTGGGCCTAGAATGCAGTCCGAAGAAGCACTGGGATGAACAAAGACAAATACTATTCATGCAAATCGCGATCATACAAAAATATAGAGTGATTATAAGAAAGTAATTGGTATGGAGACATTGGGTGTACAATGTAGTTCCTATAAGAAATTAGTTGGGAACCCGCAATGGGTGTAAACCGAACAAAAATCAAAGCCTGGCAAAAGGAGACAATTTTATACTGATTCAAGGCAAATTAGTATATATAGGGAACATATCTGGGTAAAGGGAGATTGCAAAAAAAAATCCTTTTTCTTCTTCTTCTTTTAAAACAAAGTTTCCTTCTTTGATTTTCTGACAATGAATATAGTCTTGAGGCGCCCTCGCTTGAAAGTTTTTCCCCAACGGCCTATTCAGTACTAGACAAGACGAACAGACTCTGTGGCTCCCAGGGGCCTCAATGTCTTGTAAACTCACATCAGAAATAGTGATATGTCCATGCAGATGGTGTTGGTGTCGGGTGTTGACTGTGCAAAGTATAAAACTTATGCAACAATATTTTCTAAATTTTCTAAATTGTGTGGGACGGTCTAGGTCGAGGTCAAAGCTGGTTCAGCAATTAGCTTAGCATGAAACAGTTTACCAGAGAAATTTTACCAACCGGAAAATGCCATGTCATGAACTATTAACTTTAGCTGTGATTGGTACGTCACAGAAATTCGTTAAGCAATATACTATTTTCTGAACGACTTGCTAAATTGCCATGGTCGTAGTAACTTTCAGAGATTAAATGAGTTCTCACCAAAAACCTTTTTAAATCTAGTACAGCACTAATTGTGAACAATTATAGTTTATTTTAAATGAGTTCTCACCAAAAACCTTTTTAAATCTAGTACAGCACTAATTGTGAACAATTATAGTTTATTTTAAACAGTTTAAACCTTTTCACAACCACTAGAACATTCTTAAACTACCAAAATAAAGAGTTTGTTGTATCATCTAGTACGGAAATCCTTTGATGGCATGTTTATTTATTGTCAAAGTGTTTTATTATTTGTCTTTGTACTTTAAATCAATGTATTCAATGGCGCTTTTTTTAACCAGTAGAGATTTTTTTAAACAAGTTATGCGATTTTAACCATTTTGAATTATTAATGCACATTAATAATGTGTAAACTGCTAAAAAGTAACCTTTGAAGTAGAGTGTGACGGCAGCACTGGCGTCTTCTAAACTGTGACCAACGCAAATTAAGTAGGGCGCCCTCAATGTAATAGTTTTTCAGCGGACTGATACAACACTTTAGAATAAATTCTCTCTGTTTGTTTTGTTTACTACAGTGTTAATGAGTTACAGCAATATGAAATGTTTCCTATTCTATTCTAAATTTATAGCTTTATGCAAGGTTTACAATTTAACATTAAAATGAAAATTCAAAGTTCGTGTTTTTGCTTTTTTCGTCCCTGATAAAAAATTTTCGCTGGTTCGCATCTTCAGGACCCAAATAAACAGCGAACAGTAGTACTGTTAAAAACTTTGGAGACCAGCGAATGCAATATCCACTGTCCGTACACACACACACACACACACACACGACGAAGACGTCCAGCATCACATACACAGTTTCGAAGCACAACACCTTGCTATGGAATAGTTCGCAGACAGTCCAGCCTACTTCGAAGGGATATATATTTCTCGTTTCCGGATTTGTTTGTGTTTAGAGTCTTCTGTAGATAAGTTGGATATAAAATCTGTTGGACAACAGCTCAAAGACAGGTACGTATTCACTCTATTGTCTGTCATGTATTGTGGGGTTGTGCGAAAAGCGTTTCGAAGTCAAGTTCGCGCGATGTACACCTGCATTTGCCATTCATTTTGTGCACAGACTATTTTGTATGCAAACAACAGTAAACACTCAAACTGTGTTGTTCTATAACTTGTTGCACCAAGAGGTAATGGCCCAACCGAGATTTGGTATGAAAGATAACTGCTTGGTTTTGAACAAAACGTGTATGGACTATAAGTATTGTCAATTGTCCAAGAAATGATACAATTTCGGAACTGAAAGGTGGAATGAAAACAACCAAAAATACGGGCCGGGGTTGGCGATGTTTGCATGCAGTTGTATATTGCTGGCAAGAGAATAACTTAGTTGCAGGCCAAGGAATTGAAAAGTTGAAACCAGAGAGAGGTATACGACTGCATATGAATGTTTTACAAATGTTTCATGATGAAGTTTCATGATGGAAGCAAAGTATATAAAGCAAAGTCTTCTACTTATTAGTCTAAATAATTTTGGCACTGTGTTTTTTGCAATAAAGTTATAACTTAATTATTTTTAATAAGTGAACTGACAGAAACTTATAACTTAATTTTGCACCAGGAAATTTTCATGACCTTGTCGTTGATTGCAAGCCAGGAATTTAATCCCTAAAGACCAATGTTAGTTTATTTCTTGTCACCTCCGGCATGGAATTATATAAAATAAAACAATTTACAAATACAAAAAGTCCCAAAAGTTGATTGACAATTATTTTGTTTCCAGCAATTTTTTTCTGTTATAGTTTCCTGGCGAAAAGGATTTTTCATAAAATTTATGTACAATCCATTTGTGTGCTATAATATTATGGACTGTTCTAATCTAAGGGACACATTGCCTTCGGATTGGGTGCCTTTTTTTAGGCTATAAAAAAACATTTGTTCTGAAATGAATATGGTTGGAAAGATATTTTAAAAGTAAGATATAAATTTTTGTGATTCACATAAATATCCCTTGAAATTTTGTGGATTTTGTTTAGTTTCGTGACAGTAAACAGTCTGCCATTTTGTAGAACCAAATTGTTGACTCCACAAAATGGCGAACCTTATGGTTGTATGTAGAGTGCATTTCCGCAGGTCGTATTTCCGAGATTCAAATTTATGTTTTTTGAATCGCTACTCACTAATTACAACACACTCTAGGTGTTTTATTGCATGAACAACTCTTTAAAGGGATAAGGAGCAATTTCAAACAGAATGATTTCAAGAGATTTAAATGCAATGTGACCCTTTAAATTTTACACATACATGTAAATAAATCCATGTATGCCTAGCCTGATGCAATGCATAGACAGCCGTTGGAACCTAGGCTAGTGCGGTGCCATTATCATCAATTAGTTTTAAGTAGGTCATAGAGTTGTATAACTTCAAGGTGAAGTTATATATAGCGCATGCATTTTAACAAGGATAAAAAATAAAGAAAAATTAGATTTTTTCCCTTGTCAATACTCAGTCTTCATTGACCTGTAGGGAGGGTCGAAGTCAATTTTTATGAGCAAAGGGCATTTTACAAACATGTATGTTTTTAAAATTACGGCCTACTTTGATGGCGAAAAGGTGTGGTCAGATATTCGAAGCTTGCTTGCATTTTATTTGCTGTTGTCGGGTATAAAAACAAATTTATTTTAAAGCTTTAGGCCTACATGTATTTTAAAGTTTTCATTAATTATGACTAACCACATGAGATTCAAACTTCCATCGACCGTAACTAACATAACCTGTTCATGTATCTGTTCATGTATATAACTATGGCCTCATGCAGTTTTAAATATTAAAACAAAAAATAAAATAAATAGGCTTATTTTTTTTTTTCATAGCCGGCCAGCAATGTACAACTTTCATTATTCACAAATCATGAAATAATGCATGAATTGCTGTGTAGTACAGAATGGACTACAAGTTGCAGCCATTTTAATCTCGGATTTAAACCAAAACCAAACTGAGGCTAGAAGAGAAAATAGTCTGGCCCCATTTTGGTATGAGAAGAATAACTACCCACGATTGTTGTAGCACCTAAGGAACATGACATGGCAGCATGATTAATGGTTTATTTAGCCCCCAAGTAGGCGAGGCACACCATGCATAAAAGGTTCAGTGTTCACCATAATGGCACTTGGTGTTGACAAACGTTCTTATTCAACCTTGTACATGTACTGTACTTGGGGGGCTGGGCTCACCAGATGAACCCCTACTACAAACAGTACCCTGTGTCTGGGAAGCACAGTAAACCCACTTCACTCTTGGACCCTCTCTGCCCTGCTCCAATACTCACAGGCTTGTTGCAGACCACACATTGAGTGCACATGACCTCAGGGGAATGGCCAGTCAGTGTCATATCACACTCCTACTTCCGTTTGTTTGGAATACAATTTAGGGTGTAAAAGAGACCATTTTAAATGTGAACCCATACGTGTAATGTATTATTATAATTTGAATGAATGTTTATCTAACATTCAATAGTTTGGGTTTTTGAAATTAACACCAGTGCATGAAGTTTATTAATGCCAATGGGTAAAAAGTGAGAACAATCATGTGTAGACAACAACATTTTAAATTTACATGTATTGTCAACTCCAAAAAAGCTTGTCATCATTTCCTGGTAACTAAAACGCTCATTCCTAACAAATAAAATATGTATTTTAAAGCAATACAGCAAAACAACTAAGCTGTTTTTCTTATCAATAGAATGACACTGGGTCTGTCTGTAACCACAAAGCCAAAGTGTTTCTTGTTTGCACCTTCAGGAAAGCTCGGAGTATACAGCGCTTGTTAGATCTGCAGAGGGCTAATAATATTCATTATCTCAATGCAATAATAACATTAGTTACTCAGTGTTAAACATAGTTCGTTAAATGATAGAGCAAGGACCTTTATGATCAAATCATGTTAAAAAAATAATGTTATCATAGTTCATGCCTGCAATTACACAGAGGCCACAGAGGCCACAGAGGCCATGGCCTCTGTTGCCCCTGGTCTTGGCCTAGGTACCCCTTCAAAATTTTCCCAAAGACTTTAAGATTTTCCAATGAAAGCGCCCTTTGCAAAATGAAAATGGCACCGCCCTCTCAAAGATGAAATTCCAGGCCTGATAGTTTCAAAAAAATGAAAGAAAGAACTGGAATCTGCAGGCTTGTGGGATCTTCAATCTGCCTTCCATAAAAGGAACGCGACATGACGTACGTACGTGACCGAAATGTCTTAAAAACCATACTTCCTGTTATTGGATCGCGTTCTTGATAAAAGGACCCCGTGATTCATTTCCCCTTGGTGTGTATCCCTCTTCCCCCTCCCTTTATTACCTCTCACTGTGATTTTACTTGATGATGATTCACAGGCTGTTTGGTGTACAAAAGGAAGGGAGAGTAGAACACTAGGGGTCTTAAAAATTACATCTTTAAGTTTACATGTGTAGGTTCATCTTTTCAAATCATTTAGTTTGTATTATAATAATGTGGATTTTTGTAACGTATGCTCCACCAACAGGTGCTCGAGGGGCAAAACAAAAACTTAAAGACTACAGCTTTACAGGCAGATTTTTGAAGTGTGAAATATCATAATAATACGAGATATTTATATAGCGCATAATGCAGGAGCCTCTATGCCTATGATTTTCTAAAAGGTATGCGGAGCTATGTTTGAGTATACGTGTACAAGACCCATAACACCATGTAACGGTTTACAAGGTGCTGTGGCGCAACAGGCAGCCAACCATGCCAAAAAACACTGGAGCAAACCCCGTCTCTTAACGACAAGTGTACTTGGTTCTTTTACATGTATTTATAAGATTATTGTACTGATGGAAATAAACCAAACAAACATGCATTACACAACACACGGGAACTATCGCTTTACATCCCATCCGAAGGATGAAGCAATAATGGTAAAGTGTCTTGCTTAAGTTCAAGACCGAGACTCGAACTCACACTCTGCTGATCAGAAACACCAGAGCTTGAGTCCAGTGCGCTTGACCGTTCAGCCACATCACGCCATTAGGATACTCATTACATGTAGACCCTGTTATTGTGTTTTCGAGACAGTTAATGTGTCTGCACAACATCACGTCATGTACCAACCATGTATGTTCTTCGGAGCAAGGGCATTTTGTTGTTGTTGAAATGGTTGTTTTTCAAAATTTGTATTTGTTAATAACAACTTCCTACCTAAACATATCTGTCACAGCATTTACAGGCCTCATAGTTCATGGAAGCAACAGAGGCAATTGCCGCCATACCCCCTGGTCGTTGCTGTCGTGCCCTTCGAAATGTTCCAATGCAAATTTTTGTTTACTTAATCGAGGTGCCCTTTACTACATAAAAACTGCCTTGCCCTCACAAGAGAGAAAGTATCAGTCCTGCATCGAAGGAAGACCACACTCGTATGCTCATGTGTGTGGAAAAAATTTGTTATAAATTAAAATTTAGAAATAAGTGATTGATGTTTACGTTTTGTACTCCCAATGTACACAAACTGTATAAGGAACTAAATTCAAGGCTGGAGTGTTGTTTTATTTTACAACCAGTCATTTGCAGAGCGGTGTGGTCTAACCTGTAGAAGTGGCCAACTATGAATATTTATTTGCATACTTAAGGGGTTTGAAGCAGATAGGTTACAATCAATATTTGCTTTCCATCTCACTTTCCACCATCTCCTACCCAGCCTCAGTGTTGTAGGTGAACCCTTTCCCTTAGGTCATGGCAGCCTCCCGACGCAAGTGTTGCACCCCGTTGTTGCTCATTCTGTACCCCACTGTTGCTCCTGTTCCCCCTTCTACAGCCCCTGTACTGTAATTAGCCGCCCCGAGCCCCGAACTTAGACCTTATGTTTGTGTGAATGTGGGTTTTTTTTTCTCCGCATCGTTTTTCCCCCCGTTGGGCATGTGAGTCTTGCATTGGCTTGGAGATGGTAGACTAATTTAATCTCAATCGTGGATGTTTTCCGAGGCCGAGTTTTATCGTCCATGATTTCTGAGAGAGGGAGAGCGAAAGAGTGAAGGGAAGGTTGGGGGGGGTGGTACAGGAAGTAAGCTTTGAAGGGATGCTGTAATTGCGTTTGATGAGCAGACGACTTGGCATTTGAATTGCTGTGCCATGCATGAACTGAATTTAGATCACCGGGTTAATATCGGTCTGGTGTAATACAAAAATGAATTGGCAATAGAAAATTATGCCAAATATGTGTACGTACTCACGTAGGCCTACTCATGTGCTCACCGGGCAGTCTTGTGCTCAGAATTTTAAATCTAGAAATGAATGTGAATACAAATAGTTAGCGTTGAAGCAGTTTATAAAACAAAAGAGAACTCATTGTAGCAGTCACATTTATTATTAACCCTAACAGACTCGGCCTATTTGCTAGGACATAGCCCAATATCCTCCAATATCCTCGACCTTCAGGAAATACAAAATGAAAATGATGGGGTTTAAATACCCAAATCATGTCTCATTTTCAGGATGCTTGCATTAATTAATTGACCTTGTTTTTGACCACAAGTGGGCACTTTGGACTGTGAATTTCCTTGCATCACAATTGCATTTGTATCTTTTTTTTGTTTACTTCCTGTATGTTATTTTCTTGTATCAATGGCCAAATAAATAATAGGCCTAATACCAGTGAAAAAGAAGAAGTTTGTTTTGTACTTGTTTCGCATCATGTAAATGAATTTATACCCGCCCTCGGAGGGGCAGTCAAAAACACTGTGAATTGTCCATTGATTTACACATGATTATAGTACATTATACACCAAGTTGCTAAAATAGTATAGTGTACATTATGGTGCTTGCATATTGTGCATACATTTCACATGTACTCTGTTAAATGCATCAACATAAATTATGTACACTTAATACACTCAAGCTCTTTGTCACATTTATGTACTTCATATACACATTAGGCCTATACAGCATGTACATGTCGTAGCTGGTTAACAAAAAATTGATGCACCCACGCGATGTCAACTGATACTCATTGTTAATAAGTATTCCATGCAACATTCATGTACATGCGTGCAATGGTTTGCCAATGTCCTTAGATTCTACATTACTTACCTTAATAATGTATGACACTATACATTTACAGGCCTATGGTCAGCCACCATTTAATTCACATTTTATAATAAATTTAATCTTAAAAATTACCTAAAATATTTCACCCCCCCCCAAAAAAAAAAAGAAATACAGTAAATTTACTATTGTAAATGTAGTTTCTCAAACTCTTTTGAGTACCAATTTGTGTGATATAATTCTGACCTTTTTCTAAATTAACCAGTGGTAAGACTGTTTAGAAAATGATTATTTCTCTGTGTCCCAGTGGAATAATTTTTATAGACCATGAGATCTTATCTTGTAATTTAACACTGTGAGTGCTAAGGTCTGTCCCCCACGCGGCTGTCATTATCCACTGATCCCATATCTGACAAGGCTATTGGAGAAGGCCGGGGCCTCTGACGCGCGGCCAGCACCACCAAGGCTCACCCACAACAGACCCTCTCAAGTGCACATGGCTGAGTGTAACCTCAGACGGCCATGATCCCTATTGTTCAAGGCATGGCTGATTTCATTGGGATGATGTCATGGCTGTGGTATGCTATTGATCCATTCGCAGTTGGAGCACTGTACACACTCCAGTGTTTGCGCATGGACTCTTCAATGTTAGCTGGCGACCAATTCAAAAGAGAGGGGATAATTAATTTGCTCATTTTCTTTTAATGTACTATTGTAAAAACAGCAAATGAAAAGAAAAAAGAAGAGAAATTGAAAAGGATATTTGTGTCGTGGAAGCTGTGTCGTGGACGGTGAAAACTGTACACGTGGGCTTCATACTACTAAAAACATTTATTTGAAACATTTATTATTGTCAAAACCAACAGAGGAAGAATCACCAATTACTGGAAAGGGTTAAATAAAAATAAGTTAATCTGGGTATCTAATAATATCCAGGTTAAGTTGACTACAATCTTTGTGGTCTAGTAGATTTTGTTTTGAAATTTTAAGCCCTTATACAACACATACACACAGGAAATGTCAAAATGCATTTATTGTAATTAGCATGAGTAACGTTTTTTTAAACAATTCTTTGTGGTGGCATGTATCGTGTACTGTAAATTGTTTTCATGGAAGTACAGTAGTTGTAAGTCAGACTCTGAGATTGGCCCATTAAAATACGATCAACATTTCAGCTGCTTAGGGCCCAATTTCATAAAGCTGCTTTTAAAGTATCGCTTAAACATTTTCTGCTAAGCAAAACTAAGCAGGATACCAGTCACATATTGTACATGTGACATGGTATTTTGGCTAGTAACCTTATTCTGGTAAGTATAATTTTGTTGTGCTTAGCTGTTTTTTGTGCTTAAAGCAGCTCTATGATTGGGCCCCTGGTGTTGTGGGTCTACAGATACATGTATTGTAGCCTATTGTCAATACCAGTTCAATGTACATGCTACTTCATTCAGAAATTGTTTTGCTGGAATTAGTCATTACTATCTTTTGTTTGGTTTTTCTTTTGATTTTTTTCTTTCTTTTTATCTTTTTTCTTTTTAGGCCAAATAAAAATTCTAGTGTCCCCCCGTAAAATTACAGTTGGTCGGGTAACCAGAAGCAGAACCCCTTTTTTTTCTTACTATGTAATTTACTTTCATGTTTACATGATCCAGGGTGCTGTGTAACTCATGCCATGCAGTGCTTCTTTTCTTGTGATGGCAACTGGCACAAGAATTGATAAACATTGTTTCATTCCCCTTCGTTTTTTTTTTTTTTTACAGCAATGTTTTTTTGCTGCACCAAACTATAATGAATGTATACTAAGCCTTCACATTGTTTACACAGATGCACTGAATGCATGAACATGCATACAGCGTGTACAGTACAGTCTACACACTGTATGTAAACACTTCTCAGAATTTCTTAGCAAGTTTTTTAGCAATTGATCTCAGTGGGCAATTGTAAGACTTCACTATGTGAAATCTGAAATAAATGCCCTGTTTCTGAGAGATGCAGAATGATGTACATGTACATGTATGTATGTATGTACATGTACATCACGTTGAATTATGTGTTTTGGACTTTGGACATTTATCTTTGCAGTCTACATTATCTACCATGTACATTGAACATCATTTTTCTTTATTTCAACAATCAATTTAAGATAATTGTACAGGATTGTTAGTTATTGGAGAAAACAAAAATGGATAGGTTTCAGTGTCAAAAGCTCACTGATTACAGAAACATGGTTGGTGATGGTGATACTGCAGGAGAAGTGTTTGAAGGCAAGTTCCAATCGCATTTATCAGGCCTATAGCCAAATTTTCTTTCAAAAAGTCATTTCTGGAAATGAACAGAGTGCAGTGATCTTTTCAAAAGAACTTTTGTTGTGTCTACTCTCTATCATGTACATGTACACGTACATACAGTATTAGGCCGTGTCCAAATCAAGCGACTTTAGCTCTGGCTTGGGCCATTGGCTGCAACAGCAATCCAGCCATAGTCACTGTCGAAGCCATTAATTCGGACACGGCCTTCTAATACATTTGTTTCAGTGTACATGTACACTTATACACTGTAGCTAGGGATGTACACATGTTGCATATCTGTTAGACCGTAGAGCTATAAAACCAAGCTTGTGTAAAGTACACCTTCTGCTCATTAGATTATGGTGTCCTGTTACAAATGCATTATGGTACCCTTTTCTATATTGTTACACTGTATGTATTTCATACATGTGTGTATAATTTTTAAGCAAAAGTTTTATATTTCCATTTAAACAGTTTTAATGAAATTTTCATGTTGTAATCAATTTTCAAGTGAAATATACTGTGTGTATATTGAATCAATTCAGCCTTTTGGACCATGATAATGAATTTTTACAATTTTTGAAATAATAACAGACTTTACTTTATACTGTATGTACGACTGTATGTACATGTACGACTGTATGTACATGTACGACTGTATGTACATGTACGACTGTATGTACATGTACGACTGTATGTACATGTACGACTGTATGTACATGTACGACTGTATGTACATGTACGACTGTATGTACATGTACATGTATGAACTGCACGTGTAAATACTGTATGCATATGTATATGTGTACATTGTATGCATTGCACAAGTATGCTGTTTGATCAAGTACATGTACCATAGTGTTCATGATTTACAGATGAGATAGTAGTAAAATTTTCAAAGCATGCCCTAGCATGTGGGCGTTTCATCAAATTCTTCGCATCATTGGTCTGTAGAGTACATGCTTTAATACTTTGCCGAGGAATGAAAATGCATGATTTACCTCATCAAGGTCACAACAAAAGTACATAGACACTAATTATTGCGTTATTAGTTTTCATACCAAGTGCGAGTGGAATACAGGAAAATATAGTGCTTCTGCTTATGGTGGATATGGTGCACAGACGCGCTATATTTTCCCGTTTTTCATAAAAATGGTCATTCGCGCCTAGGCTATAAACCACCTTACTAAGCCCAATGGTTAGTACACTTTAAAGCCATTATACACTATTGGTAAAGTGTCTGGAAATACTTCCATACCTTATGAGCATCAAAAGTTATTTAATAAAATCAACCTGCGAAAGTTTCAGCTCATTTCATTGTTTCCTTTACGAGAAAACAATACAAAGTCATTCAGCATTTTTGTATTCATTCTAACGGCCGGAGTTTTCGTCTCATGAGATGAAAAATCATTTGTGGATCTTATTTCACTAATTATTCGAAAATGATATCACATCAGACAAAAATGTTTCACAGGAAGTTTTCTACCATCATCGTCTCTATACCATGTAAGTTATGTGCAAATCTGTGAACTTTTTGTTTTTCGGTGTTCCCAAAAGTGAATATGGGCTTTAACCTACAGTATAAGGCAATTTAAATCAGAGTTGCTGCTAAAAAGTTCAAGGCCCGTGTGACCTTCACACGAAACTGTTCAGTGATTAGGATTAAGGAGTCCACCCGTTACTTCATAAAAACCTGACATTGTATACCTGTATCAACAACGTTCCGGTTTTATCCAACTCTAAAATGGACCACCTTTCAGTCCCTACCAAGCTCTGTTTATTTTTCGGGTAAACTTCTCGAAAAAAAAAAAAAAGGAAAAAGGAACTCTGTTCAAAACAAAGATTTTTTGTCCCACATAAAGTTTGCTCCAGCCACGTATGTAATCCTTTCATTCATCCTGAAGTATTCCCAAGATGCCTTCCACTTGCACTTTCTTTGCGAGAGCATTGGCCCAGGAATATATAAGAACGCAGAGACGGGAATAAAAAAAAAATCCTCGGCTGATGAAAAACCTTATCCACCCCTCTGGCGAAGATTTTGAATTATTACGGCTGCCCCTCCAGTAACCTGTTCTTACATGTATTATAGGAAGGGGGGAAAAAAATGAATGGCAGATCCGTTGATAAAAGGTTTAACAATTTGTTCGAAGGTCGCAGAGCATTACATTGTTCAGTAACTTAAACTTGGCTTTCAAGGCAATTGGAAAGTGTCATTTACTCTTTATTCTTTGAAAGATAGCATCAAGTTTGGTTGTTTTGAATAAAAATGCTTTTAGGGTACATGTATATAGCAAAGAGTAGACAAGATCTGTATAGATGTTGCTCACCTTTGTTGAATGCAAAGAATCACATGTAAATTACAACAATGCAAACATATAAAAACTCAAAAAAAGTACAAGTTACATTTTTAAAGTGCACTGTGGGGAAATCATTTTCCTCCTAAGTTGCTGTTGTTTTCATCATATGCAGGGGTTGTGTATTCCCAGTGCCTGTTATTAATAGAAGAAATGGGTTATATAATGTCTAATAAAATAAAAATAGAATGGGATTACATACACATGTCGTTGTTCCCACGAAGTGCAAAAACCTCGAAAACCAATTATTTTTCAGAATGTATGTTTTTTGCATAATGTTAATGCACTGGTCATTAGCTACCTTCTTACAAGGTTATTAATCTAAAAAGTGTTTGGTTTCCTGGCTAACATAATAAGCAGATTGAAAAAAAACCTCATGGTCCTGCTATTTTCGTTTTCACGAAATGCATAAATCTCATTGCGGGGGATTATGTTGTAATTGCGTACAATGTAGAAATGGCAGCTCTTAGTAAGGGAGCGATGACCACGTTATTAGTTTGGCAAAGTGTCAAAGTGTCAATGTTCTCACAAAAAGCAAAATGTCTTCACAATGGGCAAAAAACTTTGAATTATATGTTTATTGCGTACACAAACTGCGCAAAAAAGTAAGGCCTCCTGTGTTTTGTGTTTTCACGAAGTGCAAAAATCTCTAATTTTGATATTTTTACGAAGGGCCAAAAACTTTCATGAATTAATAACTTTCTATTAAACAAAATTTTTGTAAAAGCAGCGTTACCGTTGTAGGTGTATGTCTTAAGGTCTTGGTATATATGCATTTTTGTTTAAGTTTGCGACCACAAATAAGTAAAAAACTCAATTTTAAAAAGTGTGCAACTTCAAGAGTGATTATCGTGGAATGAATTTTTTTATCAAGTTGAGGCTTTTTTGCACTTCGTGGGAACAGTGACGATGTATGCAGACAGTTACCACTTTATGTACAGTACATAACAGTGACCCACATGTATAGGGCCTACATTGTAGAAACTGCAAGGTGCAGCTCTTGCATGAATCAAGTAAACCCCCCCCCAAAAAAAAAAAAAAAAAGTCAGAACCAATCGACCCAGTGTTTACACTGCGTTATGGTCCAATCACACCTCAACAATACACTGGGTTTCTACACATCCTGTTGTGGGTTTCCTCGCCTCTCTAACCCTGATGACCTATGCTATCATACAGAGGATCCAAATTCTAAAGTACAATTTCCGCTCTGTGGCTTATTTGCAAAACATGAAAGCAAGTCCAGCAATTCAATTTCGCTTTACAGTACATACATTGTAAATCCTCAAAGAAAACTAGCTCAGTGTATCTCCTATTGGCTTTTATTACCTTTTTGAAGCCAGTTTCAGTGACGAGAAATGTCAGACTTTTATCTGAGTTCAGACCTTGTTACGTCTGCATGGTGAAAAGGTAGTTGTTATTTTTTTTTTATGAAGAAATCATGCTGTTTGATGTACTTTTCTAGCACTGAAGATCACTGGTCCCCAAAGCTTACTGAGGTCTATAACACCAGGAGTTATTAAAAAAAGGTTTGGAGCCAGTGTCAGTAATGAGAAATGTGTTACTTTATTTGAATTTAGCCCTTTTTACATCTGCATGGTGCAAAAATAGCTGTTATTTTATTAGATGAAGAAATCATGGTCTTTGATCTACTTCTCTGGTGCTGAGGATCCTGTTCCTCAAAGTTTCTTGAAATCTGTAACTCAAGGGGTTAAAAAAAGGTGGAAATGTCTCCATTTCAACAAACCTAACATTTGGATGCTTTTTTAAGACCTTTTTGTCAGCTACATGTATCCCTGCTATTTGTGTGGCTTACATTTCAATACATGATGTTCCGTCCCAACTATGGAATCGTCCAAACTGTAGTTGGGACTGGTCCCAACTTGGGTGTTACAGTTGGGACAGCTCAACTGAGTGTTAAAGTTGGCGGCCCAGCTAATTTACCCAATTCACCTGACGTCTTCATAACAATAATCTTGGATGATCTATTTTGGTATTCAATGTCCCTGTGTGTTGTACAGTGTAGTGCGAATTTTAGGCGATGCGGCGTTTACGTGCTTGCCCGTTGGCTTCCAAAATGGTGAGCGTGGCACAATCGCTGCATGTGATGTGCGTGCAAGGGGGTCAATGGCTGGGAACCAAAGATCTTTCACTGTGCAGGGAGAACGGATCAGCTGGTGATGTGGGTGTGTGATGGAGCAGGGATATGAGGTTATGGATTTTTCCTCAGGTTTTTCTGTGGTAGCGACCAGATACAATGTACATCACATGCGAGCCCCGTTCTAAGTCCAGAGAAACTTCAGATGATCGAATAGATGATACTTATAGAGGCCCATTTACTAACTCTAACACCATCAGGCAATCCCATCTACAGCTGGGCCATCCCAACTGGACCACCTCAACTGTACTCAAGTTGGGATTAGTCCCAACTATAGTTGGGACAATTCTAATGTTGGGACGAGTTTAAAGGTGGGACGATTCTAAAGTTGGGATGGAACTGTAACTGTACATTACATTGCACTAAACTACACTGTACTAAGGAGATGACTGTACAGTAGAATTCCGTCACACTAAGGAAGAGGAACAGGTTTTGTGGTGGACTATCTACATGATGTATTTCCCAGCTTTCAACTTTCTGTTACTCGTGTGGGTTCTTCTCTTACATGTACACGATGTTACATAGTCAAGTACATTGTATGACACAATCTTAATGAATACATGGTTAGTAGGATTCAGGAGCTGATTGCTGGGCGCTGACACTGATGTGGCTTTGCACCTGTACTTCGTACCACACTTTTCTTGGAAAGGAAGTTTTGCATTATGTGGTCACAGGTGAATAAACTCATCAGTGGCCACACTATTGAAGGCAGTAGGGACAACCGCTACATTTGGATATTTGGATGTTTTGTTCTGCAATTCAATGGCATCAAAAAGAGTTGACCCTTTCCCCCCCAGCATGAAACTTCCCATGGACTTGTGTTTAAAGGTGTGTGTAGTACTTTGGTGTGTGACACAAGATTGGGTATGATAAAAAAAAAATTGTATGGATGATTTGTATTCTGAAAGCTTACTTTTGATTAACATTTTTTCCCCCTTTCTGAGAAACAGTCCTATCTGATCTGGAATACCATATTACCACCATGTGTTAGAAAAATGACCTGAATACTTGATGTACAATATTTTGAGTTTGCTGCATCACACTAGCAATAGCACATGTACATATGTACAATGTACATACTGTAGTGCTCCAACACATAAGTATTATTGCTTTAGGGGCCAGTCAGAATTATCAATGTTAAATAAAATGAAGCAGCGTAGCTTGTTTTAGTAACGTTAATACTAACGTTAGACCACGATGGCAGTATTTTATGAACGTTAATCACCTCCTCTGCCCTCGCTACAGATTTGCAATATTATATTAAAAAAATAAACCTTTTTGTGTCACCTATGAACTTTTCTCTTTCCTTTTCTCCTCTCTTCCGAATAGTCAATGATGTTTTTCTTGTTATCCCACTCCGTACCGAACGTTAGCTGGACGCTAAATCTGCCTGGCTAGATCACGCAAGTTCTTGCGTAATCTTGCCAGTGTGGTGGCATGGTATGTGGACGAGATAGAGTGGTGGTCTTGTTCCCTGGCTGGCCATGGCATGTCGGGCAGAAATGTGTGTGCTGCTCACACATATTTTAGTGCACCACAAATCAGACTAGCCAGACTAGCCACTTTGGATTTTACAATGTGTGTTGGTCTTCAAAGGTAATTTTTCCCTTTGGAAGTGTCCCTTGCAAAATAAACATGGCCTCGGCTCTTCAAAGAAAAAAAATGCCCTGTCAGACGTGTTTGTCATTTAATCCAATCATTTCAAATCCCACTTCTCACCGCTAAACATTACAAAAAATACTCCTAAAAAAAAAAGGTAATTTAAAACACTACAGTCTAATTTTGAAGTCCCTGTCATAAAAGTACTCCTGTAATCACGACCCTGAAGATCACTCTATTCATTTATTGATAAATTGATTGTGTAGGGCAGCGTACTTCAATCCATCATCATGGTTAACGCTAGTCTGGTATTAAGGCACTCGAGCGTTATAACCCGCTTAGTGCACACACTGAGTGGGAGGGACATGCTGGACTGTGTGGCAGGTTTTTATCCAGCACTGTTTCAGACGGGCTTGACTGGCTCCGACGATCTTGATTGAAATTGGTGAAATTATTGGTCATTTATTATGTAAATTGTCGTATAAGTGTGTTTGATATCAGATTAGCTTGTCATGTTGTACATTTTGATTAGGGTACACATGAAGACGTACATGTGGTCTACCACAATAGAATTATAAATTTCAAACTCACTAGAATTTATTTCAGGTTTGATACTTGATACTACATAGAGGCGATGGAGGCAATTGCCTCCAATGACCATGGTCATTATCCTGGTGCCCTCAAAATGTTCCAATAGAAATTTACAATTTCATCATGGAGTTGCCCTTTATCAAGAAGAAAATGTTTTAGTGCCCTTGCCCTTCCAAGAGCATAGCATAGATGTACAGGACTGTTATTCCAAAAATGAAAACATATAGCACAAGAAATTCAATATTACACAGGTGAACATTTTGATACATTATTAATTTGAGAGTTCATTGGTTAACAAGATGTAAACTAAAAGAACAGACAATTACATAGGTATTTTTTTTAACACAGTTATAGGCAAGGATATTTGGCAAGTACATGTGCAATGCATAACAAATCACACAGAAATTCGGCTGGTGCATTGTTCCTAAAGGTTACTTCACAGCAACGACTTTCTTTGCCAAGCAACTTAACGTGTAGCAGCTGTTGTAGCATGCCATGGTCGATCGGTCAAGCGCATCCAATGCAAGTTCTGCCGTTTGTGTCATTAGGGCGTGGGTTCGAATCTTGGTCATGGACACATGTGTCCTTGAGCAAGACGCTTGAACTATAACTGCTTCTCATCACCCAGGAGTATGGGTACCCGGGAGGGTAGAGAGATGTTGGTGTAAATGATGAGCAACTGTACATGTTTGCCCATTTGTCTGACGGTGCTGCATACTCCTAAGGAGTTGAGATGGTTTCAGGAATGCTTAGGACCCAATGAACAGGGGTTGGTGTATCATGCTTTGAGGGTCCTCTATGTAAAAAAGGCTTGAAAAAGTACGTTACTATCAATGATCTATAGCTAAATTTTGTCCAGAAGATAATTCGGCAGTTTTCTTGATTACATGCAGCTCTTGAAGACCCCAAGTCTGGTACTTGTACACGTGCCAACCCTAAACGCTAACCCAACACCACTTTGTGCATTGATCTATCAGTACATGCAAGGAAATGCAGCTTACATATTAACCCACATCACAAGCTTGCACCCTGTACTCAGCAGCCCTCGATCTTACGATCATTCTTAACCTGATAAAAGATGGCTGTCAGGCACGGAGTTAATACTACTACGCTCCGGTAAAAAAGCCGCCCTGGCATTTTACTCTCATGCACGGTACCCTGGAAAGTTCTTGGCATGGTTAATACTGTACATGGTGTCCTCTATACTGTATGTATGTAATTTGTGCTTCGTTCTTGAAAGGGGGAAAGGCACCAAGGCATTTTCTCATTTGTAAAGGGCACCTCTATTTGGAAATTGTAAATTTCTATTGGAATATTTTAAGGGCACAAAGGCAATGACTAGGGGCAATGAAGGCAGTTGCCTCCATTGCCTCCATGTAGTACCTGGCCTGGAAAATGATAGTTATTTTGAAAATTATAATTCTACTACATGTTTGAAAGATCACATGTACGCCGTCATGTGTGTACCCTAATAACATATGCACATCTATATTGTTGCCAACCCGTGGAATTCAGTTCAGCTCAGAATTTTCTAAAGAACTGCCCGGAATGTTGTTCTCAAAGTTGTAAATGAAAACAACGCTAACATACACGCTTGCAAGGAAAGTTCCATGCCAACATGGAATGGGTTATTATATTAAGCATATGTAAATTGAAAAGAATTTTTCTGCTGCTGTGGATTTTGTTGGTCTGCCTTAACCAGTAGCATGGAATTTGATCCAGTTGTACACAGAAGATCAATTGTACGATAACACACGCATCCTATGAGTATGCGGACTATTTCAGTGTCTACCAGATGGGAAATTGATCCTTCACACATGGCTTAGATGCCAATTAATTAGGCTTCTTGTCCATAACGACTCTGCATGAATTCCACAGTCATTAGAGGAGGGATGTTTGTCGGCAGTTAAGTTTGTTCATAATTGGCTATAGATGCAGAGCTTGACACTATACACTAATCCGAACAGCGTTCGATTATGGTGTTTTACACCACCGTAGCTATGGCCGCCCCACGCGCGCGTGCGACACATCAGTAACGTGTGGCGCGCATTATGTACCAATCAGCAGAGAGGATTCATGCGGCGGCCATAGCTGCGGTGGTGTAAACACCCATGAACGAGCTGCTCGGATTAGTCTAAATATACTCATCACAGGGCTGTTTAATGTATTGATGTGTGCATTTTCTTCGATCTCATTGGGAGGGGCAAGGTTGGATGGGTAAGGGAGAACAGGGGGGTACAGTTCCCTTCCCCCCCACCCCCGCCTGGCTACGCCACAGGTGTAACTTTAGCCCTGTACACATACATGTACATGGTACCACGGTAGATCAATCATCTGTACATGGTATTCTAGTACAATGTTTACACACATACATGTCATAAACATCTTTTTGAAGCATCCTGACCTTTTGATGACCCTAATGTGACATTTTGTCACAGATCTCCTACTGCTCTTTGAAAGACCTGGGGAAAGAAATTGGCTACTCAAAATGATACATATACGTATGTAGAATCTCCAATGTATGCCAATCATTACTGTGTGATGACATTCAAGGGGGGAAAAAAAATCTATGGGAAAAAAAAAAATGCTGAGGGTCATTTGCCGACATTCTCATCAGTGTGTGTGGAATGTCATGCCCACACAAATATCCATTAGAGACGATTTCGATCAAGGCTTCAGATGCTTCAGGCCACTTTCTTGCAGTATAATGCTTGACGAAAAATATTGTGTATAATTTTTATTGGTAGAGATTAAAACGGAGCCAAATGCATTGTGTTGTTTTAGCTGGTAATCAGTTCCAGCCAGCCCTGATTCTTCACAGAGGCAACAGAAACAATAGGCTCCTTGACCCTGGTCGTTGCTTGCGTGCCCAACATTTTAATTTCCCCCCATAGAGGTGCCCTTCACTCCCCAGGCCCGCTTGCCCACAGGCGACCTCGATCTTCCAGCTATCCTCCGCTGTATGGTCACCCAAAACCAAAACGTTTGGACTTAAATAAGATTGGTATATAGTAACATGTTTATTTGGGCCTGCAATGCTCAATCCTCCGCAGTTACAATGCATCCTGAAGAAGATTTGAGATGGTTAGGGCTACGGAAAAAAAATGTGTGCTGCAGGAGCCGACACTGTACTGTTATTGTAAAACAATGCAACGTACATCTAGCTAGATTTTTATTGCCTCCTAACTGGGGATCCCATTTCATAAAGCCATTTCAAGCAGGCAATAATTGTCGACGAAGATTAAAATCGCTGAGCAAAATTAGCAGGGGAACCGCTGCCAATCAATGATTGGGACATGGTATTTTGGCTGGAGATCCGTTTCAGCTGAACAGGATTTTAGAGGGGTTTAGTAAAGTTGTACACATACTTGTACAAGTTCAGCAACTATATAATCTATTCCTAGGATCCTGTGTATTAAACTCAGCCCAGTTGGCACCAGAAGTATACTGTATGTAAACAGAGTGAAGCAACCCATTTGCTCCCAACAGGGTTCAAGTTTATAGACAAATAAATGGGGTTTGTAAATAAGAATTTTCATTGACCAATAGGGCCTAGTTAATTGGATGCAGGTCAAGAAAAACAAACTGAGAATGATTTTGTCCAGCAATTTTGCACAGCAAAATATTTAGACTGAACATATTTTGTGCACACTGAATGCTTATATTGATAAATGTTGATTAGCAACTGATACATTTTGTGTGGCTTTTTCTTCTGCTTTCCAAGGAAAATCATTCCCTGACCAAATACAGCATGTAGAAAGGGGGTATTTGATGTACCAACTTCTCAACACAAGTAAAGTTATGGCCCACACAAAATGTAGAACAAACTAAAAATGGACTGCAGGAACTATGGGTTTTGTGTTAGTTACTGGCCTTTCATGTACGTTAAGATCAAATCTTTGGATGAGTCGGCATTTCAGTTGGTATTTCATACCCTGCCCATTGTCTCAGCTGCACACACTTTTCAATCTGTGGGTCTTGAATATTCCCAGGCAGTTTTTGCCAAGGGGAAGCCGTTACAGACTGTGTATGTCACTAAGAGCGGTCAAGTATATTTGCACCTGCTATTTCTTAATCTTTCCTGTACTCTCTCAACAGATTGCAAGCCACACCACGGGTGACTACAATGACTGAAACCGTGTGATCGTTACTGACGGGCTACCAGGGAACACGGCCATGTCACGACGCCTGCGAGCATCTAGCGGCTCCTACAATGTCCGAGCCAATGAGATCGCCCGGGAGAAGCAGGAGAGGAAGATGCGGTGTTACGTCGGTTTCCTTGATGACACGGAAGAGATCTTTGAGATTGAAGTGAGTGGTGACGCCAAGTCATTTGGTCTAATTTGCCGAGACATCGGCCTTGCAGGTCTTGTTTAGTGTCGGCCTACACATGTACGGGAACCCTAACCTCGTATCAACCACACTGTCTGACCATTCAATACCGTTGTTTTGAATGATACGGTAGATATAAACCTTTCCAATCTACAATACATATGTAGACAAAATATGTAGACATATGCAGAAAGAAAAGTGACTGTTCAACTGTCATCACATCTAAGGTTTGCCTAAATAAAATGGTAGATTATACCTAGTAGAACACATCTAGGTAGTATTTGGTCGCAAATTGTGGTATCAGTTTTGAGAACGACGATTTTGGAGAGTCAAAATGTGTGTAAATTGCCCATGTGTTGGCTGGTTTACACAACAGGCACTGTCACACAAGTGCAGGCCTTGATCTTAATCGAGGCCACCAGGGCCATTGGCCTCATGCCCTATCGAGTTGGCCAGCATGCCCTTCAGAAAAATTGCACTGTCACTACCAACTTGGCCAGCATGCCATTGTACAATTTCTCTGATTTGGCCAGCAAAGGCCTGCCCCCGATTTTCTTAAGATCGAGGCCTGCAAGTGCTATATTTTATGATTTAAATTTAGTTTTAAATTTCCAGGATTTGGCTCCTGGACTAATGCAATAATCATAATGCTGACGGTATACACAGTACATGATGTGTATACACAGTTGGTTCTGGGCACTGTTTCCGTGCAGTTGAATGGTTTCAAACGGTCGGTCAACTCACTGGAAAATGTTACCAAGAGCAGTAGAAGGGTTTTAAATATCGTACGCCACTCTCTGTTGTCCGACCCAAGTGTCTGATAAATTTGTGCAAACTCCAACGGTAATAATGACCCAGTATTGCACAAAAGGTAGGAGCCCCTGTCTGTACACTTCATTCTTCATGAACTTGAACCAACCGCAGAATGCCTGCTGGACCGCAACAGCTGGAGGGGGGGGGGGGGCCCCAATCCAAACTGCACTTGTATGTAGAATTTGTCCATAAATTTTGCCGGGGGTAATGAAAGCTCTTTGGGGACTGTTGGGTTCAGAAGTGGAAACCACTTCCAGTCTCAGTCACAGGGTTAGACAGTCTGATGTTGTAACTTATGCTGCAATTTGTATTCATGCAGTATTGGTGCATGTGCACTTGAGTGGAGCCTGGCTGGTGCTCACAGCCATCTCCCCGAACAAGACCAACGGTTTTACTCCCAAAGGGCCATCCCACTTTTCTTTTAAGTATAGGGCACTTCCATTAAAATATCAGAATATCTAGCACCAGTAGTAAAGAGGGGGGCACAAGGCCAAGTCTGGGGCAAGATGGACAGTTGTTTTTTATTTTATTTTATCATGCAGAAATCTGCTTGTAATGGACGCTCAAGATTATTTGAGCCAGGTACTTCTATAACATCGCAGTCTAAGATGCACCGAGAAATTATTGATTTTTGGGGGGGCTGATTGAAACTCAATCCTGTAGTACTTGGAATGGTAGGTGTTGCACTGGAATGACATTAACAAAAAAATCATTGTACTGTACAACTGTACTGCATCATATACATGTACATGTACAAGTTGACAGTCATGCCACACGAACTTGCACATAGTGCTCCACAGCCAAATTCTGTGTTTGGAGAAAATTATGGTTGAAGTTGAACTATTTTTCTAACTGCTGTTTTGGAGACTGCTTACTATTTCAAAAAAAAATTCAATACCAAAAAGACCCTTTATTTGCTTAGAATTGTCAGTGTGTTTTCAATTCTGCGACTGTTTTGACGAGTTATTAGTTCCTAAACACATACTGTACATCATTTTGTGAAAATGGAAAAATAAGACGTGCACGCAGAATGCTGCATACAAACCAATGCATACATGTAAATGTACGTCGCTTCATGAACGCAATGATCACCAGATACGTCACTTCATGAAAACACAGAAGTTGTACCATGTTTGGCGCTGTGCATGTGCTATGTGTTTCAGTGGATAAAGTGGCGTACTGTGATACGCCACTTCGTGGAAAATGCAAAATGGCAAATCAAGTAATACGTCAGCCATGATAGATAATGTTATTATGAAACTATTACTTGTTAGGTCCTAAGACTTGCTGAAAATGTTATCAGTAATCAATAAATGTACAAAAACGAATTTGCAAAATTTTGTGATTTCAGGCCAGGAATTACCCTGAGACCATGTCCTCCGCCGTTGCCCTGGTCTTGGCCTTGGTGCCTCTTCAAAAGTTGCCCATAGACAATAAGATTTTCTGATGGAAGTGCTCTTTGCAAAATCAAAATGGCCTTGCCCTCTCAAAGATGAAATGGCAGACCTGTGATTTTTTATCTATATGTCGGTTCATGGCGCGATTGAGGAAGTCATGCAAATTTTTTTTGAATGTTTTTTTTTTCCATTGTTGTGCATGTAGACATCGTCATGGTGCATACTGCTTGTATGTAATTTTCTGAATGTGATGAAATTTAAATCAAATTTCCAAAGAAACTCATTTGTACAGCACCTGTGCCCCTGCCATGTAGTGTTCATGTACAAAAGTCTAGGAACCTTCCATTGTCTCTCAAGGGGGGTTTCAAGTACTTCATTTCCAGCAGAGATGTTGACAACTCTTGTGTGCTACATTATTCAGTGTTAACCTTACAGTCCCGAATCTTTCAATATCGAATTGCCAAAGTGAAGGATTCAGAAGGACTGGGGCCAGCAGGCCCAAATAGCAATTACTGTAAAGCCTGATACTTCATAGAGGCAATGGAGGCAATTGCCTCTGTAGCCCCTAGTCATTGCCTTGGTGCCCTTGAAATTTTCCAATAGAAATGTATAATTTCCTCATAGAAGTGCTCTTTATCAAGAAGAAAATGCCTTGCGTGCCCTTGGCCTTTCAGGAATGAAGCAGTCAGGCATGACAATTGCTTATCACTGGGTCAGGCATACCAATCTTATCCAAGTCCACACAATTTGGTGTGGAGTGACAAAGGAGACGAGGATATGGGAGGATTGAGGCCACATGCTAGCCGAACTGCCTAGTCTGGTGATGGAATGAATGTATAGACCTTTCTTTTGCAACGTCACAGCCCGAGTTTTTGCCAGCCAAGATGGAGCTCCTACGAGGAGCCATCATTGCAAAGCAAAAACAGATAATCACAGTTTTCAAAAATGTTACACAAATATATATTCAACAATTGTTTCGAATTTGTTGAAAACAAACCATCCAAAAATGGGACGTATTTTCTTCAAATAGAAAGTTTGCAAAAATGTTGAATTTGGTCACAACGTCTGTCAAAACGACCTGAATGTTTTGCTACATTTGTCTGTCCATGCCAACCAGCGTGGTTTGTTTATCAACAATAGAAAGGTCTGTTATATTAAACTAGACATACTGTGCAGACATTATGCATTTTCTTTTGTCTGAAAATAATGTACCTGTGCAAAGACAAACTCCTATATATGCAAAACAGCACTTAATTGCCTCATGTTTCCCGTCCCTAGAAAAGGCTTTCTCAGAGAACGGAATAAAGAACACGTTATGCGTACGCTAGCTACGTGATTTGCAGTATTTGAGGTACCCTGGGAATTCACCAAATGAGGAACATTGGGTTATTCTTGGTCGAAGTGACTCATTTCCAAACGTGACTGTACATATGCGATCTTAATTCTCCCTACAGTGAAACCTGCAGTGAGAGGTGTTCTGAGAAGTCCAGTTCGATCACGAGTATCAGTCACTGTTGCTTTTTTTTTTATGGTCACCGTGTAGTTGCACTGTGTGTTAACCTTTAATATGTCACGCATCGTTGTCAGGTTCCCTGTATTTGCTATACACATATAGAATTGATGATGAAGAAGGAGCCTGGCTGGTCGTCAGGTTCCCTGTATTTGCTCTACACATGTAGACTTGATAATGCAGAAGGAGCCTGGCTGCATATTTCTCAAAAACCCCAACCGTGGTTTCACTTTGGTTTGGTTCTTTTGAGGGAAAAACAGAGGGTAATGGCTGTTGGAAAGCAGTTTAATCTGAGGAGATAGTGTGCAGTGATTGAATATTGTAATGAATGCTGTTCGTGTGGTATTGATGTAATGTACAATGTAATGCAAGTCAACAATATAATTGTTGCACTTTGCCGAGGGTGCCATTTGCCCCTGAGGGTGTATAAAAACCCATGGAACCCATCACACAGCTTGCAACAATTGTTTTCTTATACCATGGTAGATTGCTGGCGGGGGAAGCAAACATTAAGTGAAATAATCTTTATTAATTTATTGTTGAGCATTTGCATTTCGTTGTTTAGTTGAACAAGTTCAAATGCTTTAACAGGAAATTGCCTAATTTACCTAACTATGGTCTTTGATCTAATTTGCTCATTGTACGAACATACAGGCGTGTTTGTTGACCCCATAGTTTGAGGACTTCTCTTTTTTTTCCTATTGTCTGGACTTAGTTTGGCAAAGGTTCAAATGGCATGCAACACTCAACGGTTGTGTGTACGCGCGCGTACTAATAGATTTTACATTGAGTAACGGTATGTATTGGTTGCATTACGCGTAAATTAGCGACCGAGCAGGGCTAAAATTTTCACTGGACCACAGGCCCGAGGCCAGTGATTTTAGCATCGGGTCAGTAAACTCACATGTCCGGCAGTCTTGTGTTTTTCAATTGAATAATAATACCTCACTGTGTAATATCTTTGGCAAAAAGAAACACCAGAAGTGATGTTCAAAATGTTGACTTTGAATCTGATCAATATCTTTCAATTCTGTTGAGTATCAAAATATACTTACCCACAAGACAAATGAGACAAATCTTCTCATAGTGCTTGTTCAAATAAAAACAGTGTTTATTTTAAACGTTGTAGAAAGTTTTATTTCTCATTAAGATTCTGGTCTTGTGAAATAAATTCTGGTCCGGTCCAAATTGTGAGCTACAAGCCCTGCGGTCTTGTGGAATTTTATCCCAAATTCGAGCCCTGCCAAGTGCCAACACGCATGTGGCTATTAGTGTCGAACGCGCGTTCACAGCTCCAGCTATGTCGTTACCAGCCTGAGCTTGTTTTACATGTAAATGGTTATGTGACCACCTTTTAACTAACAGGACTGCTTTGGGGGTTTTCATGAATGTTTTTGGATGAATGTACATATGTACCAATGACACTGCCCATTCATCCCTTTAAAAAACCAGCCGGAATACTTCCACAGCTGATATGGAGTGCCAACTTCATCTGTTTTGACAACTGCATTAAGAATTCAGTCCCAAGCCCACAAAAATGCCCCTTGTCACTTGGGCACTGTGAAGTGTCGATGCTGTACAAATGAACGGTTTGAACTTGTCAGATGCTTTGAATTCCAGCCTGCTCATATCTGTGACATCTGTCAAACTTAAAATACCTTAAGTTGATCTGACAGAAGAAATATACACCGGATGTCTGCAACTCACTAAGCAAAATTTTGCCCCCCCCCCATTCCAAAAATTTCTGAGTTCATACTGGTCTTTATTCATGAGAAATTTGAACATTAATTCATGCCGTGTAATGCACCATGAATGCACCATGAATGTAGCTTCCCTGTTTTTTTATTGAATAACCTTTTATTTGTATGTTTATTGTTCTTTGTGGTTTTTTCTCCAATGTAACTCTTTGTCTTTTGTTCTTGTTTTGTATGTGTAGTCCTGAGTGTCCTCCATTATCTGGAGCACTGGTCTAGACTCTTGCTTGTTTCCGTTATTTGTGAATGAAATTAATTGAATTTTTATAAGGCGGGATTTGTGGTTCAGCAGGTGCACCATGGTGCGTGCGCAAGCCAAACACAGCTAGGTAATCACTGATAATCAGTTTTCTACAAATTTATGCATAATCAATAACCCACCCTGTAATTTCACTACAATACTTGGATAATGTTTTTGTTGATTTACAAAGCTGTACAGCGTTTTCAGAGACAACTTTTTTGAATAGCAAACACATGCGGGTCAGGGTACTCCCCGTGCACAAGCTAGCGTATTGGGTGAATACGCTTATATTACGGGCCGATACGCAGAAATTACAGCCGATACGCAAAAGATTTTAATATCAAATTCACAAACAATCCTAGCACAAAACCATTTTAAATGCTCCAGATTGCACAGTAGAGCTTTTCAAACCAAACATAGACATTAAATAAAAACATTCCAAGGACCTGCTACCAATTCAGCGTGCTTCGGCCACACTTTCAAAATTTGGGTCCAGAATGTCCCACATTTTTGAAAAATCCTGGGGAGAACTCTGGGAGTAGCCTTTAAAAGTGCACTTTATCTCAGGTACAAGTAATATAAACTCCAGCCACTTTTAGCCTTGGCAGACTCTCCCCCGATCCATCCACCATTCTCCACGTTCTGGTCTGGAGATGACATTAAAACGCCCCCACCCCCACCCCCCCCCCCTGCTGCTTAAAGATGTAATTAAATCCTGTCTTGATCTAATCAAACGTCAGCTGATCAAACCCACATCAGAACAGATTAACCTCAACGCCTTCATTCCTCCTTCACGGATCCTCTTGATACTTGGAGAGCACCCACACTTGGATGATGTGTGCTTCAGATACGACCGTATCATGCATTTAAAATCAGTTTAAAATGTTCAACTTGAAGACGGTGCTTGTCTGTGACATTCAGTTGGGAACAAGACATAAGATAGTGGCTTTACAATGAGGTTACATTGTATACTGCACAATGTAGGCTAATGTTTTCAGCGCCCAAATTTCATAGAGCCGCTTAAAAGAATACAGTGCTGCTAGCAATTTTCTGCTAAGCAAAACGAAGCAGGAAACCAGTCGTACACGGTGTACAATGTGTGAAATTGTATTTTGGCTGATAACCCGATTCTGATTTTTAAGCAAAATTGTTTTGTGCTAAGCTACATTTTACAGCTGCTCCATGAAATTGGGCCCAGGTTATGTGAGTTTGTACACAGTACACTCTGAGTATGTACATGTGCACAAAATACTGTAATGTACATTTTGTACCCTATGTTCCTAATCTCCGTAACGGAAATTGGGGGGGGGGGGGGCGTAATTGGCAAATCTTTTGTATCCATTAAAAAACATTATGTTTACAGAAGAACGTTCACACAGTGTCAAACAATTGGAGACTGAAACTTGAACCGTTTGTATCATTTAGGGCCCCGAAAACAAACAAACTTCGGAGAGTTACGCCTGCGTTTTTATTGATTGCGGGGAACTAAACTGCTCCCAGAGGCTCCCGGCAGTCCCCCAGTTACAGCAGGGTCCAATCACATAGATGGCTCCACCAAATGAACTTGAATTCGGTCAGTGACCGTGTTGACAAATGGAGCAGAGGATGGATTATTGCTCTAGCACTTTGCTTTTACATGATTGGTCTTTTTTCTTATCCAGAGCGCAGACTTTGCTGCCGATTCTTGCGCTGGACTTGGAAGTGAAGGCGCAGCCAGTTTGAGTGACTTTGACAATGTAGAGGCCATGTTTCTGATGATTGATGGTGTGGCATTGACTTTGCGTTTATGCCTTGAAGCTATGCTGAAACAACACAGGTTTAGAGGAAATGACAGACTGTCTTTGTTTAAAGAGTGTGAGTGCAATTGCTCTCCTTCACACTCCTTAACCTTGTACCTTGAGTGGAAAAAAACAAAACAAAACACACCAAGAAAAAACTCATTCCTTAAATTGAAAGTGGATTTTTAAAAATGGTGATAAGTGTCCTGTTTTTTTTATGTGCATTTCACAACGCACAGGACCCACAGTTTTACCGCCCATCTAATTACTGACCAAAGTGGATGTTGCTTAACTTGTCCATTGTACCAATAGCTCTTCCATTGAGCTAACAGTCTGGGTACCATACAACCCCTGTACCTCAGAGGGTAGGACGGATCTGTTTGAAACTCTGACCCACACGTACATGAAGAGCTCCCCTGTCACTTCCAATATCATACCATCATCACGTCTGATGTGGCCAACTTACTCATAATTAATGATGAACTGTAATTATTAACCCTCCTAAATGTGCATACTTCAATGTGCCTCAAAATATCCCATATGCTATGCACACAACAGTGAGGTAACCCATGCCACACTTTTCTGGTCACTGTATTTGTTTGTGGGATACCGTGCCACAGATAGCCACTGCAGAAATTGACCAAGGTTGAGACCCTTACCTCTTCCCACAGTGGCCCAATTTCCATTGCAATTGAGCACAGCTGGTGGCTTCTCCAGTTTACCACTCTCATTGAAGCACCTTGGGTAATGGCTGTAATCTGTGCCTAAGTATATGTGTGCCTCAAAATGCCACTGTTGTGGCATCTTGGGGCATGGGTGGATTTTGTCAAGAAACATACTGATCATAGGAGGGTTCATCCAGTCTAGCAGTGTCTGGGTGAGTGAGTGAATTTCCCCACATACAGCAGACCTGATACTTTTTCCTCCCCATCTTTTGTTTCCTGAGTGTTGGGGCGAGGTATTTTTTTCTGTGGTGATTGGCAACTCGGTGAGAGAAATTGTGAATTTCTACTGGAACATTGCAGGGGCTTTGAGGCAGTTTCATTGCCAGTGTCAAGTCATCAGTGGTCATCTTCATCATGCTGTCAGTTGCGTTGCAAGGAAGACTGCTTCCATTACTTAACAGCCCCTCTCCAGTCAGCTCTTTGGGTTGCCAGGGACGACCATGACATTGTGTTGATTTCCCTTCCTGTGTCAGATTTCTCTTGATTGTGTCTTTGTAGTGGAGGAATGGGCAGCCACGTCTTCTCCACCCTTCAGAGAGTTGGGCGTAGAGGATCTGTTTCGGTAGTCTTTCAGTCTTTCAGGCCTGGTACATTGTAAAAAGACATGATAAATGTAGCTGATCAGCCAGGTGTTCAACTTGCTGTTCTTAGGAGCAGTGCCTTGCAACCTTTGCCTGCTTGCCCCTGGTATGTTTTATAATGGATGCAAAGTATGTGCACATTTATGCGCAAACGTACGTTGTCATACCTGCCATTCGTTCTGGTTTAATCGGAATGGTCCCAATTAGTAAGTTTTAAAAACCCTAAGAAATTTGAAGGAGCCGATTTCTGGAAACAGGGAGAGAAAAAAAAAAACGAAAAAAAAAAAATGGCAATGCTATTTCCCCGACTGTTGGATAAGAAATTCACAAAGGAGGGCGCTATTTCCTTAAGGTTGCATTGCCATTTTGTAACAACGACATGAAATGATGTGCACTAGAGAATTTCTCTTCTTCTGAGATGCAAGTGTTACGGCCGGACTTGGAAGTGAAGGCGCAGCCAGTTTGAGTGACTTTGACAATGTAGAGGCCATGTTTCTGATGATTGATGGTGTGGCATTGACTTTGCGTTTATGCCTTGAAGCTATGCTGAAACAACACAGGTTTAGAGGAATTGACAGACTGTCTTTGTTTAAAGAGTGTGAGTGCAATTGCTCTCCTTCACACTCCTTAACCTTGTACCTTGAGTGGAAAAAAACAAAACAAAACACACCAAGAAAAAACTCATTCCTTAAATTGAAAGTGGATTTTTAAAAATGGTGATAAGTGTCCTGTTTTTTTTATGTGCATTTCACAACGCACAGGACCCACAGTTTTACCGCCCACCTAATTACTGACCAAAGTGGATGTTGCTTAACTTGTCAATTGTACCAATAGCTCTTCCATTGAGCTAACAGTCTGGGTACCATACAACCCCTGTACCTCAGAGGGTAGGACGGATCTGTTTGAAACTCTGACCCACACGTACATGAAGAGCTCCCCTGTCACTTCCAATATCATACCATCATCACGTCTGATGTGGCCAACTTACTCATAATTAATGATGAACTGTAATTATTAACCCTCCTAAATGTGCATACTTCAATGTGCCTCAAAATATCCCATATGCTATGCACACAACAGTGAGGTAACCCATGCCACACTTTTCTGGTCACTGTATTTGTTTGTGGGATACCGTGCCACAGATAGCCACTGCAGAAATTGACCAAGGTTGAGACCCTTACCTCTTCCCACAGTGGCCCAATTTCCATTGCAATTGAGCACAGCTGGTGGCTTCTCCAGTTTACCACTCTCATTGAAGCACCTTGGGTAATGGCTGTAATCTGTGCCTAAGTATATGTGTGCCTCAAAATGCCACTGTTGTGGCATCTTGGGGCATGGGTGGATTTTGTCAAGAAACATACTGATCATAGGAGGGTTCATCCAGTCTAGCAGTGTCTGGGTGAGTGAGTGAATTTCCCCACATACAGCAGACCTGATACTTTTTCCTCCCCATCTTTTGTTTCCTGAGTGTTGGGGCGAGGTATTTTTTTCTGTGGTGATTGGCAACTCGGTGAGAGAAATTGTGAATTTCTACTGGAACATTGCAGGGGCTTTGAGGCAGTTTCATTGCCAGTGTCAAGTCATCAGTGGTCATCTTCATCATGCTGTCAGTTGCGTTGCAAGGAAGACTGCTTCCATTACTTAACAGCCCCTCTCCAGTCAGCTCTTTGGGTTGCCAGGGACGACCATGACATTGTGTTGATTTCCCTTCCTGTGTCAGATTTCTCTTGATTGTGTCTTTGTAGTGGAGGAATGGGCAGCCACGTCTTCTCCACCCTTCAGAGAGTTGGGCGTAGAGGATCTGTTTCGGTAGTCTTTCAGTCTTTCAGGCCTGGTACATTGTAAAAAGACATGATAAATGTAGCTGATCAGCCAGGTGTTCAACTTGCTGTTCTTAGGAGCAGTGCCTTGCAACCTTTGCCTGCTTGCCCCTGGTATGTTTTATAATGGATGCAAAGTATGTGCACATTTATGCGCAAACGTACGTTGTCATACCTGCCATTCGTTCTGGTTTAATCGGAATGGTCCCAATTAGTAAGTTTTAAAAACCCTAAGAAATTTGAAGGAGCCGATTTCTGGAAACAGGGAGAGAAAAAAAAAAACGAAAAAAAAAAAATGGCAATGCTATTTCCCCGACTGTTGGATAAGAAATTCACAAAGGAGGGCGCTATTTCCTTAAGGTTGCATTGCCATTTTGTAACAACGACATGAAATGATGTGCACTAGAGAATTTCTCTTCTTCTGAGATGCAAGTGTTACACGATGCGTTGTAAGGCAAGATGGGTAAAACATACCCTCTGAAAGTGATCAGGCCTACAGAAATTTTGCCAGGATATTTTGCAACTGTTTCTGTGCGTAATGAGATCAAGAAAGGGTAATAGCTTTGCTATTTGCAAGGTCCGTCAGTGTGACCTGCGGATCGACTTAAAGATACAGGCTTGTCGGGAAGAATTAGCTGCCGTGGGTTTCACTCGCAGTGAGGGGGGCGACTTGTTTCACGTTGTACGTGTACCATACAAAACATATACATGTAGATCACAAAATGGCCGTCTGGTAATGGGGGAAGAGCCTGCATCTTAAAGGTGTTTGACAGGTTTCTGACTTTTCAATGTTAGTAGGTATGCCATGTACATGTAACATTTTCATGGTCAATGAATCATAGCAGTCAGGGCTTACGGCAGTATTTTATGCGCTCATGACCCACGGATTCCTGTTCCCGTGGGGGCGCTGTATAATGTAAGTGCAGAGTTCCATGGGAAGCAGCGCCGTGAAATGGGGCCCAGAAAAAATCAAAGTCTAGCACTGTACATGTACATTTCAAATTGTGCTTTTTTTTTTTTTTTTTTTTCTTTACAATTTGTTTTTTTAACCAGGCCTTTTAAATTTGGCATTAAGGACTTACAATCCTTTTACAAGAGGTCTTTGGAAGTGACCCTTTTAACGGAACAGATTTGATAAATTCTTGACGATCGACCCTGGCAAGGAATGACCATGCAAAGTCTCTCAGCTCCCTCGATGGCGGATAAGACCCACGGTGACTTCAAGCTGCTCAACTCAATTCAAAGGAGTGTGCCCTTTACTTGACACTTTGATGCATACCCCTGTAGGTTTGACAAAGCCATTCGAGAGTTGGATTTTAGTAGTGTTTTGGTACAGTGGGCCTTATTCATGAGTTTTCCATCTTGAGTCATATTCCCAGACTCGAAAACATGGCTGGTGGGTGGGGTGAATGCCAAACAGTGAAAGTCTATGGGTGCAACCAACACGAGAGCGTATGGCGCAGCTAACTTATTGAGGTAACCAGACTAGCCTGTTTCCGGGGGGCAACCTCGCTTTCAAATATCGTATATATTGATGAATAGAAGGAAAAAGCTGCAGTTTACCCAGGAGGGGGTATTTTTGTCCGAAAAGCAGTTGTCGAAGGAAATCACACTCGCAAATCAAGTGCTGTGGCAGTTTAGGACCATGAAAAACATTCATCAGCCTCACAAAAGAAAAAAAAAACTATCCTGAATGCAGTTTTAATACAGCCAGAGAAATACGACCTTGCTGTTTTATAAAGGAAACATTGATCACTGGCTGTAATTTCCTGTATCATCTTGCCACTGAATGCATGCAAACCCATGAATGAATATAAGCCACCGGGGTCGCGTGGCGGGCTCTGCGCGATGACCCAAAACTCGTTGACCTTTCTTTGCTGTGATACAGTGCGAAATGGCCTCCCATGGTCAAACTGTATCGGGCGCACTGTACATGGTGAATCGCCCAGACTGGCTTATTTAACGGTTTACATGTACGTATAATGCCACGAACCCTGAAAGGATCTTTATTTGTAAAAGTACACTACAACAGAGAGTCAGAATACCTTGGTAATAATACAGTATTAGGGGCAGCTGGGCTCGGAGTGCAGACCTTTATATTGGATGTCATGGCCATGTTAGCCTCCCTCTACCCTCATAGGTCTACATGTAATGTACATTTGTTCTGTATGTCTGGGTTTCTTTTTTTGGAAGCAAAATGTCAAGGTTTAATCATTCATGGTCATGTGGCATGAATACAGCTGGGCCAATTCCGTAGAGCCACTAACTACATGTGTAAGCGTTTCCAATTTGATAAGCATAGAAAAAGTTGTTCCCAATAGGGAAACCAGTTTCAGGGCTTGCCTTTCAAGAAAGTCTGCACTTGACCTTAGGTCTTCTAGCTGCTAACTTTCACTGGTTCTGAAATATTTTTTACAAGACCTCAAGTATTTGTTTCTTAATACTACAAATCCGAGCAGCTCGTTTATGGTGGTTTACACCAGCGCAGCTATGGCCGCTGCTTGCGCATGAGACGCAACACTAGCATGTCAGACGCGCACATGGACCAATCAGCTTGGAGGATTCACAGTGGGTGTGTGTCATGTATGTAGCTGTCTCTTTCATGTATGTCTGTTGGTGAAGCATATTTGTCAGTTAACTGCTTAGCATCTTGGGCTGCTAAGCTCACAAATTGGCAGAGAAACAGGTTTCGAAAAATTTTCATAAAAATGGACATTTCTTTCAGAAAAGCAACTTCTCAGCAGATCAGCTGATTTCCACTTTTTTTCTTTCTGTTTCACAGAAAACTGGAAAACACAAATATTCATGTCCAAGGAAGTTTCCTCTTTCAAAAGAAAACAAAATCAAGTTGCACGTCTGTTTTTGTTTTCATGGGTTCACTGCTAATATCACCTAATCAAATGCATGTGTTTTTACGTTGCAACACAATTGTCCTGAAAATGCTTCCTGAAATAAATAAAATCCTGCTGACGACTTCTAACCACGTGCAGATTGTCTTTGTAATTCATGAGAAAATGAGACGTTTGATGTCTCTAGATGCTGTCTTCCCTTACGCAGGGCCCCACTGTGGTGTGTTAGGGTATACCTCTTAAGTACATGTACATGAGTCATCGTTCTCTGCGGACTTAAAGAGTAAAAGTAGACCATTAGTTCCATTAGAGGTGTGAAGTTTTCTCAGAAAGTATCCTGAAGCCACGAGCGATACGTATGTAAGGGATGAGAAATATCAGACTTTTGTCTGAGTTCAGACCTTTCTGTGTCTGCCTGGCGAGAAAAGGAGCTGTTGTTTTCCTTCAGATATAAAGAAACCATGGACTTTGTTCTTGGTCACTCCATGAAATTGGAACACGAGGGACACCGTCACATCGTTACCACCTATGAAGCTTTTTCACCACTTCACTAGTCTACTTAGTCAATCTTGCTTTACATAGTATAAATAACACCAAACGTGAATCATAAAAAGGTTTTACTTGATTACTGTGGTGTAAAATAAACCTGATACAGTGCCTACACTGACGTAATGGGGACACCATAGGTGTGGCATTTGGTGTCCCGTTACATTGTGACATATATCCTTAATTTTCTCAGCCATGTGTATTTTAATAGCCATGAGGGAAGTTATTTTGTTATGGATTTGGCATCAAGTTTCTGTTGAACATTGTAAACTTGTGTATTACTTCCATAATGTTGAAAAATATGTGTTACAAACATGGTGTCCCTGTTACATCCTGACCTTAAATTTTTAAGAATATTAGCAAAAATATCAGGTTAGATGGTGTGGGTGATTGACAAGCAACTTTGGTAGAATTGGAACCCATGACTCCAGTAGATGTCTTAGCTGCTAGAGCTGCGTAGGGTGTCGTGGCCAAGTGGTTGAGCGCATCAAACTCAAGTTCTGGAGGCTGAGTCACCGGAGTGTCGGTTCGCGTCCCGGTCGTGACACTTGTGTCCTCGAGCAAGACACTTTACTATAATTGCTTCACAGTGCGCTATATCTTCATTTACATGACGGCTGCGCTGTTAAAGGAAAAAGAAAAGAAACTTCCAAGCCCTGTAAAAAATTTGCAGCGAGTACTGCAAACAGTTTAATTGATGTCATTATTGGATCAGGGATGAAAAACATTTGGCAAGTGGATTTGACAAGCACACACAGTACAGTACAGTACAGTACAGTGCTTTGCGTTCGTTTATTCTGCATGCTTTAGGCGAAAAACGGTGCTACATAAATGCATTCATACATGGTTGATATGTATGACAACCCTTTTCGCAATTTGACATACTGTAGTCAAATCAACACTCTTCGCCTTCATGTATTTGTACTGCAGATATGCAGTGTACAGTTGCCCATCAAACAAATGACATTTGTAAATATTCACACTGCACTGTATAATTATGTACACTTTGCAAAGAAATCAAAATGAAGCCTACTCCATACATGTGTACACTTGCATATTTATGGTCACACGATATTCGTGTCCATTGTACACACTAGAGGTGGTCAACCTTTTTTTGGAATAACTATGAAGTCAGTGGGTGTCACTAGTCTAGAAGCTGTTTTGTGAATTGTCAGTTGTTAATGTTAGATCCCATTGAGTCAGTCAGTCTGTCAGTGTCAAGGTCTTGTTGTGGACAATACATGTAGCAGCTCAGAATTTGACATCTGTACTGCATTGCTGCCTTTATCCATCAAGCGCTTAGTAGTTTAAAGATACTTTGTATGGTTTATCTGTCATTCAAAACCAAAGTGAATGATTGGCCAGAAAGTAGGAGGGTTGACTGTGTACTGTGTAGATGAATTTACCACATGAAATCATATCGCAGGCTGGCATAATTTATCTATCGTTCAAAAGTACAGGGGATGAGTTTGAATGGTCAGACAGTAAGAGGGTTGACTGTGTACTACATGTATGTAGATCCCATTCACCACATGATATCACATTGCGGGCTGGGATAATTGATCTATCATTTAAAACTACAGTGAATGATACTGAATGGTCAGACAGTTGGAGGGTTAAACTATATTTATGCACCTGTCAAGGAAAACTGGTGCAGGCAATCATTTGTGGCATGTCTATGAAACAGGCCTCATTTTAGTCCACGGCGTAAAAACCACTAGTAAATTAAGTAAGGCAGGCGTGTCAAATTTGCTTTTTACATGTATAGCTGTCCAGCCGAATAGTGAACAGTTAGGAACCTGCTTGTGGGAAGTTACATTTTACAGGTGTAACTCAATGTTGAATTTTATTATTTTTGTTGAAAAATGTATAAAAAATCACACAAAAAACACATGGGCTAGTAAAACTTTATTGGCATCAAGTCAAATGTACTGCTGATGAATTGTGAAACTCCTGTGAAATACATGTCATACAGTGGTATTTGGTCCTACTCAATTACATGCATGTAGTAACATGTTAATGCACACAGAGGGATAACATTTATGGATTTTGTTTCCTTGTTTTCCACGCAGAGGCGAGCCAAGGGACAGACGTTACTGGAGCTTGTCTTCAACCATCTGGACCTGATCGAATGCGACTACTTTGGGCTTCGCTACTCAGACAGCCTGACCATCTCAGAGACCAAGCGATGGCTGGACCCCATGAAATCAATACGAAAACAGGTCAAAGGTCAGGACCCTATTTCATAGAGTTAGCTAAGCCAGGGCCTTGGTGCACCCTGGTCTTGGCCTTGGTGCACCCTGGTCTTGGCCTTGGTGCCCAGGTCTTAGTATTGATGCCCCTGGTCTTGGCCTTGGTGCCCCTGGTCTTGGCCTTGGTGACCCTGGTCTTGGCCATGGTGCCCCTGGTCTTGGCCTTGATGCCCTTGGTCTTGGCCTTGGTGCCCCCTGGTCTTGGCATTGGTGCCCCCTGGTCTTGGCCATGGTGCCCCTGGTCTTGGCCTTGGTGCTCGTGGTCTTGGTCTTGGTGCCCCTTCGAAATATTCCGAAATACTTTCAAGATAAAGAACAGGATTTGTAATTATTATTTTTAAAGTTGATCAGTATCACTGATTATAAAAAGTTTACACCAGTACTAATCTTCCATAGGAATAGTTACATCTAAAATACTTTCAAGTCGAGAAAATTTACGTATTTCCTCATTGTAAACCTTGCTGGTCTAACAGAGTTAAGTTACGCGTAATTCAAAATGAACGCTATTTATTTCAATGAGCCATAAAATAGCCTGCGGGTTGAAGTCAAGTTTTAATCTTGGACACATCTCAAGTTCCTTCTTCACTCCATTGGAATGTGCAGCTCTTGGTTATGGGACTACTGCATTGGCTCGGACCTGTAGTATTTCAGTCATGCAGGTCGTCTCTCAACAGTGGATTGAATTTACAGACTGTGAACCCCTTCATTACCATTCTAGAACTGCCTAGAACCAACTTGATGTAATCCTAAACCTAACTGAATAAATGTCAGGGGGAGGTGGCGAAACTTCCTGTCAATTGGATTCTCAAAAGAAAAATATTTGCATAAAAAATTCTTGATATTGATTTCTTCACAAGTTAAATAAAAACTTTTCGGAATGTCCTTCATTTCAAAACTATTTTCCAATTTTTTAAATGTTTTGTACGGTTTGCACATTTGATCACCCTTAACAACTAAAAGAAATCTCATGCCTTTGAGTTGACTGGGGGAGGGGGGGGGGCGCCTGAACATTAAGGTGTTTGTGAGTACAAGAACAGTACCTTAGTTAATGATCAAATCTAAAAGATGACGCCAGAAAACCATTGATTGCAAACCTTCTTATTGTAGGTGTTTCTTTCCCCAGGCATGATATTTTTCCTACTTTTTAAAACAGAGTTCCAAGTTTTTTATTTTTATTAATGTTTAAAATTAAACAGCCCGATAAGTTTACAAAGGTCTTTGCAGTATGTAGGTTCGCCCTTGTACTCAACACAATTTTCCTACTCGTTTTCCTAATGGTCAGATATCATGCCTGGCCCCCATCTCAACCATCTGTAAGGAGTTGCTCCATGTAATCCACCTTTTTCTTCTTTCTTTATCTACCAGGACCGATGTATCTGACCTTTGCCGTCAAATTTTTCGTCTCAGATCCAAGCAAGCTTCAGGAGGAGTATACTCGATATCAGTATGTCCTGCAGCTGAGGAAAGACTTGCTGGAGGGAAGGTGAGGGTCATCGGATCACCCTAATCCCATCCCATCCTAATCCCCCTCCCACCCCTCTCTCCTTGTCAAATCACATCACCTCTCTCCTACACCCCTTCTTACATGTAAATCTTCCAACTTTAACCCAATGCCTTGATTATTTCAAGAAAATATATAACTGTTCGTGTACCTCTAGGATTTTTCCTGAAAGTTCCTGTCATTATGAAGCCCATTAGAAAACTTGGACAGCATATTTCTGAACTATTTTTTTATAGAGCGGTCAGAGCCATAATTTAAGGTGATGCTAATAGAGGCCTTAGTGCCAAGTAATGAAGATTTGTGTTGTCAGTCATCTCATCTGTTTGTTTGTTTGTTTGTTTGGTTTGATTGATTGATTGTTTTGGTTTTCTGAGGGCGAGGGATTCAGGAATGAATGAACACAGTACACTTATTTTCTTACCCGACTGCTCAGAGAAATAGACTGTTCCGGCCTGTCAATCAAACTGTGCGCGTTGACCAATTGGATTACGCCTTTTGGTCATGTGACCTCGGTCAAACTCGGTCACACGTGCAGGGTAAAGGTACACAAACTAAGGAGTGTGGGCGGGGCTTGTTGCCAAAGCCGGAACGGTCTATTGGAAGGTCTGTGATGTTAGATATCTTTTTTTTTTTACCTATTGGTTATGGGTGGGATGGAGATGGTGGAGGGGCGATGGTTTGCAACCGGAATTTCAATCAATCTCTTCGACCATACCCCTTTAAAGTCATTTCATACCCCTAAACCAACCACTGCCCTGTGAAGATAAAAGAGAGGGGGGTTCACACAGTGACCAGGCTGCCATCTGTCAGTGTGGTATGATCCCCCCCCCCCAATACGCCGCCACCACACACGGTATGATTCATGACTGATGGTAAACTTACGCACATCCGCATGATTTCCTTCCCTGCATTAAGATCATGTGTGATCCACAAACAATATTATATATAATCAGATGGCTGAAAAATGAACCCTTTGAGTCTGGAGAAAAAATGTAAGAAAGTTTCGTACATTCGTGACTAAGTAGATTGTGACTGTTTTATAGAGAGTGACCCTTCTCCAAATAACCTCCCCCCCCCCCTCCGCTAGTTTATATGATTACTACTGATACATGTAATCCCACTTTACGGTTCTTATTTAGTTTCCCAACACCAAGTTCACTAAGTAGATTGAGACTGTTCTACAGAGAGTGATCTGTTTCCACCCCACCCACTCCCAGTCCCCCCTTTAAATCTTTAGAGTAATGCAGTTGATGATCGTCGCTGATAAACACAAATTATAGATTATTTAGTTTGCCCAACACCAAGTTTACTAAGTAGATTGGGACAGTTCTACAGAGAGTGGTCTCTTTCCACCCCCACTCCCAGTCCCCCCTTTCAGTCTTTAGAGTAATGCAGTTGATGATCATCGCTGATAAACACAGATTATAAATTATTGAGTTTGTCCAACACCAAGTTTACTAAGTAGATTGGGACAGTTCTACAGAGTATGACGTCTCTCCTCAGTCACCCTTCCTTCAATCTTTTAAAGTGTAATGCAGTAGATGATCATCACTGATAACAACAATGTACAGTTAATATTCACAGCTGCAGTTTGCCCAACACCAAGTTTAGTACTTAGTATATTGTACTGTTCTACAACAGCGTGACCTCTCTCCAAAAACCTGGCTTCTTTTAATCTTTAAAGAGTACTGTAGTGAGATGATAATCACTGATAAACACAATTTACAGATTGTTTAGTTTGCCCAACACCAATTTAATACTTCATGTAAGTAGATTGAAACTGTTCTACAGAGAGTCACCTCTCTCCAAAACCGGGCTTCATTTCAATCTTTTAAAGAGTAATGTAGTAGATGATCATCACTGATAACAACAATGTACAGTTAATATTTACAGCTGTAGTCTGGAGAGAAGGAAGTTTGAAGAAATGTTCTTTTTTCTTTTTTCTTTGTTGACCCCAAATTGAAACGGTGTTTTTCTAAGAAAACCCCCATAGCTAGACCATATCTTGAAAGTCCACGAGATGCCCTGAGGGAACCTTTTCTGATCTGGGTAGCTGATCTTAATCCAGCACATCACGCACATTTCGTTTTTAAACGGCCAGATGAGTTGTCAAATTGCCCACATCCCGATTTATGTCACTGAGAGTGGAGCTACAGAACTGCTTACAAATAATAGAAACATTGTTTTCATGATGTTACTGTACACCTTACCAGATAAAAGACTATCCAAGCCTGTGATTTGCCAGGATTTTTCGTTCATCATTTAGATCTCCCTTTGTTTTCAAATTTTCTGGAAATTGTAAACTTTCCATAACGAAAGGAAGACAACTAAGTGTTCAAACCTCTACATATGTTGATTTGCATTTTTTGGTGGTGATGTACATTAGAGAGTCTACAAATCAAGTAAAAGTTACGTTTTCCTGTCTCTAGATCAAGAGTAGACTGCTTTTCACTTCGGGATTTCACATTTTTTAGGATCTCACCTCGGTTTACGAAGAGAAGTTTCTTTACCCGTTTTAACAGATATTTTCTTGAGGTAGTTTCATAGAATATTTCTTCAAAACTTAAAAAAGCTTGGCATAAAACGTCTGTGAGCACTGTACCATCCTAGCAAAGATGTGCCAGTAAATTTCTGGAAATTTCCAGTTGCAGAATTAAAAAAACACAGAGGAGTGCATCTTTAACATTCCCTGTCCGTCGGCTAAAAATTCCACAGAGCGTTGGGTGTGAAATTGCCGCTCACTCACATCCTATAAGGAGGATGCAGTTCTCATTTAATGTTACCTCTAGGGGAGTGGGAAGGGAAGGGAAGAAGGGGGGGGGGTGGGATTGGGACTGGGTTGTGTCGGGATAGGACAAGCGTATAGTTGATCAGTGTGATACAAAGTGACCCCGTTCTGGATTTCAGTCACTGCTTGAGGGAAGGGGCGGTTTTACAGGATGAATTTGGATGATCATTAGTGGCTGTTAATGGCCATTAGCTGCCTAGAGCACAGAGCCAGCAGTGCACTCATCAGCTGTAGTGATGTACAGTTATGGCATAGGTGAGGAGTACAAGTTAGGTAGTACATGTAATCATAGAGCAAAATGCAATTAAAGTAGATGTTATAGTGGACCTGTCTAGTGCAAATTTCTAGACAACCTTCCTGGAAATAATGAATACATTTAGTGAGTACATAGTGTGAGTTGTCAACCCCCATCCCCAACAGATACATTTACAATGTACATTGTGAGGTTTTGGAATGAATGTAGAGATTGCTTTTCCAAGATATCTATGATCGCTAGAACTCTTATAGAGAAGTACTTGTGCCAATGACATTGTAGTACGAAGTACAAGTTGGAAATGATGATGCCATGATAGTACAAGTACTTTGTTAAATGGATAAAGAAATGGATGATTTGAACAGGACATGTGTGTGTGTATCTCCAGGCAAGCTGCACATGATAGAGCGGAAGTGAGCTTTTTGCCTCCGAATACTTATCTGTAGTTTTCATCGTCTCTTTTTGGATGCTGTTTGGATGTACATCAGAGGTCTTAACAAGTTTATACATGGAGAGAAGAATCCATACTACAGCATACTACACGCTGTGTAGAAAATGTCTCAGGGAGGAATGTGATATTTCTCTGGGTTCGTGATGTAGTTAGTGGTTGACTTCAAACATGCATTAACTAACCAACCTCACTACCACAGGCAGTGTGCCGTATTGGTACCTCTCGTCACTAACCCGTGGTAGTGGAACACTGAAAAACAACACTGATTGACTACCAGAAATGACTGCTCTGTGCGCATGAGCCTTCAAAACCTTTGAGCACTTGTAGGGCGCTTGTGGGGCGCTTAGTACGTGCGTGTCAAAATGCAAGTATTTTGACGTGATTCCACTTGAAATACATAATGAGATGTCAGAGATGTCACATGAAGAATGAGAGGGGACCAGATGCACTGTGACTTTATGCCTCTTTTGCTTGCGTGCTCTGCTTACGTCTCTAACTCCGAGTGAATCAACCACAGGACTAATTAAAAATAAAATCCCTATATTTTTTGGAGATTTCAATGTCACAATAGCAGGGGTTATCGATCCAGCAAGGCATAAAGGGAAAAAAATGGTGCCGCGTGAAGCAATAAATGTGGATTGTGTCTTCACATTCTTAGTTTTTTTCTCAGTACTTTTATTTAATTTTTTTTTCATGCTCGGAATTTGCAGACAATCCTGGTCATATCTAGTTGGGCCTCCCCCAGGCCATCGATCAATGTTGGCTCTCATTTTGCGTTCTGCGCTCCAGTTGGGATTAACAACATTGAGTGGGGCAGCAGGGGACGGGGGAGAGTATTACGATTTCCTGTCAGGGTGGCCCAAGCATTTTGACCGGGATTGTAGATGGCAGCCGAACGCTGCGTGGTTTGTCCTAGCTAGTCCAACTAGATCAACCTAGCCCTGGAGCACAGTTTCTCTTGTCAAATTCACGAGTTATGTCACAATTAATGAGTAGTTTAATGATAACGGTACCTAGGTTTTGCTCAATTTGACAATAATTCATCTTTGCACTGAGATAAATTCATTTATAGTTGCACTAAAGTAGAATTAATAATAGAAAATGAAAATGAAAACGACTTGCATACTTTTTGTTTCGTTGACGTTTCAGCTGTGCAACTTTCAGCTGATCAGCTGATTTCCTAGTTTTGGGTTTCTCAGCTGTGCCATTGAAAAAACAGAAAAAACACAGTACAAAGTCTTGCCCTGACTGGCACTTTCCTCTTTTTTGGGACAAACTTCAGTTGCATGCCTGCATGTACGTACGTTAATCCTATCGTTTGACCGATTCGATCGATTAGATGCTTTCGCGTGAAAAGCAGACCATGCGTGCGTGAATTTATATCGCAAATTGACGAAAGGTCGGCACCCGAACTTGTTCAGTAATACATACCATAATATGTAAAGTGAAAGGCAGGTAGGTTAAAATGAAAGTCATGGCAGATTCCTTCTTTGGTGTTTAGATCTCATACAGTTCCTCCTCACTTTTTCTTCAGTTACATGAACATGTTCGTGTTCTATTTTCTGCACTCTCCGTTTCGCTTTCACAATAATTTTTTTATTATAGACCAATGATGTGCCTTAAGCCTACTCATATATCCATTAAATGTAATATTAGACAGTCACATTTCCTGAACCTTAATGACAATCAATCAATCACTTTGAGAAGAGATTGAGCACCTTGGGATTTTGGCCCTGTTTTACGAAGTATCAGATTCCAGATTGTCAAAGACAGTTTCAATGATTTTTCTGGGAAAAAAATCTGCTCTGTTGTATTTGTGTTTCTTAAAACCCTTACAGTCCCTATTCCATCAAACTCTAACAGCAGGTTTTCTTGGATCTTGTTGGACTGAGGAGTGAGGACTGCATGAGTAAACTGATCATGCTTTACATGGGTTCAGGCATACCACCATAATCAGAGTACCACAGTTTTGGGTGTTGAGTTACCCATACGGTGTTGGAATTTGTTAGAGTGGGGAAGGATCCTAGTAAATCACTCAGGGGAGTTAGGGTTTTTAGAGGATGGGAATGAATTTTCTCTCCCTCAAATCAACACTGTTGTACTCCTTTAACCTTTAGTAAGCCTACATGCATCCAGGGGCAGCAAAATGGTGTTTCCCATCACCCTAAATCTTTTTTCAAAAACTGAATTTAATTTCGAAGAAACCCTGAGGCTTTGGGACATTTTTGGTATGTGTAAGTCCAGGTACCAAACCACAAGGCCGGACAAGATAATTTAAGTGGGAATCTAGGATGATCTGGATGTTTACAACGCTGGATAAATTCAGGAAGTTTGACATTATCCTATGAAGGATCTACATGGATATCTAATTGTGTGTGGCTAGTCATTGACCTATGGGCTGGGATGTCTGGCCTTAATCTGCACCCGCTGTCAAGATGACAGTTTGGGAAGGAGAGGGGGAAGGGGGTCAATTACATAAGGGAGGAGGGGGGAGGGTATGGATGCTGGACTGGTCAGTGAGGTGATGTCAAGCCTGTTGGACGACTCCTTCCTTCTGGGAAGCTTCTCTTTCACTGAGCAAGTAGTCAAAAGCCAAGAACGGAGTGTTTTTACACTAAATCCTTGGAGAAAACCGAACGATTTCTTAGAAATTTGGTTTCTTGTTAAAAACAGAGGAAACTCATGTATCCGTCTAGAAAATCCCCCACCTTGAAAATCCTGCTCCTGGCATGGTGGTTGCAAATCTGTTGGGATTCATTTTGACTGATGGAAACATTGTGGCAAATTTGTTAAAAGTATGTTTTGGCCAGTAGATAACTTTGGCCAGTTTATCATTTTAGTTAGTTTTGCCATTATATCGCATTGTCCTAAATTAAGTCAGAGTCTACTAACTTGGTTAAACTTAACTACAAATTACAAACTTTTTTTACAGGCCTATATGGTTGCCAACCTTCGTGTAGTATTTGGTGAGGGCACACTTGAACCATCCACTGAGGGTAGATCTGTGCTTAACCAGTTATGGCTGCCAAAAGCTTCACACAATTCCCAAGCGAGGTTCTTTATTATAAAAAGGGAATTACCTGGATTATCAACAGGTTCATTTTCAATCAGTTTTAATTCGTTGGAACTTGTCAGGCAGTGTTATAAATCAATTGAATATATCCATAACAGATGTACGAAGACCTTGGAAAGTATATTTATGTGTGAAGGGCACAGACTTGACAATGTACACACGTTTAAAGGGGATGGTACAGTATAGGAAAGTGTCATGTCATAATGAGATAGGTCGGCTGTGTGAGGCCTATTGGTGTTGCCTGCTTCAGTACGCATTCATTGAAGAATAGTTTTGAATTCGTCAAATCATTTACCCATTTGGTCACCAGCCCAGGCCTGGTACTTCGTTCTTGCAAGGACAAGGCAGTTTTTTTTTTCTTATTAAAGGGTACATGTATCGATGAGGGAAATTTAAATGTCTATTGGACACTTTGAAGGGTCTGTAAGGCAATGACTAGGGGAATGGAGTGATTTCCTCCAATGCCTCCATCGGGGATGAGATTTCTCTGGATTTTTCTGGATTTCCGGATTTTGCACTGAGTACCTGGTTTATTGTAATAATACCGGAGTCTTAGGGCCGTGTCACATGGAACAATTTACAGGCAACCAGTTCCAGGCAATCTCCATGAAGAAAAGGCATTCATGTTTCAATTTTTCCATCATTTTCTTGAGGATTGTGAGACATCACCAGAAAAATAACTCCTGTGCTACCAAAGTGTTCCTTTTGCAAGCAGTGCAGTTGGTTGCCTCTAAGTTGCCAGTAAAAATTGCCCTGTGTGACAAGGCCCTTATTTAGCGCACGTATCTACCAACATAGGTACTCAAGGCGCTTACTATTTTTATTTTGAAGGCAGGTTTTTGAGTATATTTTTTAAAATTATGAGAGACATTTATGTAGCACCTTGTAACGGTTTACAAGGTGCTGCGGCGCATTCAGCAGCCACTGCCAGAAACACTGGGGCAAACCCCTTCTCTTAGCGATCAGTGTAACTGGGTTCTTTTACGTGCATTACACAACACACGGGACCAACAGACGAAGCAATAATGGTTAAGTGTCTTGCTTAAGGACACAAGTGTCAAGACTGGGACTCGAACCCATGCTCTGATGATCAGTTGGTACTAAACCTGGAATCTAGGCTGGATCCTCCGTTCACTCTGACTTACCTCCATTGAGCCGAAATACAATGAATAAAGAATGGTGGGAGTCTCACGATGTCTCATAATCCTCTTCTTGGAACCCAAGGACAAAGGTCTGGAACCAGCAGCTATGCAATAACCCCCTTCACAATGGTCGAAAATCGGCGAAATATTTAAGACCATGTTTCCTCTTTGTGTGGGTGAAATGTTTGACGGTTTTGTGCATGCTCTGTGCACGCTCAGTAGTGGAATGTCCGGGCAACCTTTGTTCTGATTTGACACAACGGCGTGTTTAAATGTCACCTGTTTGCTGGCTCGCAGAATATTTACGTGTGCACATGACATCCAGTCCCAACTGGTAAAACAAATAAAATCAATTCAAATTCACTTTATTGTCCACTTTAAAAATTAAACTGGAAAATTTACATGTCTAAAATTGATTAAGAGTTCCAAAAATGAGACCTTCCCTTTAAAAGATTTTTAATCCCAGACACATAATCCTATCTGGGTCAAAAAGAATATTTCATCGAGACAGACACTGTGAAATGTATGAACGTCATCGCAATATGTTTTGAAATTAAAAGGAAAGAAAAAAAACACACACATAAGTACAGACATAAATACAGTACAGTTGGAGAGCTATGATAATTAGGCACAGATGGGATTGCGGTTGAAATTAAGGAATAACCCAATTTCAATATTAGAAATGGCTGTCAGAGAATTACGACTGGTTCACTGAGTTATTTTAGTACACACAGACATTAAAGTGCACAAGAATCTAAAATATTAAATGTGTACTGTATTAGTTATGGCACAAACGTGAGTAGAATATGGAAAAAATATTGCGCTTCTGCATCCCATATCTAATGAGACAATATCTTTGTTGGGGAGGGGGGGGGGGGGTTCCAGTCAGAAGGTTGGGGAGGGGGTGGTTGAGAGTGCCAGTCAAAAGGTTGTATCATAAACTTGGGTGTGAGCTCTGGTTGCATGTCAATTTAAGGTTGAATGGCTTCTGACTGGCACCCCCTGAAAGATATTGACAAAACAGGGAGACCGCAAACATCATCAGGGCTAGATACAATGTAGCTCAGTTGGTAGAGTGCTGTCACATTAATCCGGAGGTTACAGGTTCAAATACCGTTCTAGTCAATTTGTCTTTGTTCACCCCCCCGAATTGAAATTAAAAATGTACCCAGTCAGTTTCCCTGGTTTATTTACTTGAGTAAAGAAAAAGTGTGTGAAATATTTAAATGTGAACTTTTGTTCCTGTTGGAGATTGTTGGGAACTGGTTGCCTACATTGTACATATGTGACATACTCTAAGAAGCATGTTGTTCAATCAAGGATGCCAGTGGTATGACAATATAGGCCAGATGACCTTTATTTAAACTCCAAACTACCCTGTGAGCCAGCCCCTATTTATAAAGACTGTCAATTACTGTCATGAATCGAAAAGTATTAAAAAACACCACTAAATTGCAGGAAGTTGGCATCAAATCACGTAGAAAGCTTCCAGTATGCGGTTCTAAGAACAGTTTAAACCAGGAAGATCCATTGGAACCGGTTGTTGACATGCTCCTCAAAGGGATGTTCACTGAAAAGAAGAAAAAAAAACCACGATCTTTTCATTATCGTTCCTATTCTCCCTCCATAATTGACCGCTCCTCTCCCACGATGCACTTGAGGTGGCCATGAAGGGGGTGGATGGAACAAGCCACAGAATGAACAAGTAGAAGAACTCAATTTACCCACTAGTTGTATCTCAATCTGATTCTGGACCGTCGGTGAAGGAAAAAGCCTTAACTTTAAAATTGCATCGCCCGTTTTTTGTTGTTGAAAAATCCTCAAATTTGTGGTCCTATCGCTGCGCCCCCCAGCACAACGCTGTTTGTTTAATTTGTTTTGTAGTTCGCAAAGCAGCATATGTTCGTATTTGTCTGTGATTTGGGCGTAAAAGGGTATTTTTTGGTTAGGCTGGTGAATGTTTTTTACAATCATGTAAGCCATTTGAAAGTCCAAAAAATCCCATGGGCCGCTGAGCGGCGAGTATGATTGTTTTTAGATTGTTGTTTAGTTTTTAGTAAACTGTAGAGGGCGCCCTGTGTTGCGAATCGCATGGACTGGGCCCAGATGTTAAACTTTCTTCTAACCCCAAAACACCCAGACTGATAATCAGGCTCGATGCTTCCAACATGAAATCCTTTTATTAGGCACCAGCCATACTTACTGTAATTTTTATCTTCAGCATTCCGGAAACGCAGAAGTAAAGCCGTCTAGACTTATTTCAATCTTGGGACTCCTCCCCAGGGCTTTTGATACCCTGAGAAAGCATGGCATGAACCTCGGTGTGTCCTGCAGTCTTTCATTGTTCATTTATCCCCGCAGAAAGTTTTGATTCTGGCAAGACATTTAGAAGTGCCGACTTTCCATGTAAGACTAGCCTTGAGTTGCAATATTAAAGGGCAAGGCCACTTTAGGAATATCAAAATGTTTAGGCCAGCATAGGAAATGGCGCCCTGTTCTCTATGAAACTTGATGCCTGCTAAATAGGCTTTAAAGGGGGGATCCAAGGTTAAGTTTTATGATGCGCATCATTTTCCGATAGATAAAGTCCTTACGAAAATAAGGGAAAAAATTACAAGTCTGGAACCTCATGTTAAAATGGTATAAAATGCCATTGTATTTGATACCCATCCAGTGTGAATTTGGTCAAAATCCAAAAAACATTTCAAAAATAAGGGCCTGTACATTTTTGTACAGGATTTTTGTTTAGTTCATTCCTGAATTTCGATGATATTGAAGTGGCATTGAGTTTGACCTTTTGACTGACGCGAAAATTCCTCTTTGAGTGTACAGACCCATTTGTTGTTTCAAATCTCGCTCTGAAAGAATATCCAATAAATTGACATTTTACGCCTTTTTAACATGAGGTAAATTTTTATTCACTTTCATAAGGGTTCTATTGGAAAATGAGTGCATCACAAAACAGAATTTGACCTTGGAAAACCTTGGAATTCACACATGAATTGCTGATTCTAACTCTGCTGACCGGTACCCGCTGCTAATAGGATTCGAACTGCCTCTAGCTACTGGGCTGTCTCGGTAGTCTAGTTGGTAAGACATCTGCTCTAGAAAGGCGGGGGGTTGTGGGTTCGAATCCCACCCGAGGAAAAACGCCTGTGAATATTTTTTCATAGGACTTGGGAAAGTACTGAGTATGCACATCGGTGCATGGGTAAAAAAATAGTATAAAAATAATATTCTTGGAAACCCCCTTTAAAAAAATAGTACTGCACTGTAACTTTGGTAAAATACACAAAATCTGTGTTAAGTTTTGGTTTCTGTCCTACTTCTTATACTTCTTATTTATTGTATGCGAACTTTGTGAAAGAGTTACCCCATGGTTATCTTTTCGAACGAGACCATGGTTGGCGTAATGTAAACACACTTTTAAAGAAACTGAAGCCATTGTTTTGATTTCATATCAGTGTTTATGATTGCTGTATTTTTTGTATGTTTGAACAGGAAATTGTCAGTTAGTTGTGTTGCTCTTATTTGTAGCTTTCCGTTTGTTGATGTGCAGGTACACTGATGAATTTTGACTGCTGAACTTTGTAATCATCGACCTGCACAGAAACTAATCATGTTTAAAAGTATTTTTTTAAACACCAAATCGTGTTATTTGTCTATAAACTTTCTCAACAAGAGAACAAGTCTGTGTTGGGTCTCAAGTGTATACCTTTTGAAGCCCTGTTCACACTAGACAACTTTCCCGGGAAATTTCCAAGAAAGTTGAGTTGACCATGTCACACTTGAATTGCTAACCCTAACTCTTGGGAAATAGCTACCCTTACCTTGGAGTAGGGTTAAGCCAAATAATCCTGTTGTTAGCACATATTTTTCACCCCCTGGAAAATTGCTTTAAGTGTGAAACAAACATGGGGTCGAAGTTCCCCAGGAATTTCATGGGAATTAGCTCTGCACTGTGAAAAGGGGTCCAGACCTTAATCAATTTAAAACTGTCACTCAAAATTTATGGGGATACAAAACTTTGCGCCGCAATTCATATGCTGGAAGGTTTTGTACCGTCTCTGAAATGATGTGGGAATTCTGTGGTCAGGGAGGATTACTGAGAAGTGGTCTACGAGGAAATGTATTTGTCCGTACTTCCTGTGAAGGCATTTATTAAAATGCGTCACACGGTTCGTAACTCCTGCACTTACAGTATTCGTGCGTTGAGTTTTGGGATCTCAGAATTGCTGAAGAGAATAAAGAGATAGTTTTTAGGATATATATTTGTACATTAATGGTTTGACCAATTATTACTACTGCTGGAGATATAAATTTACGTTTTTCACAACTACCCCAACTGTTCAAAATCCAACAATGTGTCTTGTTTAAATTTGTTGGACTGAGAGATGTAAACTGATCATACTTTGCATGAGATCAGGCATACCACCCTAATCAAAGTCCAACAGTTTGGATGTTGAGTTACCATAATGGTGTTGAGTTTTGTTCAGAATGAGGAAGGATCCTAGTAATGAACTCAAAAGGGATTTGGGTTTTACCAAGAGGACTCCAGTCAAAAGTTTCTGAGTCGAGTTGCTTGCCTGCTACATGAGGCCAAGTATGAAGTGTTACTGTAGGAACCAAGTCTCTTTCTTAAACCCAAGTCTATAACCCTGCTACATGAGGCCAAGTTTGAAGTACTACTGCAGGAACCAAGTCTCTTTCTTAAGCCGTAGTCTATAACCCTGTTGGATGAGGCCTAGTTTGAAGTGCTACTGTAGGAACCAAGTCTCTTTCTTAAACCCAAATCTATAACCCTGCTACATGAGGCCAAGTTTGAAGTACTACTGTAGGAACCAAGTCTCTTTCTTAAGCCGTAGTCTATAACCCTGCTACATGAGGCCAAGTTTGAAGTGCTACTGTAGGAACCAAGTCTCTTTCTTAAGTCCAAGTCTATAACCCTGCTACATGAGGCCAAGTTTGAAGTGCTACTGTAGGAACCAAGTCTCTTTCTTAAACCCAAGTCTATAACCCTGCTACATGAGGCCAAGTTTGAAGTGCCACTGTAGGAACCAAGTCTCTTTCTTAAACCCAAGTCTATAACCCTGCTACATGAGGCCAAGTTTGAAGTGCCACTGTAGGAACCAAGTCTCTTTCTTAAACCCAAGTCTATAACCCTGCTACATGAGGCCAAGTTTGAAGTGCTACTGTAGGAACCAAGTCTCTTTCTTAAGTCCAAGTCTATAACCCTGCTACATGAGGCCAAGTTTGAAGTGCTACTGTAGGAACCAAGTCTCTTTCTTAAACCCAAGTCTATAACCCTGCTACATGAGGCCAAGTTTGAAGTGCCACTGTAGGAACCAAGTCTCTTTCTTAAACCCAAGTCTATAACCCTGCTACATGAGGCCAAGTTTGAAGTGCTACTGTAGGAACCAAGTCTCTTTCTTAAACCCAAGTCTATAACCCTGCTACATGAGGCCTAGTTTGAAGTGCTACTGTAGGAACCAAGTCTCTTTCTTAAGTCCAAGTCTATAACCCTGCTACATGAGGCCAAGTTTGAAGTGCCACTGTAGGAACCAAGTCTCTTTCTTAAGCCGTAGTCTATAACCCTGCTACATGAGGCCAAGTTTGAAGTACTACTGCAGGAACCAAGTCTCTTTCTTGAGCCCAAGTCTATAACCCTGTTGGATGAGGCCTAGTTTGAAGTGCTACTGTAGGAACCAAGTCTCTTTCTTAAGCCCAAGTCTATAACCCTGCTACATGAGGCCAAGTTTGAAGTACTGCTGTAGGAACTATGTCTCTGACTTGAGTCCAAGTTTGCGACTGTGGTTGTAAACCCTGCTGCACAAGGCAAAGTTTAATTAATTTGTCACTGCAGGAACCAAGTCTCTGACTTGAGTCCAAGTCTACGACCCTGCTGCGTGAGGCTAAGTTTAAGTTGTCACCACAGGAATAAACTAATTAATCCCTTGACGTGTCTTTTACCAAGTGATGTAAGAGGGGATACAGACTCATCGTATCATCTTGTTAATTCGTAGCCGGTGACTAAACCACCCCCCTTCTCAATAAGGATTGTGCTCTGTGATCGGTACTCGGTCTGGGAATAGGAACGTAAACATCGTCTGCTGTTTCTAGACAGATGGCTCAGAGGCAGAGGGTGATGACATGTTTTTTAAAGGGAAGGCACAACGCTAAGTAGCCAATTAACAGCTTTTTATGTAGAGATTATGAAGTGTCAAGTTGAAACATCAAGTACACGTATCAGTCATCTTTAGCAGTTAACAACTCATGCTCCTCTCGTTAGCTTGAAAGTTCACCTGTGTTGGTATTTAGATACAATTTAAGGTAAAGTTTTGATCACCACACTTGTATATTTCCCTTACCGAAGCTACGATCTTCATCAGCGCCATGCTCCTCTTGTTTTTAAGTAAAGAAACCTCTAATTGTCAATTATGAAAGAGATCACAGACAGAAACCTTTAATCCCCAACCATTCAAATGTATGCAACCAAATCGAGGCTGGGAGGAAAATAGCGTGGCCCCATAATTTAGTATAAATTTGAGTATCTGATACTGTTATTACATACAGGGAACGTGTCACTGATAAATGCAGCATGCGTGTAAATATTAAACTTTGATGTACATTTATTTCCTCCTAGTCAAATCTATGTATTCAAATAGAGGCTGGATGGGAAAATCAGTCAGGCCCTGTTTTGTAGTATGCACTACATTATAGATCTGCACAGCCACAGTCTACAGGTGCTGCACACGTAGTGTGCCAAATAGATTCACCATATGCATACATCATGCACGTTGTGTTTATTGTCTTGCAACACATTTATGTCTGTTTATGTATTATGCGCTGTTTGTTTTACCTCAATAATCAATCAATCAATCAATTGTTCTTTTATTAATCTCTTTGTAAAGTTCCAGGGCATTGGATTCTTCAAGGTTTTTTTTTGTAGGGTTAGCAGTATTAATCATTTCCTATGTGTGTCATATATGCTTCTTTTACAGACTGACTTGTTCTTTCAACATGGGAGCTCTACTTGCTTCCTATATCATACAAGGTTAGTAGCGGTGTACAGAGGAAAGGGGAAGAGGCCAGTGGGAGAGATTTTGTATTCTAAAACTTTGTCCTCAAATCTGACCTGTGCTTAATTTCAAAGAACTGGGTCCAACTTCCTGGTTCTGCTTGCCGTAGAATTCTGCGCTTACGGCGTCCTGGAATGCGTGTCGATCTATGGGCCATAAACGCAGACTTACGCGGTAAGCAGTGAGGTGAAATTGAGTCAAGGGTCATATTTCATAGAGCTGCTTAAGCAATAAAAGTAGCTAAGCATACTAAAGTTATTCTCACCAGAATGAGGTTATCGGCCAAACTGCCATGTCACATGTACCTGTGACTGGTATCCTGCTTACTTTTGCTTAGCAGTGTATTGTTAAGCAATATTTTCTGCTTAAGTAGCTCTACAAAATAGAGGTTAGTAGAAAGTCTTGTGTAAGAAATGTTTGTACTTTTTGAAAAATGCATCCAGGGTATATTAGCTGGTAACCTTTGCTTTGCTAAGCATAATTGTTCTACGCTAAGCAAGTTTTTGTGCTTATCTGCCCTTTGGAATTTGATAGCTGCTCAGTATGAAGTGTTGCCTCTGTGAGAGTTCATGTTACATGTATGGGGCATGGGCAATTTCACAAAATTGTGGGTGGGTGGGTCGAAGGAAATAACTCTAAACCAAAATGAAATTTTCATAAAAATGAATAAATAAAATGAAAATACCCGACAGCTTCTTTCAGATCATGTGTGCTGTTTCGTTGTCATTGGTCAATCTTGTCTCGATAGACCATCTCGTTCCAATAGTAGATGGGAGAAAAAAAGAAGAAAAAGAAAAAAAGAAAAAATCATACAAACTCAACATTAGTCAGTTTTCAAAAACCATCGTTGCCAACTGATAACATCTACCATTGCCCCCCTCCTTTCAGCTGAACTGGGCGACTATGACCCTGAGGAACACCCACCGGGCTACCTCAAGAACTTCCAGCTTGTGCCGGAACAGACGGAAGAGTTCACCAAGGAGGTGGAACACCTCCACAAAGCAAACTTGTAAGTCCCCTCCTAAAAGGAGCTATACAATTTTTTGTAGGGAAAAGAAAAAACAGGGGGGGGGGGAACTTTAAAAATGTAAGGTACGGGACATCCGTGGTTAGATGTTTATAAACTTGTCAAATGCATGTACTTGTACCATGTAAGTACTGTGGTTTATCTTTTCAAACCACTTTTGTAACAGATGGGACTTCCTCATATAAAGGGACCACCTATTGTTGATTTAACGTGCATCCCTTTCCTTTTTGCAAAATGATGCGGAACATTGCAAAGGAGGAAATACATGTAGTTGTGGTGTATATTTTCTTTGTTATATCACGATATATCACGATATTATGTATTAGATTGTGAATTTTTATTTGTCGAGAACCAGTCACATGATGTTCTGCAAAGACCCATGTACATGGCGTGCGCGCGCTCAGTAGAGGAATATAAATGATATATCCGACAGGGTACATGACCTTGATTGTGCACAGTATTAGCAGGGTTTGCCCTTAACTTTTTAAATAACTAGCCAGCAGGACTAGTTAGCTTGTCAGTTCACTGGTCCGCCAGCGTTTTCACTGATCCATATTTGATACTAAATAGGGACGTGTTTTCACACGTAGTCAGCCAGACCACTGGGAGAGAATGTTGACTGGTCCTCAGGTGTTTTAACTAGCATTTGGCCAGCGAACCACTGTTAAGGGAGAACCCTGATTAGAAATGGATTTTCTTCCCTACGATGTTGAATCTAATTCTAAATATCTCCCTGATTGTTGTACAAAATCTCCCAGAGTGCAAGATGCAGATGTTGGCAGCTCTGATGTACCTTCCACTTTGGTTTTAGGATAAAATGACCACTTTATTATGGGTTCATTTTTGAGTATATGAATGACTCAGTGAAAAAGACTAATCCCTATCACATCAGGTCAGTTTGAAATCTAAGACCGTTGAACTTGCGCCCTGACCTACTTAGGTGTCAGGCCTCACCATGGTCAGTCACTGGCTTAAAAGGCTGATCTCACTGGACATTCGCAAAAAAGGCTAATTATGTTCCTAGGTGAAACTGATCACGGTTTGACCTTTTCTATGAGTTGAGGGTTATTCTTTACAAGGTCTGAGTAGGTTTTTTTCTTTTTGTATTCTTCTCTTGTGTAGTGGGCAGCTGCCTGTGGATGCAGAGTTTAACTTCCTGCAGAAAGTGAAGAACCTGGAGAAGTATGGAGTGGACTTCCACAATGCAAGGGTAAATAAAGAAACTTTTCTCATTGAACTTGCTTAGCAGAAAGGACCAGTCACCAGTAAACATTTTTTTTCTTTTCAATCCTCCCAATGTTGTGCACTCCCTTTAAACTGACTTGGCATTCCAGATACGTGGAGGCAGATTCTAGGCAAGTCTGTTTTTATGGTCCAAATCTAAGGCTGTACACCAAGCGGAAACGGTCGCTTTAAGAGTTGTCAGAATGATGGATTTGTTTAGCCAGCGAGACAGCCGAGATCAAATCATTGTAGGGGGCAAGTCTGGTTCATCAAGTCAATGAAACCTTAGAGGATGATGCTTCGATGGAGTCGACCACTTATCTCCTTCACCATGACACTGACATGTTGGTTCTGTCTCGGCGTTGTTGTGAAACAAGCTTCTCTTGAATTCTCTTCTTCCGTCCGTCCGTCCGTCCGGGAATGTTGAGCTGGGGGGATTCCCGGTTCTGATAACATACAGGAATATCAAGGATGTTTACAGCATTGGTAATTTCCTGTAAAAATGTCATGGTTAATTATCGTCTTTCAGCTTCAGTGAAAGGAAGTATTGGTCTCAATTATATCTATCTTGAGAGTTCATCCAGCTGGCCGTCGTTTCATGATGCCAGTAAGCTCAATAGTTTCTCAAGCTTAGCAATATTTGACCTAGCAGATAACAGGTTACCAGCCAAAAGCCATGTACTTTATATTGTTCCAGATGATACCCTGGTGTTTTTTCTTTCTTTTGCAAAGCAAATAAATCTGCTAAGATACATAAAGACCCCTTGCATTTGATGTCACAGCCTCAAACCTTATAGCCTTATGGAGTGTCGTGGCCGAGCGGTTAAGATCACCGGGCTCAAGTTCTGGTGTTGTTGGCAGCAGAGTGTGGGTTCGAATCCCGGTCGTGGCACGTGTGTCCTTGAGCAAGATACTTTACCATAATTGCTTTGTCCTTCGGATGGGACATTAAGCCATAGGTCCCATGTACTAGGATTGGTAGTGCACGTAAAAGAACCCAGAACACTTATCGTGGAAGAGTAGGGGTATTTATACCCCGGTGTTTCTGGTTCACATAGATGGCCCATTGAAAATCTTCCTCGAGGTGACATGGCTACCATCAATAAATAAAGTTATTATTATAAACAGCGCCCTCCTTGAGGTCAAAGGAAGACCTTTCATTGGTTAACAGTTGTGCGTGCACACCATTGTTTGACTGTAGCGATAGTGACCTATGCAAGGGATCTATTCTATTAAACAGTTTTATGAAATTCAGCCTAGATCAATTTGAATAATCTGAAACTCATCTTTATCCAAATATTTTCTTTTCTTCAGGACCAGGCAGGGATGGAGATCTCTATAGGCATCACATCGCTGGGCGTGGTCGTCTTTCAAAACAACGTCCGCATCAACACTTTCTCCTGGGCTAAGATTATCAAGATCTCCTTCAAAAGGAGGCAGTTCTTCATCTGCCAGAGACGAGAATTAGTAAGAAAAATAAGCGCTGAAATGGCATCAGTTTTCCGTTATTTTACTTCAGATTTGTTGGTGCCTGGACACTTTTTGACTTCTTATATAAGTGGACTTTTATATTCATGAGGAATTATTATGTCCTTTCAGGGAGAGGTTTCAAGATTATTTGTTCACTTCTAATTTTTCCAAATCATTCAAAAGTCATACTGTGTGAGTCCAACATTAGGACCCATTCGAGATCACACTTTTGTTTCCTTAACACTTGAAAGCAGTGCACATGCATGGGAAGCAGAGGTACGAGAGTTTGCACGTTTCTTTTCAATTAGAATTCAAGAATGATCTTTGATTTACACATGCTTCACAACCAAAGGATGAAATGCACAGGGGTTACAAAAACATCGTCAAGAAACAAAGCACACACAGAAGATGTGGGTATTTAACATTTTAGAAGCCTACGTTCCTCAAACAAATTGATCTTGTCTCACCCAGTGATCGTCACTACATTGTATGGTTCTTTCTCTCTTCAAGCTTCTGCTGCGAAGCTCTGGAATGACATACCTACACATGTTACACTGGCTGAAACAAAGTTCAAAATACTGGTCAAAACACATTTGTCCAACTAGTTTTCATTGAATGATATTTGTGTTTTTTTGCCATACACCGATGTGTGGTAAGCACTGTTTACTCAGTACTTTCCCGAGTCCTGTGAAAAATATCCACAGGCATAATCCGCGGGTGGGATTCGAACTCAAGACCCCCGCCATTCCAGAGCAGATGCGAAAGTACTGAGTATACAGTGCTTACCACACTTACCACACATCGTAGTATGTGTTAAAAACACAAATAGTATTCTTTACCCCCGGCGCAAAAAAAAACATCTAGTACAGCTTTCATTGATAGTTTTTCTTTTCTCGAAAAGGGACCTCTTGGGGATATACTAAGAATCATCTTATTATTAAATAATAAATATTATTTGTATTATTATTATTATGATTAAATACTTAAGTAACAGGTTGATTCCACAAAGTTCTGTTAAGTTGATTCTCACATAAAGTATAACTTCATGCCCACCCTTTAGAACTACAACTCTTGAGGTATAAATTTCAATTTGCCTTACATCGATGTGTGATAAGCACTGTATACTCAGTGCTTTCGAGTCCTGTGGAAAAAAAATCCACAGGCAACTCGGGTGACTTTTTTATTATTATTTTTTCACAGGACTCGAAAGCACTGAGTATACAGTGCTTATCACACATCGGTGTAAGGCAAATTGAAATTTATATTCATTCCCCCCCCCCCCCCCCCGATGCAAATATTAACATCTATCTAACTCTTGAGGTGTTTGTGGTTAGCAGTTTTGATGACCTTTCCTGTCCACGTTTCCTTTACGCAGAATGAAACCAGAGATACTGTTATCGGCTTCAACATGGCCAGTTACAGACACTGTAAAAACCTGTGGAAGTCCTGTGTGGAGCATCATACGTTCTTTAGGTTGGTTGAACCACAGCCCCAGCCCAAGAAACGTGTCTTCTTCCAGCTAGGGTCCAAGTTCAGATATAGGTAAGAAAATGAAGCTCTCCAACAACTTCAGAAATTACAGGCATGAGACATTTCAGACTTTTGTCAGAATTCAGACTTGTTAACTCTTTCACTACAGAAATTAATGTACAGCTGTGCTGGAATTGTTTTGTATTTTGTTTATTTCGATTCGCTGGCGGCGGTTTCCCGCGCGTGAAGTAATTTACAAGCTCCCTGTTTCTTTGTACTTTGCAGTGGGAGAACGGAGTATCAAACGGTAGAAGATGCTAAGAGGCGACTAGCCACAAAAGACAGGAACTTTGAAAGGTAATCAAAATCACATCTTACTAATCACCCGGGAGGCCAAACATCCTTACTTGCAGCTGAGAAGCTGAAGTGTGAAAAACGCGGCCACAATGTGGTCGAGCCGCAGGCATGTAAAGGGGCCTTTTGTCAGCCAGCCCCATCAACCCATATATGACCACGGAGCACAGCCAGAGATCGAAAAATGTGTGTGGAAAATTTATGACACAAAATGTAAAAATGTCCTGTATGACCAGTGTAGTATCTCGCCTGCCAGAAAGGACCTGGAATGTACAAGGTCACACTTTATGTAAAGAAAGGTTACATGGTCTGTAGTTGTTACCACTCTTTGTGTAAAGAAAAAGGTTTCCATATACTAAAGCATAGACATGCAGGTTTTAAACTTGGACTTAAAAAGAGCAGTTCGAATTGCGATAGAGTTAGAAAAATTGCCGCACAATGCTCTGTGCACAATTGTATTTTGAAATCAGGAACCATTTTGAGTCCAAGTTCCAGACGGGTGCTATTCCTCCTTTTGTAAGGCCTTGCTTAAGATAAAGGTCAGTGGAATGATCTTAGATTATCTGACGGCTCACCATCATTGGTTCATTATTAGTGTTGATTAACCCTGTGTCTGTTTGTCTCCCAGCAAAACCAACCTTCTCGCCCCCCACTACACCCACAACTCCTTCTCCACCCTGCCCACCCCATCCCGCACCTCCTTTGTACCCAGGAGCCCCTGTATATCCCAACAATGCCCCCAGCTGCTGGGCATAACCAGACTGCCCAGCGCCCCTTGCCTGATTACGGGCATACCCTGTCTGGTCACAGGCAGCCCCAGGTGTGGCCCGTCCAAACCGGCAAAGTACACCCAGCGGAAATGTAGTGCTGCGCATTATCCTGTAGAATGGTAAACAGTGAAAAGAATGGGCGGCCTGTTGCATGGCTGTGCATGATAAGGAAACTGAGCCGCTTGGTGATGGAGATGCTGTGGCACGATTGTCTGCAGCACTTTGCTTGGGAGCATTTTGTGAGAAAACTAAGGGGGGAAAAATGACAGCTGAGATTTTAGTGCAGAGTGTGCCCTTAATCCTGACCGATTATCAAATAGGACAGTGTTTCCTTAAGATTAATGACCAGCAGACCTTGATCTCTACAGCCATGTTTTCTCTCAATACATGACCAGACTGATGCTGGAGGGAAGATAGCGATCACTCTTGTGAAATAGAATTAGGGCAAAGAACAGCTGTTCTGTTCGTAAATGATTAAAATTTACAGCAGCATCTTCAAAACTCAAGAAAATTTTCACAAGATGATAATCATTACAAGCTAGTTGGATTCAGAGTTGAGATGCACGGAGAGTTATAAATTCGGCACAGACAAAAGTCATAGGAGAACAATCATTACAAGCTAATGGGAGACTTTTGAGGACGCCAGGTGGCAGCAGACTTACCAGGTGTCTTCATTGTTCTCAGAAATGTGCGCACGCTCATAACTACTTAAACAACAACAATTTACCTGGTAAGTCTGCGGCCGGCTATCGTTTAAAGAAAGTCTCCCATTGGATTCAGGGTTGAGATGCACTAAGAGTTATAATTCAGCATAGACAAAAGTTACCTACAGGGCTTTAAAGTCAATGCACATGGAGGCTTTTTATTTTACCCCAAGGAAGCCAAGGTTTTTCTTCCTCTTGACCAAGGGAAGGCTTCTCCGTCCAATTTGATAAAAGCCCTTATACGCATAAGCACACCTGTTTTCTAAGCACAGAAAAGTTTTGTTAAGCATAAGCAGTTCACCAACCAAAATTGCTATGTGCTCTGTATTGTTTGTGGCTGGTACCCTGCAAAGTTTTGTGACGCAAGTTATTTTCCAAGCAGTGCTGGTTAACAGGGTCAATAGATAGAACTTGTTGCTCAGGATTCATCTTTCGTCGAATCGTGACCCTTGACATATAAGCATGATGTCCCAGTATGGGTGGGGCCCTACTTAACGGCTACTCTGATTGGCAGTTGGTTGTGGCATTAAGTGAATCATTGTTACAAGGCTAGCACAAGAAATATGAGTCAATGATCGTGTACATTTTAAGTCCATTGTTCCTTGTAATTTGGTATTAATTACTCATCTATGCACAAGGAGCCTTGGTATTTCTAGTTAACCCCTTAATGCTGGGGTTGTCAAAATTTGCCCATGCAACTTGACAGGATTAATGTCTCGGCCGGAATAATTTTTCTTTGAGAATGACGCTGGTACAAAGAAACCCTGACTAAACAGAGCCAAGAGAACAAAGATTCTCATTGAAGCACCAAGAAAATATCATTCAGCATGAATCGCAAAACCTCGGCCGTGAGACACGATCGATAATTGGTCCCACAGCCGGAAAACCAAGGCTAGAATCTCGGTTCACTCGGACTTACCTCCATTGAGCTGAAATACAATAATAAACAATGTTGGAAGCCTCTCGATGTCTCGTAATCTTCTTATAACAAAAGGACAAAGGTCTGGATTTGGGATTACACAATAACCCGTAACATGTAACAAACCACAGGGGATACTGACTGGGTATGTACAAATCAACTTTGAGTGAACAAAGTGCAGCCATCATATGAATGAGGATATAACACACTGTGGAGCAATTATAGTGTCTTGCTCAAGGACACAAGTGTCACATCAGGGACTCGAACCCACACTCCAGTGACTCAGCCACCAGAACTTGAGTTCGTTGCGCTAAACCGCTCGGCCATGACACGATTAGCGTACTGGTGCTCTACCAACTGAGCTATTCTAGCCCTAGGTTGGCAGTTGTTTGGGGGGCGCCAGTCAGAAGCAAAATAACCATATAACTGCAGTATAGCCAGGGATCATACTAAGGTTACGATACAACCTGGAAAGCAGTACGGGATCACCATAAGGGGATGCGACTTTATGAAATTGTCAAAACAGCAAAACAATCACAAAATTTGAGCACATTTCAGACTGAACACATACAAGCCCCCCAAAAACTCGTCTTCGTTTTAAGTGAGCAGTTAGAGGAAGTAGCAATTTGCAAACTTGACAAATGGAAATATATTATCAATATCATCGTTATTAATAGTTTCCTGTTCTTGTTTGTGCTTAAAATAGTTCAATGACCAGCTGTGTGTTTTTTTTAATACCATTAAGTAATTGAGGTACAAGGAACTCGACAAACACCAGTGAAAAGGAAAATGTTTTACCAAATTGTCTGCGCCATGTTTTTTTTCATCTACTTGTATTGTATGTACATGTCTGTGAATTCAAAGACATTCACTTTATAGTGGTGAAAGCAATCTCGTTTTGTCTGTCATTAAAACTCAATGTAAATCAAACAGAGGCTGGGAAGAAAAAAGTAGCCTGGTGCCTTTTATAAATTGAGCTAACTAAAATAGTGTTGGGTGTCAGGAACCTGACAAAGATGTTGAAGTAGTATTAACCATAATGGGTGTCAGAAAAAAATGCAAAGTTTACTTTCGTTAATTACAATATACTCCAAACAGAGGCTGGGAAGAAAAAGTAGCCTGGCACTTGGTTGTGAAAAATGAGTTAGAAATGATGTGTGTACAGGGAACCTGACAAAGAAAATGACAGCATGATGAAGGTCGGTCGATACAGACAATTAAATGATTACTTTCAATCTAAAAGATCACTGAATATCATTTTTATACCTCGGCGTGTTTTGGCGACCCTGACCAAAAGTGACCAGAAGCAAGTTTCTGCCGAAAAATTCATTGACCAAAACAATCTCCAAGAGCTGCACAAAATCGGGTTAGTAAGCAAAAACTTGGAAATTAATGTTTCCAGAATATACTGCTTTGAATTTATTTCCAAGTAATGGAACTTAGTCTTTAAAATTTCATCAACACACACACATGTATGTAAGGCTGGACTGGCCTGACCGATGATGTCCAATTATGCTGATTGGTTCAATGACACTTTGCAGAAATTGGGCATCTTTAACACTGACTCACTGGTGTCAGTAACACAAACTTGATAAGCCCCCCCTTTTTCCTCTACTGTCTGAGATTGTTCGTGGGTCATGGCCATGTTTGAGGTCTCAGACTGGTCGGGTGACCCGCTTTTAATGGTCTTGGTCTCGGACGGTTGAGGTCTGGAAACAAGACATGAACAAGAATTTGGTGACGTTATTTCGGTTCTTTATTAAGAGAAATAAGATCCTCTTTATTGCTTAACCAAGGAATTGGTTTCATTTAGTATTTAAGTTTCTGATCAATCAATATTTATTTTTATTTTTTAAATACATGTATTACATTCACCCTCCACAACCAGGGATTTGAAGCTTTGCTTGATTCAAAACTTGGCATTGTGCCAATGATAACATATTTCAGAGAGGTTTCATTTGTAGTAATATTTTCTAGATTGATTATAGCTACCATGTATGTAGGAAGAACAGAAGAAAGAAAAGTATGTATGAGTTGTACCAGATAGTTGGTGTCAGAAACTCTTTAGGTATGTAATAAACCCATGGGATGCATGGACTGCAAGCACATTAATTGGAGTACTCCAAAATGGAATCTGACACTAGATGCCTGTATGATAAATGTCGGTCAGAGATGTAATGGATAGAGTCTAATACTTGCCTTTTTTATTTAGGAACTTTGACCTCGGGTCATATGGCTGGTAACATGCATGTCTTGCTATGCATGTTGTGAATGTGTTCATGCAGACCGGCTATATTGAATGCATGCCTTTGCTGACTTAAACCAATAAAATGCATTGAGTGTCACAGCCAATTCTTTAAAGATTAAATATGTAAAGCCAAGGGATTGGCCGGCACTGCACTTTTTCCTTCAAAAAAAAAAACTCCCCTCTTTTAAAATCTAAGCGTGCATGATGTATTACAAAAAAGTGACTGTCAAACTGTGCCAATGCAAACTTTTCTTTAAATCCCACATTTTGTTTTCTGTTTTTGCCCCTTCCGATTTTTGCTGACCCCTGACCCCAAAGGTCACCAAGCAAAAGGTTATTCAGACGGACAATCAGCGGCACGACGTCCGAAATCATCCGAACCGAAACCAGAAGTCTGCCGTCAAGAACCAGTAACCATAAGCCCCTTCTTGATAACCAGTAAGTTTTTTTTTCCTTTAAGATTTCGTCTGCTCACGTCAGTCATAAACTTGTCTTCCTATTTTTGTGTCCTTCAGTATTTTACTACATGCTAGTTCCCATCTAGTGAGACCTCTTCTTTGTAGAGACTACCCAGAATTCACCCTTTACACCAGTGTGTCCTCATACATTTTCTCTACAGTTTTCCTAACTCCTTTTCAAATCTCATAAACAAATCACTCTGTCAAAACACAACATTTTGCTAATTCTACTTCACCGTCTTATTAACTAACCTACTATATTATTTGCACCCACCCAACATCTCTGCAGGGCTTGCTTGATAAGAGGCCATAGCAGCCGCAAGTGGCTGGCACCACAGTGTCCATACAAATGCCCATAGCGACCGCAAGCGGCTTGTACCACAATGCCCAAAGCAGCCGCAAGCGGCTTGTACCACAATACCCATAGCAGCCGCAAGCGGCTTGTACCACAATGCCAACAGCAGCCGCAAGCGGCTTGTATCACAATGCCGTAGCGGCTGCAAACGGCTTATACCACAATGCCCATAGCAGCCACAAGCGGATTGTACCACAATGCCCATAGCAGCCGCAAGCGGCTTGTACTTCAATGCACATAGCAGCCATATGCGGCAGCAAGATTGGACCGACTTCTACTCAAGTAAAAAATGTCAAATTGAATGTCGTGCTGATTTTACAAATTCAAATGTTTACCATGTTAACATACTATGTATATTTAATTAAAAAACTAAATCAAACGTCTGTTTCGTATTATTTTTACCAGGCTATTTTGTTAGAAAAATTATGTCAAATATTAAACAAAATTAGCCGTGTTATGGCAAATGGTGATGATCATACAGAAATGGACATTCTCTGAAAAGCTTAAAGGTTTTATTAGCAGAATTTAGAGTCAGACCAGTGTCAAGCAATCCCAACATATGACATTTGTCAATGGTATCTTGTGTAAGTGAAGTCCTTAGAAACTCCTTATCAGGCCCAGGAAGCATCTTGACATGGCATTGTAAGTCAGTTCCTTATGAATAAACTCCTTTAAATAACTGAATTTTGAACAATATTGAGACCATTGGTTTTGGGTAAGTGTAGCCCTCAATATGTTGTGCACAAATATTGAGTTAAATTAGAATTTACATGGTTGGGGTTTTTGTTGCTGTGAAGTTTCTTCGCTACCAAGTTGCGATCACCTCCAGTTATGATCTGGCATCCAGAGTATTCAGACGCGTCCCTACCAAAATTATGTATGAGCGATGTTGCTCCAGACTAGTCTCAATTGCAATTGGCTAGGGTTAAAAGGCAAGCTCTTCAAGCATTAAGTCAAAATGTTTTAAATTGTAAAAATGGCGCCCAGATAGGAACGTGTTAACTAAGCACGTTTAAATGGACAATTCATTTTCATTTAGACAGATGGACTACATGTAGAAGTTGCCATTACAACGACTGATAATGGTTAAATTCTTTGACATTTTGGTAATCTGTGAATGGGCTTTTTGAAAGTAATGCACAAAGTGTCTGGTTTTTTTAACCACAGCTTGTGCAATTACCGAGTACCCTAACTTTAAGTCATGTACCCCTACTTCAGTATTTACATCCCTGGTTCCCTCCAAATACATTGAACAGTAAGGTTTTGTTTACTAGTGTCTTCCCATGTTACATTAACAGCCCAATGACGTGCAGTCTACCAACCAGATCGTCCAAAAACAAATCACTCGGAATCAACTTGTAAGTTAACCCTGGTTGAAGAGCATCACCTGGTTATGTTAACCTGGCTGTAATCATTAACCAGCATGCCTTGCAGAAAGATGGCCCTTTTCAAATGCCGACCTTTTCAGATTTTTCGTTTTAGCTATATCCACCCTCTCTCCATTTTAATTTTCTTCGGCCAAGGTAGTGACATTAAAGTTAATTATTTGTTTCTCATTGTAGAAAAAGTCTTTATAAAAATTGTAGTTGGACAAATCTTTAGCAGATTTATGTGCGACTTCCAACAACCTAACTACCCCTAAATCCCCCCCAAATCCATATTCAGTTTTGCTTTGTTTATATGGACTCAGTACTGCTGAGCCAGACAAAACTTGCGTAGCATGGGGCCAGGCACAAACCTGTGGTGGATTTCACAAAGCACTAGGACTAGTCTTATCTCGAGTTAGGACGAGTAACTAGTCCTAACTTATATGACTTGCCATAAGTTAGGACTAGTCCTAAGTTAGGACTAGTTTTGTGAAATCCATCCCTGGGCCCTATTTCATGGCTCTGCTAATCTGCTTACCACATATTCTGCGCTTACGGTGCTCTGTAAGGCTCAATAATCAAAGGGCTGTAAGCACAGAATTACTCAGTAAGCAGATTAGCAGAGCCATGACATTGGGCCCAGATTCAGCAGATTGGAGATTTTGATGCACACTCAGGAAGGTTTCTGGTAAAACTAACAAGCCAGGGTGACACACGAACAAGAGTAACAAGAATGACATTTTAATTTCAAGTAAATGTACCAATGTTTCATTTTTCTAAGTTCTTACGCTCATATTGCATTTTGGAATGTAAAATTCGGGTTTGATTGATTGAATTTTGTTTCTAAAGTGATACAGCTTCTTTAACCAGTTCATGCAGGGAATCTTCCATTTTTTCCCGTCCAACCTGACAGGATTATTTTCTCGAAATGAAATCAAAAGTGCCCCCCCCCCCCTTTTTTTTTTTAGAGTGTTGGAACATTTCTCTGATCAGTCATGAAAGCAGTGTTTAAACACTTCTGGCTTCTAAGAAAGTCAAAAGTGAGACGAATGCTAAGAAACCGATTCCTCAAAACGAAACCAAGTAAATAAATAAAACAATATTTTTCTGTATTTTTTTTCAAGTAAGGGGGTTTCCCCCAAAGAGGTATACTGCTAGCTGAGGTGCTAGAGCATGCATTTATGTTAAGTTAGGCCCAAAAGACAAAGCACTTGATGATGAGTGGGTAATACTGTGTTACTTTGTGACACGCATATGTCCAAAATTGAAACCAGTTTTTTTCTATTTTGGCTTTTATGGAAGCTGATGAAGAAATTGACATGGGGCTACGATCACATTAGTGTCTTAGATCTTGTCCTAGATTAATGGCGCCCATTAGATCAGACGGGCGTTATTAGTCTTATTTTTGTTTTTAATTTTTGTATGCATTATTCATAGGCTTTAATTAATCAAACACATGCACTCTGTAAGCTGTGGTTCCAATTTTTTGAACCACGAAAGGTCAAAGGTAACACAGCAGTAGACAAAAAAAATAGTAATAATAAAAAACAGGGAAATTGCAACAAGAAATCACATTTAGGCCAAAACCTTAAATAAACCCAGGCATAATAGTCTTCATATTTTATTATTTTTTTCCCTCTGGAAAATCAGTAAGATTATTGGTAATGATTTTTTTTCTTCTTTCATTTTGGCAAGACCACAATGGCAAGATGGCCGAAAACACAATTGTTGATCATCTTAACATTGTGGTCTTGCCAAAAAAAAAAATTAAAAAAATAAAAATACTAATCACTCATGTATTTTTAGGGAAACAGTAAGATTTTTAAGCTGCCTGAAAAATCCCACCATGTAGGTCAGCCCTCAAGCTCGTTAAGATTGACCTACTAGTTTTTATCAAGGGTTAAATATCAACCAACCATTTTGAACAAAATGGTTCGCTGTTTTTGTATTCCTCCCCCCTCTTTCTTTTTCTTCTGCCAGAGCAGCTGGATACTTGTGTCTAATTTCATCTGCCATTAACACTTCATTCCTAACATACTCATTTCATTTTTCAGCTAACTTTTTTGTTTTCTTTCTTTCATTTGGAATGATCGCCATCATTATTATTGCTCTGCATTTTGTAAGAGGCTGTCCATATGTTGAAACATTTTCACCGTTGGTGAAAGGATCGGAGGGGCCGAAAGATTTCTGTCTTGTTTTTTTAAAATGCTGATTGTGAAAATGGACAAACCATGAAGTTTAAGTAACATTAAGAGTATTAGGCCATGTCCGAATCAAGCGACTTCGGCTACGGCTACGGCTATGGCCGCTGGCTGAAACGACAACATTGAAGAATAGGAATCCTCGGCGTTCCAGCCATAGCCACTACTAAAGCCATTCATGCGGACACTGCCTTAATTTGTTTGGGAGTAGGGGTCTTGAAAATTACTGCTTTGAAAATCGTTAGAAATGGACACGCCCCCCCCCTTAAATACACTTGATGACGTCTGTTCACCATCGGCTTGCCGTGTAAGGGTTGTTAGGCTGAAAATTAACACGTGCGGCGTTTGCTTTCCTCCACTGAAAGTGTTTTTTCCTGTTTGGAAAGTGAAGAAAATTCCTTAAAATGACATGTTGAGAAGATGACATAGATCGGATGCTTCAAAGGAGGCCCTGGTTTTAAAGAGATCGTATGACATTGGGTTTTGGACGAGTCGAGAACTCCAAGTCTTGAGCTACCAAGAAAAATACTTGTGTCATGGGAATTTCTGCGTGCATTTCGGAAACAGCTGCCTGAAATAGTAAATCTCCAGCTAGAATTAACTCTACTTTCTGCTCAGTTCAGTTTCTTTCTTTCAGTGGCTTTACATTGCCAGTTGCCATTATGAGCTGTGTAGAGGTGAATGTTTATTGACAGTGGATGAGCGGTTGAAACAGATTAAAAAGATTTCAGTACTGCATTGCTGTTTCAATTTTGGAATTTCGCTTTCACCAGAAACTAAAAATTGTCATCATTTTGTGGGGGGCTTGCGGAAATACTAACGCTGAACGTTGTTTTGGTTTTGTTTTAACATACTGCACAATGACATATACATGAATGCTGCACGATTTCTCCCATTGATGCAATTTTCTAGAGGTGTATGAACCTTTTTTATCATACTGCAGCCATCTTTGTTTGGTTCCCAATATGCACAATAAAGATGATAGTTGTAGTTCTCATTTCATAAAGTGGGACCAGACTATTGTTTTTCCGTTGTGTTGTGTCTGAATCAACGTTTTTTTCAACTTCGATCCTTGAACTGTGGGTCAGGGCCAAATAGCACCCCCTCCCGGTTATGCCACTGGGCAAGGGTCACATTGCAGCGGCCCTTTGTCACTGTTGCAGAAAGCTCCTTGCCAGACTCCAGACTGTCCTCGCAGTCAACATCCACAGGCAATGCCAAAATCAAGTTAGCCACAGTCTTGCTTTGGATAAGCAGACCCGACTCTTTGTTCTTGTAAGGGCGAGGTATTTTTTCCTCTGAGGGAGAAATGTCAGTTTGTACTTGAACATTTCAAGGGGCGCCAAGACAATGACCAGGGGCAAGGAAGTAATTAGCCCCTGTTGAGTATCTGGGCTGGAGAAGCCTTGTTTGAAATTATAATAGTCCTTAGGGTTTGGCTAGATGAGCCCTGCCTTCAAATAGTTTCTTGTGGGCAGATTTCATAAGAGTGCTCAGCAAAAAAAAGAAAAAAAGAAAAAGAAGGCTTAACACTGGATTATGTTGCTGAGCAGAATTGGTTTATGGGCCAAAACGTTTTGTATTCCACAGTTTTTTCGAATAGTCCCACACTCTGTTTTTGCGGAGTTCTGTTTACCAGCCGTATAAAGTAAACCCTGTGCATAGGCCGCCATAGCTGAGGCCAAACAATGGAAACGTGTACATGCCACGCACAACTCGCAGCCTTTGGTCTTCCTTTGACCTCAGTGAGGGCGTGGTTGGAGCTTGTGACATCACATGCAAGGGGGTCTAGTGAGCCCTCGTGCGACCAACAATCCCAAAAGTCACTTGATTCGGACACGGCCTCATTTTGGTTACGCTGTTTTGACTTGGGACAAAAACAAGATGGCTGCATTTTGAGTGTTATTGCATGATGCATTTCCCCCTTATTTCATTCCTGCCGTCCACAGTAAAAACAGCCGGTACAGCAGCTTTGACGGTCAAGTCCCCGTTTCACCCAATGGCATCCGGTGAGTGTTCCTTTAAAAAAACGCCCGTTGTCTCCTTTCTTTCTTTTCTTTCTTGGGGTCTGACAACTTGACATTTTCTCTTCTCTTTTCTTTCTGTTTTGTGTCTGAAAACTCTACGTTTTCTCCAAAGCGACATTGCATGGCAGGTTTGTACTCTATTTTTTCCTTTTGGTGGCTGCTGGAACGACTCTGCCTCTGTATGAGAAAACTACATTTGCGATAATGAGGGCGCTGTTCGGGCAGAGCACTAACATGTTTTTGTCGTAAACGGTTTCTGGGTAAAGATTAGGAAAGGTTTGAAAGTACTTTTAAGAAAGACTGGAAAGTACTTTTAAGAAAGATGTGAAAGTACTTTTAAGAAAGATTTGAAAGTACTTTTCGGAAAGATCTGAAATTACTTTTAAGAAAGATTTGAAAGTACTTTTAGGAAAGATTTGAAAGTACTTTTAAGAAAGATTTGAAAGTAATTGAAAGAAAGATTTCAAAGTACTTTTAAGAAAGACTTGAAAGTACTTTTAGGAAAGATTTGAAATATTTTTTGGAAAGACTTGAAGTACTTTTAGGAAAGATCTGAAACTACTTTTAAGAAAGATTTGCAAGTACTTTTAGGAAAGATTTGAAGGTACTTTTAAGAAAGGTTGGAAAGTACTTTTAAGAAAGATTTGAAATTGTTATATGCACAAATTACAAGCTTTTATGCATATGACTCAAAAGTCTTAAGTTCGTGCGAACCAGGGGCGGAAAAACAAGAATCTGTTCACTGTTTTGCTTCAGTGTGGCATCTCGTGCAACAACTGACAATGTGACTCAGCCTGATGACATAAGATGCAGAAGACTCCCTAGCCACGGCCTTGGTACCTCTTAAAATAAAGATCATTTCATAGACATTTTTGAATTCTAAATGAGTTGCCCATTACAAATACGACCCTGATGTGGACCGTTCATATTGAATCCCAGGCCTGAAGTGTTGAATCCAAAGTGAGGCTGTGTGGAAAAATAAAATAGCAACTAGTTATGGGTACGTGCAGTGCCGGATTGTCCTCCAGACAAATTTGGGGCATATGAAAAAATTTAGGGACTTAAGCTTACCTTAAAACCTCAATACATGTAATACATTGTAATCAAAATCCCGCGCTGAAAAGTGCTGAGTAATGGCAGACTTTGGAACACTAGGTGGCAGCAGACTTACCAGGTAAATTACCAATGTTTGCATAGTTATGAGCATGCGCACATTTCCGAAAACAAATGTGTTTACCTGGTAAGTCTGCTGCCACCTAGTGTCCTCAAAATTCTCCCATTGGCATTGGCCCTGAAGCCTAGGGCCTGTGGGACACTGGTGCCTAGGGCCTACGGAACACCGGTGCGTAGGGCAATATTTGCAAGAATAAATAACATGCTGTTCTCACTCGTCTCTGGTTCCGAATTGATTTGTATTGCTACTACATCGGGTAGAAAGGGTAGAGTGGTTCTTAACAAAGGATCATGAACACAATTGAATGATACATATGTAAATAAATTACTGGACTGTAACATAAAGAAAGGGCCATCATAATTGTATTGTCTTTTTTGTACAGTGAGAATGGCATATCAAAGAGTGAAGAGCTATTACATCCTCCAAAGATCATGTTTATGGATGATGGAGGGAGTGATTTAAGTCTAACGGAACGATCATATGACCTCGTCAACGACGGACCCACGGTAAGTCCACAACCCGCTGTCATAGAGCTGTTAAGCAGAAAGTAATGTTAGAGAAATTATTAAGCAGCAGGGAACCAGTCCTGAGCTAGTTACATTACATAGTGTTTGGCGGGTAACCCACTTCTTTTGAGCACAACTTTTCTGTGCTTTCCAAATACTGTGTAGCAGCTTTCTAAAGTTGGGCTCAGCTCATCCCATCTCTCCCCCAAGTTCTTGATCGAATTTAAAATTTGTCCTTTGTGGCCGAATTGTCAGGATTTTTATGACAACTTTTTTATACTATATTGTTATTATTCATTTAAGAATATGTATTCTAAAGTGTTTTATGGTTACATTCTTCCCCCTACCTCCCCCCTTACAGCCAAATGGATCATCACCTCAAGGTGATCCCCTCGTCTCAATACGCATCAAAAGTGATGAGAGAGGGCGCTTTGGCTTCAATGTTAAAGGCGGGGCAGACCAAGGCAGTCCTATCATCGTTTCGAGGGTTGCACGGAACACGCCGGTAAGAACAAGAAAACTCTGGGGCTTTTCTCTTAAAAAAAATCACCTGATTAAGGTAAAGTTAAGGTGCGGGCTGACCAGTGTATCTGGATTCAAGCAATTTAAACTGGTTTAAAAAATGGACCAGAGTAAACCAGTTTCAACCAGACCACTTAACCTAGCAAACTTTTGCTATGCATGCTCCTTTCCACTTAATTAGTTGCTTGTTTTTTCCCCTCAGGCTGACCAGTGCATCCCCAGACTAAATGAAGGTGACCAAATCTTGTTCCTAAATGGCAAAGACATGTCACAGTGTACCAATGAGCAGGTGGTCAGTGCCATTCGCTCCATAGGGGACTCTGCAAGTAAAGACTTATTACTCACGGTCAGACCAAACGGTAAGTATTTCCAAACTTGGTAACTAGGTAATTTATCATCCATTTATATTACATCTCTTGATACCCAAGTTAGGTTTACCTGAAGAACTGCAAACTGTACCAAAATGCCCTTAGTGAATGCAAACGGCTGCAAGATTTTGAACTACTTCCACTCAAATCAAAAAGGTCAAATAAAAGGTCATGTCCCGAATTGCCATTTTCCAAAGTTTCCCATGTTTATGTGGTATACAAATCCAAAACAAAACCAATGATCTTATTTATTTAGTGTTTTTTTCAAAGTTTTTACTGGGGGAAAATTGAGTAAAACAATCAATAAGTTATGCACAAAGTATATCAACATAGAAGCTTGCTGGACCTTCCACTGTAAAGCCATGGCTATGGCTGCGGCTAATGTTGAAGAAGAGGACCTTTTGGCGATACAGCCATAGCTACTAGCCAATAATTCAGACACAGCGTAATATCGTGGTAGAGATTTTCCCTACTACAAACCCCGTGTTTGAAAAAGTTCTGAATTGTGCCGGGCCCAATTTCATGACTCTGCTTTCCGCGGAATTCTGCGCCCTGCCGCGGCCCATAGGAGTAGGCGTTTTACAGGGCGCTGGAAGCACAGAATTTTTAGGTAACCAGCGCCATAAAATTGGGCCCTGGTTGACTGTGGTGTGTTTTCCCCTCGGCAGTCTATGTTGGTGAAGAAGTGGAGGAGGAGCCTGCGTTTCAGTACATCCCAGAGAGCCCTCGTGTGCCCAACGGTGGAATGGAAAGCGATCCCCTCGTTGAGTCCATAATGCTGCTGCAGGAGGGGTTAGAGGTTGGGACCTCGCTGGCACAGTTTGAGGTAATTATGATTGTGTCAATACATACATTTTATATCTTAAAAAAAAAAGGGGCATGTTTTAAATTTCATCTTGCTATGATTATCCGGAATTAACACATAAACCATATGGTTTGATTGATGGAATATTTGCGTCGGGGATGAAGAATGCTTTTTGTTCTACCCTTACACCAATGTGTGACAAGTGTCCTTTGAAGAAAAGATCACATGTTACTCGGGTGGGATTCAAACCCATGACACCCGCATTCTATTTATCAGCGTGTACCACAGACAATTGCATCTGGGATAAGGTACCATATTGTGCCAAAACTCAACATTTTCCCCCAGAGCGTCTAACATTAAATACATAGTTATTACAAAAGTCAAGATGTAGTTTTTGTACACAGACCTGGCAATACCTGGACCCTCCCCTCCCCCAACACTGATTTTTATATAAGCAAAATCACTTGAGATACGGATAATGATATAATGGAAACTTAGATTGAGGTGGTTGGCTGGATGGAGTAATTGAATTCAACAAGATTTCACATAGACACTAATCTCTTTGCGAATTTGGCAGAACTTATCGGACTCACGCAAAAAGGGATTGGCCTTTCCTATGAAATATGCTAATTACATTCACGTATACGTACAGTCACTATTGGTGGGAAAACGCCATAGAGTTGTGCACTAGGCAGACACATAAATACTTACGCATCATGCCACCACTCAGAAAGGCCTGATGTTCCCTCATTTTGCCAACCAGTACTGTTAGTGCACATGCAAGATGCACAACTTACATATTTCATGGGTAGGGTCTATTGGATAGAGCCTGAACTCCGGGCTGCCACCATCTTGGTCATGTTCTCTGTATCCAATAACAGTAATAGATGCTAATATTCATTGTACAAAAAGGAACCAGACTATTTGCCCTTCCAGCCTCGGTTTGGTTACATTGGTTTAAATGGGAGAAAATCTAGATGGCCGCACCATGATAAAGGTCTATTTTGTCTCTTCTTTCCCACAGCAACTCTACCGGAAGAAGCCAGGCATGACAATGAATGCAAGCCGTCATGCCGATAACATAGTCAAGAACAGATACCGGGATATTTCACCCTGTGAGTATTCTAGTTGCCACAGTACCAAACTAAATGCAAAGAGACAAGCCAACATCAGTCCTAGGCTGAGTTTCATTGAGCTTCGTAAGCAGACTATACTGCTGAATAGATTTCTGTTAAGCAAAACTATACGGGGAACCGGCCGCAAAAAGTGCACAAGCATGGTAGCCTGACTGTCAACAAAATGTTTTTATGCTTAGCTACTATTTTGTGCTTATACTGCTGTATAAAATTTAGTATTTTGTCTCAAACCTTGATTGGACTACCCTTTCCCTGCATCCCACCCACTCCCAATCCATCAACCTCTTTAACTCCCGATCTATCCCCTGGATGTAAATAACCCGCTAAACAAACATTTCCGTTGATCTCTCTGTGTAACTGTTCTTATTGTGTCTCCCCGCACTCAGATCCCCCATCAATCTTTCCTTGTAGAGACCCCCTCCCCCACCCCAGCTTATGACATGTCTGCCCCCCCCCCCATGAGCCTCAAATAACTACACTTGTGTAGCGCTGATCTTTTTATCTGTTGTTGTCACGTACCGTCTATTGTTACACTCATGTTCCAGTGTCGCCCATAGCCTGTTTCCCAATCAGTCTATCTTATCCAGCTTACTCCATCTTTCCTGCCCACTCCAGTCAATGTTATCCCTCCAAGAAAATAGACATAGCTTTATACATGATGCACTTGATGCAAATGCCATTTGAAGCAAACGTAAGTATAATTGTGCTTAGCAAAAAATATTCCTCGCTAACTTTGCAAAAATCAGTTTGAAAAAGGTTGAATGTACATACAATGGACATGACCTTTTTCCTTGTCAGTGTTTTTAATACCTCTAATTTCGTAGAGCTGCTTAAGCACAAAAAGGAGCTAAGCACAATCAAATTATGCTTACCAGAATAAGGTTACCAGCCAAAATACCATTCCACATGTACAATTTGTGGCTGGTATCCTGCTTATTTTTGCTTAGCAGAAAATTTCTAAGCAATGTATGCTGCTTAAGCAGCTCTGTGAGATTGGGCCCTGGGTCCAATCTGGCTGTTAAGCACGTAGCTTTGCTGAGCACGGAAGAGTCTTGCTTAGCAGAAATGGGTTACCAGCAAAATATACCATGTCATTTATATTGCTTGTGACTGGTTTCCTGCTTATTTTTGCTTAGCAGCAAAACATTGCTTAGTACTTTTGAGAGTTTTTAAAAAAGTTTTGCCATCTAGGCAGTACATTCAGGTTACATGTAGCTTTTAGGAGTGGCAACATGGTGTCCAGTGCCTGCCATGCAGGAGTGGCAACATGTCGTCCAGTGCCTGCCATGCCTTAGCATTAATAATGAAGCCAGTCAGTGAAGTACCCAGTGGCTGCAACTTAAGGGCATACCCATCTATCCCATCAGAGCTCAGTGTTTTTGTTAGTCTAGTGTCATGTCTTCTCCGCTCTATATACCTATCAGTCTCCCCTCGTCCCCCATCTGTTGACCTTTGTCTGATCTCCCACCCGCCCAAAATATCCTGGGTTTATCTAGACATCAATCTTGGCTCTTTTTCTCTACAGATGACGCTAGCAGGATTATACTCATAGGAGCGGAAAGTGGGGACTACATTAACGCTAATCTCATTACGGTATGTCTCTTCCATGACTCACATAGAGATGTTTACAGCCTCCAACCGTGGGTGCACCTTATTGTTACCAGTTGACACCAGACGGCATGTATGCACGCCATTAAATTAATGCCAGAAAACGGACGTGTACTTTGTATTTTTGCGTGATTTCGGAAGACCGCAACAAAGGTCGCCCACACAGTCCATTCCAGAGCGTGCACAGCGCATGCAGAGGGAGGTAAAATTGCAAACTTTTATCTGAGGACAGATCCTTTTTATGTCTGCCCAGTGGAAATGCTGTAACTTTCTCTGGGTACAAACACAAACTGTGCTCCTTGGGTCTACTTCTCTCGCACTGTGGATGTTGTTCACAGAGACTTCTTGACATCTATAACTCCTGGGGTTTATCAAACTGGAGGAAGTGCCATCATTTCAACATACTTCTTAAGATCTGGATTCATGTTTCAGACATTTTTGTCAGCATTGACTATCACCCCCAAATTGCATTAACCGTGCAACGCTTCGTTTCACTCACATACAGAGGACAGATGGTATTGAAAATAATGTTGAAAATCTCCCTTTATGCCGGGGTTATTGTGTAATCCCCGATTCCAGACCTTTGTCCCTTTTGTTATAAGAAGAGGGTTACAAAACATCAAGACTTTTGCCCAGAATAAATCAAAATATTGTCAACTGTGCAGTTTTGTCTTTGTTCAAAATGCCAGGTCTCATGGCTTACTGTTTTTGAAAAACAATGTAGTTGTTGCCGGATAATGTCACTGACCTCAGACCGCTGACACAGTGAAGGCTCTTGCCCCCTGTACCCTCAACAATTATGCTGCCTGTGGGCCATCAGAGGCCCTTGTGAGGCACCCTTGAACCCTGGCCATGAACCGCAGCACTCCACTCACTCTGCTTGCCCTTGTTGGACTTCATAAAATTGTAAATTTAGCGCCCACCACTATTACTGGGCCAGCTACACCCCGGGTCGAGGTAGAAAACTGAGAAGTAGTTCCAAGAGCCCACCACTATGACTGGTCTAGCTACAACCCCCGGTCGAGGTAGAAAACTGAGAAGTAGTTCCAAGAGCCCACCACTATGACTGGTCGAGCTACACCCCCGGTCGAGGTAGAAAACTGAGAAGTAGTTCCAAGAGCCCACCACTATGACTGGTCGAGCTACAACCCCCGGTCGAGGTAGAAAACTGAGAAGTAGTTCCATGATACTCAATCTTAGTTGATTTCAAAAACTTTTTTTTTTTCTTCTTCTTCTTCATCAGATGGATATCCCTGTAAGTAACATAAGCAATTCGTACATAGCGGCCCAGGGCCCACTCCCCAACACATGCGCTGATTTCTGGTACATGGTATGGGAACAAGAAAGCACACTTATCGTGATGTTAACGACCAACGTGGAGAGAGGAAGGGTAAGTGTCTGAAGCCATCTTGTTTTTGTGTTTTTCTCAGTTAAGTTACAAATAATCATAATAATAACAATGACAATGACAATGACAGTAATAATGGACATTTATAATGTGCCATGTCTGTCATAAATGACACTCCTGGAGCCTAATTGTCAAATCTGGTGAAGATTGTTAAGAATGATTACTACAACCAAGCTGATGTGGGAAGGAAAACTAATAGTCTGACCCCATTTCAGTATAAGAAAAATTGGTACTCAATATTTGTATTGTATACAGACAACAAGACATACATACTAACTACGTATTAATTTCTTTGCCGAAATGACAGGAAACACATCAAGGGGGCCACTTTGCACCCTTAGCAACAGTCCTAACCGTAGCAATAGCCACCAATTCGCATACGGCCCAAGTTTCACCTTGTGTACTAGCGTGAGAGAACAGAATGGCCATTGAGGTCCACTAATGTAGGAAGTGTTGAAAGTGAATGCATCGTGATTTTTGTACATTTAAAAAAAATTTAAAACAAACCTTTCAAATTAAAACACTATCGTTTTATAGATGATGTCGGTAAGAAATGATTTAGTTTGACCATACCTGTAAACCCAAAGATGTATGTACAACCATTCTTCGTGTATCTGTTGACTCCAGGTCAAGTGTCACAAGTACTGGCCTGAGCTAGGTCAAAGGTTAATCTTTCCTCCCGACCTCGAGGTTTCATGCACAAGCGCTGAAGAAACGCCATCATTTGCATATCGGGATTTTGTCGTCAAACATATGAAGGTAAAATACAATTTTGTAATATCTCCAAAGTCATTTTTATTTTTTTTCCCCAAAAAATATTTGATAGTGTGTACAGGGTTCTGATTCCATGCAGTTGCACTGTCCTTATTTGCATGTTGATTAACCAATCACCTGTTGTTAAATTCACTTAGACTGGTGAGTCTCGCAAAGTGCTTCAAATGCAATATATAGCATGGCCTGACCACGGGGTGCCTGACGACTCGTCAGACTTCTTGGATTTCGTCCTCAGGGTACGGCAGAACAGAGTGGGTATGACAGCGCCAACGTTAGTACACTGCAGGTGAGCATGAGCAGTAGGAAGGCACTCTCTAAGTAATAGCCTTCAGTGAAATGAATTTTATGTCGCAGAACCAGCTCGCTTCGGTGTTAAACAAATCTTTTCTGTGCCTCTGCGGAGGTGTTTTTTTTTTTTTTTATAGAATTGACGGAATGATTTTTGTTGTTGAGAATAATCGTTGTCACAAAGAAAGCAGGGCCCAAGTTTATAAAAGCTTGTAAGCAGAAGAACTTGCTATGCACAGAAAACTTATAAATAACAGAAATAGGTTACCAGCCAAAATGCCTTGAAGTTTAAATTATTGCAACTGGTACACTTTTGCTTGACATTGAAATTTGCTAATCAGCTGCTTAACATATGAACTTGGAACAGATTTTGTGATGTCTGTGACCAGTGTGATGAACGATCATGGAATTTTCAAGTTTGGATGATGATTCTCATATTTTGGCTTTGCAGTGCTGGCATTGGTCGGACAGGCGTCCTCATCACCATGGAAACGGCAATGTGTCTTATAGAGAGTAACCAACCAGTGTACCCGTTGGATATCGTCCGGACGATGCGCGACCAGCGGGCCATGCTTGTTCAGACAACGGCGCAGTATCGCTTTGTGTGTGAAGCTATATTAAGAGTATACATGGGTAAGTCCTCAGAAAGCCACTCGGCTGATTTGTGTGCTTAATTTTCACAGTCTTATGCAGTTGTTCTTAAGCCCCCCCAAGTTCACAATTATTTGTAGCGGAAAATGAGTTCTGACATAAGCCTGGTTCATACTTCATGCGAATGCGAAGGGAATTCGACATCACTCTCCTACATTTTTGCAGCGAATTTCGCTAAAAAGGTCAACACAGGGCATCTTGAGCAAATTGTTTGGTGCGAATTTGTGATGTCAAATTCGCTTCGCCTTCGCATTCGAGTAAAGTATGAACGGGGCTTCAAGGTTTGCCCGTATCTGCCTGACTGGTCACAATTCATAAAAAATGTTCCTGACTATTGATATTCTCAAAAATGTAGCATCCTAGAAGTTCTTGAGTTGGGGGTGGGGGTAGTTGATAATAGAAGAAGAGTGTACGGCCTTTCATCTTTCATAGTTTTCCCCTAGTTTAATTTGTTCATATACGTTGTGGACCCCCCTACCCTCTGTTTTGTAAAACTAAATGGTGTTTTGCCTTTCACAGCTGATTACTGGGTTCTAAGTAGACGTCTTATATTCTGAATTTGTTAACTCTTTTTACAGATGGCATAGTAGGACCCCTGGATGAATTCAAATTCAAGAGTAACGGACATCAAGAGTCTTAACACTGGTTTTATTTAGCCACCTTCCCCTCTCCTTGAATCCATCCAATAGGCATCGGATCAACACTTCTCTCAGACTCTGCTACTCTACCCCAAAGACCGTAAACAGTAGATACGTAACATCCCGATTGAGACCTTGTTCTCCCAATCGAGGTCATCATGGACTCAAGTTAGCACCAGACAGAATGCTCATCAACTCTCCTCTCCAATTTCAGCTAGACTGCATCTGCCACACATACCTCAAGGGCTTATCAACCTTAAACAGGAGATATGTAATACCCTGATTGGGACCATGCTCTCCCAATCGAGGATAATAATCGAGCTGGGTGGACACCAGACAAAATGTCCAAATTCAAAGCATCAAGGTCAACTAAGCTATCTCGATTGGGAATCTGATCCCAATGATTATATCACTGGTTCGTGATCAGAGGAGGCACTGTGCCACACTTGGGTATCTACATCAAACGGACAATTGAAAGGCGCACCAGATTGCTGTAAAGTTATAACCTTTTTTATCTTTCTTCATCGGAGACTTCATGTTACAACCACTCTTCTACTCAAAGATGCCAAGAAGAAAGTGTAGCAACACCTTTTTGAAAAATCCCTAAACCTTGCTAGGGGGAAGGCAAATGCCGATTTATCAGTGTTTTCTTGTGTTTTCCAGATATTTATGGATCTTTATGTAATTTGCCCCTGGGATCGATTTCATTGAGCCGCTAAGCAGAAAAATATTGCTTACCAGGTTTGTTGCTGAGCCAAAATCAGCAGGGAACCAAACTCGAACAGTGCACAATAGCTGTCATAATTTTGCTGATTACCTGTTTTTGCTTAGCAATAATCTTCTGAACTTAGCAAATTTGTTTCATTGGTCCCTGTTCAATAAAGTGAAGAGAATTTTGCAAATGTTCCGAGCACAGTTACTGGTTTGGGAAAGTCAACGCCGCTGAAATAGAGAACTCAAGTTCTGTTCGAAATCATACACTCACTGATTTTGATAGTTGCTAACGCTTTCAGAAGGCAGCGGGGTTACACATTCTCCGTCAGTGGCCTGCTATGTAAACAGGTTTGGAATTGGTCTGCTTAAAATGTATATAATATGACATTTTATTTCATTATCCATAAGACGCCCCAAGCCCCTCCCACATCTTTGCCCTTTACTTAATCCACATTAAAGTGAACAAAAGAGAATGATATATCTCAAACCAAAATAAGAATTCTCCCCCCCCAAAAAAAAAAAAATTTTTTTTGAAAAACTCAACTAAGTAAGATCACGAAAGAACCCTTGTAGAGAATGCACACAAACTTTGAAAAGTAGAACACGTAGAATTTCTGTATCTACTAAAGTATCCTCAGCTACAACATATTCTTTATTCCAAGCTTTGCTGTTGGAGAAGTTAAGCTTCACGCTATTGCATAACACTTATGGCAACGCGTACGGCAACAGCAATTTTAAGTTACGCATCCCATTCTGGTGCAAGTTCAAATCATTAAGCCACGTGTTGCATGTACTCCGTCAGGAAAAAAGACCAGAAACATAAATTTTAAATTTTTGAGAATTTTTTATTTAAATGGCAGATATCGGGACCCGAAGGTCAAATTACATAGCCAGTACAATAGTGAAACAATTAAAAAGTCAGTACAAATTTACACCCAAATTAAATCAATTATTTCCCATTGTCAGGGCGGATAAGGTGATGAAGAAACTGTTGGTAAAGAATATTAGTATTCTCTCGATAATCATGTTAAAAAATGAGGGATTTTATAACTTTGTTTTCTGACCCGTTTCAGAAATTGTCAAAGGTGCTTTTTTTTTTGACGTTGCAAACGCACAGCTCGGCGTAATTCACATGTTGCCAACACGCACTTTCATAACCGTGTACGTAAGCATGAACCATGACGTAACGCAGGCATTACACATATGCGCTACAAGAATACGTGTAGCTTAGCCTCTATCGTCAAGCCTAGTAAATCAATACCGACACTTTGTGAAAAATTACCAACCCAAAACATAGACTTCAGCTGCTTATACTGATTGACCCCACAGCTATATGAATTTTATACAATTATGCCAATTTGTCAAAAAATTATCATCATCTACATGATACAAATTCTACTTTGTGACCCGTTAAGTGGTTTTTTTTATTATTGTTGGGCTAATGTGTAAAAGCAACACCAACTATATATTCAGTGATATCTTCTTGACGTTTGACCTTTGTAAAATAACATTTTTTGAACAGTTTATTTTATATAAGTTTTCGTTGTAATGGCTTAACGTCGTCTCTGAAAATGTTGGAAATTATCATCCATGTACTTAATTTATTCCATTTGTCAAGATACTTCAATGCCTTCAATAAGTCCTGCATTTCAGTGTGATGCCTTGGAAATGGAAATAGTGTATTATTTCTTCTAAAACATTTTGTTGTATTGTGCAGATATTTTAAATTATAATTTGAACAGTCTCTTAGCGGCTTACTATGTGACTCAGTGTATCTCTGAAATTGTTTAGTACAGGTTTGTACTAAGACCTCTTTTTTTTTTTAAAGTTGAAAGAAAATATTGTTTCAGAATGGATTATTGTATTAATTTAATTTAATTAATTATGGGTTTCTGTTTGGTTAGAAAAAAACCCAAATATTATCGTCTGTTTTGGATCATCATGTCTGAGCACACCCCCCCTCCCCCCAAAATAGACAATGCAAAATTACTCTTTCACCCAAGTGTTTGGTGTTCGAAAAAACAAAAAAGGGAAAGGGCTCAGAGAACCTTAGAGGGATTAGACTATACACATGTAGTAAATACCTAGCTGTGATGATTGGAAGTTCGTAATGCAAACTGTTGGTGAAAAAAATCCTGACCCCTAAATGGCCTTCATGGACTGGGTATTGGCATTTGTTACCTCTTGTCCTGTTGGTAAATCAATACTACACACTTGCATGCACTGGTTACACATGTTTGTCGACCCCATAGATCGAGGACTTTTCTTTGTACTCCTATTGCCTCGACTTTTTTTTAGTCACAACCCCATTGGTTTTGTGCACGATAGCGAAGTGAGGACGTCCTCGCTCTGTTACAAGACCCAGATCCCTTTTGTTAAAGTCCTCAGTTTCAAGGGGTAGATATCCCCATGTTTGTCCAACCGGTAATTGGTCTCCATTGCTTTTGGACATGAAAGCAAAGTGAGGTGCTTCGCTGTGTCAAAACATCCCTCGATTTCAGTGGGTAGACCTGGGCCCATTTTCCTGGCTCTGTTTACCTTGGAATTCTGCACTTACAGCCCATAGATTCATATGCTGTTATAGGTCATCGTAAGCGCAGAATTAATTGGTAAGCAGAGGCATGAAATTGGGCGCTGCTGACTGAGGTTTTTTTGCCACTTAAAGCTCCAAAACTGGCATAAATATGTCAGTGCATAAATTGAAATCAACTCCTTCAATAACTGTTTGAAAGAAATTCTTATGACAAGCGTGTGCATTTCCAATGAAACATTGAGTCTCTACTCTCTACAAAACATATGTTAAATCAAAGTTTAGAACCTGAGTAAATCCTGAAAAGACAACATGAGTCAATGCAATTTCTATGAGCTCTGATAATCGTTAATGGAAGTGCCCCCTTTCTGAAGCAGACTGGCCTTGCCCAAGAAGACAAAATTCCTGGGCCGAATTTCAGCTTATAAGCACATAAACTTGCTCAGCATCGAAATACTTGCTTAGCAGAAACCAGCTACCAGCTAGACTGCCATGTCGTTTATATGGTTGTGACTGGTGACCAGCTATGTTTTTGCCAAGCAAATCAATATGCTAACCGGTTTTGTTTCTGCTAAGCAGGTTAATGAATTTGGGCCCGTGCCTGGAAGTCCACAGCTGACTTTTCCTTCTCTCCCTGTTTTTCTCTTCTTCATATGTTAATAAAACAGCCTGGAATGAAATAATTGATAACTTGTTGCAGGAATAAACTAGAGAATCGGGACTTCCTATACCGCCCCTTGAAACCGCGTCGTTCCTTATGGCCTCTCAAATAGTGTACCCTCGGGAAAACCTGACATTTGCTGAAACCGAACGGTAAGCAGCGCATCAAGATAGCAGGTCTGAAAAGTATGGCGTGTTTTCTAGGCTTGATCCACAGCTTTAGTGCACCCATGTCCAGTGCAATCATGAAAGTGCATGGCGTTGTATTGGTGTTGGTGTGTGTGTTCATGCCATCCCATGCATTTTTGTTATTATTTGGTAACTGAATGCATTTCAGAACAGCCGAGGTATGCTGAGAATACACTATTATGTGCTCCATAGACGACGGCAATGGCGGCAGAGTTCCCTTTCTCAGGTTTATTTTTATGAAACTGGTGAAGTGTCTTTAAAAGATGAAGAGTTGTAGAAATGCCTGTAGGAAATGTATTAAGAATGCATGTACATAAATGCCAAATACAGCTTGTACAAAAGATTATCCTTTTTAAGTTATGTACAAAAAGATGAAGAATAATGTGGTAAGAGAAGCTTAAAACGTTAAATTTTTAGAGTGGACTACTTCCTGTTATGGCCATTTTACAAGAGGTTTGTTTTGTAAGAATATCCACATGGATGGTTTTAATTGTCCACGTTTTGTAAATGCCTCTGAATGCACATGAGTTTGACCTTTCAGTTTACCATTAGTTAAATTCACGGTACATCAATGGTATTTTTTTTAAGAGCACACACCATGCAACCAAACTGTGAAAATACCAGCAACTTAGGTGGTCATAGTTTTGAGAAATTATCAAATGATAGTTCTTGGCGCTATACACTAATCTGAGCAGCGCTTGTTTATGATGTTTTACACCACTGCAGTGATGGCCACCGCATGCGCATGCTTTAACGTGCATATGTATCAATCAGCATGGACGATTCACAGTGCGTGTTCATCAATGCGCACGTGCAGCGGCCATAGCTGCCAAGGCCATGGTGTAAGCCGGAGCCAAAGCTAGAAACCCAAGCTGAAGCTATGGTTTCAGGAAGGGCCAATGTTTGGTCAGGATTTTGTGCTTGTTTATGATCATGTTCTTATATCAATATGAAGAAGAAAAAAAAAAGAATTGAAATTAAAACCAAGTTTTGGGTTACAGTTTTCTCGCCCATGGCAAGTATTTCAGACGGAAATATTTCTCACGACGACCGACTCTGGTAGCAATTAAGCATTGATGTTGGAAATATTTTCATTTTCCATCACTACCAATCATGTACCATATCGTTGACAAACAATGTTTTTGCTTGTAAAAGATATCTGTCACACTGTACTCTCCTTCTACTTTATCATTTTTCTGCCATTTCAACCCTATTTTGATTACAGTAAACAAAAGAAGACTGCTCAGCAGAAATGGGTTAAGGGACTGGATACGTGGTGATTTTTCCTTAGCATTTTTGGTATTAAAACATATTTGTTAAATTTGGCCTTCCTTTCTTTAAGATTTAGACGGTACCCACTGCTTGTTACAGGATTCAAAGTGTCGTCTGGTCACCGTGCACACTTGATGGTTTTGCAGTTAAAATTCGTTCTAGAATAGGGTGGGGGTTGTGGGTTCGAATCCCACCCGAGTAGCCTTTGGATTTGTTTTCTTAAGGACTCTTAAAGCACTGAGTGGTGTAAGGGTAGAAATCAAAGTATTATTTCGTTCGGTCAATCGTATCATCACATTTAAAAATGTGTAAACTTAAATAACATTTTAAAAGTGGGAGAAATTCAAATGCACAGGAAGTCCATTTTCTACTCGCCATACTTTTCATACGAGGAAGAAATATTGTCTGTTTATGTTCTTTTTATTTCTATATAGATTCAGTGCCTATTTAATAAAATAATCTGTGTATTTTTGCATAGGGAAAATATTTTCTCTTGTGTTTTATATATATGCATGTACAATTTGTAATGCTTACTATTTTATTTGATACAAGCATTTGTGTAAAGAAAAAAAGAAAAAAACCTACAAATCAAGCATAAAAAGATTTATGAAAATTTTGCTACAGTTTTGTGTATTCTTCGTTCAAGTCCAGCTTTATATCAACGTAGTGTTTTTATAGTGCAATGTTTTATACTGCACAGTTGTTGTTTGTTTGCTTTCCATTGTCTCTGAATTTTTATTAGTTTTTAAAACTTTTTATTAGTTTTTTGTTTTTGTTGACCAAGTCTTTCTATGATCATTTTATGAAGCCCCCATAAAGGGACCACTTTTATTTTTCAAAACTACTAAGGGGTTATCCTATAATTGTGTTCAACTTATAATGCAGTCAAAATTGAATGTGATCGAGATTTATGGTGTGTAAAACCCCCTTTGAAGTGTAGGTTTTGCCGGTCAGCTTGAGCAAAACTGAGTTCAGTTTCATTAACGCGCATTCAGTTTCATTAACGCGCATTCAAGTTCACGCATGTTTCCCTAATTTGTTCTAACCTGAAAACCCTGCTTCATGAATATGTCTGCTAAGCAAAAATCAATGTGGGACCAGTCAAAGGCAGTATACATCACATGGCACTTTGGCTGGTAACCTGCTTATGCTGAGAACAATTTCTCTATGCTAACCAATGTTTTGTGTTTAGAAAAGCTCTTGGGAATTAACTGGCCTGACATACACCATATTATTCTAGAATTATGATTTTCAAAGTGGCAGAGAGTATCTGTGATGTGGCAGAGAGGTCTATAGATCTTTCTTTTGCATTGTCAGCTGTGAGTTTGCCAACCTTTGTTTTCCTTCACTGCAAAAGTATAAGACTAGTTTACCAGTATCACTGATCAATCAATTGTGCTACCCCCTCCACCACCTCCTCAAATTCTCCTTGAATTCTTCATTTAAAAAAGGTGTAAATGTTTTATGTTTGTTATGTTTTATAAAAACTTGTGCCAACCTAATTATACATTTTGTGATACTCGAGACCGCCCATACAAAATAGTGGTCAGTCTTTGTAAATAAAGTTCTGTTGGCTAGACGGGGGTGTACACTATGCTATTTTCTTAGTCCAGTGGTGAAATAGACCGATCCTTAAACCCCCGCCCCCAACGTGTTGACCAATCACAGCTTTGGGTACGCCACCGAAACTCCGACAAAAGTCTGACACGATAAAATCCTATTGGAAAATGTAAACATGCATTCGTGTAGTTATAGCATGCGCATTCATGTCGTGCAGTGTGACATTGAAGAGACGCACATTGTGCTGTTCACGTGTACAATGGTGAAGCCAATGTTGTGATTGGTCAATATGTTTAGGGGGCGGGGCTTAATGGATCGGTCTATTGCTGCATCAGGGATAAAGACTATGGCTTTCATTTTGGCCCATCTGTGATGTATATGATACAGAGTCTGTTCTGGGTTCGAATCCCACCCAGGTGCATTTTAAATTTCTTTTCCACAGCACTCTGAGAGCACTGATTAATCATGTGGGGCGAAAATCAAATTGGTATTGGTATTTTTCTAGTATCATCCCTCCCTGGAAACTCCTCCCCCTCCCCCTCCAATCCCAGTAAGCCAAACTTACTGGTGGTGCTTACTACGGCAGTGTGCCTAAACAATGACCACTCCCTGCTTTCATGGTTAATAGTTGCCTATTACTGAAATAGCATATAAACAAGATGGCGGCCAACAACTGATAGTTTCAAATGCATGTGTACCGGCCACATTTGAGAGGTCAATACACTGGTCTAGTTATTACAGTAAGCAGTGGTTGGCCACATCGTCCAGGTCGAAGTTCATAGAGTATGAGCATTGCTTATTGAGTTTATCTATTGAGCAAAAAGCAGTATACATCACATGGTATACCAGCTGGTAGCCTGTTCCTACTAAGCAAGATTTTTATAAGCTAAGCAAACTTGTGTGCTTGAACAGCCCCATGAAATTGGCCCCTGTGCCCAATTTCATAGAGCTGCTTAAGCAGAAAATATTGCTTAACAAACTTCTGCTGAGCACAAATTAGGGAACTAGTCGCTAATTGTTCAAGTGACATTGGCTGTTGACCTATTTCAGGTAAGCATAATTGGTTTGTGCTTAGCTACTTTTTGTGCTTAAGCAGCTCTATGAAATTGGGCCTCATGTTGGACCATTGAATAAATGATTACATGATAGGTGTATATTTCAAATTAAGTACCTCTGTTCAAACCATTTTCGTTTCAAATCAATGACTTTGATTTATACAAAAATCTCGTCTTTCCTGCATTTTAATTTATTGATTTTTGTGGATCAGATTTCCCATTTGATGCTCGATATGTTGCAGGGTGTACCCCCTCCTTTTGTGTCTTCATTGTGTTCTCGGAATGTTTCAAAAACCTTTCATGATCTACACACTAGGGTTAGGGTTAGGAAAGTACACTAGGGGTGTCGGAACACGGGTGTAAACGCTATCCACAAACACACACCATGTCTTAAACCAACCTGTGCAGGCCTTGCGCTTCAGCTTTTTGTCAAGTTGCCCAAGGGGCTTAGTAAACTGTGCATTTTACTTGCCCCCAGGAAGTTTTTAAATTTTAAACATGTATCGTTATAAATGTATCTTCCTGATACTAATGGTAGCGATCACAACCAGTTTATAGCGGTCAAATGAAGTTACATTCATACACAAAATAAATGAATACATTTCTAAAATGTATTATTCACATCTGAAAAGGAAGAAGTATGAGCATTATAAACAAGTAAGTTGCACAGTTTTTAGTAGCCCACAGGGCAAGTTGAGAAGTGGTGTTTACTCGCCCATAACAGTTTTTACTAGACAATGTACGCCGGGCTAGTGCTAAGCGTGAGCCCTGCTTTTAAATTTTCATCAAACTCGTGTTTCATTTATGGGGTTTATTTCCTGGGAATTGGCTCAGTAGTGTGAACAGGGCTTTACAACCATGGACTAGGACAGACGCAGACTGTGGTTGGCCATGAAACTTGTTATTATCCAATAAAGTTTAATCAAAATTGCTTAACAGTTCATGTAATCACATATTCAAGAAATCCACAATTTATACTTGAATCTTTATATCAAAGTGTTTTAATATTTCACAGTTTTTCCGGATGCAATCCAAGGAATCACAAATGACTCAAACAGACCATTCTTATGACCGTTGCTATTTGTACCAAAATGTGTTCAATACTTTGTTCAATTATGCTTTGAATAATACTTTGTTCAATTATGCTTTGAATGATGTTGTACCATCCTTTTCATCCAAATTTCTCTGCATTTTGCCCAAAACCTTCCCCTATCCGTCAAAATCCAACATTGTCCTGGTAAGTGTCCATTACCTCCATGCTAAAGCATGTATTATTTGGCTATGGATAAACTAGCCATTAAAATCTGTCAAATCAGGGGATGAATTTAATAGGATTTGGATCGGTTTTAAGTTTATCTGTCCCTAACACTTTATATTTTGCTTCCAACTAAATAAGAATGCATTTGGGTCGACTGTTTCTGTTATAATGTTACAAAGTTGTGTTGATGTTGTCTATGATTTTGAAAAGTGTGATATGAAAGCTATATATGTACATATATTTTTAATGGTTAGACCGCTATGGTGTACATTAACACATATTAAAGCAACTGCCATCGTGCATAAAAGGAAAGAATTAAAATGATTTTGTATATAATGATGAAACTTAATTGCAAGCGTTGTCTTTCATGTGATTGGACTTGTTACTTGTATTATTTGTAACACCCACTTTCTTTTTGGGGAACCTCTTGATAGCGTGTGGTAACTCAACTTTGCTTCAAAAAGTTGTGGGCTCAGGTAAAGGTACAATTCAATTCAAATGGTCTTTATTCACACATGCTTCGCAACTAAAGGTTGAATTGCCCATGGTTTACGAAAACATCGTCAAGAAACTAAGCATACACACAAATTGTAGGTATTTAAAAAGAAGACGAAGGCACGTGATTGAATTTGATAGGAGATTAATCCTTAGAGTTCAGATTTTGCCTTGGTGATAAATTCAAGTTTTTTCTTCAACTTGTCTCTCTTCTGTGTATTGTTTGCTCCAGAGGCATACATCAGTCCCGCTGTCTCATTCCCGTAGTACGTGTACATCTGCTCACCCCGCCTCCCCATTATCTTACGCAAGGCTATATTCTTCTGTATTGTTTTCTCGTAGAGCTCGACCCCACCCCTAACATATTCCTCGCCAAGCTGTGACGCTTTCTCATCGGCTGTCAAGTCATCTGCCTCATTGATAACTCCCATCATGAACTGATAGAGGATTAGAAAAAAAGTTCCGACTAAAGGGACGTTTGCGATTAGCGGCAATGGTAGAAAAATGTGGGCTGCAAAGACACCGCAGAAATTCACCATCGTAAGAACTGGGGCCAGTAATACTGAGGAGGCTGTGGCGTTGCGTTTAGTTTTGATGATCTCCCTCGCAATGGCGAACTTTCGGGCGTCTTCACTCAAACACAAGGAATTCTTGAATGATTCGCCGACTTCCTTGTCTGCATTCTTGATTGGATCGGAGAATCGTTTGGCCGAGAGGTCAGGATCAGCAGTGAGGATTGCTGGTACCCCGAATTGGACACCGTTTGGAAGCCAAGCTAAACCTTGACTCCTGATCTCCCATCTGCTTGTTACAAAAGGATGATAGGAGTCTGGATTCACACCGATGCGGCTACAGACCTCGTAGAATTCACTTGTCTGAGACTTTGAGAGTGGCATTTCAAGGCCGCCTTTGTAAGCTACTACAAAAGGTTTGTAAACCTTGGCAGGAAAAACATGGGGTGTTGCCTTAATGCAGAAGACACTGGCTGATACCAAGCCGCAGACAAAGACGGCATTTCGAGGTCGCCTCACATACTGAGCAAATCTTTGGAAAACCATGGTTCTGATGTGCACGATGGTCAGTTCTTAACAAGATCAGTTGGCAATTTTTCAACATTCAATCCATCAGCTACGACCATTGGGTCACCTGAAAAAGAAAAGTACAACGAAACCTATTTTCACAACTACCCAGTCAGTACTTTTAGCATGCAGAAAACCATGTTTAAAAAACAGAAGCAGCAGTCCATTAATTAGCCCTTCGATTTCTAACCATGCTAACACTTTGTAACAGTCTAAAATTAAATACTGGACTCTCTCTGCTTCTCTCAAGTCAAGAAGCAGAGGGAGTACAGCGTATTGACACTATTATTGGGCTATGGACTGCTGCTTCTAATTCTAATTCTGTTTCCTTACCTAAACTGGAGTCAGGAACATATAATTCATTAGTCCGAGTTTAACACTTACACGTTCATGACGTTACAGAACACAACAGTGAACAAACAATAACAATGACAAAGTTTTTTTATCATTTGATTTTGAATATTATCTGGCCTACTTACACCAGATAATATCCAAATGTTAAAAAAGAGTTGTTGGGTCTAGTAAAGGAGTACAGCGTCCCAATTACTGGGTCCACAATAGAGCCACAACTCACAACAGCAAATCACATCAACCTAACGTACTCACCTACTCTCATGCACTCATGGGCGCCGCCATCTTTTTTTAACTCTCGCAACGATTTGAAACTCTCGCGTGTTTTCGATGTCTGTTTTTGTCGATGGTGAACACTGGTGACGTTTATCTTTACGGAGTTTTTACGTCTAGAGAAGCAAAAGGACGGGTACCAACACTACGAATTTGTACCTGCCAAGCGCAAATATGGTGGTGGACTCAAACCGGAAGAAACTTGCTTGAAATTTCTCTTTTTTCAGAAACATGATCCACATAAGTAGCCAGGAGACATATCAGATGTACCATAAGTCTCTTTAACCTTACTCCGGTTTCTAAATACTCTAGTTTAGCCAAGGGAATTACCTGTCAAGATGATGCGATTTTTGTCACGGAGATTTTCGCGACGATATCGTCGACACGACCACTCGGCCGCAGGTGGACGGGGGACCGAAGTGCATGTCCCGGCGGCAAGTAGCAAACATGTTTTTGTCTGTAAAGTGTTGTTTCTGGATGGCACAGACAAAGTTTACGAGGTTAAAGTGAGTATAAATACTCTGAAATACACAATTAACTATGTTTTAATTCCTACAATTACTGTAGTTCTAATTAGGTATAACAAAAAAACAAACAAATTGTATCAAAATCAAATTTACTATTTTTTTTAATGGTATTGACTATTGGTATTATTTTTTTTCATGATAAAAAATAGGCCACATCATCATCCCCATGTAGATAAATCGAGGGTCCAAAGGGATAGGGCCTGATAAATTGTGTTTATTGAAATTTCAAATTGCAACATGATTATTGACTCTACTTATCTGAGTATCCCTGCATAAAGATTGATGTGAAATTATTCATACATAACACATAGGGCCTGCCGATGTTGAATTATTTCAAATAAAGCCTATCTCTCCCTTTTTTTTTTATTTATCGGGGGGGGGGGGGGGTGTTATAAAACAGACGGCACAACTTTTGATCCCAGGTACTACTTTACTGGTTTATACACCTATCAGTTGTATGACGAACCCTATGAGTGACCCCCTGGTGCCAGGTGGGTGCGTCACTGTCCATATGTTCGTCAGATTTCGCATGTCCCAAGACCAACCCTTAGTAAAAAAAATTGACACACCTGCGCAGATTTGTACACTCTTTGCAATAATTTTGTTGACACACCTGTCGCGGAAATTGCCACACCATGGATGGACACCAACATCGCACATAGAATCGCATGTAACCGGCGCACGTGCAGTGAATACCAATTATTCAACCTTGTATGTAGACGTTTTTCGGTATTGGATACTACATGTAGTTAGTACATGTAGACTAGTCAGTGTATGTATGTTAAGTATAAGAATACATACATCATCATGTGCCACATCAAAACTGGAACATTAATTTGTGTAAGTTTAACCATGGATGTGTCATGTGTGTAATATTCAATAAACAAATTGTTCTTTGAAAAAAATCAGACCTGATAATTCACGAAGGCAATTGTCTCTGTTGCCCCTGGTCAAAGAGGTGCCCTTTATCAAGAAGAAAATGCCTTCGTGCCCTTGCCCTTTCAAGAACAAAGCAATCGGCGGAGGCCTGAAAAACATATGTTGCACAGCTGAAGTTATCAACACAAAAGTGTTCAATGACAACTTTACTGTAGTATACATCCTTCACTCAGATTTTCTACTTTTATAGGCTATTTCACACTTTTTTGAACCATCAGTTCATTTATAATTTAAACATGCTGTGGAAATGTTGACTTTGAGTCTAACAAATTTTAGTCTTCTAATTCTGTATTTAAGTATACATTTATAAGACAAAAAGTCTTCTGTCAAATAAAAACAGTTAAGGCTATACATGTACATGTTTGTTAAAAACTGTGTAGAAATTGTTTTCTCGTGTAGATTCTGGCCTTGTGAAAAAAAGTCTAGTCCAGTAAAACTTTTGAGCTGCAAACCCCATGGTCTTGTGGCTTATCGTCCCAAATTTGAGCCCTGTGTCAGTATTTATGTGGAAATTATACATGTTGTACATATATTAATGCTTTATGTACACTGTACATCAACATTGTGCATATATCCACGAGTTCATAAAATATTTCAGATCTTTATTACAACCATTAAATTCCCCCAAACCATTGTTATTACATCATACAGTCTACAAAAATAAATTTTAATCACTCTATTGGTGCACCCCACCCTCAAATAATTCAGATTTGTGGAGACATGATTTTTTTTATGTGTTTGACATTCCAATGGCATGACACATAGACTTGTAACAAAGGCTGTGGTTGGTCAGTCTAGAAATGGTGGATTCCAGTTGGCAAATCAATTACCTACTACATTTGATGATGGCCAAGTAAACAAGTCATGCTCTAATAGCTTTCTTGAATTTTTCTGGGTCAAGTTCAAGTTTGAAAGCAAAATATATGTACAGTAGTAAAGAAAAGTAAGGGGTAAAGTTTTCTCTGTGCTTAGAAATGGCTAGAAGGTTTTTACATTATAAGTAATTGTACTTATACAGTTCTAGTTCTTGTACAAGATGGAAGTTTGTGGGTGTGTGTTAGTGAGTGTTTTCTGAGAACTGGGGGTTTAATCAAAATGTTAAATTGCATGCTCTGTTTGTCATCCTGTTCCATGCGACAGATCAGCATTTTACTTTCCAATTTTACATGTAGTTTTAAAGCCCCAGCTCAACATTTGTAAAGTGTCTGGAAACTCTTCCATTCTTTGCACAAATCAAGACGTATGTTATAAAACCAACCTGTGAAAATTTCAGCTCATTTGGTTGGTTAATTTGTGAGAAAATGGTAAAAAAGCATTCAGCATTTTCGTACGCATTCTAAGGCATTTTAAAAAATCTTTTTTTTATTTATTAGGTATTCTAAAACAACACTTCAGGCAGAAAAATTTCAAGGAAAGTTTTCAACCATCATTATCTTTATACCATGTAAGGTATATGTAAATCTGTGAACATTTATGTTTTTTCTTTCTTGCCAATGTTGAGCTGTGGCTTTAAAGTAAAATAGTACATCCAAATTCATGTTTTTTAGTGGTTAAATACTTGTAAGCCTATACATGACATTCAACTGCATCTAGACAGAATCGTTTTGTTAAGTTGAAACGTTTAACTCAACTTTAACCCTTTTCAGATGTTGGTGCAACCATCCTTTTTTTTGGTTTTTTTTTTGGTTTTTTTTGCAAATAGCCACACCCAACCTCTCCACATGTACATCACGTAGGCCCTATGTTTTAAAAAGCACATACTGTTCACAATGTAAGTGTTGTTTGAACCCAATAACCCAACTTGTTTTGTGTACCAAGTGTATGTTTATGAAAATATTCCTGTAATATACAAGTAGCTATGAAGAAGTCCTTACTTCTCTACACTCGTACATTACAGTCACAAGACATCCATGTATGAGATGTAAACAAATGGTGCAAATCTCATTTACAGTATGTGTTGACATTTAACACAAACCTGAGAAGCTTTGGGGAACACCGTGGAAATAATATTTGTGAGCATGATTATTAAGGTCTGGAAAGAGACAACTTGACAGATAGAATAAAATGTTATTTCCAAAGATACAATCTGTGTACATGTACAACGCCTTCAAATGTGTTGATTTTAAGCAAACTTAAACACAAACTGTTCAATACACTGTCCAGAATGCATTATGTTGTTCTATACTTACCAAACCTTTGTATTTGAATACGCAGTTGGTGTCAATCCTTTTGAATTTTTAGTTTCAATACTGTACTTCAGCTTTCAGGGACAGTTGTCTCGTCTTGTTTACTGTGCAAGGATAAACAGCCTGACCCAGTATATAAATTACAATAGAAGGACAATAAGCATCCATGCTAATTATGCTTTGTCTGGTCTGTAACTTATACAGTTAGTAATCCTTGGATTGGCTTCAGCTCTTTGTAAACACAGTAGAGATGATACTCTGTTTACAATGACATATGGAGAATATTTGAAGGCAAACACTACAAAGGAAAACAAGCATTTTTTATCGTATTATTTTCTTTTGAAAAGTATATGTACTGTGTATTATTTGGGTGAGTGTTGTCATCTTATAGTTTTTAATCAATACACCATCAGACTCACTTGTAGAAATTTATTATAAATTTGTGTTTTTTGCCCATACACCGATGTGTGTTAAGCACTGTTGTAGTTTCCCGATGCCTGTGGAAAAAAAACTTCACAGACATATGGGATTCGAACCCAGGACTGAGTATACATTGCTTAACACACATCGGTGTATGGGCAAAAAACACAAATAATATTCTTATCCCCGATGCAAAATTAACATCTATCATTGTGGAAGTTTCATCAAATTACAATAGGTGACTATTTTTTAATAGTGAAGACAACAGCATAAATTTTCAAATATATGTTTATTTTGATTGTGGCAACTGAAGTAAGCATTAGTGACTTTTGCGTCTTCAAGTGCTGTTTTCGTTTCGACCTTGACGGTGCATTTACTTCAGATAGAAATAATTTCTCTTTTGGGTTGGGAATGGTATGACATTTATTATCAGTTAACTTTTTCAGATTCAAACTTAAATCAAACAACATTTTGATAAAATTGACCAATCCTATCCTTTAAATGGTTCCTCAGTAATCCACATGTTTTCAGGCCTGATACTTCTTGGAAGCATGCGGGGCAATTGCCTCCATGTCCCCTGGCCATTGCCTTGGTGCCCATTTCTAAAAGAAAATTATCTTACCCTTACAAGACTGAAGTATCAGGCCTGCAATTCAGTTTTAAAAAGACAATTTTTTCCCCGGTGTTAATGTTTACTTCTCAGTGTCTTTCATATCCAGACCTGATACTTCATGGAGGCAATGGAAGCAATTTCCTCCGTTGCTCCTGGTCATTGCCTTGGTGCCCTTGAAATGTTCCAATGGATATTTACAAGGAGGAAATGCCTTGGTGCCCTTGCCCTTTCAAAATCGAAGCATACAGGTCTGAGTATCCCAAACAATTGTGACACTCCATGCCAAAACTAGGTACATATTTCTTCAGGAACATTTCAAGGGGCACTAAGGCAGTGGGGGTGGGGGCATGGAGGCACATTGCCTTCTTTGCTGCCAAGAAACGTCAGGGCTTCATTGTTTAAAAATGCTTCAACCACCCCTTTAAAGACCAACCATTTGCCTTAAAGGTCTGAGGTACAATACTCCTTAAATCATGTACAGACAAATAACTGAAAGTATGTTAAGTGGCAAATTGCATTGTACATTCCAATCAGTATTATCACTAATATTAGGGTTAATGTTTAGTTGTATGCACTTAGGAGTGATGATACACAAATTGCTGTGCCACACCCAGGCTTAGAAATTGTACATGTATATGGCCTTGTGGATGTGTACTCCGAGGAAATCATAATTAAACATTGAACTGGCATTAGGTGTGGGCTCTTTTTTACTAATTAAACCTGAAACGTTTGTTGGTGAAAAACATGTAGGGCCTACATGTAGGCCTACATGTAAATTGTAGTGCTCACACATGTACATGTTGGCCTACACATCATCAGTCCAATGCATAAGGTGGGTGTAACAAAAATACAATGTACATGTACATGTACAGTACACACATTGTATGTTAATGAACAAGCCCAAGGCTAGACCTTTGTGGAAGCCCATGGGAGACTATAGGGCCCATCCTCTCTGTTGCCCAGGTCTTGGCCAGAGTGCCCCTTAAAAAATGTTTCCATTTTTAAAATGCATTGGGTAGATCTTTGTTTTTTCAACTCACGTATGTACATGTACATTGGACATTACATGGTTTGTGTACATTGTACATGTCTACATTTGTACTTCGCCCTGGAGGCCTTCACTTTGTGTAAATACTACACTGACAGCACAGAGGAAGAGTCCTATAGAAGGCTAATTTGTGCTTTGTTTTAAACCCATGCATTAACGTGGATCTGCCGATGCATTATACGTACATTACAAGTGTAAGTACACAGGCCTGACTGTGATACTTCAAGACAACAAAGGCAATTGCCTCCATACCTTGGTGCCCCTTGAAATGCTCTGAAAGTAGAAGTTTATATTTTCTTCATTAAATTGAAGTGCCCTTTACCATGGAGGATTGTCCTTTCAAGAATGAAGGGTCTGGATTGAGGATATTTATGTAATGTGTTGTTTTTTTGTTGGTATGCAATTCGCCCATCACAAGACCCAAAGGCCAGTCGAGGTGTGGGCTACTTTTTGAAGGGATAGAAACCTGCCCCAATGCGCAGAAACAAGTCATGGAGAGATATAAAAGCAAGTCTCTTCACAGTGCAGCTAAGAACAGGGAGGGGTAAATGAATCCGTTGTGAGACAAACATAACTGACTCTTCCCCAATTTTAGGTAGTGTACCCTGGCACATACATGCTGTTTGTTGTTTGTAAATAGTCAGGGCTGAAATTTAAAGGGTCTGTATACGTTTGGTAATGACTCTGAAAATTTATGGCAATAATAACTTACTTGGTAAGAAGTACAGCAGCTTCGGATAGTATAAGTGCATTTTGAGAAACGTTTCACTTCGAAGTACTGCAGTTATGTAAAATTACATCACTTTTTATCCCAAAAAATTTGAATCTGAGAAGCGTTAAGGCCGTTAACGCTTCTCAGAATGTGTATTCCAATGACGGATACTTCTTCTGCGTGAACGCAACCGCTCCAGATTTTTGGCGATATCTCAAAAACGCTGCCACCTTTTGAAATGAAACTTACACAGGGTTAGTTTTATGGTATATATCTACAATTATATAGCATTAAGGCAAATGTACGGTTCCAAAAACCAAAGGTATACTTTGCCTTTAAAGAAAATATCCAGTAGACTGACTGACATATTGATCGCCAGGAGCTTTCACTGAATCTAAAATGAAAAATTTTACAAGAGCAAAACTCTCCTTTTGTCACTTTTGGCAGACATTGTTTAAGACTTGAAAACCTAAAACCAATAACTTCTAAGTGTATTTCATGATGTTAAAAAAAAAATAAACTGTTCTCTTGTTTATGATTTTTATATTATTTTACTTTATACATTTATTTGTTTCTATTTATTTATTTGTATTTATTATTATTCTTTATTATTATTTTATTCTGTTGGGGGTGGGGGGGGGATACCAGACTGTTGGACTTGATACATGTACACTATTAGTGGTGAGGTTACTGGCCCACTGCTAAAACCCGAAGGCCAGCAGTCAAGTGTATACTGTACTGTGTACTTTGAGTCCTATATAATACAACTGTAAATAATTTGACAGCTGCTTGGGATGTTCAATGTATGCAGACAATTTCAGACACATTGTACACAACTGTAGATATCTACAATTGCAGGTCTACAGTGTACAAACTGTAATGTAGGTGGCCGTTTTGGATTACGAGCAGCAAGAAGTTCATGGCTACCAGAATGTCAAGAAGCCAGATCTGTAAAAACCGAAACACACCCATGCTGGTCCTGGCCTCCGTGTTGGCATCCAGACATTCAATATCATACCGTGGGGAATGCAGGGCACCGGTTATGTCAGCTGGTGTCACTGTATGACATAAGTGGGTCATATTTAGGGCATTATGATGGTTAGATTGATTCCCTGGTACTGTATGCATTTTGTGAAGGGGGTGTGTGTTACACAGCATTTTTAAGTCTTGATGAATGTAGAAAAGAAGTTTACGGTAGACTTTGTTTTTGGAGTCGTAGATAGTTTTCACAACCCTGGCTTTGGCTCCGACTTTGGCTCCGACTTAGGCACCATCCGCCTATTTGAAGTCACATAACAAAAGCGTACATTTTTTTCTAAAGTCACAGAAAAAGGGTCAGTCTCAATTTTTGACAACTGGTTTGCCCCTCCCTCGAGTCCCTCCCTATTTTGAAGATATTTGAAGCCAGTATAAAAAGTACAAATTTGAAGAAACAAAATAAGCACATAAAATCCTCATTTGTTTTGGGATCAAAGTCAAATGGCTCAAAACTGAAGAAAAAAGTGGGGCAGTCCTGAAGTTTCACTTTTGAGATGACAATGTCATTTTTATTTTACAAAGGGTACTTCTATTGGAAAATCTTTAAGTCTATGGAAAAGTTTTGAAGGGGCACCAAGGCCAAGACCAGGAGCAACAGAAGCCATGGCCTCCGTGTCCTCCATAATTCCAGGCCTGGTGGGTGGAAAAAGAAGTGGGATACAGTACACTTGACACTTGTGAGATTATGATGACATATCATGAGAAAAGCTGCTGAACAGTATAAATCTGAATATGACCACAAACATTATTCCACCTTTTACTGCCTAATAAAAAACCCAAGCCCCATTTCTTTGGCCGCTCCAAGGCCTACATGCATTCACTGCTGATCATAACAACAGTACCCTGTGTTAAACTCAGTTTGCTATTCACTATACACTTGGTATCATTAGATAAATGATGCATGATGCTAACCCATTTGAGGTCACAGCCTTGTGTGAAGGTCAACCACAACTTAAGGTGTCCTCACATAAACAGGGAATCCATAGAAAGAATTGGCTGCCGTGAACACTAAATTTCCCAACTTTGAACACTGGGTGCAACAGGGTGGAATGATAAGATTTTACTGTTGTACACAACCTGAGTTTCAACCAGCAATGGCTGTACATGGTGTGCAATATATATGCATTCAAAAACAAAATATCTGTAAAGCAATATTTAAGAAAAACTATTCTATATTTACAAAGTCTGGTCAAGTACATGTGTAGGCTACATATTGATCTATAATTTGAATAAGATTTGCTGTTGATCAACCTGTAGAATTTTAAGTGATTTGCGATGAATTTTGTTGGTGTTGTCTTGCATTTGAAATAAAAAGTGTGTTCAAAGTTTTCTCAAAAGTTTTTTTTTGTTTTTGTACAATGATTATTATGGGCTGTACATGTAAGAACTAGAGGACGTACATGTACTAAACCATGCGACACGGCCCGACAAGGAGCATTTTTGACCATTGAGAAAATGGCGCGGACCATTCATTTACACTGGTCACTCATCAGTTTACACAGCAACCATTTTCTAAATTTTCTAAATGGACATTCGTATGCAATGGATTTTCGCCCATGGTGGGTCAGCGGAGTTCCGTGTGTGACATAGCGAGTGCTCCCTCTAGTTACATGTATGCCCCACCCCCCATCCTTGTTTGTAGTTTCCTGGTGATGCATTCTTCACAAGATCAGTTTTTCCAGAGAACCAATCTTTCACTCGCCCCCATCCACCACCCCCACATGCACCTGGCTGTACCCATACACAAAGTGTCTTAGAATTACTTTGAAATGGTTGATAATTCTACAAACATACCGTAGGGACAAAGGTCAAAACTTAGACTCTCCACCATGTGTACGACGTTGTTACCCAACAGGGAAACTACATGTACAGGGCTGGGTGTTTTTCCCTTTAATATTGACACCTGGTGTATATTGACATATTTTCCATACTACATTGCATACTTGTTGATTGCAACAGATAACAATGTTACAGTGATAATACTGTAAATACTTTTAATACTATAAATATTATGAACGATTGTATATGTACATGTGGATATAAATATATCCCTTCATGATGATTGTACAATGCTCCATGTTTGACATTTTGGGGTCGAATTAAAATGGGGCCATACATGTATTTCACAACATTTATGGTGCTCAATAATGATGGACGCTGACTTCTACCGTCACTCTGGAGAACCAGTGTCTAGGTTCGTCTTGTGGACACCCACACACGGAAAGAAAAACAGTGGGGGAAACCAAGGAAGACTTACACCAAACTCATTTGTGAGAAACCTTAATGTGGAAATGGCAGACCTGCCATTCCTAATGAAGGATAAGACCTTGTGGAGGGTGCTCGCCAATGCTCCAGCCTGGGCTGATCAATGATGATGATGAATAATGATTGAATGATTGATCGGGCAACAGTAATTGATAATTTCATGCAAGGAATCTACCCTCCTAGTAATACTGTCTGGCCATTTAATACATTATAATCCACTGTGGTTTTGAATGATATACAGCTGTGCCTGCCTACAGTATGATATCATGTGGTGAATGTGTCCACACAGTACACAGTCAACCCTCCTACTGTCTGACCATTCAATAACATCCTCTGTGGTTTTGAATGATAGATAAACTATATCAGCCCACAGTATGATATCATGATGTGAATGCATCTACAAAGTTCATGTACACAGTCAACCCTCCAACTGTCTGACCATTCAGTAACATCCTTCGTGTGGTTTTGAATGATAGATAAACTATGTCAGCCTGCAATAGGATATTATGTGGCGGATATATACATACATGTAGTACATGTACATTGTAAACATTTCATGTAGTTTTGTGCACAGCTAGTGCCACCATAAACAATCCATGCAGTTGAATGGTTTCAAATGGTGTGCCAACTCTCAGAGACAATTTTACCTACATTTTAGAGTAGGTTTAAAGGAAACTTGTATTAAAAAATATATATACCATGTATATTGACAAAATGCCAGAGGAAGTTGACCTGAATTTAACAAAAAAAAGAAGCCTCTTTAAAAAAACAGAATAGTTCAAACTTTTAATTAATGTTGTAATTTTGTATGTGTTCACATTACACAAGCATTTGTTTTAGTGGTAAAGGTTGCTTTTCCATCTTTTAGGCCTATTTGTTTCCCACAAATGTAGAAACTTTTTAATGGGAGACTTTAGGACGGTCCTTTTTCGCAGTTCTCACCAGTAGTACGTGTGCTCAGAACTAAGTGCGCAATACTGAGCATGTGCGGCATGCTCAGAACTGTCAAAAAGGACCGTTGTGTCTGCTGCCGCCAGCGTCTCAAAAGTCTCCCATTGTTTTGATTTCCAGGCAGTAACAGGCTTATTTGATCTTTGTGTATCATTTTTATCCATTCATTTGTCTTTTTATTGTCTTTAGAAAAACGCCAATGCTGAGGAGTTGTACAACCAGGTTTTCTACACCCTAGACATCGTGGAGAAAGATTACTTCGGCCTCAGTTACAAAGATCACCAATCAGTTCTTGTAAGTAAATATCCCTTGCAGGAAAAAAAGTCACCAGACAAAATACCATGTCTAGTGTGATGCTGATTTTTTTTTTCTTGACTCATGATTGTCCTTAGAATGTTTTATGTGTGGGCGAGGCCACTTTATCTGAGAAAGTAATCCCGTCAGAAGGTTTTGGGATTAATTAGGGGTGCAAGATCCAACGCAAGGTCAAGTTTCGGGATTTCCCAGCCTGTACATTTTCGGATACCACTGTAAAATTTAAGATATTATTTGTTTAGTTATTTTTAGGCAATAAGTCGTTTGCAAGGTAGATTGGAATAACGTCTGGTACAATGACTTTCTTAGTCACAAGTGACTACTTAACTTTGAAGTCGTCAGACTAAAGTGACAGTTGCTATGCGACATGATTCGGGGCAAGCTTTTGCGTGCAATGTAGCTACCTAAGAGACAGCGAAAACCCTCACACAGTTTTAAATGAATAGGTACGGCTCAATGGTACCTGGATTTGCCCATCTGGAGGTTGCTATAATACAAAAGCTTGCCCAGAACCATATGTTTTTAGTCTGGGAAATCTAATTTGAGTGTTCACTTGGAGACCAATCAAGTCATTGTATCCCGCAATGTGGCTTATTAATTGCAAAAAAAAGAAAGAAGACGTCACATTTATACAATTAAAAACAGGCCTGGGAATTAATAACCCAGAAAGCAAACTCGATCACTTAAAAAGGGCACTCCAGACAAACACATACCAGAACATGTGATACAGACAGTACAAATAAAAACATGAAATCATATAACATAAGGATAAAGAATAAAATAATGTACAAGAACAGCGGAAAATAACATAACAAATGGAATGTTCTCCCTCCCAGAGGGGGAGATGAATCTCAGAAAGATGTAAAGTAATCCCCTTTATACCTTGAGACCTTTTTTTTACAAGTAGCAATGTTGGGAAAGTTCCTTCAGGTTACGGGTTGAACTGTTACAGCGATGACTGATCGCTGGTGAATTTTATACGACTGAGATTGACCCGAACATGAATTGAGGTCGTCTGAACAGTTAAAGCAAATGTGCCGTGAAATAACACCAAATGTAATCGTCACAGTAGCATGAATACACATTTTTATTGTGTTCACATCATTGATGCTGTTAAACCAAAAGCACTGTTAGGGAGAACTGTCCCAGGCCTCGAAGTTTACAGTGAACCACAGGCCCGAGGCCAGTGTTTCTAGCGTTGAACCAGTCAAATTAAGACCGGACAAGTCCACCGGTCTTGTGTTTTTGAATAATAATACCTCACCTCATCTTTAATTTTTTAAAAATGTGTTCAAATGTTGACTTGGAGTCCGATAAATATCTTTCAGTTATGTTTGAGTATGAAGGTATTACCCATAAGACAAACAAGATAAATCTTCTCTTAATGCTAGTTTAAATAAAAAGTTTAATGACATCATGCACCAGTATACGTATTTTTTTTCTTCGTTACTTTGATTTAGGTCTTTTTAACAAATTGTCCGGTCTCATAAAGATTTATCAGCTACATGTACTAGCCCTGTAGTCTTGTGGGGTTTTTGCCTCAAATTCAAGCCCTGTTTGTCCCCAGCAGAAAAAAGTCTCCCAGCTGACATGGGTTACATGTACGTACGTATACTGTACATTTACATCAATTTGTTAACTGCACAGAGTTAATATCAAGTTCCAAAGTGCAGGATTATCGTAAGGTTGAATGATTGGTGTGTATCAGTGTTGAACCCACAGCACTGTCACGTAGATCAGCAGAAATTGTCTCAGATCCTCCTTTTACATGTATAAATATTATTGTACACTGCAGGCCGGACACTTCATTCTTGTAAGGGCAAATGTCTTTTCTTCATGGTAAAGGGCACCTCCTTGAGGGCGTTTTGACATTTGTACTGAAACAATTTCAGGGGCACCAAGGCAGGGGCATGGAGGCAATTGCCTTTGCTGTCTCCATGAAGTTTCAAGCCTGCACTGTGTGTGTACAGTGTTAACTTTCACTAGTATGTCCCTTCTTTTAACCCAGTTGCTGTCAGGAATCTTAAATGTTTTCCCGTCCAGCCTGACGGGATTATTTGCTTGGAAATGTCGGAATCATTTTTCTTTGAGAGTACTGCTGGCATAAAGAAACCTTGACTAGACAAAGACAAGAGAATGAATATTCTCTTTATTGCACTGTTTATTTTGTGTTTTCTACCGAGAAAATGTCAAATTCATGCATCGTGAATTGCAAAACATAGGCTGTGATTTACGGCATAGGATTGGTACTAAACCCGGAACCATTACAAATTTGAGTCCCCTTAAATTAAAACAGTTTTAGTTCTTCAGGTACGCCACACTGTGTGCCCTTTGCATTCAGTGCTCTCAGTTTCTCACTGATGAAACACGCAAGGCTAACATCTGTAGCTCTGTGGTCTAACTGATCGAAGCTTCAATCTGTGCTGTACTGACGTCCATTGTGCATTGTGTGTGCCACACATTTGATAAATTTAGTCCCAACAATGATTTGAAGTAACAGGTGTTCAATTACCATACCAAAATAATGACTTGACCAGTCTTTCAATTGAGAGCTCATAAATTTGGCAAAACTACATGTACAGCTGTGTAGTTATAAATGTCAAAGTGCGCAGATAAAGTACACTGTACAAAGGGCTATAATGAATTGTTCCCCTTCCCTAAAAAGTTGTCCCAACCCTTAGTGCCCCCTCCCCAAGACGCCCCCATCCCCCCTGATGAAAATACATCACATGTGGTTCTGATTGTAAAGATCTGAAGGAGCCCAATCCGACCCTTTTTGCAGTCTTGAAGTCAAATCCTTGGTGTCAGTCAACACTAAATCACACAAGTACTTGGTGTGTCTATTTTGCGCTTCAGCTATAAACATCCTAACATGTCATAAATCACTGACTTATAAATAAGATGAACCTGTTGTGGCAAGCTTTCTAACAAGAGGGAAGGGACCTGTCCTGTAGGAAATTACACAAATGTTACACAGGCTGGAGATTTCTCAGGATTTTTTCCTGATTTCAGGATTTTCTCAAAATCTCCTTGAGCCTTCACATTTTCTTGGAAGAAGTAAAGCAGTCACCAAAGAGACAGAGAATTTTAGTCCACATTTTGTCCAAACCTGTAGTTTTGTATTTCTGTTGATACACATAGTCTGCAAACCTCCTGAATTGTGACATCTGGGAGGTTCTGGGTCTAGAATAATGGGGGAACCCAGGCCAGCAAGCCATTTTTGAGGAATTTTCGCATTTGTCAAATCTCATCCCTTGTTACAGAACAATTTGATACATTTTAGTCATGGGGTAGTCATGGAGCAATCACTTCATGTTATAGTGTACTACATATTATGAGATTGGAAAAAATGCTTTATTAGTTTTCTGGGGAATTCTAGCTGCAATTTTCAGTCAAGTCAGAAGTGAATACTGGGGTAGTTGTGTCTTGGCGTGTCGTGGCCGAGCGGTCAAGCGCACTGGACTCAAGCTCTGGTGTTTCTGATCAGCAGAGTGTGGGTTCAAGTCCCGGTCTTTACAAAATGAGTGAACACAAAATGAATTAAGGTTTTTAACATTAGGACTTAAAAGACAATCAAAACTTTGATCAATTTAACCAATATTTCTTGTTTTGTTTTTTTCCTTCTTCAGAATTGGCTGGACCCAACAAAGAAATTAAAGAAACAGTTAAAAAGTAAGTTTTCCAGCTCTACCCTCGACTCTACCCTTAACTGAAACAAGCTTTACATTACATTGAAAATTCCATCTGTTATACATTTGTTTTTTATGTGTATTACACACATACTACATGTACAGTAGATCATATTCATCATATCAGATATTACAATCGTTTCTAGTTATTTTTCAAACTAATTTGTTGTGTTAGGTTTTTTGGGTTTTTTTTTTCGTCTTCTTTTTGTGTGGGTGTGTTCATCACTCCTTAAGCTATGTGGGCCTACTTTTTTTAACCCTGTTTCAGGGGAAAACGTGCTTGTTTGTTAAATGGCTTAAAATATTTGGGTTCTCTCCCATTCCAGTACCCACCCACGTAAGCCGGTCCCCCACCACCACCACCCACATTTCCCTCGGGTAACCCTGGCGATATTTTCTAAAACAACATGTTTGATCAAGAAGGCCGTCATTGTTTTTGACAGTACATTAAACCTGGCTGGCCCCAGGGTTGAAAGCACAGAGAAGAGCTCCTTTTGACAACAGTGTTAAACCAGGGTTAAAACCACATCGGTTTCCCTAACTGTCCAAGTGTGTTTAATTTCTCAGACTCTATATTCATGAACTGCAGTAAAATGACCACACAAATTTGTGGCAAAAAAAGCGTCAAGTACAAGCATTACGTCACATTTGTCTTTAGCAGAACTTCTATTTCATAATTGATGCTTAATTTTTTAAAGCCTGTTTGCTGAAGCCTGTTTTCTGCTTACAGGAAGGCCTTAAGCATTTAGTTTCTATTTCATAACTGCTGCATTTGTACTTGTAAAGTAAGCAAAACAAATTGCTTATCGATATGTTTGTTGATTTTTATAAAATTGGGCTCTGGTCTTGAAATTGAGTGCTGGAGATCCATTAAACTTGTGGTGTAAACAGCCAGGAGATTGTGTGAGGATTGGTACCCTATAACATGTGGCCCGTAGGCGGGGTCAGGATGGAGGTCAAAGCTGTGGGTTAGTACAGGGGACCTTTGACCCCAAGAGAACAATCCAATCACAGTTTGATGCTGTGTACAATAGACACTCATGGGAACTGTGGAAAGTGGCCAGGTACAAGGGGGGGGGCAGGTGCCCACTAAGTCCAGGTTGAACAAGTAAAAAATGGATTTTTTGTTCACTTTGAAATTCAAATTCGATGATATTTTATGTAAAATGTTTGTTTTAAAAACCGTTTCATCGTAAACCTCTCAGTTGTTGCTTTAAAGAATTTAATGGAAATTGATGAAAAAGTTTTAATGTTCGTACATGTCCTGTGCACAAACAAGGCTATTGATCGGATACATTGTACCCGCAAATGTTGTGGCTTAATTTCTTTTTGAATCCCACCCAAGTATGCCTGTGGTTATTATTTCCACAGGACTCTGGAAAGCACTGAGTATACAGTGCTTCTCAAACATCGGTGTATGGGTTAGAAAGCAAAAATAACATTCTATATCCCCCGATGCAATTATTACATCTATGTGAAAAACAGCAGTACCTGCTACTAATTGCAGGCTTGGAACTGGCCTCTTGTCACAGGGCAAGCTCGATGGTCTTGTGGTTAAGACATCTGTTCTAAAATGGCAGGGGTTGTTGGTTCGAATCCCATCTGAGTGGTATGCTTGTGTATTTTCTTTCCTCAGGACTGGGGGGAGGGGGGTGGGAGCACGAGTGCTTATCACTGGGTAAAACCACAGATTGCGTACAATGTTTAGTAGTTTATTTATTCTTATTAAGTTTATGTTGCAGTTTGATAATGATTTTTCGAGTACTCTAAATTTTCCATAATTCTTTGTGTTGAGATTTTCCTGAACTTATGAGATAATTTTGTATATTTTTGTATATGTATTTCTCTAGCTGGCCCTCCTTATCTGCTGAAATTCCAAGTGAAGTTCTACTCATCAGAACCGAACAACCTACACGAAGAACTCACAAAGTAAGTCTAAAAGTTCTTGCAAGTTCTTTGACCTGTTTTTACTTTTGTAACAGAAAAATTACATTTGATTTATTGTTTTAGAATTGAAATCAATTTGATTTGATGTATTGTTTTGTAATTGAAATCAATTGCCATCCTCTAGAATTGGGCAGACCTGGAATTTCATCTTGGAGAGGGCAAGGCCATTTTCATTTTGCAAAGGGCATATCCATGGGAAAATCTTAAAGTCTATCAGAACTTTTGAAGGGGCAATAAGGCCAATACCAGGGCAACAGAGGTCATGGCCTCCAGGTAATTGCGGCCTGTCTCATACATATGTATTTAATTTCTAAAGTTCTGAATTTTTTTTTTTCAGGTATTTATTTTTCCTGCAATTGAAGCAAGATATCTTGTTGGGGAAGCTGGAACCACCAGTCACTACGGCCATAGAACTTGCTGCCCTGAGCCTCCAGTGTAAGTCATGACAAAAGAACTATTGTTACAGTTGTTCAATTATTCTGATTTGCTTTGGGAGAACAATGCAAAGGTTTTGTGTTGATTCTCAGTCAAAACCCGAAGCTGAGATGTTTCACTGATCGGGTGGTGATTTCTCAGGAATTTTTTCCTGATTTCGTGATTTTCTCAAAATCTCCTTGAGCCTACAAGTTTTCTTGAAAGCAGTGAGTGGCCGAAGGGAGAAAGGAAAATAGATTGTTCTTGATAGAGGTCATCTTAACGTGGGTTTTGGCTTTGAGTAGTGTCAAGCATGCTGTATGCTTTGTTGATGCATAACGCATACACTGGACTAGTCGTACTGCGTTCAAAATATGAATATGGCTCTTACTATAAATTTGGGGTCCGTTTTTTTATTGTTGTCCCTGTTACATCTGACACAAGATTTCATACATTTACAGCACACTCTTTTGGTGCCTTCTACCTCCAAGAGTGATTATGTTAAGGCAAAGTACATGCTGAACAAATCAAAACAGTTTGAAGTCAAATTTAAAGATATTTTCAGATTAAATTGCACACGTCAGGTGTAACAGGGACAGGAAAATGTCACACTTTGGACCCAAAATTTATAGAATGACCCATATATCTTTGCCTGTAAAGATTGCCGACTATACACTGAGTGACGTCGAGTGAGAACCGTCACAGTCCACATTGTGTCCAAACCTGGAGTTTTATATTTTTAATGATGCACTGCACAGAGTCTGTAAACCTGAATTGTAACATCTGGGAGGTTCTGGGTCTAGAATAAGGGGGGAACCCAGGCCCGCAAGCCAATTTTTAGGAATTTTCGCATTTAGGAAATCTCATCCCTGAAACGGATTGATTCTTTTTCTGCCTACAGCTGAGCTGGGGGATTACGATGAGGTTGAACATACTCCAGAGATGGTCTCCGAGTTCAGATTCGTCCCCTTCCAGACTGAAGAAATGGAGGTGGAAATCGTGGAGAAATTCAAAGAAATGAAGTAGGCTGTTGAACTTTTCATTGTCTTTCCGACTGATTTTCAGGCCCGCTATTTTGATGCGCTGTTTACCCTTTGATTTTGGTAAATGTTGGGTTTTCCGAGGGTACACTACTTGTGACGCCATAAGGAACGATGCAGTTACACGGGACGATATAGGAAGTGCCGATTCTCTGGTTTATTTCTGTGGGTAATTCACTTTATAGTACGCAGTATGATACGTGCATTGAGTTAAATATAAGATTTTAAGGAGGAACAAAACCATGCGACACGGCCCGACAAGAAGCATTTCTGCCCATTGAGACAATGGTGCAGACCAATCATATTACACTGGTCACTCTACAGTTTACTCAGCAAACATTTGTTGAGTGGACATTCGTTTGCAGTTTACCCATTGGAATGTGTATCTGCATCCTTCACAATTGAGCTTTGCAGCTGCTAGTAAGGATGATCAGCCTCCCAAATTATTGTTAGTATTATTATTATAAAAGAAGTTGAGTTTAATGTCCGCCGGTCACATAATTCTTTGCCAGCGTTTACGTATGTGTAAAGCACTGAAAAAGGTGAACAGTTAAACTAAACTCCTGTTTGTTTGTTTGTCGTTTTTTTTTCCAGGGGTCTGTCACCAGCTCAAGCCGAGATTAACTATTTGAACAAAGCGAAGTGGCTTGAAATGTATGGTGTAGACATGCATCATGTGATGGTAAGTGTGCATCACAGAAGCTTGGACTGATCTGGCTTAAGCGAGTTGATTTGTGCTAAGCACCTTTGTGAAATTTGGCCCATAGTCTATCTAACTGAGAATACCGCTAAGCAGCTTTATTTGTATTGCAAAAGCTGTGCACAGGACCATTTAAAACCAATGAATATCACAATGTCATTTTGGCTGGTATGGTGTTTTTGCTTAGCAATGCAATGTCTGTATGGAGACGCTGTAGAGACCATACTAGCCGCAAGTGGCTCAATTGCAAACACCCATAGCAGCCACAAATGACCACAAGGTTTGACCGGTATCAATGCGACCGAATCAACCAAAAAGGTCACCAAAAAGTTTATGTAGTGGACTGACCAATTCCCATGTTTAACTTACCATCTATCTGTTTCAAAACAAAAGTTTATTTCATATTATTTTGTCAATAAATGGCGGTGGTACCATTTGGAGAGTAATTATTTACAAACAAAATGTGCAGGAGCTTTCAGAGTAGGAATTTCTTCATCAGCTGCAATGAAGAGGACAGTTTTTTTTTTTCTAAGACATTTTCACTAGGAGAGAGTAAATGATGAAAACCAGCCATGTCTAGGTGTATGGTGAGAATTTCACGGAAATGCAAGCTTTCTGAAGGGTTGAACATCGCTTAGAAATTGGGCCAGGGTCATGGAGAGAATTGGGCCAGGGTGGTGGAGAGAGAACTAAGGCCTAACCTGACCGTCAGAGTTCATGTATTTTTAATTATCCTTCACGCTTTCTAACATAAACAGCAGAAGTCCTTGGATCACACAACAGACTGCTTAATCTGATTAGTGGCCTTTTGTTATGGGATTATCCACTTGACTTAAGGGGATTAGCAACAACAGTTAATTGTTATCACCTTCGTAGAGGATTAACCTTTGGTCTTTTCTGCAGAGTCACTGTCTGTATAAATCTGGCAGACTGCTCTGTCTACTCTTTTGTTTTCATGTAAACAGTTACTGGTGACCCCATTATTGACCAATCAACCCTGAAGCACACATTCTTACACAACAGAAAACTTGTGTTCAAAGGTCAATTTCACAAACTCTATTATCACCTTGAAGATACTGTTTTACAGCAAAATAAGTTTTTACAAAATATTTATTGACTTTTCTTTCATATAATAAAACAAATATTGAGATCGGCCAATAAATGTCCAAGTTCAAGGTCTTTGTTTCCTCAGTGTGGTCTGTAAACCCAAACCCTTTTTTTTGTACACAACCATATGGGGCTTTGTAGGTATTTGGCATTTCAAATCTTTCCACTCCAATTTGAAGGGATTGCATCATGCAGACTTACTTTATTTTACCTTCATTGGAAAGATCCGATCTTTCTCTTTCCAACCATTGTAAGCTTGGGTATGGAAGGTAATTATGGAGAAAACTGCAGCGTTTTGTGTGTGTGTCATCATGGTCAACTAAAGTCGCCATTTTGGCTCAAGCAGGGTATAGTGCACAGTCTACTACAGCGGTCATTTGGGCTGAGAGGGATAAAGGAGGTGAAATCCATAACACATTTTCAAAGGTCTTGGAATTGTTTCTCCTTCCGTAGGGCAAAGACACCAACTCTTACTCGCTTGGCCTAACCCCAACCGGGATCCTAGTCTTTGAAGGCAGTCAGAAGATCGGCCTTTTCTTCTGGCCCAAGGTCACCAAGCTCAACTTCAAAGGGAAGAAACTCCATCTGGCCGTCGTGGAAGATGACGAACAAGTAAGAAATGTCCCTGTAGTGACTAGACACCACAATATGCCACAGTGGCTATTGACTCACTTTGGAATTATTGTAGTACACCTCACTATATTATACCACACACACACACAGATCCTTGACGTTTGATCGGTGGAACACACGTCATGTGTTATCCATTATTTTGCCATTTGTGTACTGCCGTGATGCTCTGGAATTTAAAATTGGATAGGTGCCCGTCCAATATGGATAATTATTGAAGCTTCGCAGCTTTGTTTCCAAAACAGTCGATCCGTGACTGTTTGTCCGAACGAGGCAAGGTCGTGTCACGGTGGACAAGGTTGGAGTCTATGGAGTCGTCCATGTTGTTAAGAAGGGGTTTTTAGAATTTTTTGAGTGTGGGGTGGACGAGGTTCTGTGTCTATTTTGTGTTTACTGTGAACAAATGTCAACATGACAAGATCTGTGTGTGAGGTATGTAAAACAAACATTGAATGCATTTTGTTCGTGTGTTGCAGAATATAATCACTCAGTAAAATCTGGCTTTTTTCATTTCATTCGGCTTTGCCTCGTGAGGTAGAAGTGTCCAGATTTCACCTCATGATTACATTCTGCGACAATGCACTCACGTGCATCCAATATTTGTAGAATTTATATATGTACATCAATGGAGCATTCACTATTGAAATGGGCCAGGGCATACATGTTTTCAATTTAAATGCTTACTAATGGGGGACTTGGAGCGCTAGGTGACAGCAGACTTATTAGGTAAAGTTCATTGTTCACAAAGTTCAGAGCATGAGCACATTTCTGAGAACACTGGATTTACCTGGTAAGTCTGCTGCCACCCACTGTCCCCAAAAGTCGCCCATTGCATTCAAACGGCTTTGTGGGGTGAAAGTACCGTCTGCTGTATCTCAGTTTGTTCTTACAATTATTCCCTTTCCCCTTGTATCTATTTCTCCTGCTCAACTCCGCCCTGCCCCCTGTCACCTCCTCAACCCATTCTGTCCAAACTACCCTCCGGCTAAACCCACACCCACCTCTACCCAGGGCCAAGAGCAACAGCACAACTTTGTTTTCCGTTTGGAGACCAGCAAGGGCTGTAAGCACCTGTGGAAATGCGCAGTGGAGCACCACGCCTTCTTCAGACTACGAGGGCCGGTCAGACACCGGGACGAGAAACAAGGGTTCATACGCATGGGGTCAAGGTTCAGATACAGGTAAGGGAAAATAACGAGACCCGGGCCTGATATTTCATTGCTGTGAGGGCAAGGCAGTTTGTCCTGAGTAAGGAGCAATTCTGTCAAGGGGAAGAAATTCTACTAGAACATCTCAAGGGGCACCAAGGCAATGGCTAGGGGAAGGAAGGGAATTGCCATCATTGCCCCCAAGAAGTGTCAGCTCAGTAGACTGCAAGACTTGTTTGGATGTGATGTTTTCAATTCAATTCAACTCAATTCAATTCAACAAACATTTATTTCCATTACACAATACAAAAGGCATACACATTGTTGTGAGCACAATATAACTGGTGGAAATGGGGGCACATCCAAAAAAGCGTAAGCTTGAGGCAGGCGTGCCCTTAAAAACATTGGAAAAGATACGAACCAACGGACAGACAGAAAAACACGGAAAGACAAGGGACAAGGGACAAGTTCTAGTGGTTAATCAAACACATACAAGTGGATGACAAAATAAAAAATATAAAATACAATGTACAAATAGGATGTTACAAGTTCAATGCTAACATTACTAGACACTGGCCAGTGAGTAAATCAAGCTCTGTGTTTTTGCCATCTTTAAGTCTCTAATTATACTGACTATGTTTTTTTTTTCACGCTGACAGTGGTAGGACAGAATTCCAATCAGCTAAGACAAACCGGTCCCGGCGATCGATGATGATCGAGAGAAGACCCAGCCAAAGATTCTCTCGCCGCCCTTCATACGCCCAGAAGAGAGGTAAACAAACCAAAAATCCTTGTCAAAAAGCGTGACGAACTTTCACCGTAAGCCGCGCCCACTTCACACAGATTGGGTCCAGCGATTACCATTGAGCTGGTTAATTGAGCATTTTATTGCAAGTACAAAATTATCCATTAACTTAACTTCTGTAATTGTTTTACAAAAAGACCAGCGGTCTTGTTTCAATTTCTGAAAACCACCTTTAGATAGTAAAATACTTTGGTAAACATTTCTCCAGTGCTTCAAAAGTGTACCCGTTGCACTACAGTTGGTTGCCTTCAAGTTGCCGCTAGAAATTGCCCTGTGTGACAAGGCCTTAAGCCTTGGTGGTAGTTATGGCTTTTTGTGTAGAGAAATGTGTTTAGAATGAGGCATAAACTTTATTTTATGTACCTTTTTGTTTTCACTCCTGAAGCGGCTCATCTGCAGCAGAGTGCAGCCCATGCAGCGGCCCATGCTGCTTCCCTTCAGAGTACCAGGTAAGTCAGTCACACCCATTGACATGAAGAGCCCTTAGCCCAGTGCTTTTTGAAGATCTGAAAGATGCCACAATCTAAAACAGAAGTAGTGTTTTTATTCCTGTAAAAAAAAAAAAGGATTTGAACTGCCTCTAGCTACCAAGCAAGCTTGGTGTTCTAGTGGTGTGGCATTTGCTCTAGAATGGCAAAGGTCATGGGTTCAAATCCCACCCGAGTAGTATGAGTAATACGTCTGTGGATTTTTTTCCCAGGACCTGGGAAAGTACTGAATACAGTGCTTAACGGTGTATGGGTAAAACACAACAGTTTGTTTTATCCCCGATTCAAATTAAAATTTATTAAAATCAATGCAGTGCCTGCTGATAAATTATAGGATTTAACTACCTGTGGCTACCAGGCAAGCTTGGTGGTCTAGTGATCAGACATCTGCTCTAGAATGGCAAAGGTCGTGGGTTTGAATCCCACCTGTGCTTAACAAACATCGGTGTATGGGTAAAACACAAATAACATTATTTATCCCCGATGCAAATTTAATATCTGTTACAATATTTTTTGTTGTTGTTATTTTATTTCAGGCATGATATAAGCAACACCAGCACGCTACCAAGCCACGCTGCCATGCCACAGAGCATGATGGTCAATGTTGACGTCACCCCAGTCAGACCCAATCATACCGTGGCCGGCAGCACCTCTAGCCAGGCCAGTGGGATGCAGAGTCCAGCCGCACCGATGACCACCCCCAATGACTCCATGAACCTGGTTGAGACCAACGTAGACACGGGAGCCACGGCGGAGATGGTACCACTCAACGCAAGACGGGATATGATCGGAGTGACCCTTAGCATGGACGATGATATGGATGATCCTATGCAGTCTGGACTGAGTAAGTTTGAACACAAGAGGGCAGAATATACACTTCTCAGCAAGGCTAGGGTACAAGTCAGGCACTCCACACACGACCTCGCAGCATTTCAAATTGTAGTAAACAGCACCCAGATGAGAATATATTCACTCGTATAACTGGATAACTAGTTTTGTATTATTTAGCCGGTTCTATGAAACACACAGAGGAGGTCATATAAACTAGCCTTTGTGTAAACGGATTAACGGAATGAAATACACTGGGCCATTTCATTGTGTAGCCTGCACAGTGCATGCATTCACCATGTAATGCTTTGTTTCCCTCGTACAAAGAGGACAGATGGTACTTGAATTCGTGCTCAAAATCTCCCTTTTTTCAGGGGTTTATTGTGTAATCCCCGATTCTAGACCTTTGTCCTTTTGTTATACAGAGAGGATTATGAGAAATGGATAGGCTGCCACCATTGTTATTGTATTCGGCTCAATGGGACGTAAGTCCGAGCGAACCAAGATTCAGCATAGATTCCAGCCATGTGGCCGATATCAGCCGTGGCTTATTGGCCAAGGTTTTGCAGATCACGCTGAACACACGTCATATCTTCTCGAAAGAGAACACTAAATCCTGATGCTTTCTATTGGAACCTTTGTTGTCTTTGCTTCGTTTAGTCAGGGTTTCATTTCAATTCTTAAAAATCAGTGTTGTGATCATACATGTGAATAGGGAATCAGACAAAGATGAAATCACCAGTGATCAGAACAAGCAATCCCAGTGCTTTCTGTGAGAATCTTTGTTGTCTCTGCTTTGTTTAGTCAGGGTTTCATTGTGAAAAGGATATTTTGAAAAACAAATTATTCCGGCAATTTCGAAAAATCAATGTTGTGATTATACCTGTGAGTAGGGAATCAGACGAAGATGAAATCACCAGTGATCAGAGGAATATTTTGAAAATTTTGTTGTAGGTAAGGCAGAGCTAGCCCAAGCTAAGCTGAAGGGTCTGGAACATGAGCCCTGCGCCATCCAACCCAACGCCAAAGTCCGTCCCAACATCACTTCCCCATCAGGCGCCACCGTCAACGCTAACCTCTTCAAACAAAACAATAACCAGACCACCAAGATGCTGGTCGGGGGACAACTCACAGCTGACCAGATCAAGTTTAACCCGCTGAAGGCTGCACTGGATGAACGCAATCAGACCCCCGTGGTTGAAACGGAGAAGATTTCGGACTTGAAGTACAAATTGCTTCAACCAGAGTCGGCAAAAAATCTTCTGATGGTTGAAATGGATGATGGACAGTTTCGGTAAGGAAAATGTTTTAAGTCCATGCGGTTTCTTTGATGATTGCAAAGTAAGGACTCAAAAAATTGTGAGGGGGGGGGTGAAAGTAAACTCACTGTTGATTTTCACCAAATTGTTGCGCTGCAAATCAAAACTACAAAATATTGACAATTGCGTTCAGTAAACTAATTATTGACCAATTTGCAATAAATTGTAAAAAGCAAGATCATCCACAAATTCATTTACGGTGTTGCAGCAAAAATTGTATTATTGAATGACTTTACTTTCCAAGCTTTGCAGTTGCTGTTAAATTTCTGCCCAAAAAAACTTGCGATGTAAATGCCTCTGAATTGTTATCTTAAAGGTGCTATCAAAGTGTTGATTCCACAAACAATTCAGTGGAGTTGTGACCTTTGACCTCGTTTGGAAATAGCTGCGTAGATATTGAGCTCAGCAAATGATTACCAGCTTTTGCTTCTGTAATTTGAGCCAAATGCGGGTCGAAGGTCACAATTCATTTCGCTGAATTGTTCAGAGCTGTGTTGGTGTTTGTTTCTGGGAAAGTTTTGGTAGAACTTTATGAAATTTCATTCCAAGGAAGCCCTCCATTTCACGGCAACGCTTTGCATTTTTCAACTATTTTGGGTGTGACCATCACTTCAAGTGATGACATTCAAACATGTGTGGCTTTAAAAGAAACATTCATTTTGCTGTCATTGTCTTGGCAATTTTGCAGTTTTAGACAAAAAAATTTCTGTCGCTGATAAATAGTTCTTCAAATTGTCCGTTATGTACATGTACCGGTGATATTTTGTTTATTCTGTGAGCTTCATGTAGTGTGTTTATTTTGTTTTCTTGTGTTTTTGATGTGATTATTTGGTTGGGATGTTGTATTGCTTTTTGCATGAAACAATTCTGCCATTATTTGGAAACTCTGCTTCAGTAGGGGATCCCAACTAAAACTGAACCGAAAAGAGCACCTTTTCCTTTAGATTTTTTTGTTTTATTATTTTTATTTAGCCCCCTTTTCAAACCTGTATAAAAACAGAATATGATTTGAATGCATTTCTCACAAAACAGTTTCAACCAATGAGATGGGCTTTTAGAACCAAATCTCTCCATCATGCTGTCGAACAGATGTTGTGATTGGTCAGTCCTAAACTTATTCCATGAAGGGAGTGGTAGTACAACCAACCAGATCATTGCATAGATAAAAAGACATGATGTTAAACAACAGCTCCGATTGGCTAATGAATCAAATTGCTACAATACAGAAAGTATCAACCAATCAAATCATTTCTGGGCATTAGTCATTTTGCTTACTTTTGGTAAATTTTTGTACAGCAATGCCCTTAATCCAATGTGAGAAACCAATTACATGAACAACAACAAAACAAAGGATTCCTTTGTTTGTTTTTGTGGAAATGCATTTAATCAACGTTCCCCTTACACACCCCTTCCTCTACCCCCCATGTGTGTGTCTTTTATTGTTTCCAGACGCCACAACTCTCTACCCCCACACAGCCGGGTGGATCCCCCACAACGCCCAGCCAGCAAAAGCTTCTCTAGCATGCAGAATGTGTAAGTGTACCTCCCATCCCAAACCAACCCCCCCCCTCCTCCCCTAATATCTGTCTTGCTTGCATAAAGACCTGGTTGAAAGGGACAACTATAAATTAGGAACTTTTATTTCATACTTCTTGTATTCAAATTGTCTACATTCCACGTGGGGATGACACCCCAAGTCTACGCATTATGTACATATTGGTTGCTCATCATTTATTAAGTTCTGAATCTCTATATGCTCAGTGCTTTCTGACACTTGCAGGGAACATCCTGTGGCGACCAGAGCTGGGCCCAATTTCATAGAGCTGCTTAAGCACGAAAAGTAGCTAAGCACAGTCAACAATATTATGTCTACCAGACTAATTTTACCAGCAGTCTGTGACAATCTGTGACTGGTGTCTTGCTTATTTTTGCTTGGCAGAAAATTTGTAAGCGCTATTTTCTGCTAAAGCAGCTCTATGAAATTGGGCCGTGGTCTCAAACCTATTACCCTCTGCGCTCTTAGACGAGGGCCCAAGTTCATGGCGCAGCGTACTGCGGAATTAATGCGCTTACTGCCCACAGAGTCACACTGCTTACAGTGCACCGTAGAATTGGTAAGCGCAGAATTCTGCGCTAAGCAAAGCAGCACCTTCAAATTAAGCACGGGGTCAAATTTCATTAGACTGCTAAGCACGGACAGATACTGCTTAGCAGACACAGGTTACCAGTCGCAGTCACCATGTGATGTATATTGTTTGTGCCTGGTTCCCTGCAGAACTTTTGCTTAGAAGATAATTTACTGAGCAGGGCTATGAAATTGGGCTGATATACATTTACCCACCGGGGATGTTTTTGTATGGGACTTGAGTTTAAGACTTTGTCAGTGGTGAGCAATCTACATGTAAAAACAATGCAAGAATTACGCCATGTTCCAATTAGCGGCTGCAGCTGCGGCTGTGGCTTGATCATCACATGAACATGCATTGCAAGCATAGAAGGCCCATAGCAACACCCTTAGCAACAGCCGGAGTCGTAGCCGCAGCCGCCACGGACATGGCCTTTCAATTAAAATTGAAGACACGTTTGTTTGTTTTTTTGTTGTTTTTTTTCCACAAAATGTGTGCATGCGAAATGTTTATTTTAAACACACACGTATCTGTGGCATGTTGGTGATTTATTCATTCCAAGTCTTTGTTAGTTTTAAAGCAGTTAATGGACACATTTATGCATGGTAGAAGATCACTTTCATTAATACTCTTGAGAATTTTTCCTGGTCGTTACAGGGAGAAGTACGTCATTGGTTTTGGGGAGAGTAAATTCAGTCCCATCCTCTAGTTTTCAATAACACACCACAAAAAAGAAGCTCTGAAATGTCATGTAATTTGGTTTTGTTCTAGAGAAAACCAACGAGAAAGTTCCATGCACTTTGTGTATCGGGGGTTTCCCACACATTCATCACATTAGGCTTATTTTGATTGCGGCAATTTAAATAAGCGAGATTGATATTTATGGGGTCTTTAAATGCTGCTTTCTCAACGTTGACATAGTTCAGCTGAAAGTATTTCCATGGAGGATTGGTACTGGTATGAACTTGAAACCCCATAACAGGCCGAATACTTCCTTCTTGTAAGGGCAAGACATTTTTCTCCTCAGTAAATGGCACCTCAGTGAGGAAAATGAAAGCTTGTACTGAAATAAGTCAAGGGGCACCGAGGCAGTTACTAGGGGCATGGAGGCAATTGCCCCCTTTGCTCCCTTTGCCTCTGTGAAGTATCAGTCCTCCGATAAGTTTTAAAGTTTCTTGGTAATTTCCAATTCTGTACTTTGTCTTTAAATTATCCAAATTAGAAATTGACATGCAATCACTTCTTTGATCATATAAATATTTCCTCATGCTAGAACTGTTATTTTCAAACTATGAAATCTATTTAAACAGGGTAAGAAAGTCCAAACTCAGGTAAGATTTTGAAATCATAAGCGCTAAAGCCATTTTTTTTGTCAAAGATCAAGCACCATGTTAACATCGTCTTGACATATTTTCAACCCTTTTCTTCTCTCCACCGAAACAAAAAAATGCTTCTCATAAAAATACCAGCCCTTGGAGCGGATAGTAAGTTTAGTCCAGCAGTTTTTAATCTTGTAGATGTTTTGTGTTACTGGCAGTGTTGTTCCACCCATTTACAATTGACCCCTTCACCCCCCCCCCAGGTGTTTTTGCTTTGACCCCTCCCAATCTGCCGAAATCCCACACCAATTCATCTTAATGTAACACCTAAAACTGGGGGTAGATTCTTGTGTCTGTCCTTGGCCAACCGTGCTTTGGTTGTTTTAGTGTGGAATCAACCAAACTCTGGCAAAACCAGGGGGATGGGTTTTGGTCAATTCAGACCCATGCCAAGTATCGGTTGGTTTTGGTAGTACTGAATCCATCAAAATTAGGCAAATCCATGGGATGGACTTGCATGGGCAGTTTGGCTCTTCACTACTTTGAACCCATCAAAATCAGGACAAAACTGAGGGATGGACTTTTTTGTTCAATTCCCATGCGTTAGTTTTTGACTCTGCAGTCCTGAATCAGGCCTGGTGTTTCATCTTTGAGAGGGCAAGGTCATTTTCATTTTGCAAAGGGCACTTCCATTGGAAATCTATGGGAAACTTTTGAAGGGGCACCAAGGCCAAGACCAGGGCCACGGAGGCCGGGGCCTCAGTGTCATTCTAGGCTTGATGAATCCATCAAAATCTAGCAAAACAAGGTGAAGGCCTTTGAATACCCATGCCTTTGATATTCTATTTAAGACCGATTTTTCTGGATTTTGTCTTACAAATTCCTGTTTGACTCTGACTTTTCTTGCAAGAATTGATATTTTATCAAAGGGATTTAACAGAAAGGTTTGTCTCTAATGAGTGCCGACCCCCTCTCTTCCCTCCTGTTGGTGATTTGGAGTGTATTAACCCAGTACCCAAGAGGTTGGGGGCAATTCTCAGGCCAATGGATCCAAGAGACTCGCGCCCACTACCTCTATCCAAATAAACCCTTTGACTAAAGGAACGCCTAGATCCACTACCAATTTTTGTCAAGATTTACCGTTTTTGTCGAATCCTATTCAGAAATAGTTCACTGTATAAATTGAAGCCCCTTTTTCCCTCACCTACCCTGCTCTATTGATCCAATTCACCTGACGTTACCCCCTCCCCCCTCCCAATAGTCTTGGTTGCGACATTGTGGGAGTCAGTGGGGCTGTGCAGTGCGCATTTGAGGTGACCTGCCTGCAACACCAAAGCTTTACATTAGCCTTGTTGAGATATGGTGGACATGATAAGAGTGCAATGCTTGGTTTGGGTGTATTTGGACAAATTTATCCAGACCTAATAGTGTCGTAGTATTGTGTCCACCATATCTCAAAGTGGCAGATGGTATTTTGACTCCCAAAATGGCAGACCAAGGGCAAACTGTAGTTGCGTGTGACATCAGTTCAAGGGGTCAATTACAAACTGAAGTGTTTTGCTAAATGTAAGACTATCCTCTTGAAGAATCCTGCATTTTTTGTTGCCAGCATTTCTATCTGCTTGTTTTGAAGCGAAGGTCGCAGTTTGACTTTGTTCTAGTACTGAATAGTTTGTCTTGCTTAATAATACTCTTTGCATGGGGTGTTTAGAAAGAGAAAAAAAAAAACGATGTTGTAGATGTTGTGTGCACTGTAATTTAGTCTAGTACCCTGCTTGCTGCTGTGTACAAGATACTGATTAGAGAAAGTACAGCAATGCACCTGACCACTATGGTTTTTAATGTCAGTTTCACTGGTAGTTTACAACACTGGTAGTCGGCCTCCCTTGTAGATTGGTAGCAATTTGTAGCTTAGTTTTAGTATGTTTTTTTTTGTCCTTTTAGAAAAAGAAATAGATTTAGGATTTACACTTTTCAGAAATCTATTTTAAATGTTGTATAGAATTCATTTCAAGTTTAAATCTTATTGTGGATATTGAAGAATCAGTCATTGAAAACCTTATTTTCAATTAACTTTCCACTTTAGTAAGTGTGAACTAAATGATGAAAATTGTTTGCATAAATAAGGAGCATTTTAACAAATTTTGGGAAGTGAAACATGAATGATTTTGAAAAAGAAGAGATGTTTTTAAAAATTAAGGCCCAGATCTTGCTTTTTTACCTTGTGATAACACACCAAAACAGCACAACTTGAAAGTATTTTTACTTGAAATTTTTCTTGATTTACAGAGTGTAAACATTCACATAGAAACTGGTTTCCCAACACAGACCCTAATCTTTCATAATTAATAAAAAACCACAGGTTTTCTATTAAACTGTCTACTATACCATGTACAATGTCACCAGACACTTTGCACACATTTGCCTTCAAATAAGGGATGATAATTTGGTGGTTTTGCAGATCCCCTCACAAAAATTCCTCGAAAGCAATCCTACAGTTTTCGAGAGGTTAACACCTCCAAATCTTTCTTTCCCCAACAGTGGTGCCTACAGTGGCAAAGATGGACAGTCGGGCAGCCTGGACAAATCCCCTCTTGTCCCTGGCCAGATGAGCGACGACCCCATGGATGACCCCATGATGGACCCCTTAACGCCTCCTCCCCCAAAGTCTGCCGACCCAGTGATGCGATCCAACCAGCTGATGGTGAACGGAGACGGGAGACTAAGGAGCATCAGCAACCCTGACCAGCAACAGAATGGTGTCAGTCCCAACATGCTACAGGTACTAGTCACAGGATGTTGTAAACAATTATTTTGTCCTCTCCTTACACACCAGGGCCCAGTTTCAAATAGCTGCTTAATCACAAAAAGTAGCTAAGCTCAAAATGCTTATGCTTGCCAGATTATGCTTGCCAAAATATTTGCAACAAAGTTGAAAAGTGTTTAACAAATCGCTTGGACTGGTGTTCAGTATGACGGTCAATGGCACACCAGTATGTACTGGACACAATCTTGAAGCAAAAATTTGCATTACAAATTCTTTTGACCTCACTAGTAATAAACCTTTCCAATATAAAAGGGAAATTGCACATCAGACGTGCGCACTAACACTTCTGGTGGGCAAGTTGAGGGAACATCGCGCCTTTTTGTGTGGGGCTAATGATGGCGTGACTCATGCGCGTTTCTGCATCTGCTTTGTGCACAACTCTATGGCGTTTGCCCACCAATAATGTTTGTGCGCATGCGTGAATGTAATTAGCATATTTCATTGGAAAGGCTAATTGCCCCCTCACTAGCGTTAAGAATGAACCCAGCTTTACTGCCCTCATGGGCAGTCTAGAACATGACTCGAAGAAAAGGATGAAGAAACGTTTCCCCAAAAGACAAACGCTTGCTCAAAGCAACTCAAGCTTCAAACTAGCGAGTAATGTCCAGTTTGTAACAATTTTTTTTTTATCAAGCTACATCATTAACTTAATAATCATCCACAATCGTCTGAATTCTCACAAATTTTACATGCATGTGATCTGCTGGAGCATGTATGTGTCAAAACTAAACCCAACCCATGGTTCATTCTTTAATTTCTCCACAAAAAACATACATGAACATTATATGAAAATGCCTGCTTGATCCCAAAACCAGGCCTGTATTTACACAAAGGCCATGAAGGTCATGGCCTCAGTGGCCCTGATCTTGGCCTTGGTGGCCCTTCAAAAGTTTCCCATAGATTTTCCAGTAGAAGTGCCCTTTGCAAAATGAAAATGGCCTTGCCTCTCAACGGTGAAATTCCAGCCCTGCAAAACTTGGACCTTTTGTCAGAACTAAAGTGTTTGTACAGGAAATTACAGTTACATGTATCGCGATAGATTTAAGGTGTTTTTCGAGGTTTTTTAAAACTGTTTGAAAGAAACTTATGTTATGAAATTTTAAACCCAAGTGTCGTGACAAATTTGTGCACAATGTCATAAGCTAAAACAGGCTGTCACGCAGAATCTGGGCCCAATTTAATGGCACTGCTTACTGGGGAGTTCGGGGCTTACTGCCGGTAGGATCACATGATTTACAGGGAGCTGTAATTGCAGAAATATGTGTTGAAACAGAACCAGGAAGTTGGGCCCAGAAGGTCGACCTTGGCTGACGGTTGTGCTTGTGGCACACGTAAGCTGTTCATTTCAACTCTTCATCTGCTACGGCAACTCATACCAGGGGCGTCTTATTGATTATACTGTAGCAACATTCTTGGAGCAAGTTGCATAACATTCATTAACAGGGAGTAGTTTTTTTACATTCATTTCATCTAGCATGGAGGAACGCTATGCAACACTCGGTTCTACTTGCCCATGGTAGAAGAGAAAAAGAGAATTTTGAAAATCTAGGCTTTTTAGAAAAGAACACCAAATAAATGGAATTTCTACAACAATCCGACTGTTCAGTAAAATATTTAAAGCTTCAAAGGGACATTTGCAATAGGATGATCTGTACTGTCTTGACTATTCAGTATCATCCACTAACAGATTTTGTGGCATGTTGTGGCGTGTCTTGGTTTAATGCAGCGGACTCAAGTTCTGGCGGCTAGGTCATCAGGATGTGGGTTCGAATCCCGGTCATGACACTTGTGTCCTTGAGCAAGATACTGAACTATACTTGCTTCAAGTATGATTGTCTTGCAACAGATTCATTTACCCCTCCCTGTTCTCAGCTGTGCTGTGAAGAGACTTGCGTTTATATCTCACCATGTCTTGTTTCTGCGCATTGGGGGAGGTTTCTATCCCTTCAAAAAGTAGCCTACACCTCGCACACCTCGAGTGGCCTTTAGGGCCTTGCGATAGGCGGCTTGCATAACAAAGTTTAAAAAAAAAAAATTAAAAATGCATTATTTCAGCCTGCAATAATCAAAGTGTTGAATGCATACTTCACAATACACAAACATGCACACTAAGTGGTGTGAGCAGTATAGAACTATAACATGGTTTGACGGTTGACAGTCAATATTAGCTCCCTGAGGTATTGGAAGTTGACAAACTAGTTTCCGAGGCAAAGCCGAGGGAACTAGTTTGTCATTTTCCAATACCCAGAGGAGCTAATATCGACTGTCCACCTGAAACAAACCATGTTTGACTGTACCTCATACTTCTCTAGTTCGGCAGCATTGAGCTTGAGAAAACGTGGATTGACATTATGTTTGCCGCCATATTTTCATGCGTATGTAGCTAGGGCAATGTTTGCGCGTGTGCACCACACCCATGTGACAGTTCCACGAGTGATTTGACTTAGTCCTTGATGATTTGACTTGGAAGTCACATGTTTATAAAAGTATCTCCAAAGATTAAATTTTGTCAGGCAGAAAGTGTGCATAAGTCTACTCCAGAGAACATGATATCTTGCATTTGTACAATGACCAAGTGTACAAGTGTTGCTAAGTTTTAATGGAAATGCATCAGTCTTACTCAGCTGTTACGAAATTCAAACTCTCCTGTATTAACCTATGCAAAAAGCGTGTCGTGGCGGAGCAGTCTAGACCATCGAACTCGAGTTCCGATGTCTGAGTCATCGGGGAGTTTAAATCTCGGTCAGGACTTCTGTGTCCTTGAGCAAAACTTTTAACTATAATTGCTTCTCATTATCCAGGAGCAAATGGGTACCTGTGAGGGTAGAGATTGTTGATGTGAATGGTTTGCAGCCTGTGTGCCATCTTGGCTGCCGGTGCTGCATACTCCTAAGGAGTTGAGATGGTTTTAGGAATGCTTAAGGCTCGATGAACAGGGATAGTAATGGTGTAAGGCGCTTTGATACAAAGTTTAAAGCGGCTTATAAATGCCTTTTATTATTTTTAAATGCTTGCCAAAAAAACGCTCTCAGGTGTACATTTTCATATTTTTCTTTAAAACTCTACAAATCATACACACTCCTTAATCAGTTATTCCACATTGCATGCATGAAATCAAAAGGGGGCACATACATGGTCATGTACCAGACTTATACATATCATCTCTAATCAAATGATATAACACTTCTCGGAAGCCGTTGTGGTTTTCTTTCTAAAAAGCAGGCACAACAGGTGCTTTCTTCTGTAGTTCATGCATTCAGTGGGTCTATACTGGACAACCTGGCACACTTTCTGGCTCTGACGACGCTATTCTTTCTGGACCTTAGACTGAATTTTCTTCCGGTAACCAAATTTCAGCTAATCTTTCATTACAGCCAATTCCATCAAAATCCAACAGGAGGTACCCCAAATTGTTCCAAAATCAAACAAAGATTACCGACAAATTTCCAAGTCCATCAGCAACTACTTCTAAATTTTCAAATCCAACAGTAGCTACTGCCATGTTTTTTCGAAATCCAACAAGAAGTACCCCAAGTCCCAACATAAAAAGTGCATGTACTGTCAAACTTCCAAATTCCAACAGCAAGGGCAATCAAGTTTTCTAAAAGCTAGTTCAAAAAAAAATTGTCAAAAAAAACCAAGGCATGTGCCACCAAAAATAGAACTAGTGCTGCCTAATTTGCAAACTCCATCAGTAAGTTTGTCTCCGTTTTGACAGCGTCCTTACTGTGGCCAGGCAGACATTCAATACTTGTGGTGTGTCTGTGCGGAGGGGTCAATCGCACCGGACTCAAGCTCTAATGTTCCTGATCGGCAGAGTGTTGGTTCGAGTCCCGGTCTTGACACTTGTGTCCTTAGGCAAGATCGTTTGTTGCTTTGTCCGTCGGATGGGGCATAAAGCTGTTGGTCCAGTGTGTTGTGTAATGCACGTAAAAGAACCCAGAACACTTATCGTTAGGAGAAGTGGCTCACCATGGTGTTTCTGGCATGGTTAGCTGCAGATTGTGCCACATCATCTTTGTTGTTACCCTTACTAGGTGCTACAAGAAACTGGTCTCATTCAAACATAGCTCGGCATACCTGTCGTCAAAACAATGAGCGCTTTGAGATGTCCGTAGATGAAGCTGTATAAAAACTAACCTGTTGGATTTTGATAGATTTAGGGTTTTTTTCTTTCTTTCTTTTTTAAATTGCTGGAGGGGTCAGTGCTTATTAATTTTTCCAGCTTTTACTAGACTGATAAAGCAACTTTCCTGCAGCTCTTGAATTACAGACATTTTGTCTCTTTGAAATGCAAAAATAAAATTAGCTGTTGCAAACTGCTCACCAATCACAAGGACCTGTTGTATAAATGCGAACAATTGTTGATGGCCTCATGTTTCGACCCTAGCAGAGTCTTTCTCAAAGGCTAAATGACGACACACACATACACATGCATCTTTGAAATGCAATCTTTTCTTAAAATATACTTCGAAATCGCTGTTGCAAGCTGTTGCAACTACTTCTTTTTTTCATGTTCCAGGACCAATGTTGTTGTTTTTTATTTGTCTGGGTTGATTTTTTCATAGAGCATTTTTTTAACTGGATAGTTCGTGTCATATTTGGTTGTCAGTCAGCGATTAGTTTTAGTTTAAGATTAGCTTCTTAGACTACCGACTCTAGCTGAATTTACCCCTAAACATAGCCTATCTTATTTCACTGTAAACCCTGCCATGTAAGTTTCTCTCTCCCTTATTTATTTATTGCATGACCCCCTTGCCTTATCTCCTTCACCCTTCACACTAGCCATTGAAAGAAGTTGACAACATCCCCTCCCAGCACAACGCAACCGATGAACAGAAAATAGACAATATCACCGCTGCTGCGGCGATAGAGAGCAGCCAAGCTGGCAACGGGCCAACAACAGAGGGCACTGCAGTGTTCTCCCTTGTAGACCAGAAGTCCCCCGGCGGTGGGGTGTTCTCTTTTGTTGGCTCGTCTGCTAGCGAGGGTGCTGTTCAGGTCACCACTGGAAGTACACCCATTGAGTCTAACCCTGAAGACGTAGATAAAAGCATGGCCACTTCCACCACTCCCTCCCTTTCGAACATCGGGGTATGTCATTTTATTTATTTATTTTTCTGTTTAATTAACATTTCATTGTCCTCGATTTTTTTTTTTTTTTTTTATTTTATTTTTTGTATTGCGAGTTTTGTTTTGGGGAAATTTTTTCTCCATGTGGTTTTTTTTTTGTACTTTATGTTGCATTGTATTTTTTTGCATTTTCGATGCTCACTCGTCAAATTTAACATTTGCATGCACAACTAACGCTGCTTTTTGTTGAAAGTATAAAATGCGCTAAAAGAAGGTGTTGCAATGTTCATTTAAGTTTTGGACTTCATCCAAACTTCATGAGTCCACAATATGTATAAGAAATTGTAAGTTGCATTTACTCGTTGGTCACAAACTACTTGTGAGCACCTTCCAATTTTAAGCTGTGAGTTTTATTTTGGTTACACCAAAAACACATACCATAACGATTTAACTAAGTTAATAATCTTGTTTTGTAATGTTTTCATTATTTGTTTGTCATGTTTTTCCCAATTGTTTATAAAGGTTCCCCCCACCCCACAAGGAAAACAACTGTTCACGGTAAACAAAACTGAACTTATGCAGATTACATGTTGCTGGTAAATTATCTGTGACATTTCCTATTCAGTTTTTGTTGATTTATGTGAAGACAAAAGATGTTATTTCACTTGCGAAAGAAAATGTTCTAAATTTTTCTTTATTTGGGTGTGAGGAGGGGAACCCTTAAGTTATGTGATGTCATTGACTCACTACGTTCTCCAAAATCCCTTTCTCTCATGCAGAGAGTTTCATCGGTAAACAGCACCAGTTCAGCTACCAGTAAACTAGAAGTAGGTAGTTGGTTCCCTGCTTTTTCTAATTCAAAATGGATACACTCATGAAAGTACACACTCCGGCAGCAAACGAGTTCAAAAACAAATTTTGGGAAAAGAACAGTAAATTTTTAAAAGCCATATTTAAATCGGAAAATGGGAACTTGAATATTCTCGCACTTTATTGTGATATTTCCTGAGCTGAACATTTTGCGCATGATGCCATTTGATTAGGGCGCCCTCACGAAGAGGTCAAAAGGCCATTGCTCATTGGTCCATCCTGTGCTTGGCGGTACAAATCCGTGCATTTCCAAATTTGCATCATCGGTTTACCGCTAAGCTGTGCCTGGATGGCGTCAATCAATAAAGTCTTACAACAAGTTGCCCTAAAACGAGTCTTAGTTGTATCACACATCTTGATTGCCAACTTGAGTCAATCGATTGTGGGTAACTTGTGAGTGCCTCCATTTTGAATCAGTTCTAACAACCTGCGTTAATAACATTAGATTCATGTGTATATACTCCTTAGATAAATGCCATGTCCTTCAACCAAAGGTTTCAATATGTTAATATAGTACAGAGAGTTCAAATCTCATACCTCGCTTTATAACAAGATGACTATTTTTCAGCGTTTTTGTGCAACTTTATCACCTGTACATTTTAATATTTTCCAAGAGGAATACATTTCTTTGAAGGGAACATTAACAACCCAAAACCTTCAAAATCCAACTTGCATGTTTTGTTTGATTCTGTTGGACTGAGGACTGCACTAGTAAACTGATTATGCTTTACATGGGATCAGGCATACCACCATAATCAGAGTCCAACAGTTTGGGTGATGAGTTACCAAACGGTGTGGGATTTTGTTAGAGTGAGGAAGGATCCCTAGTAAATCAATCAAAGAAGTTGGGGTAGACTTTGAGATGTAGCTATTTTGCATCCCAACCTTTCTCGAGGTTTACTCTCTGTACTAGTTGATATGCTGAAGTCTTTGGACAAAACCCTTAACAGTAGTTCAGCTACATGTGATCATTTAAAGTTTCAACTAATTTTAAATGAAATTGAACAGTTCAGTTGGATCGGCATTCCTTCGGTTTACTCACACAACAGATCTTTATGATGTAGCTATTTTGGTTCCTCCCAATCAAGTCTGTAGATATCTTGCATATATCATATGCAGCAACAGCTGAGGTCAGAAGCTGGAAAATGTCTAATGTGACCCTCCACCATAAAACCAGGACTAAGTTGTAACTCTACATTTCCTGCGAAAGGCGTTTAAGTCAATTTGTGGAAAATTAGAATTAGCTGCTGCAAACTGCTCGCCGACCAAAAATGACCCATGGAAAACATTTTTAATGGCCTCTCATTTCCACCCTTGCAGAGCCTTTTTTCAAAGGCCAAGTCGGATTTTCAGATTTCAATGACTTTGTAATCTTTAGGTATTCATCCTGTAGATCCTCAAAAATGAATCTCATCAGTTCATGGTCAAAATGTTTTCAAAACCTCCTTCTGAACATCGGTTGAATTGAATTTGGGTCAAAAGTAGTACGAGCAGAGAATCAAAGTGAATGAAACATCCTTTATAAGCCTTGAACATTTCGTAGAATGTCTCACACCTCCTGCATTCACAACAGAGTTGCTGAGCCCTCAAACACTTTTTTTTTTGGGGGGGGGGGGCTCATGGTGATGGGTCACCAGTGTGCTGTCTACCAATGGGACGCCTTTTTTTTTATCCCAGCGTAGGCGCTAGCTTGTCATGTCCTATGCAGTGGATCTACAATGTATGTAACCAAACTGAATTTATGGCCACTGATTGTACTGCAATTTTGATCCAACAAATGTACAGAGGTTGCATCAAAGATTTCTAAAACCTAATAATTTTTTCGATTGCTTTTATTTCTTAAGGCTTTAGAGTCAGCGCCTAAGCCAACCACCTCGTCCAGTAACCTCCGTAAGATCCAGAGCCTGCGTCATAAACAACCGACGAGCAATGGGGTTGGCAACAGCACCCCGAATGCCGTGTCGTCCGTCAGCATGACCTCGGGTCAGATGGGGGGATCCTGGGCTACTGACCCCTACCAAGAGGTCAACATGTCTGCCCAGGGCGGGTCAGGCAAAAAATGTACTCTGACAACAGAACTGTGATTCATCTAGACAGTGTCTCCTTCCTGCTTGTTGGATTAACGTACTCGCAACTTTTGACAAAACATTTACTCTCTCGTTCACGGTTGGAACAGTGACTCAAATTGAAATGTTTTTTAACAAGAGCTTCATCTAAACTTCTGAAGCAGTTTTCACATGAAGGATGCGTAGGAAATATCTTCACCGATTGTTGATGCCGCAGTGGTGACATTTGCTGGTTACTTGCTGATCTTGACCTAAAAGATGAGTAAGATATGGACAGCGGAATCAGCCACAGCGCAGTAACTTTTGATGAAACTAGCCTGGCAAAGTCGCCATGTATCTTTTTAAGTCAAACCTGATGTTTAACATCAATTTGCCAGGCTAGAAGCCACCAAACTGCGGACAGCAACTTCTGATGAAATTAGCCTGGGACACACACTGTGTTTCTTTTCAAGATGAACATGATGCTTAACTTCAAATTGCCGCCAAGTTATAAAAGTTATCAACCAATGGACAGTTTTGATAATATTAGCCTGTGACATCCTCTTTGTACTGTACAAGTTGACCACGATGCATTAACTTCAAATTGCCACAAATCCACTTTGTCTCAAGACAAGCCGTAGTTGTAGTAACTCATTTAACTCATAATTTAAATAAATGTGTACATTTTTAATGATTAATTTGTTTGTATTCCATGTAACTAAAAAGATGTAAAGTCATAATTTGATATATGTGATTAGTTGAAATACATTAATGATTTGACATACTTTTTTTCTCGTTTGTAGGTACGTCCCAATGTAATCTTTGGTGTGCAGGTACATTCATTAATACTCACGTAACCTATCCAAGCATAGTTTGTGTTAGTAATCGTACTAATAAGTTATGATGACCATTCAAAACTGGTATTCAAAACTGGCATTGTAAGTATCGATATACCCTATGGCTCAAAATGGCCGCTGGTAATGTTACTCTTTGTTGTTGTTTACTCATTGTATAGAGCGGACATGGGTTTTAGGCCCTACGGGAAAGCTGAAGTTTGCCATACAGCAAAAATGGCAGCGTGCATAAACACACACACACAGCGTTTCCCTGGGTTCTACTTCTACGATGCCTGCTGAGAAACCAATGTGATTCAGCATTTTGCAAATCAAAAACAAGAAACTTTGTATTCCAATTTTGGTGTTGGGCTTCAAAGGGCATTCAGTCCTATCAAATTTTGCGCTAAGTTCCAAGTAAACCACTATTTCCTTTTTGAAAGCTCTAGTGTCTCGGTTATAGAGGGCGTTCTTTTATTTATTCTTACTAGTACCTGATGAATTACCATAACTATAATTGATACATTTTTAGCCCTAACAGTGCTTCATGGATATGCATAGTTGTATAATTGTATTCAAATTAGTTCACTAAAATTGTACATGTGTATATATAATGAATTATGGCTGTTTAGTTAATTGATGCTGAACAACTTTTTTTCTTTTCTTTTATTAATTTGTTTTTAAATTACAGTTATTTTTTTCATTCATACATTTCAGCAGAAACTTCATTTCAGCTCTCAGTTAAGTTTTGTTTCCTGCGATTTTCTTAAATTGGAGATCAATTGAACAGTGTGAACGCTTTGAGCTCAACTGACAACAATTTTTCATTCTGTAAGATCTAATCTACTGTCATGTTTTATTGCCATGCTACTCTGATTTCTTTAACCTTTTGTTTTAATTCTTAGTTTTTCTTCATTTTATTTCGTTTGTTATTTAACACCACAGAATATCTTTTACTTTAAGTTTTAGAATTTACACTCCCTTCAGCATATTTTACCAAATTTGTTCTTGAATCAGTTTGTATTCTTTTGAAGTTCCTTCAATTTATTCACTTTTTTTATCATCCTTTTCACTGATCAGGACAAACAAGTTTGAACAATGGTGGCCAAAAAATCCTTCTGTATTCTTGAATTGTAATTGTAAAAATTATTTATCCAGATCGGATTATGTACAGATATTTTGTAAGATTTAATGGCCAAATCATTATGGTAATTTAGTTAAGGGTTTCTGTGGTTGGATGTGGCCAACTAAACACTGTATTCGAATGTAACATTATCCACACTTACTTGGCATCACATATAACACCACCTCTGATTGGTCTGGTGCTTGCTGGTTCGTCATTTGCAGCCAATCAAAATTCCATGTACATTTCGTAGTGAATGAGACCGTTTTCTACAGTCGCACGCCTTCAGGTGGTAAAAGTTTTCCATGTATATTTTTGTAGCTGTTTGTTATTGTGAAAACTGACATAAAAATGAATAAGTGAAACACATCAACTGTATGTTGCAAATGTTTGTATTCAAGGGCAAGATTGACGCTTTCCAGGCATGATAAAGTTTTCTTTTTCCCTCCGAAAGTCAGTCGGATTGTTGTCAAATATAGGTCTACAAAAGCAATATCAAATTTCAGTCAGCTCTTGTTCTCAATAAATGTTCATTTGTTCTGTTTTTTTTAAGGTTCAAATGTCATTCCTGGTTTTCCCAACAGATACCAGTGAAAAAAGGCTAACACCAACCAACGTCGAGGTATAATTTAATTTAGATATTTTTTGTGCTCAACACCATGTAGTCTAGTTTACGAAACTACACACACAGACTTGGTTGGTTGTATAGTCTCTAAATGTAAAAGAGTGACAATTTCACTCTCTCACCCAAGTGGTGTCAGTTTGGCTCTTTTGAGAGTGAAACTCATTGTGCATTACCCTTTTTGAATGAAATTAGAGCGAACTTCACTATGATTCAAGTTGAAAACACCCGTCTTTAAGAATGAGTTGTCTTGTCGTATTGGTGTTTGCAAGAGTGGTATGGCTGACAAAATGGGTGTTTTTTTTTCACTCTGATACATTTTTTTTAGCCAGCCTCTTTTAGTAGGTAATCAAAGATGCAGGCTCTTCGCCATTACCCGTTGGCCGTTTTTGTGGCACGAAAGATCATGTTGATGTTCATGTACACACTTACAAGGAGAAACAAGTCGCCTTTCTCACTGTGAGCGATACCTGACGGCAATTTTTTCCCGACGAGCCTAATATCTTTTATTCATACTTCATGCAAGGGCAAAATCAACTCCTGTTTATCTAAAAATGGTACACTAACTTGGTTAAGAAGTAACTATTACTAGTGAACTTGCGGATACAACTGTGCATAAATCACTAACTTGGTTAAGTTGAAGATTTAGCTTCACCAGGTAGTCATAAACCAACCAAACAAGGACATGTATTTACTTCCAAAATTCAAGCTCGTAGTGTCATGTACCCGCTAATACAACCACACAGCTTACATGAACTTCATGACCAAATCAGAAATTTTGAGCGTAATAAAACTAAAACTTGGGAAAACTGCGGTCAATCAAACAAAGTGCATTTGCATGAAGTAGGAACCGTTTGAACAGGATATAGTAAATTGTTATAACCTGCCGTTGTGTCAACGGAGAGCACTTTGAATAAAAACAGGTGACGTATCACTTGTGCCTACCTGCACAGCAGCACCAGAAACTCCAATATTTGATCTCCGTTCTTTAATGTGTTCACTCATCGGTTTCTTTGTGATTTTTCTGCAGAAATTTGTTAAGGCTTACCCCTTATGTTTTTTATGCTGAAGATTTTGCCAAATTTTGATCAAAGTACAAGGCTTATCACTTGTAATTTTTATGCTGAAGATTCAGTCAAAATTTGATGTCACTGCAATTTGATGTCACTACCCCTTGTGTTTTTTATGCTGAAACTTCTGCCAAAATTTGACGTAACTGCAAGGCTTACCCCTTGTAATTTTTATGCTGAAGTTTCTGCCAAAATTTGGCATAACTGCAAGGCTTACCCCTTGTGTTTTTTATGCTGAAGATTCTACCCAAGTTTGATGTAACTGCAAGACTTACCCCTTGTATTTTTTAGGCTGAAGTTTCTGCCAACATTTGACGTAGCTGCATGGCTTACCCCCTTGTGTTTTTATGCTGAAGATTCTGCCAAAATTTGGCATAACTGCAAGGCTTACCCCTTGTGTTTTTTATGTTGAAAATTCTGCCAAAATTTGATGCAACTGCAAGGCTCACCCCTTGTATTTTTTATGCTGAAGATTCTGCCAAGATTTTGATCGAAGTGCAAGGCGTACACATTTTTATGCTGAAGATTCAGTCAAAACGTGATGTCTTTGCAAGGCTCATCCCTTGTGTTTTTAATGCTAAAGATTCTACCCAATTTTGACGTAACTGCAAGACTTACCCCTTGTGTTTTTTAAGCTGAAGATCCTGCCAAAATTTGATATAACTGCAAGACTTACCCTTGTGTTTTTTATGCTGAAGATTCTGCCAAAATAGGCTGAAGATTCTGCCAAAATAGGCTGAAGATTCTGCCAAAATGAGACGTCACTGCAAGACTTACCCTTTGTGTTTTTAGGCTGAAGGTTCTGCCAAAATGAGACGTCACTGCAAGACTTACCCCTTGTGTTTTTTAGGCTGAATATTCTGCCAAAATGAGACGTCACTGCAAGACTTACCCCTTGTGTTTTTAGGCTGAATATTCTACCCGTTTGACGTAACTGCAAGACTTACCCCTTGTGTTTTTTAAGCTGAAGATTCTGCCAAAATGAGACGTCCCTGCAAGACTCACCCCTTGTGTTTTTATGTTGAATATTCTACCCAAGTTTGACGTAACTGCAAGGCTTACCCTTGTGATTTTTAGGCTGAAGATTCTGCCAAAATTTGGCGTAACTGCAAAACTTAACCCCTTGTGTTTTTTAGGCTGAAGATTCTACCAAAATTTGATGTAACTACAAGACTTACCCCTTTTTATGCTGAATATTCTGCCAAAACTTCCTGTAAGTGCAAGGCTAATTACCCCTTGTGGGTTGTGTATAAAAACAAGAGTCCCCTAGACAGGGCAGCCATGCTGCACCTTAGTGTCGTGGGGTTACGACCCCCCTGCCCATACCTTAAAACACATGATTTTCTTTGCGTTTCAAGCTTGTAACAAACTTTAGGGCGCACCATCCCCGACTCCGCCCTCCATCTCCTTCTCCTTCTTACCCCCATCCCATGGCTCATAAGTTCGTGACTTCTTTCTGATAGCCCTCCCCCACGACCCACAGGTTGCTCGCTCCTCTTTGTTACTTCTCATTGGCTACTACGTTCCGTGCACCCTATGGTTCTGAACGACTAATGTAGCGCGCTCCTCGTTTTGCTTTTAATTGGCTATTAGGAACATCTGGTCTAGACCAATAGGCAGCGCGCTTCAATGACCGATCGCCACTTCATTTTAGGGTTTGGGTTAGGGTTAGGGGTAAGGGTAACATTTTTTAAAATTTCATTTCATTCGTTTCCTTTATTAACGTCACAGGATAAAAAAAAACACTAACACGATGTAGAAATAAATACATAAAACACATAAAAATACAAAGCAGAACCATCGTAGTAGTTTCAAAATCTGACCGGGGTGGATCCTGGGTTTTCAGATGGGTGAGGGGGAACAAAGTTGGAGGGCTAATTTTTAAGTTCAACATTTTCTTGTTATTCCAAAAAAGACAAAGTAGAAAATACAAAACAACACAAAACGACAAAACAAATCAAAAATACACATTAGATTACACAAAATTAAAGAACTTCGGTTCAATTCAATTCAATTTTATTTGCCATGACCAGCATGAGAACATAAATAAATGGTTTATTGAAAAATGGTTATAAATGGGGTTAAATATTTAAAAACTAGAATTTACTTAAAAGTTCGTAGTAGATCTAATGAACCCTTTAAAAGCCTTAAAAACGACATTTTGCTTGATATTTCCCCCTAAAAACATTTATTTTAATCATAATTCCCCAAATCCAAAACCCCCTCCATGAGAAAATTTCCGTTTTGACCCAGGATATGGGCAAATTCCTGTACGGTTATTTTGTACACAGCCTATGGAGCTTGGTGAACCTAAGATATGGCTATGGACCCGGTATATGGCCATACTCCTGTGCCCATTGCTTGTGCACAGTGTATGGGCCTTGGTGGACCCGGTATATTACCATATTCCTGTACCCATTGCTTGTGCACAGTGTATGGGCCTTGGTGGACCCGGTATATGGTCATATTCCTGTGCCCATTGCTTGTGCACAGTGTATGGGCCTTGGTGGACCCGGTATATGGCCATATTCCTGTGCCCATTGCTTGTGCACAGTGTATGGGCCTTGGTGGACCCGGTATATGGCCATATTCCTGTGCCCATTGTTTGTGCACAGTGTATGGGCCTTGGTGGACCCGGTATATGGCCATATTCCTGTGCCCATTGCTTGTGCACAGTGTATGGGATAGAGGACCGTGTGATACCGTCATGGTGGACCCGGTATATGGCTATATTCCTGTGCCCATTGTTTGTGCACAGTGTATGGGCCTTGGTGGACCCGGTATATGGCCATATTCCTGTACCCATTGTTTGTGCACAGTCTATGGGCCTTGGTGGACCCGGTATATGGTCATATTCCTGTACCCATTGCTTGTGCACAGTGTATGGGCCTTGGTGGACCCGGTATATGGCTATATTCCTATACCCATTGCTTGTGCACAGTGTATGGGGACTCCGCAGCTAAGAATATGCCCATATCACGGGTTCACCTCCCTCCATAGGCCGTGTACAAAATATCCGCATAGGAAATCGCCCATATCCTGGGTCAAAACGGGATTTTCACCATGGAGGGGGTTTTCTCATAATTAGGGTTTTGTTTAAAAAGGGGTTTTTTAGGTTCAAAACTTGCAATAAACTTATTTTCCAGAGGTTTTACAATTACATTAAACCTCTTTTCTCATAAATTGTATTTAAAAAAAAAAAAAAAATTCTGGCTTCCTGTAAATTATGGATGCTGAACGTCCGCACAAATTTAAAGAATTTAACTTCAATTAAAGTCAATTTTATTTGTTTAAAATAAAAACTCGAACAAAAAACCAGAGGTGTTCCCGATGAAGCCCGAACACCTCCCAAAGATAAGTATCTTCGGTATTATCTTTGTTTGGCTTTTTACCTTTTGGTGTACGGATGACTAATTTTTGATTGTGGGGTTGTGTATAAAACAAGAGTCCCTAGGCTGCTAGGCAGGGCAGCACCTTAACGTAAAACAAATCAAAAATACACATTAGATTACACAAAATTAAAGAACTTCATTAAGTTCACAAATTTATTTGCCATGACCAGCATGAGAACATAAATAATGGTTTATTGAAAAATGGTTATAAATGGGGTTAAATATTTAAAAACTAGAATTTACTTAAAAGTTCGTAGTAGATCTAATGAACCCTTTAAAAGCCTTAAAAACGACATTTTGCTTGATATTTCCCCCTAAAAACATTTATTTTAATCATAATTCCCCAAATCCCAAACCCCCTCCATGAGAAAATTTCCGTTTTGACCCAGGATATGGGCAAATTCCTGTACGGTTATTTTGTACACAGCCTATGGAGCTTGGTGAACCTGAGATATGGCCATATTCCTGTACCCATTGCTTGTGCACAGTGTATGGGCCTTGGTGGACCCGGTATATGGCCATATTCCTGTGCCCATTGTTTGTGCACAGTGTATGGGCCTTGGTGGACCCGGTATATGGCCATATTCCTGTGCCCATTGCTTGTGCACAGTGTATGGGCCTTGGTGGATCCGGTATATGGCCATATTCCTGTGCCCATTGCTTGTGCACAGTGTATGGGATAGAGGACCGTGTGATACCGTCATGGTGGACCCGGTATATGGCCATATTCCTGTACCCATTGCTTGTGCACAGTGTATGGGAACTCCGCAGCTAAGAATATGCCCATATCACGGGTTCACCTCCCTCCATAGGCCGTGTACAAAATATCCGCATAGGAAATCGCCCATATCCTGGGTCAAAACGGGATTTTCACCATGGAGGGGGTTTTCTCATATTAGGTTCTTGTATAATTAGGGTTTTTTTAGGTTCAAAACTTGCAGTAAACTTATTTTCCAGAGGTTTTACAATTACATTAGACCTCCTTTCTCATAAATTGTATTTTTTTGTGGCTCCCTGTAACTTGTGGATGCTGAACGTCGGCACAAAATTAAAATTAAATTAAATTCAATTCTAGTCAAATCTACTTGTTAAACTATTAAGTAATCGTGTTTTATAAACAATTCTTATTTATAAGCAATGGTTATATAGCTAAATAATGGTTATATAGCTAAACAATAGTTATAATTTTTATAGCTAAATAATTGTAATATAATTAAATAATGGTTATTTATAAATAATGGTTATATCATATCTGCGCAGGAAACAGCCCATAATCCTAGGTCTAAATCGGATTATCACCAGTGGAGGGGGTTTTGTTTGGGATTTTCATGTGCCCCATTGCTTGTGCAGGGTATGGACCTTTCACTTCTGACCTTTCCCTTGAACTTTGACCTTTGAACCCTTTAAAATGATTCTCTCACGTGTTATATAATTTATATAGGCTTTTCTTACTCTATTTAAAATTATGTACTCAAATGAACAACTCTCTAATACCATTGGTTTAGTTCAATCTTTTCTTTATTTCTATGACCCTGATTTAAGAAATCACAACACAACAATGTAACATTATTTGTTACAACTGTTTAGAAACACTTTACACTCAAACTTATTGCTAACAGAAATTTCAAACAGTTTAGAAACAAGTTCAACATTCAAATAAACTTACTATTATTGCAAATTTAAACTAGACATTTTTAAAATAAATATTGAGGATAAAATAAGTGCAAGAGGGAAATGATAAATGCCATTGATTCTCGGTTGAAAATGTACAGTAACAGCATCCCCGGCAGACATCCAAATGGAATATTCCCAAAATCCGCTGGGAACTAGAGTATTCCCTGTGGGACGGGGACTTTTCTCTTTTGAATGTTTCAAGCCGTACTTTTTAGACGCTCCCTAATATGGTAGAGTATACATCGGTGGCGTAACCAGACATTTTCTTTTTGGGGGAGGGGGCAAGCAGGGTCAAATACATAATTTGGAGGGGGTATTTAATGTATTGAATTATTTATTTGTGCATTTTTTTCGATCTCATTTAATGGGGGGGGGGGGGGGGGGGAGGGTTCTGAGCGGAGGGGGGGGGGTCTAGCCTCCCCCTTCTGGTTACACAACTGGTATGCATCAATTTTTACAAATTGGTCAAACAGTAAAACATGTTGAGCTTAATCCAGTATATCGCACACAGAGATCCTTGTCATTTGATTGGCAGAACACACGTCACGTGTCATCCGATATTTTGCCATGTATTTACTGCCGCAGCGCTCTAAAATTTAACATTGGACAAGCGTTGTTTCCAAAACAATTGTTCCCCGCCTGTTTGTCCAATCGAGGCAATAAGGTCATGTCAGGGCGGACAAGGTTGGTGTCCACATGGAGACGTCCAAGTTGCTCAATTTATTTGCTGATAGAATTTTCAGTATGTGGGGTGGACACATTTCGTATCTAAATTTTCAAATGACAAGGATCTGTGTGTGAGATATAAAACAAATATTGAATGCAATTCATTGTGCATTGTCGCAGAATATAATCACTTTGTAAAATCTGGCTTTTCCATTTCACTTGGTTTCACCTCATGAAATGGAATAGTCCAGATTTTACCCTGTGATTATATTCTGCAACAATGCTCTCATATGCATCCAAGATTTGTATATTGTAGTAACAGTATGAAGGCAGGCTCTAATAAAATCTCGTATTTTAAAGTTAAAAAAACGCCTGTGTTTGCAGACAAATTATAATATTGGGTTGCGCGCTCCTCATTTTATGACTTTTGATTGGCTACCAGGCTAACTAGGGTAAATTTTTACGGGGGGGGGGGGGCACAAGGGGGCACCATTTTTCCTGGAGGGGCACTTTTGGCCAATTAAAACTGCAGTTTGTATTTTTCCTAAACAAGCCCCTTTTCGGCGTTTTCTGACGTGTTTAGTTAAAATAAAATACATTCTGCATGTAAATACCAGCGCCGTAACTAGGATAAAATTTTAGGGGGGAAAAAGGGGGTGCACCATTTTTCCTAGGGGGGCACTTTTGGCCAATTAAAAGTGAAAAGTGTAGTTTCTTTTTGTATTTTTTCTTAAACAAGCCCCTTTTCAGTGTTTTCTGATGTGTTGGCGTAAAACAAAATACATTTTGTGTGTAAATAATTAAAAAAAGTTCCACAAACATTGAAATTTCGATGTAAATGCTTATAAAATGTAACCTTTTATTCTGGTAATTTTTAATCTCAAAAGTCCAGATTTCAAATAGGGGGGGCACCCGGGGGGGGGGGGGGGGGGCACGGACATCAGTTTGGGGGGCACGTGCCCCCCTTTAGTTAAGCCACTGCTCATAACAACTAAGACTTCTGTGAATAATTGTTTTCCCATTGTGAAGATGATTGAGGGACTTTACACAAGAATTTATCCAGAGTCAGGCACCATAATAGTCTCCTGTGCTGATGACGTAACACTTTGTTTACATGTGTTTTCCTGTGGGAGCTTCGAATCCGTAGCCCCCCTCATTCCCTGGTCCCACCCATAAGAAAGCGTACATGTAAACAAAGCGTGACGTCATCAGTGCAGGGGTCTATTGTATACAGCACCCAACGACTTAATTTTCAAGTGTAATGTATTGACAACGAGCTAAACGTTTTTTTTTAGACCAAAGATTACAGGACAAAGGCCTGAGATGGGTTACTGGAGCTCTCTATCTATTAAAATTATTGGAACATGAAATATGCACGGTCGCCATTTCAGTAAGCAAATGTTTATATCATAGACTGTGCAAGTCTCGCGCGCATTCAAGCATTTTTGGGACCATTTTGGTCCCACACACATTGCTGTAACACATGAAGAAAACAAAATCACGCTCTTTCACGGACCCTAATGTTCGAATACGCGCGAGACTTACACAGTCTATAGACTGTGCAAGTCTAACGCGTATTCGAATATTTTTGGGACCATTTTGGTCCTATACACATTGCTGTAACATGTAAAGGAAACAAAATCACGCGCTTTAACGGACCCTATGTTCGAATACGCGCGAGACTTACACAGTCAATTGATAGCAATGGTCATTGACTGCACTGATCTGTTGTTGCATGAAAAGAATTATATGCCGAAATGGCGTCTAGTGGGATTTCACATCTTGCGCCTTTGGCTCTCTATAATCCTTGGTTGAACACGGACAGAAAGAAATGACACAAGGAGTGCTGACAACAAAAAGTCGAGAAATCGTTTTAAAGTTTGATGGATCCCTTTTTAATCCAGCAGACCATGGAATTAATGACAGAAAAAATTGACAAGTGTAGTTCTCAGCCTAAGTATCTACTCATTTAAAATTAGTTTTGTACCTACGAGTTGACTCAAATCTACACCTACGGTTGTAAGAAATTATCTCTTAAAATCTTTTTTTTTTTCGTTTTGCTTCCTCCATTGGAAACTTTGCCCACCTTCTTTGCAATATTGCTCCATTCATAAAAAACTATCTCCACCCTACTACATTGACAACTATACAAACTGTACAACACATGTACAACACATTTTTAAACAAGCCAATTTTAGATTCCATTACCCCACAGGACTTTCACATTACGAGTTTACGGTAACATTGCAAAAATCAGCATTTCTGATTTCCTATTTGCTTAGTATGAAAGGGGCGTTTTCATCACACTGTTTATCGGTAACACATCTGCGTTTGCCATTCACTTATTTTGAGCTTGAACGGAAATGGACAAACAAAAAAAGTTTTAAGGGAAAAAGGTCAGTTTGGATTTTAGGGTCACTATCACAATTCCATTGGAAAAAAGTACATTGAGGTTCTATGGAGATCGTTCTTGACAAGTTTTTTAAAAATATTTGTAATTTTTTTTTACAATCATTCATCTCAGCAGAATGTTAAATTAATTATGCAAATTTATGCATACATTATTATTTCTACTGTTGAATATGGCTCATTATAATACCTGTATTGAATTTTTGTCTTTCAGATGGGTGTTTTTTTTTGTTAGCTTGGAATCGGTCAATTAGATGTTGTACAAGTTATTTAAATATTTGAACTCGGTAGATCTCTGAAAACAAAAATAAAAAACATATAATTTCTCCGTTTTTATCTTAAAATTCCAACCACAGACATCATAACTGTACATTATCTACAAGTGATTTGAAAAATACAAAAGGAAAAACAAAAACTATGGCCACACTTTGCATTACAGTCAGTCATCCAATCACGATAAAGCATTAAATGTGTTGCATATTCAAAGCTAAATGCAGGAATCACATTGGTGGTTGCATGGTGCATAAATTAACATTAATTCCAAATGATAGATTGGAATAGGAATTGAATTTAAGTGCATTGATTGTAACAATACTTGTGAACTCCAGGAAAGTTGACAACATTCGTATATTTTCACATCTCGCGTTCCTTCAACAGAAACTGTGATGCTGGCCACAATCAATCAGATCACGGTTCATTAAAACCCAGGTATGGAATTTCATCTTTGAGAGGGCAAGACCATTTTCATTTTGCAAAGGGCACTTCCATTGGAAAATCTTAAAGTCTATCATAAACTTTTGAAGGGGCACCAAGGCCAAGACCAGGGCAACAGAAGCCATGGCTTCTGTGTAACTCCAGGCCTTGTTACCCACATTATTGATTTTCTTTTAAATACATATCATAAAAGCAAAAGACTTAACTTAAAAAGTTGTGCATGAAGCTAATGAAAACTCAAGTAAGTGCATTCATACTTCATATAAAACACTTTTTAAAAAAAGAAGAGAAAACTTCAACCTCATGGTGCCGTTCACAGAAGCTAAACGCCTCATGCCTTCTCTTTCATGGGGACCGTGAGAAAGAGCTTTTCCACTCCCTGTTCAGCTTTTGCCAAAATAGGATGTATTCTCAACTGGTCTTTCCAAATCAAATATCAGTCTCAGAAAGTATTTAGTATAGGTTATCTTGCACAACAAGTTAGTCATAACTTTCCATGGAATTCAGTTTCTTTCCCTGAAAACTTAATATCTGTATCTGTTTGAAGCCGTAACAGAATGTAAAAAAAGTATTTTCAATGCCAACAGTTTTTTACCCATACCTTATAGGTTTTTCTCAGTAAGAAAAAAGTTCACTTACCTCATTCTTACAAACTCCAACTCAAATCAAAAATCTTTACATGAAATAAAATAAACTATAAACTAAAACTCTTTTACGGGTGAAATCCACTCAAACCCTTCAAGAATAGCTCTGTACTAAGATTTCATTTACACAAAATGCCCTCTCTCTAGGTCTTTTCCCTTCACACCAATCAATCAACAACAGAAATGTGAGAATAACTTATGGTGCAGCAATCCAATTAAGTTTCTTGTTCAATAGTCTGGTACCCCTTTTAAAATATTGTACTGACCACTCGTAATATACAATGCATACATAAGGAACCTGACAAAGATGGTGGGGCATGAAACACCTCAATCCTTTCTGTTCAAAAATATTGAATAAGATTCAAACTCTGTTGATAGTAATTTAACGAATCTGGAATTAAATGGGGCGTCGTTTTTACACGGCTATCTCTTTTCCTCCATATACTCAACAAAACCAACACCTACTTTACCTTAGCACTCAAAAATATTCTTAAGCCATATTTTGTTCAAACAATGCTGTCTATACAAGGTGTGCACGTTGTTGGTTCAAATGTCTTAGGACACCTCCATACCATATCACCATCCAATTTCATACAGCTGCTTCAGTAGAAATGACACTTAGCAATACACAATGCTGAGCAAAAGGAGCAGGGAACCAGTCAAAAAACAACACACGTGGCATAACATTTTAGCTGATTGCCTTTGTCTACTAAGCAAAAATTGTATGCGTTTAAGCAGCTTTATGAAACTGACCCCTAAGGAAGAGAGAGAGAGAGAGAGAAAAAAGAGAGATAGACACTGACTTCAAGTTTGTGCCATATTTCAGTAACCATTTTTTAAGATGACCAAAATTACCTGGAAAGTTTGGTTAGCAAAACTTAGTTGTGGAGCATTTGTCTATATTCATTTTAGATTCAGCAGTAGATGAAACTACCACAGGTAGAACCAATTCAAAATATTCATTACTGAGTATTACGATCTTTCAAACCTGGCTGTGAAAAAATCAAAACTTTGAAGTTGTTCAAAACAACGGCAAGAGCGTATGTAAAATGTACCGGTAACACCAACAGAGTTCCATAGAAATAACCTCCATGAATTTGACTGTTTGCTCGCGTTCAAAGTCTCATTCTGGTTTGACTTCATTGAGATGAATCTCCTGGGAGAGTCCCCTATTGGCTAACCATCATGAATACGGCTGTTTTGAATTAGTGGCTGTGGCTTGATCAGTGTTGAGTAAATATAGGCTGCCCCAAGCAACCCTGTTACCCACAGCCGCAGCCGCCAATTTGGATACGGCTTGTCTCTCCCTTTATACAACCGACACTCTACAATTTTCAAACCTGCTATCCCTTGCCTCTTTCTTACAAAATATCAGATCCCAACATGGGTTACAACTACCCCATCCCAGGTGAGGCTTTCGTATCCATTACACCAACCAAGACGAGTGTCCCAACAGGGCTAGGGGGGTCATAAACCAACAACATACACACCCAATGAAGTTACAAATACACCAAGAGGCAACAAATGAAATACTAACACTCATGTCATCTTGGGTTATATAATAACTAACAGAAAATTAAAGAAAAGTTTCTATAGAGTTGTGACGGAAACCTTATTTTCAAACACTGAATTTTAAACTCCTGTATTGCACTTTTTAACTCCAACATTTTTTTTTTCAGTGAGTAAATAGATTATAAAGGTCCATAATAGAAAGATATTTTCCCGTCCAGGTATATGACGATTTGGGTACAAAAAGAACTGCTTTAACTATCGGACAAGGCGGGAGGTTGCATTTATAAAATGTGGCGACGGACGGCCACTTTCAGACAACGATAGTTGCTACATTTTCAAAAGTTGAAATCTTTTCAGTCACATCCAAACCGATGCAATCCTACCAGGGTTCTAGAAGACAAAAAAAAATTGTTTTCACCAAGAGTAAAAAGCCAGTTGAACCTTACGAAAAGAACTTACTCGTAGGTTGATACTCGTGGCCTTCACTAACCAGTTATGAAATGCGAATATGTTCAATTTCTCAAGACTGTATTTCAAAAACTTCCTAAATGCAAACGGATTAATTAGCCAACAGTCTGCATTTCATTTTTGTTATTTTTTTTCTTCAAAACTTCACGAAACCTTGGTATTTGAAACAATTAATAATTATTTTGAGAAGTTAGGAGAACACCCCTCCCCCCCAAAAAAAAAAATCCAAAACAAAAAAGGAGAACATTTTTTTTTGTCACAATCATCTACAGGTTGAGGAGTTTTGGAAACTGTAACAATTCATCCAATATTTTTTCCACACCAAGGCACCCATACAAAAGAAAAATCTTTTACAAAATATGAGCAAATTTTATGATAAATCTAAGTAACAAACAAAATCAAACTCAAAGAACATAAAATGAATACCATGCCGATTCCAAGATTCTTGATCAATCATGTATCAAAAAAACAAAAATCAAAAAAATGTCACCTACAAAATTAACGACTACTTAACATTAAACTTATAAAAATGCATCTACTTTAAACAGAGAAATTAGGGAATCTTTCAAATCTAACGGACACGGAAACAAAATTACGGCTCTATTTACAATCAGCTGTCTCTAGCATTCAGCCCAGTGCTTCTGACTTATTTGTTCTATTTATTTATCAAATCTGTGGTCCAGACTTAGGCATCTATACACTGCACTTTGAAAAACACTGCAGGGTTTTACTATGATTTGTTCCGCTTGGAATTTTGTTTGGACAAACTTTGTGACTTCCTTTTTTGCAGTAGTGTTCACTCAGGGATTTGGAGTGCTGGCAAAGTGCTGGCAAACTTAACTCTGCCAGGAATAGCCGTCAACAATTATTATCAAAATTTGACTATTTTTTTCTCTGCATATAATTTATCTTTTTGGAAGTTTCACCTTGTTTAATCTCCCATGTGACAAAATTCTTTTCCACTGTGTGTTCACAGCAAGCCAATTATCAAACAAGAAATCGGTTTTCTGGGTAAATAATCGAGTTGGAATTTACTTCTTTTTATTTGAGCAAAATTCACAGGATGCAAAGTTTTAGAATGTAAATTGTACATTAACCGCTAAAACTGTACCATTCCTTCAAAAACAAAAGACCACAGCAAAGATTTTGGTACACTTATTAAGAAAATGTCTGTGTAAATAAATGTCTTCGATAGGTTGTGATATTTTATTTTGTGGTGTCTGTGTTTATTTTGCCTTTCCTCTTCAAATAAAAAATAAAAGAAACTCTTTAAAAACAATTTTTGTTTAAAATTCAAATTGGATTTGCCAGACGTAGAAGAAATACAAGCAATTCTTTTAACAATATTTCGAACAGGCCAAGAATTGTCCTAAGAATAGTGCTGGCAGGAACGTAATCAAATAATCCTTCCAGACAACCTAGTTTTGATTCCACTTTTGTTTG